>CM010311.1:55350248-56550248 GCA_001923025.3 Taenia multiceps | reverse complement strand
CTTAGAGAATTTAACGGCTTTTGGAAGGCTCATTAACTCAAGAAAATTTAATGCTTCTGCGGGCAAATTGAGACCCAAGCTCAAAACGGCACAGACTAAGTCGAAAACTCAAAAATCAGGACCCGGTAAACCCACCAATTTCCATAACCCATTACAGGACCAATCTAAGAAACTCAGGCTCGAAGGATGTGTACCTCAACAATGCGCAAGGCTATAAAGCAGAACGATGTTTGTTGCTTTGACCAGCTGTAATTCTCTCACTAGGCTCCAATTATATCACAATTGTTGCTAGTTTTCTAGCCCTTGTCCAGTCGTGAGCCTGATTCCAGGCTGTTATGCCTCATTACGTCTACAAGAAGGGCTCGATTACTAATGAATAATAAACAGCAAAAAAGTGGCGGGAAAGAGGCACTAACAAACCTCAGCTAGCACATCAGAGCACATCTCCCCGGCTATGCGGTGAACGCTGTGCTCACGATTATTATACATGCGCGCGTTGGCGAACATTAAGAGAAGGTCTCGCAGCAGCTGTTTGGCGATGCGTGCAACCACCTGCTGAGCCGCGAGGGCACTATCTACCGTGGCAGCGCCAATACCACTCCCTGACGAGGGTCCTACTGGTGCAGCGGTAGTGAGGGGTACCAGACTCGCCTCAACGCGTCGGCGCAGCGTGGTCAGATCCACTGGAGCGTAGATCATGCTTGAGTAGCCTGGGGCGATCTCATCGGTGACAGGGTGCAAAAAGATGTGGGCGTGACGGTGAGAGCACACCGTTGACAATGCCGACAGCAGACCCCGCCGCCATCGGCGACGCGGCGCCAACTGGGTTCCCAAAGGAGATGGAGAGGGCACTGGAAGTGGTAGAATGAGACAACAAGACTCCCCAGCGTTTGAGTTACCATAAACACGATCACTACCACCACATCTGGCATAGAGGACGTGACAAGAGTTGAAGTATGAAACAAGCGCGAAGCTTAGAATGCTAGGAATAACGGTTACCGGGCCTTAAATGAGTCGTCACGACCAATGAACCAAAGTCAACAGAATCAGTTGCAAAAGCAATCAACTGCTAACTTAATAAAGGATGAGTTGTATATTGAGTGAAGAGAAACAATCGCGTCAGAAGAGTTACAAGTCACCATCGATGAAAGTCTTCCGAAAAAATTACGGAGTAGATAAAAAACAGCCCATTCCTACCTACGCCCATACCGGTTTAGCATTAGCGTTAGCTCGTACAGTATCTTCTTTAAAGGACGACCAGGATTAAAAGTATGAATCCTTAATTATAAATAAGAGGGTATAGAGGCATTGACTGGCATAAAAGATTAAGCAGGTACACAATGAGGAGTCTACCAGAAAATGCGTCAGTGCTCTGACGAGCGCGATTTCTCGATTTGACTGGGGAACGCAAGGGAGTGTGATGTTCCGTCTTGATGGTTGACGATCGTTTCTGTGGGGGTCGAAGAATGATAGGACTGTGGAATTCTTCTGAGTCCTCGTTCGCATTGAAAGGTGTTGAGGGTAAATTCGGGGATGGGGAAGATCGCTTCGTGATGATAGCAGCGGGAGTGATTAGTGTTAACGGCTTCTTGAGCACAATATTGGATGCCCGACGAGAGGTCGATGTCGTAGCCTCGACCATCGGAGATTGTGGAATCTCTGTCTAGAATGAAAGAAAATGCTTACTTTATCTGGTTAAGACCAGGAGTGCGAAATAAACTCACTGCTGATCCTATTCGATGCAAAGGAAGGGGTGACAGATATTCCATTCTTGCCTTTTCATCAACCTCCATCTTAATGTCGTCGGGTTCATCAGCAACCGACACGTCAGATCTTGAGTCAAAGAAACTTCGCAGCTTTTCTTCTGAGCTGATCGGAATCCAGAGTCCACTATCTGCGTCCAAGACTGCCTGATGTAAACCGCTTTCGGTCAGATCGTCGTAATAGAGATTTCGACGTGTTTCTTTATCCTCCTCTGGATTTGACGGTAGAGGCTCAAGATGCAGGGATTCCGCAATCACATCTGGCAAACCGAAAGCTCGCAGACGTTTGCGATAAATGAGAAGACTTTCTGGAGTAATTTCTGAAAAGCGGTTCGCAAGGAGTTTCCGATTATCCCTTTGCCTGGCTCTATTGCAATAGAATAACCAATCAGGAAGGAATATCATTGTGACTATTCTAGGATGCTTGAATTATAGTGCGACCAAAGCTTATAAGCACTGAGACACAAATCAGCTTTTACAGTTGCTACTAGTACTTAAAATATTTGAAATTGAACAGCTTGCCAATTACTTGAGTTTGAGCAAAAGTTGTTCACGTGCATGTTTGATTTGTTCTTGACGCCGCTGCCCGTAATTTAGCAGAGCCATTTGCAGAAGATCGTTCTCTTTGAGGTAATCCGACTGCCTAGCTTCTCCAAATATAAACGTTTCATAGACTCACCCTTCAGCTTGACGCGCGGAAGCTATTAGGTATTTGTACTGGATGGAACAATTCTAGAACTATCAGAAAAAGCTATAATCAAGTACCTTTTCTGAAAAGTCTTGCCCCTTATCATCCTTTAGAAAAATATGAGTGATGACTGAGAGCGCACTACTGACGAGCTTCCAGTCTTTCCCATAGGCTTTAACACTTTTCAGCAAATAAAAGTTTGCACCATCACTCCAGTTCATAGTTTTGTTAAAAGACGTCCTGTGACAGTACTACATCTACGAGAGATAAATTAGCATTGAGAATGAGCATCGATAACAACCAGTAGGTAGATCAATGCGACCGAGTCCGCAAAAACTGACATTATTAATGCATTGCAGTCACTTGGCAAAGGAATTTAACAAGGCATGGCAAACGTCCCTATTGTGCAAGAAAGATAAGGCATTTAAAATAGTAAGCGCGATTATGCACAATCATCAGCGCACGCAAGACCCGCCTACCCCCACCTCACCAGAGCACCGAATTCATCACTTGATTCACCCACTATAATTACTGGACCATTAAAACTGTTTATTTATGCGCATATCACCATAGCAATGTATTTTTAACACATTAGGGCCCAATAAAAATTTAATAAAGCAAACGTTTAAAAGTATAATTAATAGCACAATCCTGTTTGTTTACAGACAAAAGTTCATTTGAGCACAATTATTCTATGAGCCATGGTCAATTCTAATATTTTAACTGCTGAACGTGGTTGCCACTTCATGCGAACCATTATAAGCCCTATTTGACAAACATACACAAAATGCAATTAAGCTGTCTAAGTAATCTTGAATCTGCTGAAATCATTCAGACATTACCTAATTTTAAGTGATTTCGACAAAGGCCGTGGTGAAAAGATAAACATTTCCAAATCATGAATCCCGAGTGACTACTAGCATGGCAAAGACCCGAGTTTTAGTGGAATTATGATAAAGCACCTCACCACAGGGGGCCTTTTATGGCTGACGTCCAAATTCGCGTCTCCCCTATTGGAGTGCAAAGCGATCCTTGTGGGCGCATGATGTATGCTAGTTTTTCGCATGCTGACATCCACTAAAGACACCATTAAGAAGTAATCATGTTGCTCTCATGCCTTGATAATAGCCGCTTTATTTATGCAGTTTCTGTAATACTTTGTTCGGACTGCCGGGTTTCGGTCTCTCGAGGGGCCATATTGTACGAACCGGTTGGTTGGTCTCTGGACTATGTCAGCGGCTCCAATGCCTCTGTCCCTAGGACGTATATGTATATTCTGCCCTAGTACTATGCCTTCTTTTACCCTAAAGGAAGTCTCGGGACATCACAGTTTCCATCTTGTTCAGCTATGGTTTGAAGAATCGCAAGATTGGGCCTAATGCAATAATAGTTTCTTTGAATACATATCAAATTTCGCTTTTGAGGAGCAGGCCAATTACCCCAACGCTGATGGTGGTCAGCCTCTGATCCCCTATTAGTGCGCTATTGATTCATCTTTTTTTCTTCTCACAATAAAGATGCCTCAGAATAATCAACCTTATACTATGGGTAGTCACAGGGCATGGGAGGAGGGCAAAGAAATAATTACACCTCCTCCCCTAGATTTAGCTCTCCATTTCAGGCATAATTCTACTGCAGCATTTACATTTGATGATCGTCTAGCGTGGCTAGGGCTTTCCCTCGTCTGCATCACGTTCGCCTATCATTGCTGCTGATGTGGCGCCCCGTAACCAACTTGAAGTTGTTAATGATAGTTCGTACTTGACACATGGTAGGGGTGGGGGATGAGCTTACGATCTAGATGCCTCAAGGTTCGACACAGCACATCACGACCGCCCAACTTCCATTTTTCGAAATGCCAGCCATCTACCACATTCTCGATTTAAAGCCGTGAAATGTAGTTTTGCGAAACCCTGACGGGAAGAGCCAACAAATTGCAAACAGTTGAGAACCGGAGGAAGCACCAGACGACACGACTCACTACGGGAGGACTGTGGCTGCGCCCACATCGCCTTCCAATAGCGCACCCCACCCGATCCTAGCCGCCGCCTGCGCAGAACGGCACGGCGAGCGCTCCAACCACTGGGTGAGGTACGAGAGACGGGTCCAAACTCGCACCACCGCCAGCCTTACCAAGGAGCCCGAATCCAAAACTCAGAATCACACCAAGGCCCCTCAGAACCACAAAGAAACACGACAGAAGAGCACTTACGACAATGTAATAGCGTAGTGGACCGGCTAGTAAGAGGTAAAACCTTTACAATTATTGACAGTGATTCAGTTCTCCATTGACTCCGGCTTCTCATCCTCGCTGTGGTGATCGGCAGCCTCCTGACGCGTTTCCTCAGCTTCCGACATAGAACGCGACCTAGACCTTGACTTGGACGCAGAACGTGACCGTTCGGCTGGTGATCCAGAACGCGATCGGCGTTCGGAACCAGATCGGGACGGAGACCGCGAACGTTCACGAGAGCCCGATCTGGAACGGTCCCGAGAAGCTGACCGAGACCTCGCCTTATCGGCGGTCGATCCATCACCGTTCCTGCTGGCAGAATTGCTACGACGACCCGCAGATCGACGATCGCTGCGGCGCGAAGCCGACCGATACGAGCGACGAGACCTCGACCTTGACCTGGATCCCGACTTCCGCGACTCATCCGATCGAGAGTGATCGCTGCGTCGAGAGCGATCGCGATCGGAGCGTGAATGTTTAGACGATGACCGCCGACGACTATCCGAATGAGACCTCTCCCTGCGTCGAGAGCCTCGACTCTTAGAGCGTCTAGAGCTCCTCCTACTCCTACTACGCCGCGATCCAGACCTTGAGCGATGGCGCGGCTTGTCAGCGTACACTTTCAGACGCCGTTCGTAGAGCACATATCCGTCATACTTATCAATGGCAGCTTTCATATCATTATAAGTTGCAAATTCAACAATGCTAAAAAAGACTTGGTTAGAAGGAAACACATACCCCTCGTTGCGCACTTGTTTATGTGCGTCGGCGTACGTAACCTCCCCCGCTTTTCTCATCATATCTTTCAAATCCTGAAAACAAACGCTCATCAGAACAAACACAAAACTACAGGCAAGCCCATACTTTCGAGTGGTATTTCCAGAAGTCATAGCCATAAACCAGTTTCAATAAAAACTCACAGGCTGCCTCATGCACTCAGTATTTTGCCTATGTTGGTTACGTGACCCACTTCGGGAGTGCCACTGCTTTTACAAGCACTAAAACACACCCCATCCCCTCGGTGGCTATGCGGTCTTTAATGGATTAAATTACCTAACAAGAACGAGCCGTGCCACGTTATCGACCAAGCCACCTGAATAGGAACCACATTCACTCGACCATACGACCTGAACGGGAATTCAGTGAACCGCCTTAGCGTCCTACGCGACCGCTGCCACGGCACCGAGGACAAACTGAATTTAAGATAGCCATCACATGTTAAGTTAGAACTCATTTACACACTTCCAGGCAAAAGCAATACGGTGCACCCACCTGCCAACTGACGCGAGATGAAAGATTCTCGACGATGACGCGATAGTCAGTACGAGTCGGAGGACCATAACGCCTACTTTCATGAGGCTTATATAAAAAGCATACTTACGATTCTCGACGTCTACTACTTCCTCTCGCTCCAGGTGGCAGCCTAGCGTGTTCAACAACAATGCGCTCACCCCTGAGCTCCCTACCGTGGAGGTCATACACGGCATCGTCAGCATCTCGTTCATCGTCAAACTCGACAAAGCCGTAGCCGGTTTTCAAAACAATATCGCGGAGACGCCCGTATCCCCTGAAGAACTTCTCAATATCCCTCTCGCAGCACCTCGCGGGCAAGCGGCCAATGTAAACTCTCGACATCAATCACAAAAGTGAAACGGAATGGCGGAAGCAGTATGCACCTAAACAAACAGCAGAGGAAACAAATTTGGGCTAATAAAACAAACAAGCAATCAAATGAAATCAGGTTTGAACCTATATAAAAATGTCTAGTATGCATGACTCGTGCATTCAAAACTTAAAAGCAAATTTAGCTTTAAAGAACGGTTTCTTTGTTGTGATTGCAAAAGATCTTTACTGCTCCGAAAAAACATAATTAGCATAATTGAATTCAAAACCACTAGAAACTAAAAAAGCTTGGGTAAATGCGGGGCGCCTTAATTTAACACAGAGTGTATTATTACTGTAGTTGTAGAGTCTCGGGATTTCCTTTAAGGTAATAGAAGGCACAGTACTAGGGCAGAATATATATTCCGGAAACAGAGGACTTGGGGGCTGTTGGTGTGGCCCAGAGGCTGGCCAACCGGCTAGTAAAATATGGCCACCCAAGTGACCGAAACCGGCAGTTTAAACAAACATAGTATAACACCGAGACTTCCTTTAAGGTAAAAGAAGGCATAGTACTAATGCAGAATGCATACACGTATTTTGAAAACAGAGGGATTGGGGGCAGTTGGCATGGCCCAAAGATCAGCCAATTGGTCAGTACAATATATTCACCCAGGTGGCCGAAAAACTGCAGGCCGAACAAAAAAAGACATTGCAGCAGGGGTTTATTCCCTTTCCTCCTCTTCCTTTTTACCATCTCTGATTCAAGACGGTTGAGTGTTTTTAGGCGTCATTATTAAATCACACAGCTTTCATTTGGTTGTAATGCAATGCAACCAAGGTGAGGATGTCATCTCGATTTTCGAAGATCAGCTCTGCTCATTGACGGCCAAGTTTAAATTGTCATTGTAATGCTTTGTTTGGTCACTTGGGTGGCCATCTTGTTCTAGCCGGTTGGTCGGCCTCCGGGCCGTGCCAACAGCCCCCAAGTCCTCTGTTCCCGGAATATATATATTCTGCCCTAGTACTGCGCCTTCTTTTACCTTAAGGGGAGCCTCGGGACGCTACAGTCATCTCCCCTCTCCCCTACAAAAAAATTTTTTAACGCCAGCGTTGCGATCACATCTATGATGTATATGTGCTTGGAATCTTACACGAATGCTATTTTTGATTATGTTAATTTGGTTTTTTGCAGAACTTACTGATTTTAGGATGCCTGGATTATTTTCAGAATCCTTAACACAAATGGCCTACTTTTTAGGAAACACAATCGTGGTGCAATTTTAATGTGGAACTATTGTCTTTACCGCTATATCTTAAGTAGAATTATTTTAATGCCATTCTTATTCAGATTGCCGTAACGTGACGGTAGCGTTCCTAGCCTTTCCACAACTCATGTAGATTCAAAACTCTTAAACTTCCCTAAGAATGAGTTTAATAGTAATAGTTGTGCTTAGTGTGGTGTTGATACACGGTAGGAGCTGGGCCTACTAGCATGGCCTAGGGACCATGAATCCCAGTGGATAAAATATCGCTAAGACACCGTGTAAATCTGCACCAATGCCGGGAATTAAATATCTATCTAACGAGTTCCATAGCCCCTCTCCTCTTCTGAGCATCGTCCTCGATACTGCCCTCGGTCATCCTCCCGTGTAAGCCATCACAACATAATCGTTGAAGTAGGTAAGCACCCACATGCTAACCGAGCCTGTCATAAAACATCTTGGTAACTGAGGCGACATATGACGGTAGCGCCCCTAACTCCTCCTCGCTATTCATTTAATTTTGCATTTTGGCCTCTATGGTCAGAGGATTTGGTGGCGAGGGACCAATTTCCCATCGCGTAAATTCATAGGTAAACGTAAGAAAGGTAGGGTTTTGCGTTTATTCCTCCGTGCCACGCTATAATCACTTTGGAGCCACTCAGCCATATCTATCTGGGCTCAATCCAACTATCAGAGAATTGGAGGGGCTATCGCGAGTTCACTCCATTGATATATTTACGCAGACAACTTCGTGAAGGAACTTCAAAACACAAATTACGGATAGAGCAACTTCCATTGTTAATAGCCTTACTACTGAACACGATGCTGGGGTAGTTACAGAAGGTTACGTAATTTCTAGACTACCTTTTTGGTGTCGTCACTGAGACTTCCTTCTACAGCGCATGACCTTCTTCCACCACGACAAGGTCAATCACCCGGCACCAAAAATTTGGATTTTTCTTTAATGTGGAGTTCACATCCCACTGCCACTACTGCAGTGCCACGCGGCTTCACTGACGACGATAGAAGGTACAACGAGGACTATTACCTTGGCCTGGTGAAAACTGCCCCTGGCGTGTGGTATAACAACAAAGACCCAATGCTATCCTTTACCAAAGTTGAATATTACACTACCAAAGTAAAAGAGCTGGAGGGGTAAACGACCAATTAGGTGGCCATGTCGTTGAGCGTAGGCAAACCATGTAGTGTCTCAAAGGGCTCACTTCCCTAAATACTCAATAAAATAAAATACTGCACCATAAAAATAGTAATTGGTTGCATTTTGGTAATCAGACTCCTCTCAAAAGTTACGATAAACCTTGTTATCAGGGAAAAGCCAATCAATTGCGGCGGCCAGTTAGTGCAATCGTTGGACGTGCTATTGCAAAACAACTTCGCATTTAAAAGATGCTTGTAGCAAATAGAGGCAGCAAATCGCCGCTTTATCTGGATAAAAGGGTTTTAATCTTGTGAATATATAAGCGGAATCAAATTAAATGTGATCCCCCAGATTGCCTTTTAAGACCAAAGGGTCTCATGGAGTGACTGTTTTTTCCGATTTTCAGCTTTGCATCCCCGGAATGAGATGTAGAGATCTGCAGTAAGTCAGGATTTAAAAAATAAAACGGAGCTGCAGCACTTTGTTCTGCCTGCAGGTATCGGTTGTTTGATCTGACTACCCCAGCCAGGTGGGCTGGCCTCCGGGACATGCCAGCAGATCCATTCCCCCTGCTTGACGAATACATATTCTGTCCTGGTATTATACCTTCTTTTGACCTCACAGAAGTCTCGGGGCGCTACAGAAGGTCCTTCCCTTCACATTGTAAAAGAGGTTCCGGCGAGTCTCGCGACTGGCGCTGTAGTAAAGCATAGAAATCTATTGAAGCAAAACGATAACATTATTAATCATGATTAAGAGCTAGTATCAAATAATAAAAGACACAATTAAAATGCTAAAAGGGTCGTGCGTTTGACAGGCTCTATACCCGATATATTAGCGGTATAGGCCATCGTAAGTTCTTGTGGCAGCCTAATCATATTCTTTCGACCTTTAATATAAGTGATACATAAAGGCTGCAGGTTTTTTATCGAATGATTAGCGCGTGCTGCATTGCACAGTATTCGAACTAAACGCGGTTTTTTTTACCAATCCCCACTACGATGCTATATATGATTGTTCAAAATTCGTTTGCTTATTTTGAATTAAAATACTAATGTGTGGTTCTGCTCGAGTGCCTTTGTATTTTTATGCGAACACTTAAATCCAACAGTAAACCGTTGTCCTCGAACTGTTTGAGCGGCGCAGTTATCTGTTCTACATTATTTGGCCAGTTTGTTGGTTCTCTCCCTTGTGTACTGTTGATGGCATTCATTTTGTGTTTTGTGGTGGACAATTTATTATTTTTCACATAATTAGAACGCTAGCATCAAGTTTAGTATTTTTTTCTGGATAATCCTGTTCACAACTGACTTTTGTGTATGCTGATGAAAGCTGCTGTACAAATTCTCACTTTATACTTAGTTTTTTGGCACATTCGGCTAACTGGGCTCTATTATATGAGGTGAATGTCGTAACTCTTCCTCTTCAAATGTTCCCGTCTTTAATTAAGCATTTTTTGCATGATTCTTCAGTTTGTTGAGGATCCTTTCGCATTGTAGGCTACCACTTGGATGAGCTAATAAGCAAATTGTGTTTAAAGCACACGCCGCCAGCTTTGCAGGCAGTACTATCAATTATGACGGTTCCATCATCACCAATTTTACAAAACCTCCTGATCAAATGAAAAGTCATACCATTCAATGCAAATGCTTTCCACCGGAGATTTGCCTGAACGGATCATCGGAATGCACATCTTTGATGGGATGCTTTTACTCAGTCCAGACGAACACCTTAGGATATGTGATTGATGAGCACTATGGTTGCCTTTTCAACAGTACCTTTTCCGCGTTCTCCTGCCCCAGTTACTCCGGTACCAATATAACCTGCTGCTTTGCGTCGAACTCCTCGGACTACTGTAATGCACACCTTCCCATCACCAAGCATCAGAATACCAATGTCTTGTTTTTTCCACTCATGTTTTTTGCCATACTCTGCATTTTGCTGTTTTTACTAGTCTTTGCATATTTCAAAGCAAACTTCAACAGGCGTAAGAACCACTTTACGAGGCATTCCTCCACTCTTATCTCCGAATTTACTGATAGTGGTAGTGGGTCAGGAAAGCCTTTCTTAGTAAATCGAACCATTGCTCGTCAAACTACCCTTCTGGTGTGTATCGGAAAAGGTCGGTTTGGTGAAGTATGGCGAGCCGTCTGCAATGAGGAGGTTGTTGCCGTGAAGATATTTTCCAGCCGTGATGGCGCCAGTTGGACCCGTGAAACCCAAATATACACCAACGCTCTCCTCTCCCACTCAAACATTCTCGCCTATTACGCTAGCGATATGATTTCACGTGGTGGATGTACTCAACTCTGGCTTGTTACCGCCTACCACGCTAACGGCTCTCTGCACGATTTCCTTTCCACGACGAAAGTTGTGACGTTACAGTGTGGACTCAAATTAGCTCGATCGATCGCCGCTGGACTAGCCTTCCTCCACAGCGAAGTTGTTGGATTTCATGGCAAACCGCCGATTGCGCATAGAGACATCAAATCTAAGAATATCCTTGTTATGGCTAACAATGAGGCCTGTTTGGCAGATTTCGGTCTTGCTCTGATGAAAATCTCCAAAGGATTGAGTGGAAAGGGAGCGAGTGATGAGGGGAGAGAGGGTGGTGACACTCCACCTCCCGCTAGTCTCTTCGCAGGAACCAAGCGGTACATGGCTCCTGAGATATTGGCTCTCTATCCCTTGGTGTGGGGTGGTTGGATGCGTGAGTGCTCGCAGGAGAGGCAGGGAGACGAGAAACAGTCCATGGAGTGTGATGAAGACAAGTTGTCAATTCCAGGCGAATTGCTAGAGTGCCGACATCCGCTGCTTTCTTTTGAGGTCTATCTGTCCACAGATATCTACGCACTTGGTCTCGTTTTATGGGAAATTTGGAGGCGTTGCATAGGCAAACAATACGAGGTGGGACTGCCAACTTTCGGCAATGCGTATTTGTATTTCCTTGTTATCATCTCTATATCTATTCTAGCTTCTTTGACTTGGCCTTTACTAGCTGTGCGCCAATGCAAAGAGTTTTTATTTGTCTGGAAATTGCTGGTTTTTTAACTGGTCCCAACATCTTGGAATCGTATATCATGTTAGGCATTATGAGGGAGAATACTACTCTGCATACTGTAGATAACTTACTTATTTGCATTTCTAGGCTTCACATCCCTGGCCTCAGTAACACCAAGTTCTGTCGACGTCTCTTTGTTGTGTGAATTTATTGTTTTCGATAAAAACCTTTCTTTAACTTCAGTGCTGCGTTAATTTGAGGTGGATCTTTGTAAATAGGTTACTTAAGAATGGTAGTTTCAAAGTATGGTAGTCAGACAAATTGTCGTGCGAGTTTTCGGCTCTTCCGTAGCCAACTCCTTCTCTTTATCTTCACACAGCTTCCTTATTATGACTCAGTGCCATCGGATCCAAACTTCTTGCATATGTACAGAGTGGTAGTATTGGGAGAGCCCTACGACTCTCCCTGTGATACCCTGGTAGACCTGCCCCTACCAATGCAGGTGTGCCACCTGTGCAGCCACATTTTGGTGGGTCGAGTTGGTGCAACGCTGGAGGATCACCACCACCGCCGATACGGGAGCAGCGGGAGGCGGCCCTCCCTGAAGCTGGAGGGAAGGGAGAGCAACGATGAGGGATGGCTGGTGCGGTGGGCAGACGTTATCGCGGAGTGCTGGCACCCTCGTTACACATATCGCCTTTCGGCCTTACGCGTGCGTAAGACCCTCACGGCCATAGAGGCGACCGTGAGCTGAATCGGACGCTGCGCCAAACACTTTTATACTCGAAACCATGCATTAACGTTCCTCATTTTTTTGCAATAAAATTCTCCATACTGTTTTTTCTCTGGAACTTTCTTTAGGTGCACCTTTGTGGTAATTTGATGACATTACTAGGTTGTGGCCCTTTGCAAATCTCATTATGAAAACTACTCAGGTCGTAAATCAGGATGTGTGGTAAAAGAGGTACCTTAAAGGTGTCTCGAAGTTGTCTTCTGAGAGTTTAGTTGGCAAACTGGAATGGGCAGAGCGTCTTTGAGGCTTTAGACTATTATGTCTAGGAGAGGCATGCCAACCAAGTACCAGTTGAGCATGGAGGTCTTTGGGCACCTGAACAGATCGAACCAGTTGTGTTTAATACTACTTCTTGGATGCGTGGAGGCAATAGAGGTGGAGGATTCCACTTGTTTTACCCGCTTAGGAAGTTCACGTTGACGAGCCTGTCCATTGCCGACATGGGCGCCGTCATAGGCTGGACGGGTGTCCACATTTCAAAAAATTGTCGGCCCAAAAACTGCAATACTAACCCCATCACGGAACCCGACGTGCTGCCACTTTGTAATAGCCTTATCTAGTAATGCGCCTAACCCATAGTAGTGCAAACTAAGTGGCACAGTTCTACCGACCCGGCCATAAAACACTTCCTCAACGGGTCATCTCACTATCGAGGTAAACATAATGGTGGTCGAACTTCCCACGACACAAAAATCCTTACGTGGAAGGAAAATGCGCATGGCAGAAAAGCTATCACTGATCGCGGAGAAGGCAAACCGGGGTCTCACCGAACCCAAAGTTTTCCGAAGATTTGCCAGCGCGGTACTCAGAGGACAGGTAAATTTAGCTTTAAGATATTTAATTAACCATCTTTTCCCTTCGCAAACCAACTTGTGCACAACACAAAAACAAAGTACTAATACCGAAGCATGTATTGATAGCTTGACGATACAACGGGAAAAGCGTTTACTGGAGGCCAAGAGCAGAAAGTAATTCATTGCTTTCGGCCAGTTGAGTAACAATGTCCACACCTCCTATCAATTCACCGTGCGCATACAGCTGTGGATAAGTAGGCCAATCGGAGTAGACTTTAAGTCCTGAAATAATCGCAAATATCGTTATAATGCGAGTAATACTACATGCAATTAGCGCAAATGAGACTCAAGAAATCTTATCTGACATTCAGAAGCGAACGAAAATCACCTTCTCGAACTGCTTCATCACCGAGAACATTGAACGAGTCGAATTTGACGTTGTGTTTATGAAGGACCTCAAGCATTCTTCGACTAAATCCACAACGCGCCTCTTCGGGAGTGCCTTTCATGAACAGCATAATAGGAGCCTTGTTGATAAGGGCTTTGAGTCGAACGTTTAAATTCTCTTGGACGTCGTGCTTGTCGCGTAGGGACACAACCGTCTTTGTTAGTTCAGCAGCGTTCGCACCTTGAACACGTGCCACTGATTCACCATTCTAACCACAATTAATCCGAAAAACCATTATACCTTAAAACATATCGCCAAAATAACTTGAAGTACAGTAAAAACATTCGCATAGACGACACCAACGATTAGAATCCAATTACTTTTAAGCAAATACCAAACGGAATGAGTGACACCATACCTTGAAAAACAGGACCACAGGAACAGCGGACACGTCATTTTTCTTACAGAAATCTTGCACTTCCTCCGCATTTACCTGGGCGTGAAAGAATGTTACTCTGGAGAAGCATCCTTGCGAAAGAAACACCAGTCCCAATTAAAGTAGGCAATGAAGCATTATGCGATCGAAGTTTAACAAACAATTTACCATCCCAAACCGAACGTTTTTATTTTCACAATCTGCAGCAAGGGTTTCGAATACTTCAGTTATCTGCTGACATTCGGCAGCCCAAGGAGCAAACAAGTACAAAAGCGTAAGTTGCCTAAGGTACATGTATCACTAAGGATGCCCACTTGCAGTCCTTGAGGTAATTAACTAACTCCTGCTCCGATCTCAGATGCGACAACGCCATCCAAGATGATCCAGTCCGAGAAAAGCACTGTCAAAACGGTTCGCCAGCAAAACCAGAAATCGAACTACTATAACAAAATCTTTCCTAGCAGTCCGCAATAATTCATCCTTAGATTACATAAAAATTACTTAGCAGATATTTGGGTACATACTTTGTGCAACATTCTTGAGTTGGAAAAAGTTTCTATCTTCGGGAAAAAGTAAATGACCAGTATAAGGTGAACGCAGGTATGGGGATTAGAGGCCTCCAGAACCATCCCTTACACTTTATAAAGCACAGTATTGTTAATTATTATCACGACTCTATTAAAGCCGAACCGCATTGCCTTTCTACTTTTCGGTAGAGTAGACGCAAGTAACCAGATGAGGGCTAGCATGTACATACAGTGTTTTGAGTTATTTTCTGGATTAACAATGGTCCAGTAATACCAGCACTTCATTTTTGGGTCCATTAACCCAGCTGTGTAATAAGCCACTTGTTTATTTATCTCTCGGTTTTGGTGAAGTCTACTTTTTGCCTTCGCCAATACATATTCGCCGAGTAGACTTGCTTCTAGGACACATTAGTAACCCAAGTGCAGCGTCTCGAGACTTTCCTTAAGGTAAAAGAAGTCATAGTACTAAGACAGAATATAGATTCTGGAAACAGAGGACTTGGGTGTTGTTGGTAATGCCCGGAGTTCGGTCAACCGAAACCGGCAGTTCAAACAAATAAAGTATTGCACAGCCCCTCTCTTCTTCCCAGCGTCATCCCCGACGCTCCCATTGGTCGGCCTCCCATATCAGCCATTACAAAATAATCGGTGCTGCGTGATGTACCCACGAGCTAACAGCGCCAGTCATCGAGATTCGAGCGCATATGTTCTTGCAACACCATCAATTCTGCGCAGCACTTAGTGCAGCAAATGCACGTTTCTTAGTCCTCCTCTTCCTCGATAATGTGGCTCAGTGAAAGATGGGGGCACGAACCCAAATTTTCGAATGGGTCGAGACACACAACACCTATGGTGATTCCGGGCTTTTTTGATGCCGTAGAAGGAACGCGAGAGTATCGTAGAACCTTAAGTAAATATGGTGATCCGGCCCCAGAGAAACGGGATGCACATGATCCAAGTGTGCAAAGCGTAAAACGATGCTATCAAACGGCGTCCTGCACATACTACACCTGCACATACACACTTCGGTGAAGGGAGGCGAGTTGCCAAAGGACAGGAGAGAGAGCTTACGGGCGATGCTTGACCACAACGTCGCTGGTCCCTCTTAACAGTTCAAATGAACTTGAAGTTCAAGGCTGGTGTCGCTTCAGTTGTTAATAGCTTCCTTGCAGAACACGAGGGAGAGAGAGGTGCCGAAGATGGACGTCGATCTTGGCCCTTCTGTTACCAGATACTAGAGGTTCTTTCATCCGTAGCACATGCACTTCTTTCACAACGCCAAAGTTTGCGAGAAGCAGAGTCGGGTCCGCTTTTTGCTGTCATTATTGTACGTCTCGAGACTTACCTTGAGGTAAAAGAAGGCATATTACTAGGGCAGAACATATTGTAGCGTCCCGAGGCTCCCCTTAAGGTAAAAGAAGGCGCAGTACTAGGGCAGAATATATATATTCCGGGAACAGAGCACTTGGGGGCTGTTGGCACGGCCCGGAGGCCGACCAACCGGCTAGAACAAGATGGCCACCTGAGTGACCTAAATCGGTAGTTCGAACAAGCAAAGTATTGCAATATATTCTGAAAACAGAGGGCTTGGGGCTGTTGGAACGACTCGGGGCCGGCTAAACGACTAGTACAATATGGTCACCCAAGTGACTGAAACCGGCGGTCGAATCAAACAAATTATTGCACCAAGTCGCAGGTTTTATGAAACTCCTGTCTTCAGTTATGCCGACTGATGCGAATACTGCAGCATGATCTTCGGCGACCTCCTTTTTTGACTTTTGAGCATTTTAAAAAGCCTTTGGTGTGGTGAATACAGGTCTAAGGAATGCCCGTTCTAAGCTCTTGGTTACCTTGGGTCATTTTGAGAGCCTCTCTACTGCGAGCTTTGCCTTCCTAAAATTTTTTTACCTGGATGCAAGAAAACAAATATTTGCCGCTAAATTTTACATTTTAGCAATATTGTAAACCAAACTTAATCTGCATATGGTTGCTCTCTGACAATGTTGTTACTAACGTTAAAAGACCTTGTTTTGATTTTCGTCCAATCAAATATGCATGACCTGTAGCCAATTAAATTAGTTGTCGATAAGTAACTTTGTCGAGGGCTCCGCTTTTACCTTGGCTTTCCATCCTTGCAAGGTGAATGGACTTCCATTGTGTGGTAATTAGTACATTTATGCGTGCGAATTTTTCTCAGAAGCTGCCTATGTTTGTTCTTTGACATTTCGAATTTACTCAGTTGGCTTGGTGAACTCGGATTGCTCCATCAAAATTGGTATTGGAGTAATTTAAATAAGTCCTAAAAATGCAACGAGTTGGCATCTTGCGCTCCTTGGGGTAGACTTAATGTGGAGGCAGATGAATTTAGGCGACTTGATGTCGCTTGATCCTTTACAGTCATGTTTATTCTTCTGTTCTTAAACGGGCAAAATCCACTAATACCCCGCAACTGTTTTGTTCTGTCACTCCTCTTATAACTCTACCATTCAACTTTAGTGCAGATGCTAATGTCCGCAAACGTTGCACTGCCTAGGATTTGTGCAGCTAGGCGATGTGCTGTTGGTTTTGCCTTAAAACTGTTGTTATTTTAACACTCGATGCCTATATAGCCATGGGAGTGATTTTCTTTGAACCTTTTCAAACTTACCTTGAGGTATAACTATATTGCATTTATTTTTTAGTTAAACCTCTTATCCCATATATGTCTGTTTACCGGAACCTGAACATAGCTAATGCGCGCGACCAATGCCCTCAAGTAGTTCCCTCAAACAGAAACGTAAAGCCGATGATGAAACTTATTTAGTAGACTCTATTATTGACGAACGCTACATAAAAAATCAGAAGTATTACAAGGTTCGTTGGCATGGATTTCCCCCGAGCGAAGATAGTTGGGAACCTGAGGCAAATCTAACAGGTGTTCGTGAATTAATAAGGGAGTTCCACCTTAAGAAGAAGTCGTCCTCTACTCCCCGTCAGCACTCTTCCGCAAAAAAGAGACCTGAACTATCCAGCGAGGCGCACTCTTCTAAATCTGTCCAGGACCCACCTTCCCCAAGTAAGCGCCGAATGACTAAATCCCGAACAGGCCATTTTGAATATGTACTCCAAAGTGAGCTTGTGGCTACGAAAACCAAGTACTTTGATGACATTCGTGATGGAAAGATTGATTTAACCTCCAACGATTTGTATTCACGGGTGAAGACCAGGAAGCGATGCCACAACGACACCCCTGGGCAAAATGAAACTGATTCCCTTAGTCGACCCTCCAGTCTCACAGAGCTTAATGAATGCAGGGGTACCCTTCAAACTACGCCCACAAGACACAGTGAACCCCCCACGCCAAAAACCTTTGCACACTCCGTTGTTGGATCTGTGGACGAACCAAAGTCTGTGACTTCCGACTCATCTTCTAGTCACTTATTTCAATCCCAACTGGATGCTTCAAGTAAAAGCAGTTCAAGCATTTCAAAACAAGTCTTTCGTCCATTATCCGCGTCCCAACGCCACGTCAGACGACAGCACGTTTCTCCCGAAAACCGTAGTAAGCGAAATCTTCCTTTTGGAAGTTTTTCATCTTCCACACCTAAGACGGCGGTTAAAGGACCATCAGGAGATTCTTCAATCGATCCTGTGGATGCGGATCCGTCTGATGGATCGGGTGAAATCGCAATTCCATCGGCTCCGAAAAAATTTTTGCTACAGAAAGACCTTGAAGTGCATTCAGGGGTCACCACACCGTCCGGTGTTCAGGATTCATTAGAACAGGTGAGTCTCCACCACATTGTTTCCTATTCTTAGATATCAGTAGATATTGACTGCATTTTTTCTTCATTTTAGGCTCAAGTAGTAGTAACGCCTACCCAGTCACGCCCAACCGTACCATCTTCATCGGTGCTCATGTCATTTTACCTGGACTTGACCAACCGTTATTCCAGTCATTCACTAACAAATGGGGAAGATTTCCTGTCAGATTTTCCTGTGGTTCAGCCACTTGATGACAGAGTATCGTTGAGATCGCAGGAGGACCTTCTATTTGCCATCAATAATCAACATTGGAGTCTCCTTGCCACCCAGCCTATTGAAAACATCGCTGCTGGTAGTAACGAGTCCATGAATACGGGATCGCAACACCCTCTAATTGCTGCTATTATTGGTGGTGAAGGACGACCGTTCCTTCTTCGGCGGTTACTCCAAGCCGGCAACGGCGCCAATTTCATTGATCCCATTTCAAAGTGGCCTCTTCTTGCAATTGCTGTGTACTATGGACGTATTCAGGCTGCGCGAGTCCTTCTTGAATTAGGAGCTCAGCCAAATGCCTCAGTTCTCATTGAAGGTAAACGAAGAACCGCTTTGGGAATGGCGATTGTAACGGGGAATATCGATATGGTCTCACTTCTCATCCTCAGTGGTGCAAATCCCTATCAGGTATGAAATGAACTGGATTGTCTTTTCAGGCGCCTATCTTATTTTTATGATTGTAGGTCGATGATGATGCAAGCGCTATGCAATTCATTACTCAACTTCTCCAGGCCGTAACTTCAAAAACATCTTACGAGGCGATAGTGAAACCTCCGCCGGGTTTTACAGCCAATCCAAAAACAAGCAGACGCCAACTTGAAGAATTACTAGAACCCTCTTCAATTCCAATCATTGAACCTCCAGAGGGCACGACTCTTCCCCGTTCTCCTTATGACCTTCTTTCGCCTCCATCTTCATCCACAGCACCTCCCTCCACTTCCCTTTTGATATCCTTCGATGGTCAGAAGCCACATTTTCCGTCTGCCAATTCCCTTCACTGTATATACAAGCTTATCAGTTCTTACCATGCACGCCTCTTTATTGCTATTGACCGTGTGGTGAACCGATGGCTGTTCAACGTGGGAATGACTGTTAGCTCAAGGCTGCTGCCGGGACAGTGGATTTATCTAGATGGTGACTCTTTCACACTCAACTTTCCGACTCCTCAGATCTCAGCCACGTCCAGTGAAGCATCATCGGTCCTTGTCCTTTTCCTTGTTCACGGGACTGTGACTCCTCCAGGTTGTTATCACGTTTGGCTGGATGACGATGGACCCTGCCTTGTGAAGCGCGTCCTGCTAGGTGGTGTGGAACAGAGGCCCTTATCACGACAGTACTTCGTTTCCACCTTGCTCCCGATCGATCATGCCAGGGAGGATCAGTGCATTTGTGTCTACTTCTCAAACTCGGAGAAAGGTATCTGCATAGCTCCGCTTGTACTTCGCCTTAAGCCTGCAACTGGTCAACGTCTTCAGGACAAAAGCGAGGATGCTCAACAGATCACCGAAACGCCTCGTCTGAGATCCCTTCCGCCCACTTCCAGTCTGCGACCGAGACCGCATTAACCAACCAATACGTGATAATCAGAACATACGCACAATGCTGCCACATTATTGTTAGTATTTCCTTTTTGCTCAGGTCTTTCATTACTAACTAGGATATTCCCATTCAAAGCGTACACTCTTACTCATTTCCGTTGTCGATCAGCTCGCTGTGATAGATCTTACGAGTTGCAAATCTCTTGCCCAATTCGACACTGTGCAGCACCCTACTTTACGATACGTATGAATTAAATTTGTCTTTTTTCACTTCCCCTCCAACTCATAGCTATGTATTCTGTCCTATTCGTTTTATCTGTCGTTTGTTAGTTTATTCCGGCTCTTATTATTCCCTCGACATATTTATTGATAATCATAGTGCACTAGCACGCTCTGATCCCACTTGGTGTTATATTGATGATATCACTAAGTAAGCGATTACAATGAAACCTGTGATACATGAACTGTCGTGACTTCTTCTTTTGGCTGCTCTGAATCGAGTCCCAGTGGTGGATGACTCCTAGGACATTTTTCTCGTCTGAGTACATTACTTGCAGGTGAGTAGCACGTTTAATTAAAGTGAAGGAGGCTGGATCGTGAAGGAAAAGCGCAATGTGGAGTGAGTGGATTTACGCTAATACAATCCCAAGTCCTGGGCAGTGGTGGTCAACCTTCCACTGGGACGGATTCCGGTTGCGAGCGTTTTGAGAGAGCACTTTCGGTTGCAATAAAGAAACAATAACTTGTGGAGCATTTGTAATGGACAGTTTTGAATCGACAAAGAGCGGCACTACAAGCGTCTTAAACCGAATCACCAGTCGTAAGTCTGTGTTAGGGGCTGCCACCCGTCGGTTGTACTCCATGAGTCTTACAATAACCAGCTACCAAAGAGCCAATTCTCAACTTCTTGGCTAGGTCATGGTCACGTGCTACATCTGTCTAAGATTGTTGCCATGACGGTGGCTGGGCAGTCACTTCAGGTGTATTAATGTTAACTAAAAGGTACATCTATCTTAAAGACCGTTGGTGGATGGTTGGTAATCTGAAATTTGACATGGTGATACCGCGAGGATTGAAAGACCTAATTAAAGAAAAAGCTTAAGGAGAACTTAGTTTCGCTCTTTGGCCCAGATTTGAACAGGTGGCCATCATTGGCTAACAAATATGAATTCGGTCTGATCTCCGTTCGCGCCTAAATTCACTCTAGTTAACCTAAACCTTAAATCAAGCTTATGGAGCTCGAGTGATGCCTATAATAGCTCACTTCATCTGAATGAGACCTTAGTTTCATTTTGGGGTTCTTTGTCTAATGAGGCTAATTAAAACCACCTACGCTCACATCAAGTGATACTTGGGAACCAAAAATCCTGCCGCAAAGGGTGAACATTAAGGAAAATTCTCCCAACTTTATCAAGACCCAACACTATTGTAGGACTTTGAGACGCGTAAGCAAAACATACTTTCGCTTTCTATATTGGTATTCTTTAAAGTACCTAAGTTCTTAGCATACTTTTATCGTTTAATATTATTTTTTGATTTCACATAGAAAGTAGGCGACAAACAAGGCTGTCTGAACCAATCAACTACTTATTGATGTTAGTAGAACAGATGTTGAGCGATTAAAATGACACAAATGTGATTCCCAGAATGAACCACCTCTTCAGTTAGGTCAAGTTGGCACTTATACTGATTACTGCTGTCAAAAGAAAGATTTCAGGAGCTGTAAAATTACGCACATCATGACAAAACCCCACCGGTTTTGGGCATGACGCATACTTGACGACAAAGCCCAAGGGTGAATAGGATCCACAGTCTTTAAATGGTAAATCGAGCAGCCGACATAAGATCCAGACCCTACAGCGATTATAATGAGCAAATGCATGCAACGGTGGGACTCCTTCCGAGCTTTTTTTTCCAAATGAGAAAAAGCAGAAACTAATGAATTGGGTGTGCTCGAAACATGAACGAAGGTGGACCTTTGGCGATCTTACGTGCCTCCGTGGTTTCCACTTTGCGTCACCTAATTGTGAGGTTATTGCATCACTATGTTGGGTGCATCCCAACTACTGACGTCCCATGCACTTTATGCTACTGGAAGTGAAAATTATGCTGGCATCATGAATGTGATTATTTGCTTCACACCCGTGTGAGTGAAGAGTGGAATGAACAGCTCAGGGACTGGATATTGAAGGTTTGAGCTTTGCAGACCTTTTGAAAGTCAGATAGCAAACTGTGTGCATAGAATCGCCCTAGACGATAGTATTTTTAGCTCTGTGTTTGATTACACTAACAAATGAGTTTCCGCGGATTGGCCTCTGAGCCATGTCGGTATCCTCAACCCTTCTATACGCTAGTAATATACTCTGGCTTTTGGAAGCTCAGTAGGGCTAAATTCATAGGGTTGTATTAATCCAAGACTACCAACAAAGAAAATTCCATCAAACATTGTGTTGAGTTTAATTGTGTACACAGGAAGAGCTAAATGATTTCATGTCGTGCAAGTCATGTTCTGGGAACCAGATTTGGTTGACGTTATGAAAGCCCACATAGGATGACTAGTTACCTTGAATGGCTGGGTCTCCAGGCAATCATTCATCAGCGGTGGGATACATGCTTTGAGAGTTTTTTTTTTAATCAACGTCTCTTCAGTGTTTATAGAGAATGCTTCTGCAGCCTGCCAGAAAGAGCTGGCTTCGCGATGGGTATCTCTTCCATTTGCGAGATCATACTACCTCTGGAGGTATTGTACCGCTTCAAGGATGGTTTAGTCACAGATCCTCATGCTTCACTAGTAGAACTGATGTAACTAAAGTTTGATCTCGACAGTAAAGTAGACTCAAGCTTTATGCTGAAACGACGTGATCAAATTCCAGGGAAATTAAAAATACAGTGCGCATCGAAGTTTACTTTATTGTACTGCAGGGCCTCAAGACATCCCTAAAGATGACTGAGAGCATAATGCTGGGCCGGAACATGTACTGTCGGTGTAGGGTAGAATCTGGGGCTACTGGCAAGTTTCGAAAGCCAGGTCGCCCGACAAAGGCAAAGTGGAAAGAGCGCCTTGGTAGTCTGTCTCCATATCGAGAGTTGGGTAAACAAATTAGGCATTAAAATGTATTTACTTTTTTAATAAATGCTTTTAAAAGGGTTACTAAATGAGAAAATAACTGGAAGTTAAGTTAAAAGAGACAAATTGGAATACAGATACCTACCTGACTACCTCATCAGTCCTCATTGACGCATTTTATTTCGTAATTATGCATTCGGTTTTTAAAAAAAAATATTTTTGTACTCAAATGAGTAGGTTGGCAATTTTGTCGATTAACTAGACATGACGCCTTCCTTACTTTTGGAGTATTCTTTGGGTACCGATAATCACACATCTTACGGATCCAATCGCGTAGTGCAGGTGGGTATTCACGCTACATTTCAATTTGACAGATATGTGGTACGCCCTATTTTGCGTCAACCTTCATCGGGCCAATTAAGTGCTCACTGTCTCTGCATTTTTAAAGGAGGTTCCACTGGTTTGTGTGTCAGTTTGCTTTCTAGCCTCAAAGTAGAAGGCTCATTCAATAATGGCCGCTCCTTGCTCAAACTCTCCCTTTATCACTTTGGAAAAACGTGGGAGTTTTACCAAATACATCCTTGAAACCCCCGATGCTTCCTCCAATTCGTCCTCTTCATCCTCTTCGTCCTCATCGTCGTCGTCGTCGTCGTCGTCGTCTTCTTCTTCTTCTTCCTTTAGCAGCAAGGAAGGTGCATGGCTCGTTATGAAAGTCAATAAAAAGAATGAGGGAAGAAAAAAATCGAGTGATCGTCCTGCTAAGAAAAAAGCTGGAAGGAGTGGAAAATCACCTGCCGATCGTCAAATATCTGTAGAACCTATTTGTCACTGTCATTGTACACCTCCACCTCTACGTAAAGTGCCCATGTCGTCATCTTCATCTTCATCTTCATCTTCGTCTTCGTCTTCGTCTTCATCGTCGTCTTCTTCCTCATCATCCTCCTCCTCATCATCATCTTCTTCTTCATCTTCCTCCTCGTCTTCCTCTTCTTCACCCTCAAGACCCATCAAGCAAGAGGAGAAGTGGAGCAAATCTGATGGTCCCATCATCATAATAACACGTGGTAGAAGCCGCCTAATTTCTAGACATTTAAATACAAGCAAATCAGCTTTTCCTTCTCCGCAGAAACAGCCTTGTCCCAATGGGAAGAAATCTAGAGGACGATCCCGGACTCCCAAAGCAGGTTGTCCTATTGCCAACCGTGGAGCTGGAAGCAAAGGCAAAAGTCCACACAAATCTTTGCCACGAAAACAAAGTGCCAGCCGCCCTAAATCCGCAAAGTCCTCCAAATCCAGAAGAGATGACGAATCGACGATCATCCTCGAGTTGGTGCAAGATGAGGCGCCAGAAGAAGCAGAGAAGCGACGCAAATCATCTCAGAGCCCAAAGAGAAGGCCTTCACAGCGTCAACCAAGCAAGAAATCGAGAAGTCATTCGGTCTGTTACTTGGTAGTACCGGATGAGATAGGGAAAAAGATGGCGGGTAAATCAATTACTCTCGTGGAGTTCCAGCCTAATCCAAAAAATAAAAGAAGCAAGTCCAAAAACAGCAAGAATGGGAAGCCTTCAGAGTCTCAGGTTTGGAAGTAGGACCAGATGGAGGTTATCGAATTAAATGAATTCCGTCCCCACCGCGCATACATAAGCAGCAACTACATAAAAAACTTGCGTAATTCATCAGCGCCGCTTTTGAATTTACAGACATTTATTAACAATATTCCTATTTCTACTTGCTATTAATGCCTAACTTTCTCGCATCCCTTCAGAACGTTCGATCTTTATCGGCCCTGCTTTTGAATTTACAAACATTTATTATTGGTGCTCTAATTCCTACTCTCTATTAGTTCCTTAGTTTCTCAAATCCCTTAAATAGATCTATATCTGATCAAATAAAGACTTAAACAAACATTCGCCTTCTAGTGGCATATCTTGCATGAAATGAGGTAGAGTTGGCCTAATTATACCTGAGTGTTTTACAGGACTAACAGATTAGCTTGACCTGAAACTGCCCCATTTGGCCACAAATCAAATGACGTGTTCTACGAGGTACGGATAACTGAGCTTGACCTTCAGACTCCGGCTTTTGCGTTAAAAAAATAACATGAGATTTTAAAATGTTAGAACTCATTATATTTTTCGTTGACATAGATAGCTGCTAGTTAAGCGAGATGGTGAAGCACAATTAACTACTGAAATTGCGGTTGTCGGCTCTGGAAGTCGTTAACTTCGGAAAAACTGGAGCTATTTAAAAAAGGCTTTAGTTGGAACAGTAAGTGCTTTCACAGAGGGGTTTGTCGAACACACAGGAGTCACCACCGCTGGCGTTATCGTCTTAATACCACTACACTACTGGTTTAGGCAGGCTCACTCCTCTTGGGTGAGTAACCGATTGAAAATTATCCCAATTAAGAGGGAAAAGCAACTCAACCCAATTGGTCACAGTGGCCCCTATTTCCTGCAGCAAGTAGGCAAACTCACAAAGAGGTTTAAAGCCCAACTCCATCTGTACAATGCTTAAAGCCACTTTTTATGCCTAGACTTGCCGTTGCCTAGAGGAGTAGCGACCGTTGGCATTGATTTTAGTGCCATGCAAAGTCTTTGGCGCGTTGTGCCTGTGTGCGACTGCAGTGATGTGCAATGCCAGTGGAGTCTCCGAGGGGTCAGCTGACACTTTAATTGTTTGGCATTTAAAGCCTTGCACTCAGATAAATAGGCAGCTTAGTGAGGTGTATACTTAAACCTTTTGCCAAGCCCGATTTCTCTACCAGTGCTAGTGTCACGCTTGTGTTCCATCGACTTGACCTAAAGCAATGCGTTGAAATACATTTTGTGGTGAGACTGATCTCATTAGAGCCTCACTATTTATCCCACTGGGACCTCCGATCAAAGTAACATAGAAATCCGAATTGTTGAACAACAAATCGACATTATCTTAGTTTACTTAAAATTAATTGTAAATTGCCAAGGTTTCTCATGCAGTGAAACTTACAGTGAGCCGAGATTCTATGTGAAGTTTTACTAAATACAGTGACTTGTAGCCAAGGTGGTTGAAGTGGTATCCAAGATCATTCCCTTGGTTAATTTTGTCGGCAATATCTTTTCATTGCGCAGAATTGTTGGTGGATTCTTGACTGCATTTACTAACATTTAATTCTAAACGAAATACACAAATCTAAACCAGAAGACATGGGTACAATTACTATAACTCACAAATGCGTCCCATCTACCTATCTGTCTACAAGTGTTCACGTGACCCAAGGGACCATATCCAAGCTCCTGTCCTTCTGCTGCCTTGCTGGACTGGATTTGTGTGAGTGCAATGCAAAAGCTCGTTTGTTGAAGGCTGTTTGAGTGACAAATAAACTTTAAGTGCATTGGAGGTTGCAAATAGTCTTTCAGACTGCCCTCAGTGGTAGTTTTACTACTGAAATATCAGTGAAGTAGTAAATAAATGATATGAAAAAAGGAAAGATCCCTTATAAAGCTTGCGGATGTGGAGGATTTTGGAGCTCAAATTCTGAGTCTTCAGAATTGGTGCTTAAAAAGTAGGTGTAATTTTCATTTTAATAATTTGTGTATTTTGAGAAGGTGTTGGAATGTAGGCATAATTTTTATGTTAAGATACCTTAAGAGATATGAGGTGCAAGAAAATTGTGACTTATGAATAAAATCGTGAGTGAAAAACTTGTAGCACTGAAAGCAATTCTAGGTGCTTTTGGGTTCGTCTTTCCACTAGATTTCAGCTTCAAATGGGCGTCACCGAGTCCATGTGTGCGGGGACTCATAAAACGCTGTCGAGAGGAGAAGAGGACACTTCAATAAATGAAAGCTAATTTGATTTGTGAGTGAAACTACTACACATTCGAGGTCGATCTAAAAGTACTCAAAAAATTGCTTGAGAAGATAGTGAATGAGACCCTGATAAAACTAGAGAAATTGTGGAACCCTGTGGTATCATCCACTATGCAGTGGTTGCGATGCGTATGTTTGGGCGAGTTTCATTTATTTTGAAATAAAAACATAACACACGTGAATTTCCTACACAATTATAAAACAGTAAGGTTAAAAAAATATCAATTGGGATTTATGCAAGAAATATGCATTGCTTTATGCACCACCCTCAAACTCAAAACAATCTTGCACGAAATTTTTTCAGTTCCGAATACTCCTTCACCAGAAATGTATTTTAGCCAAAGTGAAGAAGTTGAAATCTTCCGTGTTGACAAATCACTTGGAAATCCTGAGAGGAGGGGGCTCAAGGGTGCTCAACGGAACAGGATCACCAAACGAGTCTTGCGAATGGGAAAGAAGCAATTCAATGGATAGGCAGTGAAGAAATCACCGCTCCTTAATAAATGCACATTTAATTGCCCCTAATTAGCATAATTTTTGAGAACATTTAGACAGAATTACTTAATTTTTTTTTATCGCGAGAGCAGATGCCTGTGAAAACAGTACGCTATTACAGATCATTAATATTAAATGACACCATGAAGGCGCCGATTTCACTGGTGGCTTAAACTCTCAAGCGAAGTAAAGGGACTCGTGAGTAAATCGTCGCATTATTGCGGTGAATTCCAGTTCTGCGAATGTGTGACCACCATACCTGCCGAAGGGGTGGATCGTATCAGCATTACTTCAGCAGCGCCACCAAAGGTAAGGCTGAAGCAAGTGTTTTATTAAAGGGTTCAGGTGACACTTCATGCACCGACGAAAGCCATTCAGAATGTGAGGATTATTCGCACCAAATGCCACCACCTCGAGAATCACGTCATCGACATAAGCATGAAGGATGTGGAAACTGCACCAGCTACTTGAGGTTCTTCTCCGAAGGTCCGTGTAATGCGTGCTGTGGGAAAACGCCAGGTCAGAAGTTAAAAAATCGACACGAAAGCACACTTCTACTGCACCTTCCCCAGTCCAGCAGTGTTAAGATGGTAACGTCGGACAATATGAAGGCAGTAATTCTACCCTCGGGGACCATCTATGCCCACCGAGTGCACCCTCCTACTGATGCATCGAGGTGTGCAAAGCACCACGGAAAACATGGTTCACACAAAAGACAACACTGACGAAGAAATATTCAACTAAAATCGGTTAATCCATCATATGCCGAATAAAGACTCCAATGGTTTCAAAATATTACCTTCATCGAAGTTGAAATAAACGGACGGTAATTGTGCGTTGCTTTTGGTGCAACTGGGCACTCTGATGGATTCTTCCAGATTGGCACTCGTACCTTTCTTCATAAAGTAGAATTCGTTGCTGTGTTTTACTGCTTTACCAGGAAGTTAGGCACATAGTAATGTGGAAGCTGTCGGCTTATGGAAAGTAGCCAGTGAATGTAAAGCACAGTTGGAGTGTTTGCTGTAGTCCTCACATCCCTTTTCAGTGACTTGAAGTGAAATCAAAGTCGAAGGAAAGGCATAATGGGCAGAAAGGAAGACCAAATACTATTTTCGAGGCCTTATTATAACATCTTTAGGTTCGCTAGGGCCTAGTGACACAGATCAAATATGATCACTCCAATTTCCTAGGCAACAGGTTATTCTTTGAGTTTCATAAAATCCTCTTTCTGGGGTGAAGACCGCTTTTTAAAACAATGGAATAGGAGATAATTAGTAAATATTTATACCTTCGGCGCCAGAAGACTTCCCTGAGGACAAAGGGAGCCATACTGCTAAGGGCGCCCACGCGATCGAAAGGTGGAATTTAAACAAACACTTCGAGCGCTTTAGTACCACTTATCATAATAACACTCAACAAAGCCTCAAAATCTAAAACGAACCAAAAAGCGGCTTTTTTAACTTTATAAGCAATTCTGTGAATGGGGACTACAAAGTCGGAACGAAGAGCCGGGCTAATCGCGACTGGCGATCGCCATTTGGAAGATTTAATCGTTCTCTCATTAATCCACTAATTCAAGATTGTTTAAAGGGCATTTCGAGCATTTTGTGATAGGTAAAGTAGTTTAACTAAGAAGCTTATGTCTAACAGTTCGGGTTCCATGAACTAGCTCATGTTTCCGTCAACAGGGAGTTTTTAGTTACATTTTAACAATTACAAAGCAAAAAATATTACCTATTCAAATGGCTGTATTAGGAGATTCATTGTCACACAGCATTTTCTTTCTCCTAGGTGATCATGTGCCTTTAGTGTGTCGTCAGATCCGAAGTCAAAGCATTTGTGCTCCTAGGCAAAGGTGGGCTACGTGAAAGCCTGCCTAAAACATTTACGACTTTTCGACGAAAAAAAATTCATAGCTGCTGCTAGCTATTTCCGTATCAGCACTAAAGCACAACTTCAAACTACGGAGAAGTGGTTATAATTTTACTTGTTAAAAAAGTCCTCCCCTTCCTCCTCCCTCTCCCATCCCAGACTGTCTGAGAAGCAGTCATAATTGTGTATTCTTTGTAAGACAAATTATTCGTGGATAATTAAGATTTTTAGCAAAGTTAGCGGTGTCCTTCTTCATCTGAAATCATGTGAAAATATTTCACACAAAATTAACTTTTGCGCTTTTAAATGCGCTAAGCGGATGGGGAATGAGCTATTAATCGGCAACAAAATAAAGAACTAATCTGCTCAGTTTTATCCTTGAAAATCCATCAAAGTTGTAGGAGGCACAAATTGAGGCAAATGACTCAATAAAGACGAGTGTCTCTTTTGACTGAAAAGTGAGTGGAACATGATGGCCGTTGTTTTGCTTGCCGGGGCTCTATGATTGGGCATTCGTTTGCTTTGGTGCTGAGGCAGGTCCCCTCTCTCTCTCTCTCTCTCTCTCTCCCTTTCTCTCATGCACATACTGACACACATTTCGATTGGCTATTAAAAGAAAAGCTGTCGTTAATTGATGAACTGTAGTACTTGCGATCACCACGCACACAGGCAAAGTAATGAGTGTCAGTGACTCTCGAGTACTCCATCTTTCAAATTCGCGTGGAGGCACTTCTTCGGCCATCTATGAGCTGGTCGAAGGCTCCGAGTCTAGCTCCAGTTCCTCTAGCGAAGACGATTATTGGGTTGCACTCTCCTTCACCCAATCTGGGCAACCGAAGAAGCATAAATCAAAGAAGGGGAAGAAAAAGGCGCATATGAAGGATGATTCAAAAGAGATGAAGAAAAAAAATGTTTATTTTGTGCTGGAAGAGGATCGCCATTATCTCGTGTCTCGACATGCACATCACAAGTCCCACAAAAGTCACAAACATTTACCAAGGAAAGAGGAATTAAGTGATGACTCTAGGTACAGTCTTGTTGCCCCTCCACCTGAACCAGTGAATCGTACCCATGAGCACAAAAAGTACGATTCTGAGCCGGAGGCTATTCTTCTCCCTATTCAACAAAGAATGCGACCATCTCATTGTGAGGGTGCCTTTGAAGGCTCTCGGCCCAAAAGAAGTGTTTCAGCCGTTTCTTTGGAGGGGAAGCAATCGCATTCAAGAAAGAGGAGCAGCTCAGAAGTAGTGAGGTCAGTTGACATGTCTGGTAATTGCAGCCGACAAGGTCACAAAACATACAGTGTAAATCAAGATACCAAAATGCGGGAACTGTCCATTGATTTGCCAACCTCGTTGAACGGTATGAAAAAGGCAGTAAAAACTGAGACGCCATATAGAATAGCAATTATGAAGCGGTATTAACATTACATTACCTCCCTTCACTCCCTTTACAACATGTAGGTGCTTTCATTTAACGTTACAGATCCTAATTTTTATACAAGAAAAATACATGAATCTCTGTGTTAACAACACCGCCTTTTTGATGCTACTGGGCACGACCGAAGTAGAAATTTGTATCTTTTCCAACATTCACTGTGATCGCTGCCGGATACCTAACTTGGTGACCTTGTTGTAGGGTCCGCGTTTTAGCCGAGTCCATCCTAGGTCCTGCAATGGCAAAGGAGCAACTTCAGCCCCTTCGATAGGCTGTGATTGTGCTCTTAATCCACCCATATACAGTCAAAGCGAATACTAAGACCAATTCTCCTGAAATTGTATGAAAAATTGTGATAAGGAGGGAGAAAATAAGCTATTGACACCAATAAGTGCTGGTTTGTATTAATGCGTCAGTGATGCTTCCAAAGAGCAGATGCTGCCATCAAAACAAGGCTAATTCGATGTATATTAAAAAATGTAGGGGTGTTTTTTGCAACCTATCATTTATTAAGAAAAACCTAAGCCTTTTTTTAATAGCAACTCTGTTACTGAACATGAACCCTATGATAAGCGGTTCATGACAAATATTCCACATTAATTTTAGATCTCCCTTAAATTTAAAGTACCGGTACGATATAAGGCAATGCCTCCTTTTAAAGAAAAATGAAGACATTTTTGAGCCTTTGAAGATTTTCTAAGCTCTCACAACGCTAGTGGTTCATGAGTCACCAAAACCGGTTTCTGGGTGAAGGTATCACCCAGACAGCTTTTCATGAGAACCTAGGTATCCTCCAATGTTGTGAGCTCTTAAAAGATCTAATGAAAGTATAATTGCATTAAATTTCCACTGAACATCGAAATGAAACTTACTACGTTATAAGAAAATTATTCTAACTATCAAAACTAAAAAAAGCTGGCATTTGTGCTAGTGTAAAATCAAGCGCAGCTCGCGGTGTTTCGTTTCGGCTCACCAAATGCCACGAACTGGTCATTTGAGAGTACTAAAATATCTGGAACAGTAAAGCACACCCGCTTTTTCTACCGTTTACTGGTTTCGAAGCCTAGTGATACTCTCATGTTTTCCTCATTGGGTCTAAATGCTAGATTTTGCATTTCCTCTTTAGTTTTATTCAGCCCTCACGGCTTCTTTCTCAGTATAAGTCAAAATTATGCGGTTATTAAAATAAACAGAGACTTGGACTAGACATTAACACTGATTCAAAGATTGTTTAAAAATGGAATAATTCAGGCAGTAGTATGAAGACAATCAAAGCACCCAAGGATATTTGTACTGAGCCCTAATGTCTGCGACTAGCATTCTCAAGGTAACTGTTCAATTATAAGTAGTATTTTAACAAACAGGCGCCCCATGTCTTGCCTGTGGCAAAAAGAAGACATGATACTAGGGCAGAATATGCATCATTGACTTCCAGCGGGCTGAGGGCGAAGAGTTAAAAAATAACTAAAGTATCATACATACGTCAAAACTGTCTTTCCTATGCACAAATTCAAGTTCATGTGACAACAGATACTCATTGGCGTTGCAGAAGTACATTTCTCCCCTTCCCCATACTTTACTGTTTTACTGTTACCAAATCTTATCATGTTGCTGTAGTCTTGGTTAAGCAGACGACGATACACAGTGCTACAAATTAAAAAAAGGTTTTCCTAACAGTAGAAACCCTTCAATGCTCAAAACACACACTAATTCACTCAGGTGATGAATCACATTGTTGCGTCATTTTCCACTGATATTTGCAAGGTGACAAGTTGCCATGCAAATGTTGCGTTCACCTGCGTGCTGCCACGAGATTGGCTATGCCACGCTTCGAGCAGCACTGGCCGGACTGCTAACCAAGCCGGCGTGCGATTGGCTGGATGCAATCCACCGCCTTCATCACGCAAGCCCAACACACGTCTGCTTCATTGCTCACGATGCCTTTGCTTCGTACAAAGTTGATGAGATCACCCTCGATTCAGAAGGATGCCGATAGCGGAAAAGATTTTGATATCTTGAAGAGCATCCAAGTGCGTGGCATCGGGTTAAGCGGGCCCTGTAAGACACCCGATTTCGTACCCGCTTCCATCTACCTCCGAGGGCAAAAATCAAACCAGGACGTTGAATTGGAGGACACAACGATGGCCGACTCTCTACTTGAGTTTTCAGCAGCACCGGTGTCAGCACCGTCGTCTCCAACCCGCAAAGCCAACGAAGGAGCACACCTAGTTGATGTTGAAGTCCAACTACAACGGGGAAGGAAGGGTCTTGGACTTCGACTGGTCGGTGGAGCAGAAGAAGGCACCCAGGTTAACTTGCACTTCTATGTACATTTTCTTACCAAAATCTTTGAGATCAAATTATTTCAAAATTGAATTATGAACTTGAAAGGGCCTACATAAATTCCATTGCAAGTTAGAGGTGTAGCTAATTAGTGGAGCTTCAAGCACCCATTTTTGCCACGTCACTGTAAGTAAAAACCTAGGCAAAAAGTGGTTTGACGCCATTTCTTGTAGCACATGCACAATTGCAGTTAATTGGCTTGGGAGCAAATTATCTGGCAAATCTACGCCTCTCTTAAAATATGTACCCACTCGTACCCGCCCTTCTTTTGACGGTACCCACTCCACCTAACCAGCAGTATTACATTGCCAACTGAGTTTCTCAAATTGTGCCCTACCTCTGTTCTGAGAACCCTACAGAACTCTGCAGTCACCAGCATTAAGACTTGCCCTCATTAAATATCAGCATCGTTATTTTCTCCTCCAATCCGACTAGACCGCTCCACTTGCATTCGGTCACACCATTCCACACGCGTTTTATTTTGCATTCCCGCCCTGATTTAGGCTAGAAGTCGGCCGTTGAGACTTTACCCTTTTAAGTCAACTCAGAAGGTGGAGTTGGGCGGATCCCCCAGTCTCAAGGCCATGGTTGAGTCACCTGGCTGACGGTGATGCAGAATTTCCCCACTGAAGCATAGAGGATGCAAAAGGTGTTGAGAAAAGCATTTAAAATTGGCAACATTCAGTTCACCTTTTGACACTGCTTCAATAGCTTTTGCCCTTAAGGAAGAAATTATTGCACTCGCCTTCAAAAAATAAAGTTGACATAAGATTAATAATTATTTTATTATGGCGGTAAAATCTGTCTTAATTAGACTGGAATGTCACTAGGCAGCATTCATCAATCTCCCCTACATGATTGAATGTCAAGCAATCAAACCTGCCAGTCAGCACAATTACCAGGGCTGATAGCAACAAATTAATGTCACAAGTTCTAGAACTCAATTAGTAAGCAAGTAGTTTGCACTAATTTAAGAAAAAATTATTTCCATTAGATGGCATTACTTGGTCGAAAGTTTGTGTAGCGTAACGATGGGGTCACAATAAGCCGTATTACACTAGGTCATCTCACCTGGTCCTAACAACAGGCCTGACCTCTGCATTACATTTGGCATTATTTTCTTGCTTGGGTTAAAAATAATACAACCAAGAATAAATCTCATATATTTGCTGTGAAGGCCAATAGCAGTTTATGCATTCAAAATGTGAACAAAAGTACTAACTAAGATCATAATGCCTTATAATTCAAATCGCTGCTTGGCTGAGAGCTGGGACAACTCATTGGAGCACTTTTTGGCAGTATTCAAATCTAGTTTTCATTAAAGAATCAGTTTTAGCAATCCCTAAGGCGTAGACCAGACCTTAGGAAAAGAGCAACTATGGATAGAACTAACGTAGGTTGTAGCGGTGCCTCGAAATGGTCGAGCATAGCCTTGAATCCGGAGGCCCATTGCTGACGTGGTAAAACTGGCTAGCAATATCATATTACTGACTCAATTGAAGACAACGCTAGCGAAGCTGCTCGTATCAAGATCCAATGCCAAGATAAGATGGGAAAAATACGAGACACACTTATTAATCAGGGGAAACAAGAAGAGATTATCGCGTAGGACTATGCTAGAAGAAGCTCCCCATCCCGATCCCCATCTCCCCGAGGTCCTGCGAGTGTATACCGTTTATGCATGATACGAAACCACCAGTAGAGGGTGGACGAGAATAATAAAAATAACAGTATGCGAGTCCATCAAAAATACTCCCTTAACTATGCAACTGAACACCAAATAGCCGAAAACCGGGCGAAGGAAATTGCATCTCGTAAATTTAAAACCACACTTCTGTGCAAAGAGGGTCTAAGTGTTAGGTGGACAACGAGGTGTTGGTGTTGTTTCCTGGTAATGTCTTTGTTGTCAAAAAAATAGAAGTTTAAAAACTCTCTGGCTGGGTTTAAAAGGCAATGGGATAGTGTAAAAAAAACCACTTGGCAAGGCTCTTCGTGTTTTCCTGCTGCTAACTTGACGCCTTTTAAGGGTAAGTATGGTGTCATTGTAATGCTGTCCGTATTTTCACCATGACCATATCCACATTACAAATATCACAACCACCCACTAAATTCAAGTTGTCTCCACAACGTTTTAGGGTTAGTACCAAAAAAAAGTACATCGTTTTGGCCTGGAGCATAATTACTTGTCGTTTATAGCTCACTTGTCAAAATTTTTCTTCGGCTTTGTGTGACAGATACAGGAAATGCCCAATGATATGATTATCCCTCGGGGTTTGAAGCAATTTTTTGTGTGTCAAGTAGAGTCCGCAATGAATAGAGTAATTTACAGCCCAAAATTTGGGGCGGTGACGCACGATGCCTTACTCCACGTCTACCCAACTCCGTCCGCTTTAAACTGGTAAAAACCCTCTCCTTTTCATTACTGTAGAACGTATGTCAAAAATCGACTGTCCGTCGTTTTATGAGCTAATATGAACTAGTGCATAACAAATTTACAGCAAATATTTTCATTTTTTTAGGAAAATCCGACATTAAGTATACATTCTTTAAAACCACCTTGAATTCTTGTCCAATCCAAAATGTGTTCACCTCCTCCGAACGCTTGGGAGGTTTACTGACTATAGGACGTCAAAATTTGAAGAATTTCTTTAAAATCTGGTTAATTTCTAGTCTATGAGTGCTGCTCTTTCATTTTGGAATTCACAGTAGCAGGTTGAACCCTATTCACCTTACATTGACTTCTAAAAGAGGTTTCGGCAGTTCCATTAAAGAAGGCATCACTTAAGGCTGTGACCCTCCTTAACGCACGTCTCAGTGACACCTTTTCCACCTTTAAGAGTTCACCTATCCCATTTCTATGAATTCTCTTTAAGGCATGGAATGAGCTCTCTCTTCTACTCCGATCAACGTAGTTCAGGAAAATTCAAAGTCACCTGCAGCTGCTTTTAAAAAAAAAACACCTTAAATGTGGAACGGTTTCATCAAAACTGGGTTTTTTTTGGACTGACGCGTGAGGTGATGCGATCTAGAGCCAACAGTTAGTGAGACTTAATGAAGGTTGGTGAGAGTGTTATTTGATTAATTAGAAGAATTTCTTTGGCTTATAAGAAGCCTACTTGAGTCAATTAAAAAAGACATTGAGAAAGGGTGATTTATTGTCCCCTCACAGGCACAAGCTGGATTCCTGTGACTCGGGTGGTGCCTAGTGTCATCATTGATGAATGAAGCTTGATGTGTAATGAGGTCTAGTCTGGGATTAGTTTTCAAATCCACCTTAATATTCATACTTGTAATCACGACTGCTAAAGGTACAAGTTGGAGCTATCACCCCAGGAGGGCCAGCAGAACTGAGTGGTCAGATTTTTCCCGGAGATCAGCTAATTGCCGTCAATGGAGTTTCCGTTTTGGGAGCCACTCACACCGATGTTGTCCACCTTCTCAACGTCGCCTCCCGCAATGCCTTGGGAAATTTTCCCCCCAACACCACAATCACTCTCTCACTTCGAGGTTATCGAGCAAATCTGACCTCACTCGGCAATGACTCCTCCTTGGAACACATCAACTCAATCTATGCCTACTCTCCCATCCGTCAATACTCTTTCAGGCGGTCTTGTAGTGAAGAGTCCTCTATCAACTCCAGTGAGTAGGTGCATAGCCCTCTTCCATGTATGGCTTTCCCATAGGTACCGAATATGGCATTTTTTTAATGAAAATGATGCGAACCGAGATTAACAGAAGTGATTTTGCCAACTAGATGGAAAGGTTTTAAAACGTTTTAGCGCCTTCAATAGCATCCAGTGGACAAACTTCACCTTTCCACCGACCCATTTGTGCCACCACTAAATCAAGCTCAGTGCCTATGATTTACAAAGTCCAACTTCAAAGAAGAGCCAACGAGAGTTTCGGATTTACCGTTAATTGCTCCCTGAGTCCCAACAAAGGATGGCATATTGGTAGGTCAAATAAAAACTGTTTTCTGGGAATGCGGAAATAAAAGGAAGCTTGTATTAGCGAGTAACCTACCAAGTAAGTGGGTTTCTAAGGCATTTATTGTTCTCAAGAACAGAGTACACGGAGAACTGCTTCTAAAATGAATAAGTGAATCTCTCCTGTACTATTCAAATTCAATTACATTCTTGAGTTAGGATATCGTTATTTACAGCCTTTTACTTACTTAAAATTGTTTCACATTCTGGTGGAAGTCTTGTAGACGTTATTGCTAGTGTAGAAATTATCAGTTGGGCGCATTAGTCGGTGTAGAGTGAGTTTCAGCGGAAAAAGGTCCCACAGCACTGTGACCATCATCGCATAGCATCGAATTCTGTGCCAAGCATTGACTCCGGGACAGTTGAGGTCCAACTCCCTAATTCAGCACATTTTATCACGTCAGCGCACGTTAGTGGGATCTAGGGCACTTAGTTTAGTCTCTCAGCCGTTCTGTAAGTGTTCAAGTCTACCCATGTTCTTTTGATTTTATCCGTATAAAGTGGGATACTACCGTGGTGGCATTAGGGGGAGAAATAAGTGACAAGTTGATCCCATCAATGACTGCCGTTAGTCAGGTCGCGTTTGCATTAAGGATATCATGCGAAGGCTCCAAACTGTTTGATGGAGGGGCAGTCTGATATTTGATCAGCATGAAAGTCCTAAAGACAGCTTTTGGTCTGTCAGTGAACATCCCTGCCAGAGCGTTTTCCATTCAAGGGCAGCCATTTGGAAACCATTCAGTTTGTATGAAGCCCTGTAATGAGTAACCAAAAGCACTTTGTAGAAGAACTTGATTTTTCCAATTTGTACTGAAAGCACAGTCAGTTGCGAAAACCTGCAAATGTGGAATGTTAACAAATACTGGAGGGACAGGCTGTGTTTGGGGTGTTCAGTCATACCAACAAGTCTCAGATATTATTTAAACGAGTGAATGAGCTTGCAAACTGGGGGATGACAAATTGGGAGACTTAATAATTTCTCCATGCATTGAAATCTTCTTTCGTGTCATAAAATGTAGGATTTTGGTTTGACTTCAGTGTTTCAGGCAATATGCAATTAAAAATTCCTTTCGTTGATTAGGTGCCATCACCCCGGGTGGACCGGCTGAGAGGAGCAAGCAGTTGCGCGTTGGTGACAAAATCACCGAGATGAACGGGTATTCATTGGCGATGCAGTCACACGCTGATGTGGTGGAACAGCTCTGCACAAAGCACCACCGTCTGGAGCTCACAGTGGAGCGGCAACAATTGGGGAAAGTATTTCAAATTCCTGGTATTTACTGAAAGGAATCGAATTTTGCTTTAAAATAGCAGCCACATAAAAGTACTCGATTCAGCTAAAAATGGTTCCATTCTCAGTGATAACAGTCAAAACATTATATTTAATTGTTGCAAAGTGTTCAATTTAAATTGTTTTTTACATTTATTTACAACTGGAGGTAGCTTGTGGAATTTGTTATAAAAGGGTTAGTTGTTGGAAAGAAGAAATAATTTGGAATTGAACATTAATGAGTTGAAAGCCACGCTTTTTATTCGAGAAGACCGGTGTGTGCCGAAAATCTGCATGGTGGGTGACTTATTGTTTCCCAATTTTGCTAGTTCTAGATGCTACTGATAAGGCTGTGCCAGTTAGACGATCGGGAAGTCGGTCGGGTGAACGCCGCAAGCAGCAACAGCCATGCCTACTTGAACCAGTACCAGAAGCTCTTGATTCTTCCTGGAATTCGCGATCTGTAAGCCTAATTCGATACTACTGGTGCTATATTAAGTAGCAAATCTAAAACACCAAACGAAAATTACGTGTGCATTCACCAATTCATTCTAGACGTTTTCTGCTGCAAATATGGCTGAATAAATAGTTTGAAGCGTTCAATAACCTTGCTCAGAGTAGATGGTCACTCAAAATGTACAATTGTAATAGTGTTTATGCAAGGCGTTTCAAGAACTTACATATCCTATGGGGATTCCCCCTTCGGTTAATCTAGTTGTGCTCCTGAACCTAGTAACAAAGAATGTTCGGGAAGGTTCTCATCGCATTAGTGAATGATTATGACCAATTAACTTCAAATTTGGCTTGGATGTTAAAATTTTGAATTTGAAATCAATGTCCAATGTCGGTTTACGGTACTATCATTATTTTAGTCCACCCCATTAAGCTGCAAGTTAAAAGAATCAGGGTGCTACGCTGTGGACTTGACAGCGGATAGTCGTGGATTTGGTTTTTCCATGCGCATGAGTCAAGGCCTTCATCGGACTACCATGATCATCTTGCGTATTGAGAAAGAAAGTCCAGCATTTCGTAATATGAAAATGCAGGCGAGTCTTATTGTACCATGCTTTATCACTAATTTTCTCTAATCTTAACTTTCCTCTATCAATCTCTCTGCCTCTCCATCCATTGAATCATCCGTCCACTCTTTCGCATAGTCTAAATCCATTCCTTCGGTCCTTTAATCCTGTGGTGCCTGGAAATATTGCGAATTTAATTTTAGGTTGGTGATGAAGTTTTGGAGATAAACGGAACCCCGGCAGAATCCCTTACCTACGCACAGGCGGTTAGAGTTGTCAAGTGCGGTGGAGATCATCTTCACCTTAAACTGCAGCGTGTGAACACACGCATCTACGACCTGTCTCTTTGACGCATATTTATACGCAATCAAACTGTACATACTTCATTAAATTGTTATAGACGTCTTTTGAATTTGCCTATTCGATTGCGTAATCCTAACTGATGCGTCAACCAAGGTCCTACCGCAAGATTTCGTAGCCATTATTAAAGTGTGAAGGAGTGGTGATTCATAAGTGATCCAATTTGATAGGTATTGTGTCGAGATTTTGGAGCTTGTGCTGTTAGAATATTTGTGGTAATTGTTAAATTTAGTGTCATTTATAACCTTCAAGCCTCAAACCACGACCATGGAGGGTGAAACACTTGAAACCACAAACACAGAGTTCTCAACGGTTTCAGACACCCTACATTTGCGCTGGTTGAAGAAAACGAGTGGATCTTAAAAACATTTTTCACAAAGGACAAAACAGTGACCACACGCTCAATGTGTCGTTATTGCTGGTTAGGACTTAAATATGTTTAATAGCAAGCGAGTTTGGTGCGCTAATTAAGGCACTCCTTCAAGACTTTTACCCTGACCACTACCTTCCCTTTCTCCGCCTAATGTCGTAAGGCATTCCCAACCCTCTCAATGCAGACAATGTTCCACATCTTTACATTTTTCACTTGTGGGCTATTGGACTCGTTAATTTGTTAATAACCACGGTAATGCATGCTATAGATGTGCATAGTTTCCGAAATTGGGCTCCATATTCGGTGCTATTCGTTGCCATGTCTTCAACCAGGCTCAGAAGATGCGTTATGGGATTCCGCTAGTGCATTAAATTTACAAAATATGGTCTTAGGAAAAATGTGTAAGTACATCTGACTATTGTCCCGAAATATTAGTACCAGGAAAGAGAGAATCCCCCATGACGAAGTGTTGATGACCAGGAGCCGCATAGGGCCTACGAAACTATTGGCGATCCTCTCTCAAGGGCCCGTATTTCTTCATTTTCGCTAATGATATTGGTAATGGTCAAACATTTCACCGCTACACCCATAGTCCGCTTTATGCTAATTCCCAAGCGCAAGAAATATCCATTAGTATGGAAACCCAAAGTAAGCATTTATGTGTGGGATTCGGAGGCTAAACTTCTCAATCGCTCTACAATACATACTGGGTTCGTAATACCATGTTTGTTCGACTGTCGGTTTCGGTAAGTCACCTGGGTGGCCATATTGCCTTTGCCGGGTGGGCCGGCCCCCGGACCATGCCAACGGCTCCTATTTCCTTCCATTTGATGAATATACGTAGTTATATTCCTTCAAGTATTTTGCCTTTTTCGTCTTATTTTGTACCACGTTACTCAAGCTCAAATTGATTTGCTTCCCGTACTTTTACTCTCGAAATATCTAGAGTATTGAGGCCAGCTTTTTTCAATAAGAAACCAGTTTTTTTCAATAAGAAACCATAGTTTAACTGAAATTTGCATGACGAAACTTTCAAAAGGTTTCCAAATAAATCAGCAACCATAGTGAATAGGAAACAGTACAATTAAAGCTCCTGAAGGTCATGGAAGCATTTAGTCGGTGGTTCAGTTAAAGCTCGTAAGGAGTCCTATCGCTCATAAATTATAGGTCATTTAGTCCAAGTAGTATGTGGGATGACCTGCACCAAACTAATTAAAATATTGTTGTGTTGGACCGTAATTTTGTAGCAGCTTTTGTTTAAGTTTGCCTTTTGGTGGAAAGCAGACAACAAACAATAATCTCGTAAATAAGCGGACATGGGTGGCCCCTGAGGAGGGCACTAAATCTTAAAACGCATAGAATAGCAAGTAACCGTTTCCAGTTGATCTACTTGTTTCAAGCTTGCGGAAGCGGAAGGAGGGAAACGCATTCTCGTGACAACTGTTTAATATTTCAGAGAGATCTCTTAAATATGCAGACCTCTGATTCCTTGCGTATCGTGCTTTAGCCATCCTAATAGTCTTCAAGCCCTTCTGCACGTTAATAATGCGCATCATTCCGCACCGCTTCGCATTATTACGAAACTAGGTGAGAGTTGAAGCGTTATGAGTAGCAGGGATGCCATCACCATAGCTGTGGGTATGGTCTCAGAAATAACAAAGTTTAAAGCCATTGATGACGATGCTCTGACGAATAAGAAAACAGTGAGCTACGACTGTAATACTTTTGTTTGTTTGAACTGCCGGTTTCGGTCACTTGGGTGGCCATATTGTACTGAGCCGATTAGTCGGCCTCCGGGCTGTGCCAACAGCCCCCAAGCCCTCTGTTTCCTGAATACATGTATTCTACCCCCAGTACTATGCCTTCTTTTACCTTAAAGGGAGTCTCGGGACGCTACACTGGTGGGAGCGAAAAGCGGACCCGACTTCGATGGATTTTCTCCTGCTCCATGCCGCTTCTGGCAACTTTTGGCAGTGTGAATTAAGTGCATGTGCTGTAGATGGGAGAACCTCTGGTATCGCGTAACAGAAGGACCGAGATCGACGTCCAGCTTCGACACCTCCCTCGCCCTCGTGTTCGACAGGGAAGCTATCAACAACTGAAGCGACACTAGCCGTGGACTCCAAGTCCAGTGGAACTGCCAAGAGAGACCTGCTACATTGTGGTCAAGCACCCTCCGTAAGCTCTATCTCCTCCTCCCAGATGTAGAATGTGCAATATGCCATTGGATAGCATCGTTTTATGCTTTACACTCTTGGATCGCATGCATTTTATATCTATGAGGACCAACCGCCACATTTGCTCAGGTTTCTACGATGCCCTTGCGTTTCTTCTACGGTATCAACGAAGCCTGGAATCGCAATAGTGTTGTGCGTGTCTCGACCCAATCGAAAACTTGGATTCGTACCTCCATCTTCCATTGGACCACATTGTCGTGGGAGGGGACGGCCAAGGAGCGCGCATTTGCTGCACTGAGTGCTACGCGGAATTGATGGCACTACAGGAATGCATGCGTTGCGTTCGAATCTCGACGTCTTGGACGGTTAGCTCGTGGGTGCTTCCCGCAGCACTGATTACATTGTGATGGCTGACACGGGAGGCTGACCAAGGGGAGCGTCGGGGACGACGCTCGAAAGAAGAGAGGGGCTGTGCAATACTTTGTTTGTTTGAACTGCCGGTTTCGGTCACTTGGGGGGCCATATTGTACTGAGCCGGTTGGTCGGCCTTTGAGCCATGCCAACAGCCCCCAAGCCCTCTGTTTCCAGAATACACGTATTCTACCTTAAGGGGAGTCTCGGGACGCTACAATGTCTCTGCTTCAGCACTAATATGGGACAGGCGGAAGAATCAAGCTGTCACCGTAAGCCTGTGCATCAATGACGAGTGCTAATAACCTAGGCCGCCTCCTACTTTTCCATTCAAATGTCCTATGATCATTTATTTAGAAAAAATTATCGACTGATCCACTCATCCTTCTCATTTGGGAAGTAAAAGAAATAACACAGCCATAAATACTAAAACGGTCGCTCTCGAGTTATTTATTCTTAAGCAACTTTCGCCTATCAATTATATATATTGGTGAGTTTCGTAACAATTGACATTTTGACATTTCACTTGTTTTGTTTAAATTTGCAAACTGAATGAGCACTATTCATATTTTATAAGGTTTAGTCCTGTTTGTTTGCATTGGCGCTACGTACTGTGTGTGGTTTAACCGCTGCGCTTTCGCCACGTTTCTCACCGCAAAAAGCAGGACAATGGGAGGCCCTGGTCGTCCAAGAGGAGGCAAGGTGGGTTCCAAAGAGTTAGCTGTTTAAGTTTTCTGGGTCGAAAGATTATGGCCATAGCCTTAAGTGTACCGACACATTGTGATTCATAAAATCAACTCCACCTTTGTGAGCCACATTTTTCTCATGATTAGCATTTGTTGGTGTGTGCCGAAGTCTATGGTTCCATGCTCTCTTTTTCGTATCCTTGAGTTTGTACGACTTCTCGGGCAATCTGCTGATTCACTAGATTGGAGCAGTGACCATCCGTCTTAGGCGTATCGTTTTCACCGTCCTACACCTATCTTACATTATGATTTGTAGAAAGGGTTGACATGAAAATGCGTCATGTATGTTTGTCCTTTACTGAGTACTCCAAATCAGCTATTAAATCCTCGCTTTTGTTAAGTTGTCATCACTCATAAAATATGTTAGCTATTTAGAACTTTTGGACTCTGAGTGTAGGTAATTCTTACCTGGTATTGCTTTTGTTCTCAGACGTTTCCTAGATGTACTCAGTGTCATAAGGCATTTGAAGATCCGAAAGCCGTAATTTTGCACGTGCAACAAACGCACAGAGTCGGTCCGATGCGGTACCTCTGTCCGAAGTGCGGAATTGCCAGCTATACCTTTGAAAAGTGGCTCATAAAACACATGCGTAATAATTGTCCGGGACGTGGTTGGAAAACCCGTTTGAAAGCAAATGGCGACATTCGAACGAGTAAGCGCGTTATTTACAAGGCTTTTCTAGGAATTTCGAAACTGTCGACAGCTAGTTCTAGTCAAATGGTCTCATGCTTCTTTATTTTAGAATCGTTGATCCTTTTTCTAGGTGTTGTTATATTGGAAAGTAGTCCTTCTTACTTCTGCTTACTTGCGACGCTTTTTAGAATTAGGGGCAAATTCTCTTCAAGACGGTTGTTCCCGAAGAACCTCCGTCCAATCAGAAAAATCGACCCCAAAGAAGGCTTCAAACCTTGATCCCTTACCAAGTGGCAAGGTCCTGCGAAAGGCACCCAAGTCCACACATACTTCAGGAGGTATTCTTGTGACTATTGTCTCATTTCCTTTGCTTATGTTTATGAAGTAATTTTGCGCCCGTAGATCAGATTTCCCACTTTAATCGACCTCGTCGTTCCTCGCTACGCTTTGCTCAATCGGAAATCCTGACTAACGGTAATGCTTCTCTTATTTCCAAAGGAGTGCTTCGATATTAGTTCCGCCGATTTCTGTTTCCAATCATCCAAAGTACTATTTAGCCGTTTCGTTGCAGATCAACCTGGGATCTCTGAGAACTTCTCAAAATCCTTCTCTAAAGAAGAGATCTTTGCCAATCCACCCTCCGAAGTGTCGTCGTCCCATGAGTCACTTCCAATTAGCGTTCGTATGTCGACTAGAATGCGGACGATGTCATCTACTGAGCAGAAGCGAGCAAAAGAGGCGGGAAGTTGTAATCCGGTTTCTCCTGGTCAATTGGGTACTAAGATGCCCAATGATAGAATAAAACATTCACCTAAAACAGGCGGGAAGAATACATCAAGTAATTTTGCAATTTCAAGTAGAAACACATCACTGGCCACCGCCATGGAATTGAAGAAAAAATCGCTTTCCCATAAAATCTCAAAACAGGATTCTTCACGCAACCTGAAAAAGTCGCGCCCGATCGCTACCAAATCCGTTGAATCTACGATTTGTGCATCCGGAAATTCGGGTGCTTCTGGCGGGCTCAAAAGTAGTCCTAGGTCTTCCAACGCAACAACTTCTCTTCAGAAGGCTGGCAAATTAAGTGCGAGCTCCGTTAAGTCGGATAAATCTACTGCTGGTACGTCCAAACGATTACGTCGTTCATATGGCCCTTCAGCCGGCCACGGGTCCCTGAATGTACCGCCAGATCCAAAAGAATCGCACTCAAGTGCTGGTATGGGGAATAAGTCTGCAGGCGAAAAAAAGAAGGGACACGCAAAATTGAAAGTGAGTGGCTCAATTGTTCACCACAGGATGAGCCAAAATCGTGCTTGCAAGAAAGCTGTTGCAAAGGATTTGTCTGTGGATAAGAATAGTCCGTTTGGGAGCGCCGCTCTTAATGCAAATCGCACGGAGTCTTCCAATGAATTTGCTGGAGATGTGTTGCAGGGCCGCGTTGGAAGTCAATCAACTGACCAAAGTGGCGTCCTTCATAAGGCGGAAAGGGGCACCTCAACTGCAGAAGGTTCCTCTTCGAATGTTCCATCGTCACTGGAGTTGCTGGTAAAGCCTACCAAAAGGTCATCGAGAAAACTAATAGGAGAGTTGAGTGGCATTAATTGTAAGGAACGCACTAAAGTCACGAAATTGGGGAACAATTCAATCGCCTTAAAAAATCAGCCATCCTCGAAAGGTTCAATTGGCGTTGATGGAAAGAAGGAACTCGGCACATCACCTCCACCTCGAACCATAGTAATGCTTACTGGTTTCAAGCAAAGCGAGAGCTCGAAACCGCTAGTCGGTGTTTCGCAGCTGTTTTTCCCTATGCTAAATGCATCAGTGAAATTGGAAATGGTAACGGATAAGTCGAAAACCAACGTTGATTTCCCTAAAAAACCTGCAGAGGATGTGGTGAAGCCGGTCGAGTTAAAGTCGGATGATCTCACAAAGGGTTATGAGCTCACAACGGAGGCAAAATCTCTCACGACCGAAAGAGCTCATAATGATGATGTGGAGATGTTAATTGTGACGCAAAATCGGTGCGATGTTGCTCAGGTGATTAAACCAGAATCATCTGAAGCATCAGTGGATAAAGGGTCAGAATTTAGATACTTGCGGGAAGCTTTGAGGGCTAATGAGATGCCAAAGGTTTTGAAACGTCCAACTTCTGTTAAACCTACTGGTTCCACTGCCAATGGTGAGTCAGTGGCATAACTGTGCTCCCTATCGCGGCATGGTTTGTATTTCGCGTTCTTACTCTTACCTTTGTAGATTCTTGTGTTAAAAGTACCCACTGCACGGGAGTGTCTACGGCAGGAAATCCAAGCGATGGTTCATGCGTTCCTCCAATGAAATCACCCCCCATATTCTCAGTAGCCGGTTCGAATGATTCTCCCAACAAAAGTATGCTTTTTTAAATTAATTCATTGTTTTGGTTATGGTTTTGAGGTTTCTTAGTTGGCACAGCGCTCATTCACGATTTCATGTTTGCGTGATGTGCAGGTTCGCTCTATTTGCCTCTGTTGCGATGCTTTACTTTTAAGGATGATGCTAGTTTCGGATGCTATCTAGGTTTGGCGATGACGCAGTGCGTGCTTTTTCCACAACATCATGTCAAATTTTGGGATTGTCTGCACCTTGGAATGTGTCGATTCCATGCCGTTGTTATGAGCTTGTATCTACAATCGACCAAAAAATGGGGTAAAACGAAGTGAAATACGGCACTTGGTCTATGCATTTTGTGGTACTCTCTTTTTTGAGCGCATTTCGAATTTGAAAGCAGAGCGTGTATGGCGATAAATGAAACTAAAAGGAGGTGTTTGTCATCCGGTATTTCATCGGACCTATTGCGTATCATCATTATGCGCATCCGTTCCACCTTTTTGCTAAAACATGTCCTTGAATCAAGGTTGCATGGAATGCAAGCTGTTCTGCTACTGATAAATTGGTTTTCTCTGGTAACATTATACCATCTTCAAGACTATGAGCAAGCTAATGAATTTCAGGCTGATGTTTTTACCTAGGCATGCTTCGACAGTTTCGGAGGGTTAACTGCGTGATTACAGTTAGCGGCTCCACTTGAAGTGGGAAGTTCCTCTTGTGCCCCAATCCTCAATTTGGTCAAGCAACTGCGATTTCGTAATCCCTAGATTTGAATGGCGATGTCGATAATCAGCAATGCTTATAATGGCATAGAAGTACAATCAAATCTTGTATGATTCTTCTTAGCCATGAATTCGACGCCGAAGGCAAGGTTAGCCGCAGCTACTGCAGTGGCTACACCAACGTCGGTTACTGCATCGACTAGCACGGTGTCGACCACCACCGCTACATCCCCGCTAACGGGGAAGGTAGCTCTTGTGGACTGGGACTGCTTCATTGCCAAAGACCCGCGCAAAGCGCGCTGCAACAGTGTCGCCGTTACCACCGCTCCCACTACTCCCACTAAGTCGCCACTAAAATCCCAACTCCTCCCCTCTGTCAACCCGACCGTCGTAGCGCACTGTGGTCCTGGCACTTCTACTTCTCAGGTTGTCGAGCGACGTTCTCCCCGCCATCCAAAAAAATTACCTGCTGTCGAGGTTAGTGTGATCTTACTCATAAGTAGCATCCGACTCTTGGATAGAAAGGTTTCACCGCTTTTGCGCGATCCCAGTTAATATTCAATTCTAATTCGGTAATCCCAGTTATTTTTACCGCTTTTCACTAAACTTTTCAATCGTTTTATGTCTCAGATAAAAATAACCGTCTATCGGTGCGGCAGATCGATTGACTTCCCTGACATTCTTAACTTATGAAGTGGTAGGTCTCACAAAGGAGACTTAGTCGAGGCCACCTAGCGTACCTCATTTGGATTATCGTTTTCCCATACTTTGGGTGAAGTCGCCTGTCATTCAGCGGCATTTAATGACTAGCGTTTCACTATCAGTGTCATGCACGCTTCTCCGATTTACTTAATCGAGTCTGCACATAGCAAATGTGTGCCATGTTTAAAGCAAACTGAATTAGGTTGGAAGAGGTCGCAATAAAGCAACTTATGGTTAGTCAGATCATTTTAAATAATCCTCAAGTCCGGTGGGTACTTTTTGCTAAGACCTGATACGTCCATGCCCAAGCGAAATGGATAGTCCATTGGGCTTATTCACCGTTACAGTTCTAGAATGGAAGGATGTCGTCCTGGCGCGGTGTGATCGCGTGTCCCCTACTGGCGTAGTAACCTTAATTCGACAACTGATGCTTTCGGGGCCGTTGCAACCGTCTAGTATCTAGTGTAGCTTTATTATCCGTGCGCTTCTACTGATTATTGTTAAGTAAAACTTGAAAATCTTTGTAGGACCCAACGTCACCCTCAAGCAGAAAGCAGGCTACTGATGTCGTTAATTCAGACAGCTATGGATCAGGCCAGGCTCGTATCTGCGATTCTTTCATGTCTGGATCAATGCAGTTATTCGTTGAAAAAATCAATGCAGAACATGCCACTTTTGCGACGCCCTCAAAGTTCAAGGAAGAGCTATCTTCGAAACGTGTTTCTGCCTCGTCACTGGATTCAGCTCTACCGATGAACGATGATGGGAGGGTATCCCTACTCTTAATAGTCAATATTATTTAATTTCCTATGCCTTAAAGCTATGACACTTTCCTTGTTAGGTTGCTGAACCCAAGGCCTCTGATATTAACACATTTGGTTCCTCAAGCAGTGTGAGTAATCGCGTTTGTGACAAAGGAAATGAGATTGCAGCTCAGAATGTGGTCCCACCTCTTCCCTCCCATGATAACAGCGACTCCAATTCGGTGAGTGGTCGTTTGTTTGGAACTTTTTCTTAGTGAACCCGATAATCACAACCATTTGGCTGGTTTTCAGGAAGCGACCGCTCCTGCCGTTAATAGCGGTCAGGATCTGCTGATTTCTCCTGCTAGCAATCGTCAAGCTGAGGATAATCAAGCTTTTCGAAAACGTCTGCGTCCGCGCAAATCTATCGACTACTTTGAGTCAACAAGAAGGTCGAGTAAAAGAATAAAGGTGGAAGAGGTGGAGAATGAGGTGGTCTCGAAGAATGAGAATGCTAATCAGAAGGATGCTTGGAAAGACGAAGACGATGAGGAGGAGGTGAGTCAGGGAAATAATGAAAGCAAAGGGAAATACATGACCACACACTGTTGCCCGGTTTGTCGTCTGACCGGTTTCGCAACGCTGGCGGAGCTTAAGGTACATAGGACGATCTCGTGCCGAAAGAAGTTGAAGAAAAAAAAAGGGTTGAAACGACATACCATTGAGTGGTACTGCCCAGGCTGTCCCACTACGCAGGGTCCCTTTGAATCGGCTGCGGTTTTGCTCACGCATTTGCTCACTTGTCGTACGAAAAAATCTTGCGGTGGGAAGGTCAAGGCTAACCATCCAGCACTTTCCGTTGGTCCTTCCTGTCCATCAACCCTCCTCGGTCCCTCGACTACTTTCGGGTGTTCCATCTGCGGTGTCATCGTCGCCTCCGAGTCACGACTGGATAAACACCGCAGGGATGAGCACAACTACTAGAATCTGGAATTCCTCTTTTGTTTCTGAATCGTAACAAACACACACACCGGTGAACCAAATGTGTATATATGTGTACAGGGATTTGTGTTTTTTTCTACGGTAAACGCGCACAGAGTTCGCGTGTGCGTGATTCTATGGATGAGGCAGCTGTCTTTACCTACAAACTTTCTAGCATTTTTGTATTGTTTTGAGGATAATTATTAAAGATGTCGGTGCTGTCGTTTTATCCATTTTCACCTAGTTTGGGTGTTTCGGGTGAATGTGAAAGCTTCGTCTGTGTTGCGCTACTTGAGACCATAGAAGTTTTAGCGTGGAAATCTTCCTTATAGCTCGAGAAATGGTCTTAATTTTTTCAATCGGGGTCTTGTTGGCACTCAACATTGCGACTCGGACGGCTTCGTCTACTTTGGAAAATAAAGTGAGATCCGGAGTTTATCGTGTATAGTCTTTTTTTTTCAATCGGGAAAGAGTTATAAGGGGAGGGGAGAGGAAGTGTGTATCTTAACCTTGTCAGGCGGAAGTGACTTTCCAGGTTGGTAAGAATGTTATTTTTGCGTCGACATTGGACATTTCCTCATAGTGGATGGCGGGTAAGCCTCCATTGACTCCTCGCATCGAATTGGAAAGCACCTCCGCATCAGGATTGTTTGGGAGCTGTTGAGTCATTACTTTTTGAAGAATTGCAGATCGCGGTTCCCAGACGTTCTACCATATCCTAGATGAGGTGCTGTTTGACAGTTAATCAAGGTGTCCTCTGGATCGTCAACGTGGTTCTTTACGGCAGCGAAGGAAGGTGAGTACTTGCTACATTTTCTCTGTTCTTCGCGCGACTGCTCATCAAAATTTGACGATGGGTGGCCAATGAAACGTTTCTTTGGTGGACATTGTTCCACTGTAATTAAATGCTCGACCTGGTCTGAATCTTTCTACCAACGCCCTTCTAGTCTTGTGTGTGCCTTACTTTCAGAACCAAACTTATCTCGCTGGTCTCCTTCTCGATGCAACTCATTCGCAGTCGGTAGGCTAAAAAATTTTGCCCTCCCGAGAGAATGGCTCGCGTGAGTTAGACGTCTTTATAATTAAATCAGGGCGAAAGGAAATGCATTTTTGCAGATATTTTGTTTTGCCCACACGACTCCTTGCGAATGCCGACATCGACTCATCGTGTGTCGTGAAATCTGTTCCCATTGTCAAGTTTATTCCATGCCAAGGAAATGCATTATATTGCTTTTTTATGACGTTCTGGCATAAACGAAATCATCGGTCGTTTTGTAAACCCATGAGATTTTTTTTTCTTCAAATCTTTAAATGGAGATTAGTTACACAAACATTCAAACCTCTACTCCATTCCCGTGGCAGGATGATGATGCTGAATTCAGCACAGAGCTTCAATATTAGTAAAGCGGGTAGCGTAGACCTTGCAAATCACTTCAACTCACATCTGATTTATCCTCACCTTCGTGGCTGGTAAAATGTACTTTTCAGGTTAGAATGTATGGGCAAGAGGAGGGAATGCCGTGATCCACATTAGACGGTTCACTGATTTCGCCCTTGGACTTCCGGGAGAGGGCGTGGTTTAAAGGGAGGTAGAGCACTTCTTTTCACCCATTACTTACAATTACCTGTGGTTGTAATGTACTGGGATCAAGGGCTGGTTATTCCTCATTGTTAACAATTAGGATGGCTTGAAGGTGCCTTCATGGGTTAATTTTCTGCCTCTACACAGCCCAAGTAACGACAATTCTTTCGAACCTAGTTTTACGTTTTACGAAGTGATTTGGACATGGTAGTTGGCCTGATCACCAATTATGTCAGCTGAAGCCATCGGAGACTTTTCACGGGATCTACACTCAGGGCGGATAGAGACAAGTTGCCTATTAACCTTTTGTTTCACAAGGCGATCGTCCCATCCACCGTTAACCCTCTCCTCTTCAAACTAAATTTTTATGGAAAAAAATTCGGAAGATTCCTTTCGCTACCGTAATCCTTTTCCATTTTAAAGGCACTCAACGAAATGAACTCACTCAAAAGAACACTAAATCTACCTACCAGTGAAGGGGAAAAAAGTGGGTTAGTGAGTAGAAAACCAACTGCGAGACTCACTCAGTAGACATGATTGTGATGTTAAACTTACTTATCATTTACAAATACGATGGCGTTTTCGAAACCGGTGTCGGGTTGACTGTTGAACCCCCAACCAGATTAAGCATGCAACACAGACTCCAATACACCATTCCAGTTGTCAAACCCCATGCGATTACCTGACTGATGGCTGATTATCGAAGTCGCGGGTGTATTTATAGCCTTAATTACCTTTTGCCTTACGGTAACTTTTGATACATTTAAAGTCTATTTATATGTAATGTTAGCCAATCCGGAGGATTGAAAGGCGACTCGTGTTACGGAACGCTCTAGAATGCTTGAGAATCGGCCACTAAAATACAAACTTCCCAAGAATCAAAACAACATGAGTTCTACTGCCGACTTATACCCGCGTCCAATCAAACGGATAATCTACCGCGCTGCATCTGGCTCCCCGAATGATTGACTCTTAAAGAAGTCATTCGTTTTTCTGCCCATAACATCGCTAAAATTTTCAGTTAGCAGGAGATATTTTAATGCGTGTGCTATTTGCTTTGCTTTCGGTGTTCGCCATCGTGCCTTCGCTGGGGGTAGCTGCCCTCCAGGGCTACTCCACTAGCCTCAGTCCTTTCTACTCGGAGCATTATCTCTTCTTTCGTCTGCAGAGAAGTCTCGGGGGCGTTTCAATATCCTTAATCGAGGCGGAGTTACAGCTGAAGATGTTGTTCCGAGCTTATTAAATTGTTCCCCCAAACTTGCCAAGGGATGAAGAGCACGGTCAAGTGTAATTGAATAACCGAAAATGGGCTTTTCCTCTTTCCATTTGATTGACTAATTGGCTACGGTTCACTGAAATTGACGTCGCAAAGGAGGTAAACAACTCCTTCTTGCATTCAGCTCCTTCTAAACCTTTGATGTTTAATTTAAGCATATCAGAAAAAAAAGAAGCGCTGGGTGGGCTATGATGATAAAGAATAGAAATTGGAGTCAAATAATTTTGTAGTTTGTTGAAATTTTTTTTCCACGGAAATGTTCAATGTGAAGACGTCTACACATCCACTGTCGATGACTATGCATGATGTGCATAGTTGGATCCCTTCTGCTCCACTTTGGCTGCAGCACGGGTGAGTTTGCCGATACCTTCTGATACAATGCAAAAGGGCTCAGGCTTTAAGCACACTCCGTCTTGCACGATGGAAATAAGTGATTTTAATGGTCATGCCTAGGCAGGTAAATAGTCAATTGCTGACATTGTATGCGGTCCTATCGACAAGCATGTCATCACCTAAAAGTGAGCCAGATCTGCACCGCTTGTGTGCGCGAGCTACTAACTGATGGGTCAAGGGAAGAAAAGTTGGGAAAGGTTTTCCTCCCTTTTTTCCACCCCATACAATAGAGAGATGAGGCATTGTCTAGACTAAACTTAAGTCCGCATGCTTGTTGCCCCCTAGGTTTCGTTTTTCAAGTCTTTAAATCTCGCTTTCCTTGGATCCTCGTTTCGCAATAATGGAGACCTCTTCTGTCTCAATGTTGTCCATTTATGAAGGTTAAATCAGAAAACTGAAGAAGTCACCTTGAATGCACTTTTATATCAAAATCTACCTAGATATGATGTAAAAGGGTTGTTAAAAGGAGTTTGGAGCATCTTATAGGAAGCTAAAGTTCTTTTTCTTTTTGTAACAAAGTAGGAGAAACTTCTTTTCCCCTCACTTACAAGTCTAGCTGCCTAAAATCTGTCCCCTTGTTCCTTCATCATTCACAACTTCAAGTGTTTTCTCATCAAATCCCCTCTGGGACTTTTATAAAAAACAAGCACTACAGTTGGCAAATGTCTACTTCAGTTATTTTGAATAACTTGACAACAACTTTTTTGCACACCCAACTGATTTGGTTTGAATAAGAACTTTGATCGCGATTTTGACATGCCTGTCCTTCTCTTAGTCACTCTTGAACGTCCCGGAGGGTATTGACGATCATTTAATGGTGAGTCTTGGACAACTCTACAGAAGGGAGTGGAGTGTGCGGTGGGCACACTATCACGGTAGCATTGTGCACCACAAAGCCTCTCCGTACCTTTTAAATCGCAAACAATTTTTTTAACAATGATGTTGTGGACGAAATTATGCTATTGTTGTCGGTGTTGATGGAGAAAGTGCGTGTCACACTAAATCTTATCTTGATATTGATGATTGTTGTTGTTGTTGTGCGGTTTTGAGCCCACCCTGAGGGAGGGATAGAGAAATATGTACTATTGCTCGACTTCACTACACACGCCTTACGTTTGGGAGATAAAAACACATTGAGAAGAAAAACAAACAGTGTTTTGTGATCGAGTCATAAAAAAGGTTTGATTGTAGAACGGGGTTTCGTTGTCGTGTTTCCAGAAAAACGAACTCAAAAAAAAAATTCGGCGAATAACTTTTGAAAACTTCTACGCCTACGTAATCAAATGAGGATTCAGAAAGCAATCACTTTTAGATAAACCTAACTTTGCTTGGAGAAAATTAATCAAAACGGAATAGGTAGGCCAAATTTTCTCTCTCGGTGTCATCTAGGTCAAAGTGGACCGGCTATGGGGAACACACGGTTGTTTGACCATACCGATAGGTGCACATTGCAACAAAATCGAGGGAACACAAAATAACAACTCAATTTGATGCAATTTTGGTGAAGTTTTCCATTATGTAGATTGCCTATTTAAATGCATTAAGCTGACATGACGTTTTTTTTTTGTGACAGACAACACAGAGTTGAAGGAAGAGGGGATGGGGAAGACGAAGGAATAAGGTGGAATGTACACATATTTAGCTATACATTCAGATCGGAACTGTTGTTGTTACCGCTGGACATGGTAGTGGCCGTAGTGGTGGTACTGGTTGTAGCGGTGGCGACAGCAGTGGTAGAAGCCGCGGCACCTCCGGGATGGCCGTTGATGCCGCTCTTCATCGACTGCGCCGGATTACTCATTAGGAAGCTGGTGGTGAGATCAATGGGCAGGGGAAAGATGATGGTCGAGTGGTGCTCAGCTGCGATCCCCGAGAGGGTCTGGAGGTATCGCAGTTGTAGAGCTACTGGCTTATCGTTAAGCATCAAACTCGCCTCACGCAGGGCTCGTGACGCCTTCCGCTCACCCTCGGCTTGAATGACCTACGAAGTGGGCACATTCAATCACTTAACTTGTCAGCCTTCATGAAACTCGAGGCCGAGATTTTGCATTTTCCGTGAAGCCTGTCATCTTTATGATTAAGCGGCTTATTGACCCTTATCAGTAGTAATGTCTGCTTTTTTTGCGTTGTTTGAGCTACTTGTTCACTTTCTGACATTTTGACCATCTCAAGTCTAGAGTTCCATGTTATGTACTGTTTGGGGGTTACAACTCCTTCAAACGAGGCGCTCTGCGCATCAACTGAGCTTTGAGTCTTACAATCTCAAGACCTAATTTTCCATTTAACCACTTTTATGTTTTAATCAAGGAAAAACAAACTCGCATACTAGTTATATCTCACTGACTGACTGTCAAAAGAAAAACAAGGTTTACAAAACAGACTTAAAATGATTTACAAAAAAACTTCATTTTGAGTTGCAAGGTTGCTGCTGCACACTACTTCCGGACACTTTGAAGTATAAAAGTAAGTGTAAGGATAATTTGCGAACCTTTGATGCTTTACTTGGACAAAAAAAGTTGTAAATCTTGGTTAAATAATTCTGATGTTGTTTGACATTAATATGATAAATTTTTTTTTTCGCCCTTAAGCCGAGCCCGGTTTATGGGCTAATTCGGAGATCAATCTTTGATAGCCTCAATCTAATTTGACAGGTGTGCTTCCTACGACGGTTTTTTCCGACATTCTTTAAATTTTGCTGCCTATTTCTGCAACGAAAATGTCATACTACACCTCTTAGTGTTGGAAGACTCTTTTGTTGGTGAAGGTTACGAAGAAAAACTTGTCTAGGCAGAAGATCCTCCTGCACAATGCAAATCATAGGTGAACTCTTTCCATGCACTTTTTGCTGGGAGATTTACCTATTTTAGATTAAGTGGTTTTAAATTCGTTTTATTAGTTGAAATCGGAAGGCATCTGCTTAGTCTACTACTCTACTTAGAGTAAATCCCCTAATTTCCTAGACAAATGCATTTGAAGTTTGATCTACCCCTAAAGAACTTCAGCTGTTTTACGGATTTAAAGAGTAAGCCTTATCAGTGAAACAACTTAGAGAAAAGTGATTTTGGTTAACTAGTCATCGAAAGATGTCCACACTACAAAACGGCAGAGGTGTCATGAAAGCCAAGCTGTCGTCTAAGTTGCGAGAATCTACCATCCAAAAAGCCCCTCATTGCATCTAGAAGGGAACACTTTCGGGGTTGGATGACGTTGCGAGAGGGTCAGCAGCTCTAGCGCGGGACAGACAGCGGGTGTTCCATTGTGCCACAAATCCGCTTACAATGGGGCAAATACTAAAATCACATGGTTCAAGTGGCTGCATTCTTCAAAGTCGCCTTCCAACTCGTACTTTTGTGTGCAAGTCAACCAAGACTTAGACATGTTTACATTTTCCACTCGAGTAATTCACCCTTAGGGTCAACAGCCACAATTCCATTCATAATTCATAATGAGGGTTTAAGGAGAAACACTTGAACGCGCTATCCTTAGAGAATATTTCATTTTTGGGTTAGTCGGACGGAGTAGTTGATTTTAACCTCAAAAAATATGCTTATCCTAGACAGATATTACACGTAATGTCGATGAGAGGCCAAGAGATTGTTGCAGCCCCCAAAATCTCCCCTTTTCTCTTGATAATTTGAATAAAAACTTCTACTTGAAATTATGCAATTGGTCAATGTGGTGCACATTTCATTCCTTAATGACTTTTTCGTAAGTGAGTCTGATGGACGTTTTTAGGCCAAAAAAAAGGGTCATTTGACAAAGGTGTTGAGAAGTAGAAAGCAAACCTTTGCACGGGCCTCACGTGTCGCCTCGGCTTCTGCAGCCATCGCCCTCTGGAGTTGGACAGGAAGACGCACGTCTTTTCTACAGATGAAGTAAGTCGAATTATCACACACTCTCGGTATTCGCCTGACCACAAAGTGATCGGTGATATCACCCTGGAAACAGCTTATCCACTCAAAATGGAAGAAATGACTTTTTAAAATCAGGCACCTACATCCCAGACAGAGTTGGAACAGTAAAATTTTAGCTTTAATTTCATGCATACTTCCTTGTAAGAGAGTTAATTTAAATGGTAATCTTTCCCACTACTTGACCAGAAATTGCGATTCTATTAAATGAACGCACCGTAAAACCTATTTTAGTGATCTATCCAATAGGAATTGCTTGCCTTTTTATTTGTTGACAAAAAAAAATTTCTCGGTTAAAGAGAATGCACCACTCGTGAAAGTGGAGGATCCACGAGGGACTTTGCTAGACTGAATTTTGGAGGCTACGCAAAAATAAATAACCATATTTTAGGTTTAGCTTTAATTATTTTTTAGCATGTCTTTTTAAAAAATTTATTTTTTACAAAAGGCACGAAGTACTGTCTCGAGTTTTTTTAGAAATTTGATCGTTCTCAGATGCCTATTAAGATAAGAAAATTTTTATCAAGGACAGGACCTAGAGCATCGAAGAGAAGAGTAATGGATTAGAAAAATGGCAATAATTTCTTCTATATGCATTTAAATTACGTTGGAAATGAGATGGAGAGTCAACGGGCTGCAAGAGGAAAATCACTACAGAAGGAAACTTCACCATAGCTGGTGTGCGAATGCGACTGTGGGCATTTTACAATTAAGGGGTTGGAAAAAGGGTGCCTCATGGGAAAAAACAACCTGGTTTTATAAAAAAAAAATTTCTGCAATCAGGTAAGACCATATGGCGCCTGGGAGATCCCCAACCTCTTAGCTGTTCGGGTTTTGGTGGGGACATTTTACAAAGGATGAAGCTCTAATGCGTTGGTTGTTTGTTTAACCTCTCTTTTTGGCCACCCAGGTACTTCCGCAGAGCCTTCTGTTACATGCTTCACATAGGACATTCTGTAATGACCTCCTCTCTTCTCAATAGAAGGTTAAGAATGACGTCTCGCTGCCTGCAGGAAAGGTGTTAGTAACTGAAGCCACACCAGCCATGGTAGTGGTGAACCACTTGGAAAGGTTCGTTATGAAACTGTCTACTTTAATTTCGTGATGCCAACTGGGTGAATAAGCGCTACTTTCTCCACATCTCTACTAGGTGGAGAGAAATCAGGTGGAGATGGCTGGGCAGCTTCGAAATGGAAACAGCGTGACAAGGAGGAACAGGCATGAAACTCCATTTGGGTCGGTGTTTCTAGAACTATCGATGAACGCATACAATGGCCAATGCATTTCCCATCTCTCAGTACAGTCCAGATTCAATAAAATTACCAGTAGGAATAAGTGACAATGTAGTCAGGCGTCCTCTCAGCTGCACATAAATTCAGTGTCTGAAACAGATGGTTGGTGGATGTTTTTCTTACAGCATCGGCTACGCTGCGAGGGTCGAAAAGCTAGGTTGACCAAGAAAATCACCGGAAACGACGCTCAAAAGAGGAGAGGAGCTATGTAATGCTCTGATTTTCTATTCAACTTTTTATTTTGGTTTCGTGGGTGCTGAAGAGCACGGCTGATATGCTTCCAGTCAGCGCCCTCTGTGCATCGTTAATTCATGCCCTCTCCAGTATTGCATGTTCTTTTGCCTTCAGAAAAGTCTCAACTAGATACATGACCAACTTTATCGCAGGCTTTGTAAACAAAAGATTTTGAAAAATATTTAGGCACAAAACTGCCACTCTTGGCTCTGGCCAACGAGATCTGGGACAGCCACATTCATCAATGCAAATAAATGAGCTTAATAGTTGAAGCTCGAAATAATGAAGCTTTTGAAAGACTACTTTCCAAAAAGTATTCTCCTTGCTTAGGATACAATTTAGTTATTTACAAGTGACTTAGTAACGGCATTGAATGCCGGGGTGCTAGGCGGGTTAAGTGACTCACATCTCCACCCTTTCCACTTTGATTCCCCAGGCTTCTGTAGCATCGTCCAATACGCTCTAAAATAAATGCAACGGTTGTTTTTATTTTTATAGGTGGTGTGCTCAATCTGGTCTTGCCAATCACTGGTTTTTATTACCTATCTACAACTCATGGACCTGTGCCCGGGATTCTGACACTCCTCTCATGCCCATTCATCTGAACGTCATTGAGTAGTTTGATGATTTAAAAGCAAGTCTTCATTGCTAGAAAATGACTCATCATCCGGCGACTTTCCCTGGTGGTTAGGTATTGCCGGTTTTAGGTGCCTTTGGTGAGTTAATGGAAAATATGACCTGTCATCGTTTACATTTAAACAGGACCCCTCAATATTTTATAAATTTCATCATTTAGAGCATAGCAAATTGCCCACTTCTTTAGCAAACTTCACAGCAAAAAAATGATAATAAGAGCTTTAGATTAACTGCCGTTATTCTGCTACCCGAGGGTTAATTGATGCATCCTGGAGCCTCGACTAATTAGTTCGTACCAATCACGTGTACGAGAGAAGGAGTGGATATGCCTTTCTTTCCTTTCACTTTTTTTACTCCATTTATTCCATAGCCTTTATCACTGGTAATCCCTAAGCTCTGCACATCTCGTGTCCCTCCTGTTTTGAAGATTAATTACAACCATACCTGCATTGACGAGCTGATAACATCTCTCTCCGAGAGGATCTCGGAGAGTCGTTTCGTGCCGAGAACATTACGCAGGGTGGTTTGAGCCAAAAGGCGGGTTGAGTGGTGCGCATTCTCCACATTGGCCACCGAGATCATTGCATCGAAGACTTTGTAGTAAATAACCGCATCCACCGAGACTGTCACTGAGTCTTTTGTGAGAATCTGTGTATTAAAATGTATGCGGTTAGTGAGTATGCAAACAAGTTGTAGCAGCCCCTTGGATGCACCGAATTTATGTTTCGTGTTTGGATGCAGTTAAAAATAAATTTTCTTCCTGATTGTACTTCTTGCCAAGATAAGAGATTGTGACTTCGTCCTTTTTTTTCCACACAAATCAAATCCTGGAAGATCCTTGCGCTATATTTAACTGGCGTGAACATTTCCTGAAGATTTTGTTTTGTCAAAATACCTAGATATGAAGTAGGTAAAAATTAAGAAGAGAATACGGCTTTGAAATGCTCTATAATTTGCAAATAATTTTTATCCAAATTTACTTTAAACTTTTTTGACATTCTTACACTTTCGGCTTTATTTTTTGCATTTCACTTCCCGATTAGATGTCCAGTTTATGAGTATCCTCATGGACGCGAGGTCGCATCCAACTGGTGTGCTTTCTCTGGCACTTGTGATACATCTCCCAGCTATTAAAGGAATTGGCTATATAAGAAGAGCAAAGGCACTTTTATTGCGATTTATAACAGAGTACGCTACAGTAAAACCAGCCGTTGTGCCCACTTGAGGGCATTAATTCTAATTAGGGTAAAAAAAATGTTCCAGTAACTCACTGCCAATGCTTCGCGCCCACAGCCCTCCCAAACAGCCCCGCCAACATGACTGTAAGTGTCAATTCTGACTAATGAGGCAAATCTCCCACACCACTACGGATGTACTCTGCAGATGTTCCTAATTCCTGTGGTATTTCCCAAGAAATAATTAGAAAGGCTCGACTAACGCTGTAGTAGTAATTTTGAATCTTCAAACGGTTCCCTTCGCTCGCAATTTGTTATCAGACACTTTTGCAGACTTTAAGTAAATGGTAACTTTTAATTAAAAATAATTACTTATCGGCTAGGATAGAAATTGCTCCTTCATAGTTGCATTGAAGATGCTAGCAGATTATAAATTGCAAAATTATGGAACAGAAATGAGGACTTAGGCGTCCTCTTTTCAAAAAGTGGAAAGTTTTAACAAGAAACAAATTTTTAATAATGTACCAATGAGTTTTTAGCATTTTGACAAGCAGAGCACTAAGTTGAGGCGAATATGTGTTTATTCTGCCCACAATAACCAACACTACCAGGACCATCGAAACTCACGGTGTGGAGGATATTTCAATTGCCTGCCAGATTTTTGTGACATGCGCTCACACTTCAGGATGATTTAAAGTGCCATTTTTATGGGCTATAGATAGACGAAGATTATTTACAAGGGTCATTTATCCTAGATCGCTCCACAGGATTGTAGGTATCACGGCAATTTGGAATGCTGAAATTCCAACCCCACCATTCGCATATAAAAGGTTGCCAAGAGCAGTAAGATATGGGTATAAATGCCCACGTTTTATGATTAAAAGTAGATTGTCAATCGTCCCAGGTTGTGAGTAAGTATTTACAGTCCATCCAACTATTCTCCGTCGGGTTAGAGGTTCAAGCAGCGCTCGTGTTCACTTCAATGGGACTCAAGAAACGTCACACTTACCTCTTGAGGCGGAATATCAAACGTGATCGTTCTCAGGTCCACCATAAAGCACTCCTCCACGCAAGGCAGACACAAAAATATACCTAAATATTGAATAAAGGCAAAAAAAGCATAAAAAGTGGAATTCTTGAGTAAATAATGCAGAACCACATTCTACATTGTACACACGTACACAGAGTACGCAGTTAAGTAACATCAGAAACCACAAAACCACATTGTTTAGGCCAGACAAAGCATTGGAGTTTTCACATAAGGGAAAATTTCCCATTCTTTGATGAATTTTATCCATGAATTTTAATACAATTTTAATTTTCTTACTGGAATATGCAAATTAAAGTAATCATTTCCACTTTGTGCCATATGTTATGTCAAATGCCACCAGCTTTTGTTTTGTAAATATTTTGTACTACTTTGACTAGTTCTACAACTCTTTGCTTTTGATTTCGTGAATACTTCGTCTTTGTACCTCTGGTGAACGGCATGCCCTCTGAGTCCCCTTCTAACCCTCGTTTTATCTGATTATTCCTGTGGAGGGATGACCGGGTGTCACTTTTGCCACCTCTCAATGGAAGGAAACATTTTTGGAAAGGAATATTATCGAGTATTCGAGGGTGGTTGTACACGATTGCGAGCCATTTGAAATGATTGCGGTCCTGGTTACCATATTTAACACCTAAACTCTTCGGAACTCAAAATTATGGACTGCGCTTTCTTCCCTCTACTCTCGTGCCATTTTATTCACTAATCTCCATTTAGTTTGCCATAAATGGAACAAAAGATCCAAACATTTGCTGCACATTTTGGCTAAAATGTGGGGAAAGGAGAGCAGCTTTGTGGTTCGGTCCTGCCATGAGGCTGTCACTTCAGCCGCGTTTTCCATGTTCAATGGTCGTTTCAACTCTCCTCCTTCTAGTAATACAAGTCAGGCGGCCCTTTTAGGGGTGCTTTGATATTCCTCTCCTAGAGCATCCGCTACAAGGTAATACTTAACTAAGATCTTACTAGTGGCGCAATTTGCCTCACTTGAAGTTGCTGGAGTGTATAAAGCCCCAAAAAGCAGGCGGCTTGACTCCCCATTGTTGATATCCAAATTCCATGTAGTATCGAATTGTAAAATTCAAAGTCAAATGCAAATCAGTAGTAGTTAGAGTGGTGGACATTAAAATTGTGCCAAATTTAATATTATATTTAATTAATTTTCATTTCTAGTTAAGTAGTGCGGGCTTTCGAGTGTAGCATTTGTTTCTTTTTCGGAGTTCATTTGGCTTGGAGAGACTCACTCTTGCATAATTTATTAATTCAGCGAAGAAAGAAGTAAAGTTTTGCCTTGCAATAAATATAATGCCAGGGAGTGAGTGGTTGGGTAAAAAAATAGCTTAAGTTAGGGCAAAATTTGCATCCACAGTAAAATCTAATTTTTAAGCTCCCTATCACTTTCACATCAGCACTCATATTTTTAGTTGTTTTTTTGGCAAATTCATACTGCCAGGAGGGGAGTGAAGCGCACAGGCCTTTACCAACCACCACCGCAATTTCAACCAGATCTGCGATAAAATAGTTGCATTTTATCAACGATTTTGCAGGGCCCATTATTAAACTGCTTTTGTAGACCACAAGAATGCTCAAAAGCGGTTGTGGAAAAACTGTCGAGGCTCAAATATGCCTTGTATCGGGATGCGACATTGTCCAAAACCGTAGTCCATAGAGTACGCTATTTTCCATAAAAACTGGATCAGTGAGGCACTTTTCATGGAATAAATGGCAAATCAAGGTTTTCTTCCACCTTCCACCATACTGGGAATGGCAAAGGGTGAAGGTCTAGTTTTATTTCCGTCTTATTTATTTAAAAATCTTCCTTACTTTTGATGACCGAAAACTTTTCATTTTATGTGTGTTTGGTTAGCTTTAAAAAAGATCAAATTGCGTAAAACATGAAAGTGAAGTAATTTACGCAGGTACGGAAATAGTGTACCCGCGCGAATTCCGTGTTTTAGCTATTAGGAATGGATTAGTGGAATCACTAGGTGAAGTTTTTCGACATAAAGCAAGAATATTAGATGAAAGGGAGATGCAGGATTGGTAAGAGAGTTTGTGCAAGTTGATTTGATCAAGCCCCGACTCACCTGGTCCCTTCATACTGCCAGGCATCACGCGACCTAGTCGAAAGATTACCGCGCGTTCATACTCCTGCACAACCTGGAAAGCAAGGATAACAACCACCTCTATGTACCGAATCACTTTTTTTTTCCTGTGTACGACCATTTCCGTATCGTCGGAAGGGTTACATGAGAAGTAGAACCACCGCTTATGCTGAATACGTTTCCCTTAATCAGCGCTTCTCTTTTACTCATTCACTTGTGCCTTTATAAAGCTTGCTGATCTTTTCTTTTCATATAAAATGTATCCAAGCTTGAGTGTTTTAGTCAATAAGCTGATTCCACCATGAGCCTCTCCCATCTCTACATTATTGCTACATCAAACCGGTACATTATCTAACACCTCTGATGCCAGTTTATTACCATTGGCGGTGTTGATTCTGTTAAAGTGTCTGCATTTTGCTAGGCTAAACTAAAGGTTTGTTAATGCCAGTGAATAAACTCATGCATGATTTATCAGTTCTCTGACCGCTTTATTGCTTAAGCACTGGAAATAGTGAGGGACATTTCTGCCTCGCATTCACATCTTCACAACGCAAAAGAGAAAAAAAGTGGTACAGCTTATAATTTTTGACCTTATAGCACACCACTAACAACCTACTTCATTGATGTGAATTGTGTAACTTTTTAACTTACTTATTTTCAATTTACGGGATTATTTGATTGGGACACTTATTGCCCCCGCTGTGTGTCCGACATCCCACCGAGACCGGAGCACGACCTGACATTATGCCGTAGGATTACTGAAATTGCTATCTTATTTATCACTCTACGAAAGGTTTGAAGGCAGCTTCTTGTTTTTAATTATATTTAAAATGGCCAAGGAATTCGCTATTCACTTAGAGAGATGAGTTTTGAGCATAAAGACGAACGGTAAAGTGACGGTGAAATGAGATCGTACTACGGGTTTAATAGTTACCCAACGTTAAAACAACTCTTTAGACAGCCATCCGATTATTGCCGACAAAGGCGCACTAAGTTTGAATTGAAAATGTTTTATTACGAAGTTATAGCAAGCTGTGCTAGCCTACAGCATGTACACAGGTGCATGTGTTTTGATGTTTTAAGGCAGGACTTACCTTTAGGCAGACGAAAACTGACACGGGGAGGAAGAGGACGAAGACTGTGTAGGAGAGGAAGTATAGAATGTGTTCGCAGACTCCAGATAGTGCCCTGTTTCCGGTTGACATTTCCTGTTACAACACCAAAACGCCTTGGCTAGTTCAAAGTAAGGTACACTACGAACTATGCATTAAATTATTTAAAAAACGTAATTTCTTTGCAGTTATTTGGTTGTAAGTCAGTTCAACTTGCTAGAAAACATAAAATAGGTTTTAGTAGCTGAATTGTGGAGGTTGTTTTGTTCACACCTTTTTTGGCATGACACAGGAAGTGTAGGTTCAGGCTTTCAAGTGACCTCAAGCATCCGGCCAAATGGCCACATCTGCCCCTCTCCGCGGTATTCAACTCCAAACGAGGGCTATCTTGATGGCGTAGCATAGGAGTTGTGCCAAAGCAAATCCAAACAATGCAAGTTCCAATCCTGCCTTTCCAGGCAATGTATGCGTAGTCCTCCAACCGAAAACATTCCTCACACAATGGCAAGAAGCAAAACTTCTTTTCGGTAGAATCAATGAGCGTGAATAAAAGATGCAAGAGACGCGAAACAATTCGCACATGGCTAACGTTCCGTTGTATTCCCGTTCTAATTAAATATTAGTCAGCTAGAGGAGCTCTATGTGGAGCTGGTGAGTGGTTCAGTATGGGCATCATGCGCTTCGATGTTTCCTAGTTTTTCCCCTTTACTTACGCGGATGGAAAGCGTAGTAGATGAATAAATGCGTTGCATGTAAGCAAAGTTCTTGCAAGCCACCATCAGTTGATGGAGAGCATGACCGGTCGGCGGCATGTCTGTGTTCGCCTTTTACCCCTTTTTAACTGTAAAATAGATAGCTCTTAAAAAAATAGCATTAGGAAATAAACAAATCGCACTGTGAGTAACAAAAGAAATGCTTTTGTTCTCACACCTCGGAATGTTTGCCAAGATTTATTGTTTTAGATTTAATCAGTAGAATAAAAACAATGTGTTTCTTTTGGTTGCAGACCTGGGCCTGAATAAAGAGCAGCTCCCGTGCTAATTCAATCACAATCTGTAGACATAAATTTTGGTGAGAAATAATAGATCAAGCGAAAGTTCCTCCACAATTTTAACCGTGAAGTAGGTGTTTGAAATCTTCTCAAAAATTAATTAAAATGTTTACCGATGGTTAGATTTCCTATGATCTCAAAAATTCTGCCAAATACTATTTTTTCTGGTGAAATTGTTCTACGAAATGCTTAAATTTTGTTATTTTTCAATTTTTATGGAACCCGCTTTCTGGGTGCTTGAATGCCTGACACCTCAATCGTCAATAGGAGGTCCCCAAAGGCCTTTTTTAAATGTAAAAGGGTTGGCCTTGTCCGGTGAATACTACATTAGAAGCCATTTTCTTGTCAAATGGGCGAAGAGGTCAGTGAATGTTGGGCTGTCTCTCTGTCAAAGTCAACATTTTCCATCTGTGACATCAAAGTCAATGCAATGGGTCAGTTAAGCTAAACTACGTCAATTTTTAATCATTTACTGTGGATTTGCAAAGGTGAAACACGAACTGTCAACTGCGTTCCTGTCCACAGAGGTCCAACAAAAATAAAAACGATGTTCTGCAAAAAAAGTGTCCATCGCATACTTTAAAGGATATGCCCTAGGTACAGGCATAGTCATAGATAATGCAATGGGTTCCGATGCGGTCCGGAAATCCCTGTACACTTTATTGCTGCAGTTTTCATGTAAATTATTTTTAGGCGATAATTTAACACAACTCTGAGATAAAAAAGTTTTCGGTTAATGCATTAAGCAACGAGAGGATGTCCACAACCGAAATCGAGGTAGTAGACGAAAATGTAGCCTATTTAACATAAATTACTCTAAAATTTTTGTACAAAGAGGCAAAAATTTTAAAACAAGGAATCGCGTTGGCCGAATTTACTAAACCGAGACCGTATTGATGCTAGTTAATTTTTTTACCAGCCAAGGTGGCTTTGGCGAGCGGGCTTCAGCGAGTCCCCACGGCAGAATCCAGGCCACGAGTCTCTCCACTTCATTATTTGTTAATTCCTTCGCAATCCACACTTTGTGCAACTTACTTTGCATGAAATAAGTTATTGAAGTGCGTAGAAAATAAAGATTAAATTGGAGGATCGATCCATGCATTCTTTTGGGTAAAAAGGTTGCTTTTTTCACCTTTTCCCTCACTATTCATTAAACCACTGACTTCTCTGATTACACCTCGTCAACGCATAAAGGTAATTTGAAAATAATGAATGGCGTATTGGCTACTCGTAGAGGAGGTCTCTGATGGAATCGTTTAGCACGAATTTCCTAGCAAAGTAAAGTTTCTATGTGGCCTGACAGCTCAAGGTCACAGGTTACATAGGTTAGAGAGGCATATGAGGCGCTTGACATTGACATTAAAACTTAATCAATATAAACTTCCCAATCACTCTACCCCCTCTAACTTTTTATACAAATGGGTAATTATTTTTTCGTTATTTAATAACTAACGTTTCACCATTAAGAATAAATAAAATATCCCGTCTGGTGTTCACTTCGTCACGGCGGGAAATGCTGATTTATGTAACTGTCATGGAATATGGTAATGTAGAATTACGCCTTTGATCTGAGCCATAAAAGAAGCAATGATGTACAACATCCACTTTATATTTTACATGCATTATTTATTTTGTCTACAGAGGACTCAACTGTTTTTTCTGACAAAAATTCACCAATATCCAAAAGCAAGTTATTTGATTTCTTTCACACTCAATTTATCATTCATTAGAATTCAATGCTGAATTCAATGCTGATTTCTTTCCTTGAAGGAAACATCTTTGAGGAACCAGAGTTGTTTGCAGGCTGGTTACTTCCAAGTGTTGAAACAGTTTGAATGTTGTGCTTGCTTAACCAAAGGGTTAACGTAGATCAAACAATTAAAACATATATACTTATTTAAAAAATAGCACTAACACCTAGGATTTTGTGCCACACCTGGACGAATGCACCGACAGGTGGATGTGGATAGGCAATTGGATTTGAACGGGATTAATCAGTTCCCACTTTTATAAGTTTCAGCTCTATTTTTCCTATCCTCTTTTATCCTAAATATTATTTTATCAGTGTTTTACTTCGTGAAAGAATCAGCCAGGCGAAACTACTAACCATTCACTCACGCATCGAAGCGTTCATTCTGGTCGGTGCCCTCGCATCCAAAGTCAAAATGCGGAGGGTTCTTTTCTTTTTATGCGGCTTAATAAAGCAATGGCAAGTTGCTTTCGTTATTGACACCACCTCTGCGGAAGTATTTGCTACAGACTTAGTTAAAAGATGCAAATGAGGGCGATTTGGAGTGGTAGAAAAGTCTACGAAGAAGCCTTCGAAATCCACACAGTTTATTCAATCGTTTGCTTAATTGAAAAAAGGCAATTATACGTGCAGCCTTTTTTAAAAATAAATAATTTTTAAGACCTTAAGTAACTAGTCCGCAAATCACCCAAAGCATCTCTGATAAGACGGCGTGACAAATGGTTACCCCCACACTCGACAGCCAACAATGGTCTGTTAGAGACTTTTTTCTCTCCCAGAGATAATTGATAAATAAACTTATTTGCAAATTTACAATGCCAATTAAATATATGTACACATACTGAGGTCTAATTATGTATAGGTGGCACTAAACAAGCATTCAAAAGTTGAGTGTCACTTTGTGTAGCTGAAATCGTTTAGCGCCTGTCCAAATGCATGCCTCGTGTGTGAAAGGATTTGTGATCTGATGAAATCACTTTTTTGGAAGGTTTTGTCCTAAAATTCGGGTCCATAAATATGTTTACAAAAAATTCGTCGCAGTTTATTGGACACTTATTCACCTGGTTCTGCGTGAACACCGGACCTCACCCAGAAACCTTAATTTCAAACGACTGTAATAAGGACAATTATTTTATCCGGTCGTGCCTTTTACTTTAAGTAGTGTGTGTAGTTTGTAAGATGGCTTGAAAAAAGGTGTCTAAAGTACTTACACATGGCGGTTGTTGACTACGAAAGTCAAGTCGGAGGTTAGGCTGCCCCAACTCGATGCATCTCTGCTCTCCAGTGGGAGATGCTAGTAATTAAATTCCTCATACTAAACAAATTTCATGACTTCTAGAAGTGTTAACTTAATTGCCCACCCGACCATCGCAAAAATGCAAATCTTTTTACCCACATTATCCGGTTTCCCCTTAGGATCCTAAGCTACTAAAAAAAACGGTCGGCTCAACGTACACTTTTGAACCAAATTAACGTCAGGCCAACTGCTTTTTTTTTGACGAAACGCAAATCATTAATTGTCGCTATAGCTGTGAAATAAAAGAGTTCTCGTTGATTGTCCTAAGTCGAGAATGGGCGTGAGATAGGAACGAGATAGATGTGAGGTGATGCAAGCTTAAAATGTCTTCAACGTACGTGGGGAGTTAGATGTAATTCCTGGTGTAACTCATTTCCATTATTAAGTTCCTTAGTCTGGTGTGGGATGATTGAGAAAGGGTTGTTCAGTTCTAAGCGTAATTCACTCCTCAGAGATCCAATCACCGCGGCCGAAGTCGCACGGGCTTTTTCAATTGGTCAATGTGAGTGGATGCGTACATGAGGGGGTTAAGTGAATGATTTATTTATACAATGACTGATTTTTCCCCTCTTCTGCAAATCTCTCATTGCCCAACCTCACCAATCCTCATGTTGGTTAGAGAGGGAAAAAAAAACAGCGGGACATCATCATAAATAACTTCACTGGAAATGTGTTGGAGTGGTTTCTTGTAGATTAGGTTGTACATACTAATGGGACGTAGATAGCGAATAAAACCTTTTCCACCCAATATTTTTCCGAAGAATTGTTTCCCACTTACATGAGCGAATTCCGCACCTATGTCCGACCCTTTTTTGGAATTTTTGTTAATACCGATGCTGCACTCCAGGACTTCCCTTAATGATTGGGCAGAGGAATGAGGGGGATACTGACTACTGACCTGAGTCTCAAGTAGTTCATTGCCGAAAATGGATGTTTTACCAAGCATTTAAGCGTTAAAAATGCTTTCTTTAACTTTGGTTTTAAAATTGAGGAGGAAAAAGCCCAATCAGAATTGAATAGATGAAAAAAGAATAACCGGAAAGGAATTAAGATCATCAAAATTCGATTCAATTAATTCAGTTTTGATCCAAAATTATAGGATTGTGTTGGAGTGAAGTAAACTTCCTTATTTTGTGTTCCAGGACAATCTATTGAGGTTATAATTTTTATTGCAGCCCTTTCGGATGCAGTCCATTAATTATAGCTGAAGGGAGATGGCATTAGTGTTAATGAAACAAATCCAAAGAGAGAGCTTTATGTCTATCTCATTTGCTGAGCAAGTAATAATTAGTGGTTCAGAAAAGCGTTTGACTTTATTTTTCCTTTCTCTCTCGCAAAATAAGACCGCAAATTCACGAAGTCAGTTAGCATTAAATCAAAAGTGCAGCACTTATTTTTCTCTCCCCAGCGATAGCCTCACTTGGAACTATACTGACCGTCATGCAATTGGCAATTTATGGCTTTATTACTGCATCTTTACTTCTGTATTCAGATATTGGTGAGGGCGCTGGACACCCAGTAGAGGAGGGAAAAAGGCTCAACATTTGTTCCATTTTGTGTGGTCTTGTTCTCTACAAGTAGCTGAATCAGTATTTTTTGATTGTTTTCAAGCAAATTAATGCACCCTTTTAATTCTGTACATTCCACAAAGCTCGGTTTTAAGAGTTTTCCAGCATTAAATACTTTCCCAGGGCGAAGTCGCACGAAACCGTTGGACGCTAATGAAGCAAATTAAGTACTTTTCCGTAAAAATAATGGCAACCGAATAATGCTAGTACACTTGAAGGGCGAATCCTCCTGATGCCTACAATGCGTTTTTTGTTTTTTTTTTTCTTAATTTGTAGATTACGAATTTGTAACTGGTCACTGAGCGACTCCACCACTGTTTCTTCTCCGAGTAGTCTAGCCACGGGGCTCGTGTCAGCATCCCCAGCCTGAGTATCTTGTCTTCTTGCGTCTTGAGGCAAGCCCCGGGATCGTGTGAAATTCATATAAGTTTCATTCGTTAGATCTTATTTCGTCAAATTTGAGAAGCACGATTTAAATGGTACCAAACACCAAAAATAGCTCATAGTAGGATAATTATCCACTTGTACTTTAAGACTAAGCAGGAACCACTGATTGTTGCAGAATACGTGGCAGTTTGTTTGAGCAATTTTGCATTTTAAAGGCACAGAGTTCACTATATTTATAACAGCAAATAAGGAGCTCTCTGTAAAAACGAGAGACTATGCTGAAGTTTGTGATAAAACTGAAGGACGTTGCTCGACTTATTTTTACTCTAGTTACTTCACTTTCATCCCTTAGTTCAATCACGACCAAGAATAGAAAAGCACCAACTGCAATCTATTGTGCTTATTACGCTTTTCAAAAGAAATAAGCAAACAAGTTTTGCATATTTTTATCATCACCAAAGTGGTGGTTGCAACTCTTCTATGTAAGCTTCCATTTTATGAAATGGATGGTTGATTTTTCATCAAAAACTGGCACTGGAAGGTGAATTAGCCACTATTAAGCTTTGTTTGGTCGAATCGTTGACTCGTTTGATGATATATGCGTTTGGGCATCCTACAGCGAATTAATCCAGTCGTTAAGAATTGGCCACTGTGGAGATGACCACACATTTGAGGAATTGTCACGACAATTCTCATCCCAACTGGCTTTGTTTCTATTGCAAGATGCACATGGAGTACTTGATCGCTCGTCCAGCACGAACACAAAGGTCCTGATACGACTCACACCAAGATTTGCGAAATAAAATTTTCCGACTTTGCCTTTTCTAATGAATTAATTAAAAGATTTCACTCTCTACTGCACCTCATGGATGCTTGAATTATGCTTTAAGAAAAATGAATTTTATTAAGATTTTTTGAAATGAGTTGGCAATTCTATTGAAGTAGTTCGTCTTAAAGCTCCTCCACCTGAGTTCGTACAATTATGTACACACAGAAATATTACAGCACCCTGAAACTTCCTCGAATGCACAAGGAGGCCTAATACTGGTGCAGAATATGTATTGCTGACATCCAGTAATGCTGGGAGCTACCGGTATGACTAGAAGGCCAGACCGTCTGATGGCGATACATTGAGGGAGCCCCAAATTAACCTGTTGTCAACACCTTGAGTTAAACAAACAATTGACGTATTATAACACAACTAGTTCTTGGGTGTTTTTAGCGTGGCTTACTAACGAAAGGAAAGAAAAACGTTTATTCAACCACATAATTAACAGGTAGCTTCCAACTCTTAAAAAATTTTCTTGATGGATTGCGAGTGAATGGCCATCGCCATTAGCACTGAGCACCGTTATTTACAACCCTGGCCTTAGCATGTTAACCCTTGTAACTTTGATTTTCTTTTTCAAAGAGGCAACCATTGTAGGTGGCCACGCACCTCACTTTCTCTCCTATCCTCACATTTTGCGAATTCCCCACAAATACTGTAAGACGCTCACTTTTCACTGTTTGAACACACAAACTGCAGTTATGTTTCATTTTAAACAAAAATCATGTGCGTTTTGCCAGCGGAACTAGCGAGTGCCATTCCGTTATAGCGCCCGAGATCGGAGCTCATTCGGTGACTAGTGCCTCAACTGCAAACCCACTCTTATTTTATAAGAGAAACACAAGTCGCCTATTCAACTATTGTCGTATTTCAGTGGGTATGGGGCGTAAAACTAATCGGCATTTTTACAGCACTTCACTTCCCGGCGTTAAGCTTATGAAGGATAAATTTATACATGCGCAAAATATGAATCATCCACTTTTGGATGGATTTCCTTGATTTATCGAATATGATGGGAATTATAGACAATGGTTGCTTAATGGTATTTCAAGAAATTCGGTTCCTTCTGTGGTGCTGATTAGAGGATTCAGTCACCAGAGCAAACGAGTACACTTTTGAGGTCAAAGGGCGGCAATTGTGGTAGACTCAATGCCTTCGTCGACAGTGTCCAATCTTTTGAGTGTGAAACCCTGAATCGAGAGTGAAGTTTCAAATGCGCGTCTCATGGGAGTCTTGCTTTCTACAGTTTCGCGAGTCCGTGAACTGTATCAGTTATGATGCCACATTCTAATTTTAAATTGCATTGCTCCAAAGACTCTACTGGTTTGTTACACTTAATTATAGACTGGAGCACCTTTAGGCAACAGTAATCTTGTCATGATATCCTTAAGCTCCGCAATTTCTTTCATATAACTTAGAATAACTGTGTAAATTATTATCTCGATTGAATGCTATTAGACTAATTTAACTCCCAAACCATTTTAATGTCACATATACGCATTTTATCTATTAATTAAAATTATGCTGTTTGTGTTCAACTTTATTTTCTCTTAGCCATCTATAATCAAAAGGCGAATTATGTGTTACCCTAGATTCGTATGCCTAAATTCATCAGCGTTACCACTGAATTGGCATTAAATATGTTCATGGAATTCAGCTGCGTTGTTTTAAACTTTGTGTTGCTAAGTTCGGAAGGAAAGTTTCCCGAGGCGCTCGATCTATTCAAACTGAATTTATGTGTGTTTGAGTTGTTTTGGGGCAAATTTTGGTGCAATTGATGTTACCTTAATTCCATCTAATCACGCCATTAATCATCCTGACCACACATTACCACTCGGACGGCATGCAAAGAACTAAAACATCAAATGGTTGCAAAGCCATGTGTACAACCTTTTTTAGGGGAAGACCTTTTTTGACTGCCTCCATGAGCGCTGTTTGCCTTTGTTTTTAAAGCAAACCGTCCGACTACCTGACAACAACCTTTTAACGTCTGTTCAGGGGAGCTGTTGAAGGTAATCCAAACTGTTTGGTTGGGAGTAGGTGAGCTACGATTCAGCGACAGTTGGCTGTAATTAATCTGAACTATTTCGTAGTTCAACGAACCTGCCGAACAGGTGGCAAAAAGTGTGGAGAATGTTGATTCCCACTGATTTCCAGCATTTTAAATACTAATAGAGTTCCCTTCCAAGCATTGGTACTATGTACAATTTCATGCAACGGGTGTTAGGGTTGTTTTTCCCCACTTGACTGGGTGCATGGTTTTATTTGCTGCGTACTAATTCGCCGTTTGTGCAGTACTTGGAAGCGAGTTTGTGTCCGAAGGCTGGGGTGTGATGCAGACCTCGAGATCGACCGCACGTGCCGACCTGGGCTGGGGCGCATCTTTCCACTCGCATTCATCATTCCTTGGGGTGTAATTTGCGCGGAGAGTCAATTAGGTCACACGTGTGTCAACACATTGGAGAGTGATTTATGCCAGTTTCCCAATGCTCGTCGAGCAAAAATTTAGGCAAAAAAGTTGCCAGGTTCAATCCAACTTCTTCTATTGCTGACAAATGCTTGTTCTTTTGGAAATGAGTCTTATAGCAGACGATTGACATTATTTATTTAGATGACTCCATTTTAAGACCAACTCTCCGGGGGCAGCTTGAGTTGTTTCGTCTCTGGTAAGAGTACGGCCGGTTTTCTTGTGATGCTGAAATATTTATCAGCTAACATCTAAACAAACTTTTAAACGAATAGTATGATCTTTTTTTAGGGACGACCAAGAATCCCCTTACTATTTATCATTGTCAGCAAGTGAAGGCTGGGCTATTCCACTTCTCACCACTCTTGAAGAGGCTTAGCAAAAGGTGTATATTTCATAGGCTACTCCCATACTTTGTTGCTTTTACCAGACTTCTGAAACTTTGTTTGTGCAGAATTTGTACAATGAACCAGAAAATGCCAATCTCAAAGGCTTTGAGATTTGTGCACAAACTAACGATCAGTCCAGAGGTTTGTGAGATTTAACTCGTTTCGGACTGGCATGAGGGAATTATCCATAGAAATGGGTCTCAATGGTAAATTACCCAAGTCCATTAATGACTTTCAAGCTATAATAATTAGTTCAAAAAGTTTGTACGAAGTTTACTAACAAATAAATGTTTGGTAGGATGAAGACAATTAGACAAGTCTGTCTAAGATATCTTTGTGGAGCTTTGATTGCTTATTGCATAATTTAACACTTGAAACGCAAAGCTACTTTATGCCTGCTATAAAGAGACCTCTTTCCATTGAAGTGCCTTTTTACTTTCGCCATCCTAATAACTGCTGCACTGATGAGTCCTGCTGGCCTCGATCAAAGGCTCTTCCACGTGGATTTAGAATCGTCTCTTTATTTCACCCCACCCTCGGTGGACTGGAAAGTGACTTAAAGGTTTATGTGCTTTTAATGGAATACAGAATAAGCATCCTTTGCTGAATCCCATAGTGGGGCGTGGTTGTTTAAAAGACACTACCACCACCACCACTACCATTCCATTGTATGGACCCTATAGCAATTTGTCGAAGGTTTTAAAGAACTACTTTTGGGAGTCTACGCGCCTCAATGGACCATGAAGAGAACCGCTGCAGTTAATTATGTTTGGTGAATTTTCAATTAAGGAGCCACTGTCATTGCTGAGAGGTCATGCTGACAGGGAAATAAAGAGTTAAGCATTCAATCAGCTTAACAATTCGCTGTATTAACGCAATATTTTAATTAATATTTGTGTGAGGGCTAATAATACACTCCCACGGCTTGAAATGGTTGATTAATGCAAAACAGTGTTAACTCGAATCAAGTTTAATTGATGCTCCTCCAAGTACCGCGCATAACGGGATTTCCACGACTCAAAAATTAGCGAGTGGTTTTGTACTTTACAAGTAATCAAGCAAAAGAGACTACCGAATCGCAATATCTCCAACCTGTCATACTTATGCTCAGGAAAAAACAATCACTAGGGTATAAGTAAGAGCTATTTCTTGTTTACCAGGTTTGAACTACTTACTCGTTGGTTGCGTGACGCGCCCCATTAACCGCTCCACACCTTTTGCTCCTGCCGATTCTCCGCTCCCGCTTCACCGCGTTACCGTTCCCCTTTCTCAACTCTCTAAGCCGAGGAGGTGAATTTGAGAGTGTGGAACGCACCTTCTTTTTTTTCTTCAAGAGATACGCATACTTGTGGATGGGACCGAAACACTGCCGCAGCGAATGCCGCTCTTCTCTTGGCAGAATAATGTGTAACAAATTCACAGACATCCTCTTTCCTGAAAATAATTTGTCCACCATTCTAAATTTTCCCTTTTCAATGCTAAAAGTGGCTGCTGACTGAACTCAAAACGATAAATAGCATGCTTAACTATAAGTAATTTTATACTAGAAAGTGTAAATTATCAGCTATGAATTTCGAACAATGTGACTTGTTTTTTCCCCCAAACATGGCTGTGGATACAGCCGATGCTTTTAAATAATTTAAAAACACTTGTATAGACAAGCTACAAAGTAGTCCTAATTTGTCATCGTTAAATTTGGAAACTTAGTTCGCCTCTTTTTAGACTTTCTCACGACCTCAAGTCAAAGTTGCAAACTTTGTCGAGGCATTTTGACAATTACAAATCTAACTTTTTAAGATGGTGAGAATTTAGTGTTAGGAGGTGGTATTTTAATTTATTTCCACAAACTATACGGACGGAAGAGACCGTAGCGTTCCACGACTTCCTTGAAGGCAAAAGAAGGCTTAACACTAGGGCAGAATATGTATGCAGCAAGCAGAGGAAACGAGATTGCTGGCATAGCCCACCCGGCTAGGGCAATATGGTTACCTAAGTGAACAAACAAAGTATTGCATAGCCCCTCTTCTCCTTCGAGCGTCGACTCCGACGCTTCCCTTGGTGTGCCTCTCGCGTCAGCCATTGCAACGTAATCAGTGCTGTAACAAACACCCTCGAGCTAACCATTCCTGTCATCGAAATTTGAGCAAAACAGAGGAAACGCTTGACTACCGCGTCCGGTTTGGGAACTGTATTCAGAGTAAGAGGTTCTGCAGGGCATCAGCGTGTTCAAAGGGCGACGTTAGAACACCGGTCTTCTTAACCAGGTATCTTGGGGAAATCTGCGCAACAAAACGTTTCCAGACGGTGTAAGGCTATTGTAACTCCAGTTTTTAATAGCTTTCTTGCAGAACACGGAGGTGGGAAGGATGCCGACGGTGGGCGTTGATTCGAGCCCTTCTGTTATAAAATGCCAGAGATTCTCCCATCTGCAGCACATACACTTCTTTCACACCGCTACAGTTTGTCACAAGCGGTATAGATCGAGATAGAAATCCATTAAAGGTGGATTCGCTTTCCACTGCCACTAATGTAGCGTCCCAGGAATTCCTTGAAGACAAAAGAAGGCTTAACACCAGGGCAGAATATATGTATATTCGGCAAGCAGAGGGAATGCGGGCTGCTGGCATGGTTCGGAGGCCATCCAACCCGGCTAAGACAATATGGCCACCAGGTTGCCGAAACCGGCAGTCAGAAAACAAAGCATTAGAGATGCAGTGTCGAAAAAAACGGAGAGGTTGAGGGGTTTACTGGCACGGCCCACAGGCCAGACCGCTCGGTGGCGGTGCTGAAAGCGGAGGACTCCAGTGACCCATCACCAAGATCGAGAGGTAAACAAATGAATGAGATGCTGCATTACCCTCATAAACCTCAATAATCTTTTTCAATACAATCTTTTTTACAAGATAGTCAATCATTTTTTCACTTAACAAATGCAAGTCTAGGATTGTAATGTCACCGGTTCGGCAAAAGATGCTTCAATATGTGTTTGATGAAGTCGCCTAGGGCAGCACCCGTGGCGAGGGCTCAAATCTTTTGTATCTTAGACAAATAAGCCCCATTTCATCCCACACTCGCCTCTATAAAGTTTGCCGAGTCTAAAAGCGTTTTCGCATTGTCTTTATAGCCTGTCTGAAAGTGCGGCTCCACCTCTCCAAAAGAGGTAGCGCATCGCCATGATTAGTGATTACTAGGCAATGGGTATACCACAGTTTACTATTTGAAATAGAAATTAACTTTAAAAGTGAGATTAATTGCTTTATTTAATGACTGTAGATTAAGTCTGTGCTATTAACGAGTTGACATGATTAAAACCACCTCATCAAGGCGTGGTTGGGTTGAATTTCAATAAAATTAAGGACTACTGAGATAGTCTCTCAGACCACCCAGACTATCAACTTAGCATCTACGTCTCCTTGCCTCGCCCAACGACCTCGAAAACCCATCAACGAATGGATTGAAGTTGTTGGCGCAAGTATGACAGCAAGGACTGCACTTGAACAGCAGGAAAGCACGCACTTGCTTCAAAACATTAAGAACTTTGTTCACACATTCATTTCTTGTATAAAGGGAATTTCGGATTATAAGCCTTTCTTTTTTCAGTGAGCCACAAGTAGATGAAAATAAATTTGAAAAATATTCATTCTATTTTGTGATCTAGAATCACTCCAGCCAAAATATTAATCAATTTTTTTTGAAAAAAGCAAATGCAAGTTATTTATTCTCACTAGAAGTGTTTACTTGAAGAGAAAATTTAGCAGCCTCCTGGACTAATGAGAACTGCAATTCTCCCCTTCTCTTCCTTCATTCTCCTTTCCCCCTGAATGAGGTGATGGTGTACGCGAAATTGTGGGATAAATGTGCTCTTTACGACATTTTATGTCCACAAAAACTGTGGTGGCGTTTTCATTGACACTTCTGGTTTGCTTTATTGCAAGGATTGTACAAAACGCCCTATTTGCGATAGTGTCTTCGTTCTTTCTGAAGGAAAGAAGGACAGAAGCAGCTGATTGTAGCTTGCTTTCCCATGTCGTGACCGATGCCCTCCCATAAAACAAATCTCAACCGTTTGTTTCAGTATGGACTTGTTTAAGATAAATATTTTTTAACAATGTTAAAAAATTGTGTGTGTATGAGCACTTAAAGCATATTTCCATGCTGAACATTTAGTCGGTGGCGCTACCCAGCACGGCTGTACTCTTCTGCGCAAACCGAGTTGCAATTTTGAGATTAAAGAGGCTAAACATTTTTTAACTTATTATGTCCTTAATTTTGAATACAATTTCAAACTAATCTTCACTACAAAAATTTATTCACAATTTTATAGCCTTTAATAAACATTATTGCTATGATTAGTGGAGAGTAAATAACATTGCCAATCATACCCTATCACTATAGCATTTGGAGTTTTATCCCATTTTATTTGCCGAGCTAGTCCCATGCTCGATGTAATGAGGCATGAAAGGGCATCATGTGAAATTCACCTAATTAACGGTGCAGAAATGTCTCAAATCTTGGAGAGATTATTCAAGATTATGATAACGCCATTTGGCTGTTTAAAATTTGATGCTGTTTAGTTAAGCGCATTTAAAGAGACTGAATCCCACTCCTCCCATTCATTATCTTTGTCGTTTTTGCTTTGATACACTCATATGTTTAGTTTTAATGAATTTTGACGCTGCTTTAAGGTTGACTTTTGTAAGCTCTACTTATCATTTTATAGTAGCATTTACATTATAGTTGAAATCATCACTTCGACTTAGTTTATGAGGTCGATAGGCAAATATTAGTGTTCTTGCCAAAATACAAATGTGTGCTTACATTTGATAAGAACAGCATTCACACAAGTTCTGACATTTCATCCTCGCCCTTTATACATTGTGAAGCACAGGCATCAACCTTCTATAATTGTTGCGATTGCTATCAGTAGGACACTTAGTATTTTTTCCCAAATGCTAACGTCACACCCGATTAATTTAACTCATAATTTAGGTTTCGGTGGCACTGAAGGCATCACTTTTATGCTTCATTGGGCAGCGTGACCTCTGAACAATGTCAGTAGTCCCCACTTCTGTGAGTTGGTAATACATATTTTGCCCCAGTATTACAATTTCTTTTACCTTTATTAAGGACTCAGGGTGCTGCAGCAATCACTTGGTGGAATGCGGCAAAGTACCTCGACAGATTCCAATCTACCTACGATTAGGCTAGTTCATCAACACAGTGTGTGTGGCGCCTTCCATGGCTGCTGATTAGTATTTATCGTTAGATAGCGGGGAACACAATGGCATTGCAGATTATGAAACACCTCCACTCAGTCCCACACATGCACCACTACCGTTAACTGATGGTGAACTCCTGGGAGGAAAACGAATGTTTGCTTACGTTTGATAAGAACAGCATTCACACAAATTCTGACAGTTTATCCTCGCTCTCTGTGCGTTCTAAAGCACAGGCATCAACCGACTCAAATGACACTAGTAACAGTCAAGAGCGCGGTGAAGCCCTTCCACCCATTTTGTGCATCAAGACACTCACACGGCCGCCTCGTATCACAAACCACATTCACCATTAGTGTCCGGCGTCGCACACTGCCAGACCACTTAGACCATTTCAACCCTAAAGGTGAACTTTGCAGACCCAAATCCCACCACACTACCAATCTCTTCACCCAATTGGCGCACTAAGATTCTGAGGACAAGGGGTGTCAGCAATGAGTACCCAAAAAGTATTCCACACCAAGGCTCACCCAACAGCCGCGCCTCCGACTTCAGTAAATAGGCTGAGATCCAACTTTGAACTGACATTCCGACAATGGTGTGAACAGATGAGCCACAGTGACAGCGATGACTCAGGATACGCAAAACACCCAAATGCATGTGGAGCGCGTGAGCTAAAAGTGAGGCGTCCTGATGGAATTCAAGAATCGCCTTTGCAATTCCAACAGACTTGGCAGAGGACCAACCACGCATCACCTGTCGAAGTTGCACTCATAAGACCAAGGTGCAAGTGCCAAGAGAATACCGCTTTAGGCAAAAAGCTTTATACAAAACGAGCACATTGATAGAACACAAGAAAATTTTCCTAGTGTCCAGACGAATTGCAGGATTAATTAGGTTTCACCATTAACTTTCAATCCATCTTCCTCCGTGTGAGACCTACTTTTAACTTTCGACTCCTCCTCCAAACTGACTGATGGGGAACGTGTGTCAGCGGTACGACTCGCAGACGAGGCGGAGCGTACGCTGAATGATCTGGAGCGTCGACCGTTCCTATCGACTGAATGCCTCGAGTGAGAGCGATGATCGCTCCTAACAGGAGAGGGATCGTCCTCTCCTCTTGATCCAGTAGATCTTGATCTAGAGCTTCTATGACGACTTTGAGATTTCGGACGATGATCGTTGCTGCTCTCAGAAGGAGCGCGATCTATCGAACGAGCTGTTCCACCACGAGAAATGAATTTACTATGATTCACACCAGATTTAGAAGAGCGACTCGCAGATCGACTGGAAGATCTGGGAGCATGTTTCTTTTTACTCCTCGAGCGCGAGCGATCCACTGATGGACTGGACTTCCTTGGTCGATCCCTAGGGCCGTTTGACACGCGTAAATGTACCGATGAGCCGCTACGCGAGCCAGACCTTCGACGACGCCGATCGTTCGGCGTACGGGATCGGCCTCGTGAGTGCTTACGTGAAGCGGATGATCGTGAACGGTGCTTGTGATATTTGCGTGGAGTCCGAGACCGGGATCGGCGATGATTATCATCCGAATTCACTCGTCTTCGTTTACGTTCCACGACAGGTGAACTACGTGATTCAGATCTACTCCTGCGTGAGCGCTTTGCATGCCGTTTCACAGATCGACTGGAAGATGAACGACTCTGGGATCTTGAACTGCTGTGCCGACGGTACCTGCGATGCTTCCTTTTTCGATCTCCAGAACTGACAGACCTAGACCTCTTGCGGGAGTCCTTGACACTTCTGTCACGACGCTTCTCGGAGCGACTACGCGAACGCCGACGAGCTCGACCCCTTGAGGAGGACTGGGAAGGGGAGGACGAAGCCCTCCTCCACCTACGAATTGAACGCTTACGACCGCTTTGACCGAATCCACCGATGGCCCTGGACAAGTCTTCTAATTCAGATGGGATCTTCTGTTTCGCCTCCCTCAACACTTTAACTAGCTGTCGAGCCTATCAAATTAAATAGACTTCTTAGTCATATGCAATAGGAGGGTCAGTCAATTAAATGAAATGAAAATACCGTTTTTGGATTGTCATTGTTGAAAAAAGTATAAGCTGTTCCTTTCTTATCGCTTCTTCCAGTTCTCCCGATCCTGTGGACATAGTCCTCTGCGTGAGTGGGATAGTCGTAGTTCACGATGTACCGAATGTCCGTTATGTCTGAAAACGCAGAGACCAGATGAGTCGCGATCCGACAGTAATGCAAAAGTAAAAAGTGGTTTGCGAAAGGGTGATAGAGAAGTGCCCGAGATTTACCAACAGGGGCGTTGAGTGAGTGGTAAGAAGCACCGGACATGCACTTAATATTTCCCAACGACGTGCCAGTATGCAGGAAAGCCACCGAGGTGGCGGCTTAATCCGCAGTGCAGGAGACCCGATCGAGGCTTAACGGAAGGCCTCGAAAAAGGAAAAATAACACCCAATTCGAGGTGCAGGGAGCAGAATAGACAACCCCTACACCATCCCCTCCGATCAAAGGCGCGAGGGAAATGAGAGCTCGAGCAGAGGAAGTCTGCTTATTTCCCTGTTTGGTGTTAAATTGTGCTCGCGTCGTGCGGGCTAGTGTGGTGTCTCAGGTACACCGCACACGCAACGGGGCATCTGCGGCTTTGGCGAGAGGCCAACGTCCACATAGCCCCGTATGCCAGTTTGAATGGCCTGTCAAGCATTTCAGAAAATATGCATTTGTAACGAACATAACAATGGTCAGAGTCGATCAATGTGATCAATCTCAAATAGTCAACTCACCAAGTCCCCTTGCGGCTATATCCGTGGCCACCAGGGTTGTAATTCTACTATTTCGAAAGTCTAAAGGGCTACTAGGCAAAAATAATAGTCCTACCTCCTAAGATCGCCTCTCTTTCTCTCTGTTGTTTGTTCCCATGCATAGCAGCAACATTGAAACCTCGATCGCGCAAACGATACATCAATTCATCCGCTCTCCTTCTAGTTTCCACGAAGACAATTGCTTTCGATCTGCCAAAGTCCTTCAGAAGCTCCACCAAGCGACCATACTTCTCCGACTCTCTGATAACCTCCACATTTTGCTTGATATTGTGATTTGCATGCAAATCCTCAGAGCCAATATTAATCTGGATATATTTTCCAAGAAATTCCCTGGCAAGCGACCTCACTTCCTTCGGCCACGTTGCGGACCACATGAGTGTTTGACGATCTGGGCGCACTTGAGATACTATTCTACGCAGCGAAGGCTCAAAACCCATGTCTAACATTCGATCAGCTTCATCGACAACCAAGTAAGTGGTACGACGCAGGTTGGTGTCGCCAGTTTCCAGGAAATCTAGCAGTCTTCCTGGAGTGGCGATGACAACCTCAGGGTAACGTTCAAGATCTCGCTGTTGAGGCTTTTTTGGAGCACCACCATAGAGACATGCGACACGTAATCTGCAATTCGAGCAAAAATCGCGAGCGACCGACTCAACTTGCTGTGCCAACTCACGAGTAGTCACCAGAATGAGTGCGATAGGACCATCGTGGCGCTTCATCGCTGGCTGAGCCTTAATATGAACGATTGCCGGTAGAAGAAAGGCGGCTGTTTTCCCGGAGCCTGTCTGGGCGATCCCTACGACATTTCTGCCACTAAGGGCCAGAGGCCATCCCTGCGACTGAATTGGAGTTGGAGCCTTCCACTTATTCTCCTCAATTACTTCAATAACACTATCAGGGAAACCCGCTTCAGAGAAAGAAAAGACCGGCCTTGGAACGTCTTTCCCATCAACCGTAATTCTCGCTTCCCTAAGAAATTTCTCAATTTCCCTGGAGCTCCGACTCTTAACAGCTGGTGACTCCTTATAAAAATCCTTCTCAAACTTAACAAGCTTTTCCCGTTTCCAATCGACACTGCGCAGGCGCTGTCCAGGCGAACCCCTTCCGCGATTTCTAAAAGATAACCGCAATAAATCCAGTTACCGAGCAGGCGACAACGACCTCCGACTCATAACTAACAGAACCAAATCTGCATGTGCGCTGTAAGCTGGACACCCAGTAAAACAGCATCTAGATTTATAACAGAGAAAAGCGTCAATTAAATTAGATCAAATTTGACGGTTGGGCGCTTGATTTTGCAGCAAAGTTTTTATAGTCCTGTCAGCCAAAGTGTACAAAATTAACTTTGGCAAACCAATTTTTTAATCAAAATTATAGTACCAAACCGCATTCCTAAATGTGTCGTTGTTTAAGTAACTCATGACAAAAAAGGCAGGATTGCAATTGCACACTTTTAATTTTGAGTAGCAGCAAAATCATAGGCGAGGCTGCAAAGAAGGTTAGACCAGACGTTCCAAACAAGAATTAATAGAGCTCTTCACAATGCTTTGTTTCTTCGAACCGCCGGTTTTGGTTGCTTGGGTGGTTATATTGTGCTAGCCGACTGGAAGTCTTCCGGGCCGTGTCAAAACCCACAAATCCCTCCGTTTCCAGAATGCATATTTTGCCCAAATAGTATGCCTTCTTCTACCCTAACGAAAGCCTGGACGCTACAATTAATGCTAGTAGCTGTGCATTAAAAGTTTTTTGGTAGGGCGGGCAGGGGAAGGTTCTATGCTCCATATTTGTTCCGCTAAAATTAAGTAGCTCAACTATGCGAGCACCGCCAAGCGTAGTACCTTAATGCACACATGCACTGCTCTGTTCTGTAGGAGAGTGACACTTTTGTTGTGGTATTTTGTGTAGGTTTAATTCTAAATGCAATCCTGGATAGTAGTCTTAACACTGCACCCTAGCAACTAGGTACTTTTTGGCAACCTACTTCTTCTTACAATATATCGCTACCAAAGGCATCGAAATCTTCTCAAGTGCACTTTTATTTTGTGCATTGAAATAGTGGGATTATTAAAAGCTCCGAGGTCACTAATTTCGCCCAATCAAATTGTGGTCAACGTTCTGCAGTGGCCCTTGTACATATTTCGATGTGGTTTAAAAATGTCTGAATTCTTTTTCTCTGATGGTCCTCAAAGACCTGAGCCCTCTGAATTTTTGTGTGGAGTCGTAGAAGGTACCTTTTCGGGGCTTCTTTTGAGGAGCGGTTTTTTTCTTTGATTTATATACAGGCCCTTGTTAAAGTCGTTCCTAATTTTTTTGCCAGGGTTACTTTTCAGGCCATACCAGTCGAACATTGACTTTTCGGTATTAAAATTAGCGCGAATGCTAGTCTTCCTACCGCAATCTTTCCAAATTTTCGTTCTGTAGAAGTGCTTTTTTGTTTTTTTCAGGGTTCTATGGTCGTCCATGGACGTATCCTCAGCGTCGTGAACTCTTTAGGCGGTGAGTTGCTGCGATTGTATGAGCCTCTATCATAATATTTGATATTTAATTTTCTGCTTACTTGACTGAGCTTGTGGATACATCCCTAGTTGACTGTTATGCCACGTCTTCCTATCCAAGCCTCCTATTTTTATGATTTTTTTAAGGGTATATAGACTTGAACTAGCAGCCGAAAGATGTAACACATGTATTTCTTTCAATCAGTAGCTGCTAAGGCGTAACTTTTATTATGCTGTGAATATCCTCGGTGGACTCAGGGTTGTCAGCTAACATGCTTGCACTGTGACTTGTTTGCCCTCCAGCATGCAGTCAATGGGGATGAACGCCTACCTATACGCTCCTAAGGATGACCTAAAGCACCGACTTTCATGGCGTGAGCTCTACACGGACAAGGAAGCGGAAAATATGCGTTCGCTTATTACTGCTGCTGATGACCACAATATCTGCTTCATTTTTGCAATCTCCCCCGGCAGTGATGTAATCTACTCCGATGAAGGAGACGCTGCTGCTTTGAAGGCGCGTCTCGAACAGGTCTGTAGTTTGTGTGTTTTTTGCCCTATTAAAGTCTCGTTCTTGGCTTAATAGCCTGATTTCCTGAAGCTGTGTTTTTAACGCTAAACTCTTCTACTTGCTGGTAATTAAATACTTTAGTAAGCAAATGAATTGTAATCCTTCCCTGCCTTCTTACCATACTCCAAAAATGTTCTCCCATTTTATTGTCTTGAAATTTTGAGTTATTCCCAATGGTAACTTGTTAGTACTGATAAAGCATGATCACGCAGAAATTAAGTAAGGTATATCTCAGCAAATTTTGGTAAAACGGGAATGCCTTTGCCTTGAATCGTACAATTACCATTGATTCCTTGTTCTTAGAGCTCTTATTTCCTAGGTGAGTTTATGGCACGCATTCTCACATTCAACCTCTTTCGATTGCGTGATATTGCGCTTCATAATCATCTTGATGAGGACAATAACTCGGTTTTATGGGACTTAGGCTCTGAACCTGGGCTGTAACGCATTCGCCTTGCTCTTTGACGACATTGATACGCGTCTGTGTCCGGCGGACCAGGAGGTCTTTGTCTCGCCAGGGCGCGCCCAGGTGGCACTCACTAACAAGGTCTACGAGGCTCTCAATCACCCGGATATCTTCCTCTTCTGTCCCACTGAATATTGCGCCAGTCGAGCCGTCCCCAACGTTAACCACTCCACCTATCTCGCCACCCTAGGGAGCGATCTCGCTGAAGGTGTCCCGCTTTTCTTTTCCATGTTGATTCACAGCTTCGTATGTGCTACTAGGACATCAATCAGAGCTGCTTGCATGATTTTTTCAGCCTTTTACACCTTATAGGAGACTGGGGAACATTTACACTAGTAAGGGCGTGTCCATGTATGAAGTGTGTACGACACGGTTATAAAAATGAAGAATTTGTCTGAACTATTCCTTTAAATGATTCAGTCAGTGCAGAAACCTTAGGTATTGTTTGTATCCGACAGAGGGATGAGTTGACTGTGTGTTCCTTGCTTTTGCACGGAAATCCTCTTCTTTGCATACTCTAAACGCACACCAGCATGATGAATGCTACGTTATGTGCAAAGTGTATGTGCTTAACGAGAGAGGGATTTAACTAGGGAAAGGAAAACTGATTTGTCTCCGTGCTTTATTAGCATAAAGTCACCCCTTGGACAAATGATCAGATTTCGGAGGTTAATTTTTGAACTTTGTGCACGTTTTCATGAGGTTGCACCGCTGGAGCTGGGTACCAAGTGTACACCAAAGCATCATGAGCTCAGTTTTTATTTATTCAATACTCTGCTACCGTATTTACAATATTAACATCGTACGTTTTTCGATAAGTGCATGTAATGTCCGCACAAATTCGTATGCTCTAGTGTCCTTTCTATTACCAATCAAATATTCTTGCTTGACTTTCTGTTCCTTTTTCTTCCATGTCAAGTTATTACTGATAGTATGTTAAGCAATGCAAAAAAACAAATAGAAAATATTTTTAAGGACATTTCTTATATTTCTCATGCTTATAGGCTTATTTTTTCAGTATTGGATTCTGGTATTTCACTTTTCAGCTAGGTCGCTTTTGTTCGCCGACATTTGTTCTGCGATCTTACTTCTTCACTGCTCACGTGGTTTCTTGGCTATTTTACAAAATGTTTCTTGTCAAACTGTTTTTCTCAACATTGTTATTGTAACCACTGTGCTTCTCTTATGCCTTCTGACAGTCAAGTAATCGTGCAGTAATCTTTGTGTTAGTTTTGGAGAATACCTACACCTTCGACCGACAGATAGGTCTGTAGGGTCCCATAACGAAGGGGTTCATAATCTTGAGGCCATTATCTTTTCTTTAAAGTTATTGCGATTTCGGTTCATAAGAATGCAACTGGTTCTGCATGTCCAACATGAATTGCTGCTTTAATTTTCTCAGTATCTACGACAGTTGTTCGGGTCTTCAAACCCCTTAAGGATCCCAATCTGATCGGAAAGTCTTCCAAATTTGCTCATTTTTTTTCTCGTCTACTCCTTAATAGCCGCTCTATTACCTCCGAAATTATCTCCTCGTTAAAGTTTACCATAAGTCTCCAAAATTTGCATTAGGTCCTCTCCAAAATTGCCATATCAGGTTATTGCAGGGTTCATAGAGTCCTTTGTTAGGAAAACACTCTTGTGAGAGTAAAAAGTGAAAGTTGAAGGACACTTCGTACTTAAGCGAAAGATACCACTGCTAGTTACCTACGAAACATGAATCGACCTTGGTATTTTCTGCCCAATAGTATACACCAACATATGCTCGTGAAGTAATGGAGACAACGTTAAAGCTTATCCCTTAGTTATGAAATGTGATGCAAGCCTTAACATCACCAATAATATTCGATGGTGTTTTTGATGTGGCTCACGACCGGACTTCTAGCGCTCAATAGTTACAATGCAAGTAGCAAACGTCACACTCTTTTTTGCGTCATCTCAAGGAATAAAAGTGATGTGGACAGGGCCTCTGGTTGTCAGTAAGCGCATTCCCACTCTGGGCATTCGCGATCTCTCGCGTCTGCTGAAGCGACCGATTGTGCTGTGGGACAATCTGCACGCCAACGATTACGACCAGCGTCGCGTCTTCCTCGGTCCCTACGCGGGCCGACCACTGGCTCTGCGCCGCCGCCGCCTGCTTCACGGCGTTCTCACCAACCCCAATTGCGAGTTCGAGGCCAACTACGTTGCTATTCATACTCTCGCTCAGTGGATTCGGTGCGCTCCCTCACCGCCTTGGTAGCCGATTTTTTACCTTTTCCAAGTGCAGCAGGAGCCAGAATATCTGGGAGGGTGTACATCCAGATAGGTCGATTAACTGGATTCATACGGCTCTCTGCGTACTTCTTTCACTTACTCCGGTTTTTTGTTCGGATCGAGAGTGTCGACTTGGATACAGTTCTCAGTGCTATTGATAGTTTGGGGTTTGAAAGCGTCAGTACCTACACCATGTGTTACGATCTGCCCGATAGGCGTTTTTGTGTTTTTTTTTTTTTTCATTTTAACACAGCAGTGACTGTTTTTTTTTTTTGGGGGGGGGGGGGGGAATTGGAAACTACTATTGGGTCACTAAAACCGTATTTTTCTGCTTAAACAGTCTCAAGCAGCATTAAGCTTCAATTTTCTTTTCAACTTCGAGACGTTAAGTCAAAGCGACCAGCTATAGTTCCTATTTGCATGGTTGAATGTATTCAGTAGTTTCTAGAAGATTTACTGAAATGGACAATTTTGCTCGTTTATTTCTTTGAATTGCCAATAGACGATGGATGAGGGCATTCAATCAGCATCCACATTGCTGGCATTGCTAGTGGCTTTATTGCTATAAGGCACCTCTGAAGCCGTAATAAAGCGTACAAGTGTGGGAGGATAATTGTCATTCATCTACCAAAGGATCGGGTGCTAAAATTTGATGTTGCTTTAATCCTTCCGCAGTGAGTCCACAGATTTGGATCCGACTTGCTTACATCTGCCACCATTGTAGCATCTTGGGTTATCCCCGATGAACTAATAGGGTCTACCGCCATATGAGAATGGTTTGTTATTAACCCACAGAAAGCGTGATTGGCCTTGGGCATAGGCGGGACTCAATGGCATGGAGACTGAAGGGACCGTATGAATAAATGTATCGTTGAAAGAGATAACTTTCACTATATAGCATTGGGCATCCTTCCCATGCGGACCAGGTGGCTGTGTCAGCGGACCTCGCCGATGTAGGTGACGACTTGGAGCGTGAGGAGGAGAGCGGGCAGGGGGGTGGTGCGCAGTCCCCTCCGACCTATCGACCACGTGAGGCCCTCCATAACGCTCTAAGGGATTGGTTGGCCCTCATGCTTCAGGTAATTTGCTGTTATTCGTGTACATGTGCCCTACAGGTTTTGCCCATGTTTTAACCAGTTAGGTGGGGCACTTTCATCCACCCTTCTGACCACTCTGCATACGTAGTTATGACACGTAATTAACTATCGCTCCACTTGTTGACTTAAAATCAATGTTTCCTCCTAATTTGGCTGTAATCATAGCCGATGTCACAAGCACTGTTTCATTTTGATCCCTTCGGACAGTGATTTGGCATTGCTGACATCATTTCAACAAACGAGTGTCACCATCACACCACCTTTAATTGTATTTAAGGACAAATAAATTTGCTGCTTACCTGATATCTAAATCATATCGTCGACAGTTTTTTTTGGCTTACCGACCACAGGACCAGAGGTCGAACTCGGTGTTGGCAAAGCGAAACCTTTCGCATCCAGCAACTCCAACACCCATGGAAACGGACTCCACAGACATCCAAGAGATCCCTATGCAGGTGAGATTAAATTCAATGTAATTTTTTGCAACAAGTTGTGGTTGCAGTTTTTCCGGGCTTTATCCGAGTATCCTTGTCCCACTAGGTTGAAACTAATGAAAGCACTAGTGCTAAAGTTGGATCTGACGTCAACATGGGCCCAGGTAGGCGCTTCTGAGTTTGGTTGCTAACTGCTTCGCTCTTAGCAGAGTCTACCAATGTTGTTCCATCACTCGGAATCAGTTTGGAGGACCTTGAACTACTCTCCGACTTGTTCTACCTCCCTTTTTCTCACGGACCGACTGCGCTGAAGGCACTTGAATTGGGTCATTGGCTTCGTGAGAACTCTCATCTTGCTCCCGCAGCCACGAGTGCAGACGTGGAGGTAGGCCTAAATGGATGGACGAGTTACTTATTAGCATATAAGTAGGATGTGCGGTTGACATCTACTTTTGCGGGTTTCAGCACAATAAGTGGTGTAAAAAATTTGCCGAATTCATTAAAATAATCACTAATGTGAGTCAACTGAGGGAGAAGATCCAACGGCTTCCCCATCCTGGTGTTGTATATGATCTCGCACCCTACCTCACTGACATTACCTCTGTCTTTGCTATGCTACTTGACTATTTCCGATGGCTTGGTACGTTCGTATTTTCCTAGCGCTTACTATACGGAGCATTCCCGACTTTTGTGCGCTTTTCATAGTTGGTCGATGTCTTTACGTTGATTTTTTGGGCCTAATTTTTTGCATGCCTTTGGTTTTGTGATAAAGCCACACTTTAAGATTTTTCCATCTTCATGTGTCATTAAGTGCAATAAGTATAAGGCCCGAGCATGCCCGTTTTATGTTTAGCAAATATCTCACTTTTCGCTATACAAAAGGAACGCTTTTGCTTACTTTTCAATCCAGAAAGCGGCGTTATGGCAAACCGAAGTCAGGCTCACTTGAAACGCCTTCTTACCTGTTAGTTCTTCGTCATACACGAGTTGCCTCTTCCATGTCACTTTTAATGATGAGGGTTTTTTCACTCCCTCTAGGGTTTTCTCCAGGCTACAGTGAAATGACAATGTCCGGCGATCATGAGCCATGGATGTTTCGAGGTGGTCTTATTACCGAACTTCAGGTCGGTATCTCTGTTTTTTGGCTCATACTATTTCCCTTCTTTGGTACAATCTGTTATGGTCAACTCACCAAATGTTTACTCAGATTTCGATTCAAATCACCACATCACCTTGATTTCAGTTTTCTAATTCATGGTCATTGTCAACCCATCTATGTTTTGCGTCAGCTGTAGCAACCACTGAATGCGTGGAAATTTATCCAAGCAATGAATTGAGGCACTAATTCGATATTGTCATACCCATCCACTGGGCGGGTTTGAAGTTGAAGTCAGTCAAGTGGTGAGGTGTTGTAAATGTTATAGTGGTGTCAAAATTTCACTATTCAAAGATAGGTGTGAATCCTTGGAAGTTATGGGAGGAGGTTTTTTTTTCTTGTGAGCTATATAGGGACACGTTTGAACAGGTTTTCGGTTTGTCAAGTCTTGGAATTATAAACTGGTTGACAGTTGTAAATTTACCGGTTTTGGATGATTTCCCTTCTTATCGGGCTACCTTGCATGAGAACCTAGAAAATATTTCACTGTCAAGTCCTATCCTTAGATGAGTAACTCAAACACGTTTACAGGTCCAAAAATTTTTTATGTTTTTCTTTAACTATTTATTACGTTATTTACAGATCTTCGCCATCCGAGGTTGTTGGATCACTACATCTTAATTACCTATAAAGTGCATTCTTAGTAAGCAAAAATGGTACAGATTATTTTCAGCACAAATATTGAAGTGCAGCCTTAAATTCTTTTTTGTAAGTAGTGAACAAACTTTCCTCACTTCGAAAGAAGGGCACAAATATCATATCCCTCTCAACCAACACAAGCAAGCACCATTTATAGGGCCCTCGTTCGCCTCTTTCAGCGGATCCTTCCTCTAGAATCAGCACAAGATCTGTTCCCCGCGCCCAGTCGCGTTGGCCCCACAATGACCACAACGCCCGCTGGTTCGCTGTCCGCGGACGATCTCTCTCCCTGTGAACAAGCCTCCTCTCTCCTTACGTCGGACAAATGGAGCGCTGCTAAAGTGGGCTTTCAGCCACGCCGACCCTACCTCCTGCGGCCCTATAAACTCGAGGATAAACCAAAAATCTACGATCTTTGGCGACGCATACTCCTGCACAGGCTTGGCCTCCCGAAAGTTGCCTTGCCCGAGGGGTATAAAGACCTTCCCGGTGATCGGTAGGTCCGGCAGCGCCTCTTTCCTTAATCCAATCATGCATCTCCCTCTCATTGATCACTTCTGAAGTCTTAATGAATTGAAGTGTTCCGTTGCACATTTGCTATTTCGAAAATTTAACGTAGGTTGCATATCAAGACAGCTTTTATCCTCAAATCATCGCGGAAGAGTTAGATGCATTGCTGGAATGAAGGAGTGCTTTGCGGGGGAGACCACATTTTCTGGACCTTACTCCGAGTGATATCCACTCGTCTGGTTGTCCAATGGGGTGCTTTGGTGGCCGGTATTTTACCGCCCATGTTTTAAAAGGAGTTGGCCTCAGTTAAAAATTTTCCCACATCAAGGCTTTCTAGGCCTTAGTTTAACGGTAATCTATAGAAATATGGTAGAAGGCTACGAGGCGAAATAAATCCTCTTGGAATGTACCTGAACCGCATTCGTAGACTGCTATTTCACTGAGTTGAGCTCTAATCGATTTACTTAACTATCAAAGGTACCTCGCCGCCTACTTGGAGCGCTTTCCACAGCACTGTCTGGTGGTGGAGGGTCCACCACTCTTCTTTGACGCTGCTTTAGAGGCACCGCCAGTACCGGGTGGTGTGGGCCGGAGTTCTTCTACCTCCACCCCACCGTGGGATATCGTGGCGTTCGCCTGTGCAGCGCCCGACATTGGTGCGCTGACCCGCGTGTGGGACGACCTGCGGCGCGGTCAGCTGCGTGCCAAGTACCCCAAGGATGAGGATCTGTGTGGTAGTGGAAATCACCCCTCAATACCTCGCAAACCCTCCATCAACAACACCCTACCTCAACTCTCCGTTGAGGACTTTATTCGTGTAGGCTCACTCCCATTATTTCCTAAAAATGAAAGTTTGCTACTTCTTTGAAAAGGGCACTACAATTTTAGGTCTTAGAAATAGTGAATTGGAGTTGATATGCTTCATAGGTGATGTTATATGATCTAACGGAAAAGTACATTTGGTCATCTTTATATGGGATCCGGTATTTTCTGAGCTAGTGAAGCGCTCGAAATGTAGGGATAGTAGGGGAAATTTGGCTATTTTATCCTTCTGTACAGTTACAGTACATTTCATGGTAGCAAAATTGTTTGCCTCTACTTTATATTGTTTTTGTGGCCTTTATTTCACCTTCCCAATGTCCGGTTGCTGCTATTGTTTAATAATAGTTGTTACATATGACAACTGGATTACTTGCCATTAGCGACGCTCCCTGTTTAGCTTGGAATTGGGTTGTGTCTCTTTCCTTGTTCAATTTACCTAAATTACTCATTTTTATGAGGGTAGAAGCCACTCGAATTGTATCTTCCCAATCATCTTCATGGTTCTGAGTGATTTGCTTTTGCTTCTGTAATTATGAAATTAGGAGATTTTAACACCCGAGCTGCCCTTTGATAGCTTTAATTGCATCAATTCGGAGGAGTGCTGCGAAGACCGACCCTCGGGATACTTCAAAGTTGAGTCTGCTTTTATTTACTGCTTTCACATTCTCTACACTTATTTAGATATCGCTGGACTGGATCCACGACGAACGCATAACCACAGCGTCTTCAAGCATCATTGCCGAAGCCGCCTTCACCGAGGCACCACCGCCCGAACCGTTGGGCGCTGCTATCTCCGAGCAACAACAACAACAACAACAACAACAACAACAACAACAACAACAGCAACCGATGGCAGTAGAGGTGTGTGGGCAGGACGAGAGGCCCGCCGAGAAAACGGCCACCGCAGAGCAGGCACAGACGAGTGTGGACGTGGTGGAAGCGGAATACGCAGAGAGTAACAGCGAAGAGCAACAGAAGATGCGAACGAAAGACGAGGATGAAAGTGTTGCTACTGCTAGCACCGCCAAAGTGGATCAGGGCCTGAAAAAAATGGACGAGGAGGAGGAGGTTGGTGTCTTTTGTCTTGTGGTGTATTTTTTACTCCCCCTAATAATAAATTCATGATGGCGTTGATCGCCTACGTTTCAGCAGACCAAGTCGGGTGCACGGACAGTGGAGGCCATCCACTCGGCGATGGTAGCACACCCGGCAAGCATCTTCGTGGAATTGGACGACTACAGTTTCAGTGGCGCCTCTAGTGGAGTCGCTGGGCCCCCTGTGAACCCCTTAACCATGATGAATCACCACCTCGGAGTGGGCTTCGATCCGCCAGAGTTGGTGCTTGACGAAGTCGCCAGACGTCTCTTTGTCTGCCTTCTGGCTGGACTTAAAACTTGTGCTTCGCATGTAAGCCCAAAACTCTGCAGCTAATCCAGTGTAGCTTTGCTTGACAGTACGATTTCATTTCGTTAGGGAGTTCATGTGGAGTTGGACGCGATAAACGAAACACGGGCTGAGCTCTACCGCCGTTTCGGATTCTATCCAGTTACCGCTGCCTCCACCGACTTTGTCACTGTTTTTGGGCGCCTTATTTAACTCCTCTCCCGGTTACCCTACTGCACACTCAATTGTTTATTTACAGTCTGATTGATTTGCAAATAAAGTAGCCAAAGTTGACAGGCTGTGGTTATTTGCCTCTAACTTTGAAATCAACGGGATCCTTTTAGTGTTATTTTCACCTCCAAGCACACTTTACAAAAGTAGTTTTGTCGTTTTCCGACTCTATTCTTAAAATATTGTTTATTCTGACCTTTAAATTGGAATGTAAAGTTTTCATGCCTGCTTGAATGGCCAACGTGGTGAATGCGTACGGATAGTATAGCACAAGAAAACAATGGGAAGGTGAGTGTGATCGCTTTTTGAAGTTAGTATGTACAGGATTGGAGTACTTGACTCCAGAAATGGTCTGGAGCTATATTCATGTTTTTTCCTTACATTTTCGTAACTACCATATTGAGACCGCGGTAAAGGTTAAAGGAATGTATGGGAACGGGTTGCAGGCACACTGGGGACGCATCACAGCCTCTCAAGGAGACTGGTGGAAACCATATAGTGGGTCATTTCTGTTTCATACATGCAATGTAGTAAATCCACCTGAGAGATGATTGGAGCTTGCGTTTCTCCTCGGGAATTTGAAACACCCCTCTTCTGAAGGTACGCTGCTGCAGCCCAGAAATTACTCAAGTGAATGACAGGACGACAGCAACGCCTTAGTAACACGTGGTGACTACTATTCCTTTACCGAATTATTTACAAGAGCCACGTTACGTCTCACCTTAAATATGCATGAGCGTTTGCATTGATGATTAATGTCTTAAAAAAGCAAATTCGGTGTGTCTAGTGTGCCTTACGTTGATTTCTCATCAGTCCGACTCAATATTATATCGTACTCTGCAAGAACTTTACGCTCCTAGTTCTGTTTTCCTTTCCTTGACTACACTGTTGTGTAGGTTGTTTACTTCCAGGATTTTTGTGGACAAAACGACAATAGGCACAGCTAAACAAGACGACAACAGGCATAGCTAAAGTAGTTGAATGGGTTTCATACACGGTGCCGTGACTGGATGGTGTTTTCTCACTTTTCTCATAGGCTTTGTGAGTCCTCACACACACTGGTGGTGGTGGTGGTGGCAGGAGCGGGGTACACAAAGAAGGTGCTAGAGCATGTCAACGTGCTCAAGTCCGAGGCTTTGTCTTTGTCATACCACTCGAACAACTTTAAACTGTTGCTCATTATATGGGCGTGATAAATTGTGTATCGGAGCCCATTAAAACAGGAAACGCTTTCAGTGCTAATAGCCTCATTTATTAATTTTTTGACTACTGTGATTCATTAAAGCGCTAAGGTTCATATTTATAGACTCTTTTGTGTTACATAGCTCCGGCTCCATTCAGTTATCACTTAATGCAACTACCTAGTTTGGACCAGTCAATTATCAAATTAAATTCCTTACCAAATAACTAGTGATTTGTGTTCAAGATGGTTAATGATGGGACTTCTTTGACAATCTGAAACCATGGCTACTGTTATAGTCGCGTTACTTCCCAATCAAATTCCTACATAAGATAAATTCGCGAAAGTATGGCAAGATAGAGTAGGAGATAGAGGATAATAGGGTTAAAAAGTAGACAATTAGCAAATGCTCTGACGTGGAATTTACTGACGGGCGTCAGCACTCCCAGCCTGTGACTCGTGGGCAACTTCCCGTTCTGCTTGCCACAGGCTAGCATGACAGTTAGCAGATTAGGTAGGCACAGAGAAGAGCAGCAATGTAAGTGCTTCCTGTATCAGTGTGATGCGTGAACAGAGCTTAATTGAAGCAGACGTATTACCAGTAGTAACCAAGGCAACAAGTTTGATGTTTTGTTCCTTTTTTTATGCAACGATGCATTGGAATGTTGAAAGAATTGAATGTAATACTTTGTATGTTCGAACTGCCGGTTTTGGTCACTTGGATGGCCATGTTGCACTGGCCGGTTGGCCGACCTCCGGGTCGTGCCAACAGCCCCCAAGCCCTCTGGTTTCAGAGCATTTATTCTGCCCTAGTACTATGCCTTCTTTTACCTTAAAGGAAGTCTCAGGACGCTACATTGAAAGCTTAAATTTCATCTTATCATTCTGACCCTGTGCTCCTATGCTCTCCAAGTCCTCATACGGTTCCTACTTTTAACCTAAACTTGAGTAAACAATGCCAGTACGTACTAGGGGAAGTTGGGAGGAAATCAGCGCAAAATTTTTTTTGGTTAGCTTCTTAACTAAAGTCATTCAGAGTAAAGAAAAACAATGATACAGGCTCATAACCTCTCCAAGAGCCAAAAATTGTCCCTACAGTAGAGAAAAGCCGAAATGCGGAGCTTTGCGGAGCCTCGCATAGGACAGCCAACCTGAAATTAAACTGCTCTGCGCGTCCCAGGGACCGTGGAAAAAAAAAAACAAAACGGAGAACATGAAGAGGCGGGTAGGACAGACAGAAAAATGACCAACGTGAAGTGCGGCTGAAGTACCGGCATACCTTCCAGTGTATGAATGATGAATTACCTCGCCCCTTGGGGGTCTCGTGCCGACCAATAATGAATGCTTAGCTCACATTCATTCCGCCTTTAAGTCAATTTTATCGTGATGCATTAGCTGGGAGACTGTTGGGTATGGACCAGCTACGAGGTTTGTCGTTTCATCTGAGTCGATTTCACTTTGCTCTCAATGCTGTCCCATTGTAAAGCACTTCCATATTCCTCTAGTAAAACTGTTTCAAGTAGTAGGACTATTTCCTTTTCACAATTTAAATTGAGTCTCATGAGTAGTTGCTTTGGTTCTTCTCCATTTGAAGTGCCGCCGTTAGGGCTTTTTCATGGTCATTGAAATCCATGGAGTTTACTGAAGCTCTATGCCATAAGTTAATTGAGAAATGCCTGCTTTCTCAGCCTAAACAATCACTTCAAACCGGGTAGTGCCGTTAAAGTAAATTTTGCGAAAGGCATTTTGGAAATTTAAAGCATTAAAGCTGCTGTCAATCACTCTACCTCACAATGTCTTCGTTTCTCTTCAATTACCCAAGGCTCTTACATTAAAATCGCTTACCTTCACGTACTCCAACCCACTTGAAGAGCCTAGCTGTGATAAACCCTATACCAATCCGCAAGGCAAAATAGGTCACGAAATTGGAAGTCATTGATGATTTCCTATTTGCCTGTTTGGTATGCTTAACTTACCGACTAATACTGAAATCAGATAACCTTAGTTGACCCACTTCCTTAAGTAGAAAGATCCGCCCTTATCATTGCATGTTAGAGCCAGCTACTGACTTTAGGGATGGACATGCAACAATCCCACGCGCATTACATTCGCCATTTCAATTGTAGACGTCTAATCGTCGTAGCTGGGTGAATAGATTGTGGTTTGATGCTGGTAGACGCCCACTTAGGTTCCCGATCCAATGTACGGACAAAATTACTCTTCCTAGTAGCATTTACTCACGAAAACCATAGTAGATACAATAATTAGCCAGGATATGTATTGTCAAAGTAGAGAATCGTCAGAAGTTACCGACATGGCCTGGAGGAGGACATGCCACCCATTGGAACTTCAGTGGCAGCGCCTCAAGTGCCCGCGCAACGAAAACGAGGAGTTAAACAAACAATCAATCGCTCGGTGTTTCCCCTTGATTACAACGACGTCGGGGATGTTAAGCGCTCTACCTCAGCGCAATCGCAGCCTGTTTGCTCATCTCAAACAAGGGTAGACCAAAGTTCTCAACTAAGTTACAGACTTTAACTTTTGGCTGTTGCACGGGCTACTTTTAATTATTGTGACAAACACACTTCTCGAACGCATTTATATATTCGTTGTGTTGAATAACCAAACACTTCAATCGAATAAATCTCTTTCTGAAAATAACTAATGCATAAGAATCACCAATCTCGATTCAATGTTCTATGCCAAGCATAAAGTATCTAGCGGAATAACTCTGTTAGGTGGTAGAGCTATGGTTTACACATTATGTTATCAATCAAATAAAGTGTAGAAAACTATAGTAACTGCAATTTTTGGAGCAAAAATTGTACACAATTTGTGCAATTGTGCACACGAACATTCAAAACCATTGAATAGTGACGATTCAGTAAAGGAAGTCTGGAACGCCCGCGCAAAAAGAAATGCACCGAAAACAGTAGAATACCGACTAGGAAGGGCGTCTTCTGGTTACCGTGCTTAGTACGACTGATTAAAGCCTCTGCCACTTGATGAGCACGTGCTCAAGGTAGATTGGACAGTGCGGACCTGTTGAAACTCGTCAGGGCACAGAGGTAAGTCATTGCGGTGGTAGCTTTCTTTAACTGCTAGTGTGAGGCATCGCCGAGGAGACCTGTCCGAACATGGCTGAGCTTATGCATCAAGTACTACTTACATCACCATCCGTTGTTGGGAGCCCGAAAATTTTTACTAATGATGACAATGCATGCAAGGCGATTGGATGCAGGCTACTATGGTCAATGCTACATTTGTGTGCTCAAGTTCCTACGGTACGGAAATGGTGGAATGGAATAGACTATTCTAAAGGAAACGAAATTACTACCCATTGCAAGACTTTGGTAGCGCACAAACACCAGTTAATCATCTTCCTAGAGGTGCGTGAGTCCCGGTGCTCCTTCATCTTATCTCTCCGCCCCCTGAGTATGGTTGTAGGACATATGAAAAGAGGGTATGAAACACCCAGCAATCATGCCTATCGTTTCCTATCCCCTTCTCGTGGCAAGTACTAAGGTATCCCTTTGATGTCGAAGCCTGTTAGTGCCAAGAATAAGTCAGTAACCAAAAGGAATTCAAGCCCTCACCCACTCCTCAGAGTAAGAAGTTTTTAAGAAAACGGAGGAATGAACACCAGACCCCTCTAACACAGTAGAACGGCATTGGTTGAAGTTGAGAGACGGGGTGGATATGCGACTTCATTTTTTTGGTACTTCAGAAGAGGGCTTGATCTGTGTACCGGTGTTCACGTAGGTTTTATGCCCAACAAAGAACGTCCAAAAATAAGATCGCCACAGATGGCCTCTTCCTTCGTGCGACCGCCTCGGTTGCCAACGTGCTCCCTTCACTGTATGGGAAGAATGCCACAACTAGTAGTAAATGGTAATAAATAACTCCACTTGGTAATCATCTTAACACTATAGGAATTGTCGGGTCACACTCTTCTTCTACCAGTGAAGAAAGTACTTAAGTTAGGCGTGAAATGGGAGGATTAGAAACTTCCCTACAGGGAACGGAATCAAAGGTTCTATTCGGTGAGGTGCTAAATAAGAATGGCCGCCATTATCATGCATTGCTCAAGAGAAATCAAAGAAGCAGTTTGTTTGAGCATTAGCAGCAGCGGGTCATCAGCAAGTACTACGAGAAATAGATTTGTTGATAAGATTATTTCACATGGTAGAATCACACCGATAAAGCAGGACCAAAATTCTGCTACCGTGACGGTCTTAGCCACTCAGACTAGGTAGTGGTGCCTCCTTTCAAGAAGCAGTGACACTTTACTTCCCACTAAGTCGGTCGTGTTTATTCTTCGCGAGATGCAATTGTGGAATATGACATTTTTCTATTCATGCGCATAAAAGGGGAAAGTAAGAATCATCGTTAAAATGAATTCTCGAAATGTGAAGAAACCAAGAGCTCAAAAATTCAAAAAGTAGTGGAAGTTCGGTGAATAATTAACGTGTATAACTGTCAATTCTGGATGCATCAATAACTGCCCATTTGTTAAGTTTGCTTTCTAGCGGACTACTGCCAATTTCCTGTCCAAAAACCACATGTCACATAGACTAACCTAGCAACTCAACCTCCACTTTTTGCTCCTGTCCGAGCCTGCTCACATTGGGCGGAAGGGCGTCTCTAATTGGTCTATGCGGTGTGACCAATTGGATAAGCGTCTCCGGTGCGTGCACGCACACGTGTGCAGCATGCAGAGGACACACACGCACCCTCACCGTCACGGCCGTGCACGCATCCAGGAGACGCACTACTACTCATACGAGGGCCTTGTTACTCACACTTCGCACCGCGCAATGGCTGCCTTGCTTTCTAGGGCGATCAACTGCGACAACCTCTGGCGACCCTGGTACATCATATTCGTGACCTGCCTGCAGATTTTTATGCTCTACTCTGGCATAGCTCGCTACATCAATTTCAAGGAGCACTTCTTCGATCCCAAGTATGGTGGGAACTGGAACGCTGCAGGCATGAATTTCTACCTGGCGATGCTCATCATTGCCACTTTTTTTGTCTGCCTTTTCCTCTACTCCAGTCTGGTTCGTGGATCAAATCTTGCTGGTGAGGGAGTCGCGCTAGGACAGGAGTTGGTTCTCTACCACCCTGGTCCGTTTCATTGGCCTCAACAGACCCAATCCCAGCAAGAAGGAAGTAATGCAGGTCTCTATGCGACTGCAAATGGAGTTTTGGAGAGGGGTAACCTCAGTGCTGGATTGGGAGTCGTGGGAGAGGAGGAGGGCGTGCCACCATTTGACACCTGGTCTGCCCGCAGTGCCGCTCATGTTCCACCCAGCGATTTTGCCACCTATCCAGGATTGCCGACCATGTTTCGATCGATGGTATCAACGGGTGGAACGAACGTGACGGGAGAGAAGGAGCGCTGGTTATCATTGTATGCCCTATGGAGGCGTTTTCAACGGCGTTTTATCCCCACCTCGAGTCTCATGCACATCATCTCTGCCCATGCCTTCTTGCTACCTCTACCGGTTCTCGAAGCTCAGCTTATTTTTCACCACGTTATACCCTTCGGTGAGTTGGATTTACGTTTTTGGCTCTATGGATCCATCGGTACCGAGGAAGTAATTCACAACTTCATCACCATTACTTTCATCTTTTCCAATGAGGCAAATAATTACTAACTAGTGAATAATCTTTGTACATCATCATTGACCGAGTTGGCTGGTCGTTCATGTATTGCGTGAAACAATGTGTAATTCTACCAATGCTTAAAGATGGGGAAGGACCTGTTCCACTGATCCTTCCCTCTACTTTTAACCAGGCGAAGTAATGCGTAGAACACTGGTGATAGAGATCAAGACCACCCTTGGATGCGTACCTCGAAGAGGGCTTATCATTGTTTGATGCGAGTAGTGTAATTAATGTGAGCGTGCGTGTCTGCCTGCATTGTTTGTCCAGTAGACCTACCTGATATTCACGGTGCTGTACCCCACTCCCCAAGTAGGTAAACAGTAGCTTCCCCCTTGAGAGGGTGGGTGAGCGTTGTTGGAGTAGCTCCACTGTCTGTCTACCGCACACTCAGTCTGGGGAGTGTGTACTAACTTTTAGAATGGCCGCCTAGAGCATATTGAATTGCGTAATCTCTTTCATCAGTTTATAAAGCCATTTTACTCTTGGTGGCCACTGCTTTTTTCCCACTATGTATAATATCCCCTCGACCCGTAGCATCATGCCATGTGCACCTCCTGGATGCATTGCATCAGTAGTTCACCTCTGAGAAGGGGCTATCCATGCTTACCACTTTTTTCTCAGTTACTGTGACCTTTGGTCTCTGTTTCAACATATTACGTGTCCAGTCAAATATTTGTCACCAAATCTGTTGCTAACGCCTTACATCACTCCAGTCTTTGTTGTCCTCTTGCATTTTTCATAAGTAAACCTTGATAAATCATTGCTCATCTCCTAGAAATTGACGCCTTCCAAAAGTGGTTCCTTATTCTTAACAGAAGGATCTATTTAAGTGTACTTAAAGGTGAGTTTTGTAGGAGGGAAACTTATTTATTCGAGAATCAGTATATGAATTAGTGTTTTCTTTCAAAAATGGTTGTTTCAAAGTCCGAGGATGAGGAAAAACCACCACGATAATTTAGTTGAGAGAAGTCGCGCTGCGGTATTAATTGTTTGCTTTTCCCACCTTGAATCTACGGGTTAGTAATTGTATCTTTTGCCCATAATTAAGACCTCAATTGACCCCAGTTGTGCATTCAATCCGTCAGTGCTGCTGTTAGCCTCCTTGTGGTCGTGGTGCTGGTCTCATGAAGAGCCCACCAAAACACCGTAACAAGAATTCCACGCTGGTCACCCGATTTGGGCATGGCTGTTGGTGGGGTTGGCAACTCAAAGTAGGCGTGGAAGGCACTTTCTGGTCTCTGTCTGCGACTCCCACTGCCACGAGAGCCTACTTGTCGTTTTTTTTTTTTTTTTTTCGCGCGGGCAGAAGTCCATGCTCCGGTGATGTTGGTGTTGCTTTCCGTCGGAGAGATAAACAATGTACCCACAACTGGGAGTATAAAGTGCAAATGAGAACCTACTTACATGCATACTTCGGTGGTTTCTTTAAGGTTACTTGAAATGCCCTTAAAGCTGATGCATAAACAACCTAGTTCATGACTACACTTACTCTGTGGTTCTGTGACAGACCGAGAAGGAAAGAGGAGACTAAGGCGCTCATGCTCACACATTTGTGCTCCTCGTAAAAAAAGGTTCAACTTAGATTACGAAGACATTCACGGGACAATGTCGGCAGTCCTGTTTTAATATCAGGTTTCGTGAGTCATGTTTTACCCTCCAGTCTCAAAGCTATTTACTACATTTGGGAAGCATGCAAATGATTGAGTGCATCGACTCAAGTGTAACAGACAAAAGTGTGTTGGCAAAAATCGAGTAAATGTCTGTCTCGCTGATTTGAGGTGGCCGTTCCATTTCCCCTAGTCCGTCGCATTCTGTGAAGATACAATGACGTGCTGGAGGAACTGCTATTTAGTGCGAATGTCCTGTCAGCCAGAGGAGGTAGCGCATGAATAGTCCAGGCATTTTTACCACAAATGGGTCTCATTCGCACACTTACTCCAACATCTCGCCAACATTCCCTCCACGGTCAATCTTAATTTCGTCCAAATGAATGGGGATTTAATACGAGCACTTCCTGTCCAATATCGCGTACGCCTATGGCTCTAGCACTGACCTGCCAGCATCCCCAAGCTAACATGCTTCCTTAAAATGTGTACCATTGATAGTATTCACCGTGGGACAGGAACAGCCTACTCTCCTCGACTCATGTCCCATAGCCTCCCATTTTTGGATCTTTCATTAATTTCTTCTCTCCTCCCAAAACTGCTGTTTAAAAGATCCTAGAAATGAAGCTAACTTAATTTTCATTTCGTTATAAGCCTAAGTTTCGGTACAAATGAGCGGTGTGATAGATTCCTTGGTGGGGCGCACGACAGTTTTCTCATTCGGCTTCCATTTATATATGCTCCCACAGTGAACCATTTGCATTGATCCTGTCTATTCGTTGCAGAGAACGTGTGGAAAAGCAACCTAAATTCAGTCCTGCGCTCATCGTCTTCCAATGCAATGTCAGTGGAATTCTTCAATCTCCTCTTCGCGTTTGCAGCGTTGGCCCTCCGTTATCCGTCCGTCTTTTGGCGAACCAACCACGCCTTCGCCTTTACATTCTCTATCCTACTTGTTGTCCTCGGCGTGCACGGGCTTCTGGAGATGAACTCAGCCGAAATTATCGTCAAACTTTGCTGGAATGACAAGAATTTTGCTTCTTCTCAGGCAGGATTGTGTCAGGCAGCTGTTGTGAGAGCGTCTGCTGCTGTTGAAAAAGTGGACTTTCTAGGGCCAGCAGTCTTTGAAATACCCGCAGAAGATCCGGAGGGCCTACAAAATGCTACCGCACTCTTCCTTTCCGCGTTTGGAACCATCACAACACTACTTCTCTCCTCCTGTGTGTTTGACTATGGTGTTGATCAGTTCGTAGACAGACTCACTGCTCTGAGAAGAAGTGCTATTTTCGGACCTGCTTCACAGGATGTCGTTCCCTCTGACACGGCATCGATTCAGGTTGGAGGCGTTGGTGGTGTCTGTGGTCTGAAGTCGGAAGGACAGCGACGTAGGCAAAGAACCGTGGTCTGGCGACGTCTTGTAGCGGTGGTGGGAGCCCTCTGCGTTCTTGCCATCAAAATGCCCATTCTTATAGCCTGCGGTCATGCCTTTGCGACGGGTGGAAGCCCACTACTTTTAGCCAACATTGTCGCCACGGTCTTCTTCTTCTGTGTTTGGTTCATTGTCTGGTTCGCCTTCTGCCTCAAACCCGAATGGAAATTCAAGGTATTTGGTACTAGTATGATAAATGCGCATTATTCCTCTTAGCCTTGATTCTAACGGCTGCCTAGGTTTATACCTCACTAACTTTTAGAGCATTGCTCTTTCTTGTTTTGCTCTTCCATGGCATTAATCTATTTAAGCATTAATCGTGAAATGGAGGTTTCATTAAGGAATCAGCATTTTCACTTGAACATTTTTTGGTCAGCAAAAGAGCAGAATTGTTTACAAAATGCAGGAGCCTGTTGACTCACAAACGGAAACTATTAGGTGACGATGGAAGTAGGGCATCACGCACGCCCAACTCAAGTAAACACTCTCTGCTTCTTTTTGATCACTGCAATGCGCACTGATGCAGAGTGAAGAAATTCGCCTGCATTTCACGAGCTAATGTCAGCATTGAATGATGAAATCGGGAAGTCGTCCACTACTTTTTTTATTATCGTGATTTGGATGATTTATATGTCGGCTGCACCGCTTCATGAATAAACACGCTGTTGGACAGTCGTTGGCTGACCTCTAATGTCTGTGGACGCGTCCTGAAAGGTTGTTCCAAATGTTAAGTTAAAGTGTACTCACTCTACCCTAATTCTTTTACTTTATGTGTCAACCTGCATCTCTATTTAGTCATTTAGCCGACTGAGGGGTTTTATGTGTACACTTGTGTGCAAACAAGACACTGGAACTGAGGTTGTAAAGGCGTGAAAATTTGACGCGTAAAAACTGCACGCTGTGACAGGATTTATGCATTCCAGGCTTTTCGAGTGCAAGGAAATCCTTTCCTGGCAATCTGTATCGCTGACAGCATGGGTGTTCTATGCAATGCATAAATCTTAAAGTGTTTAGCAATTTGTTAACCTCTTGCAATGCAAAAGTGTGCATGGAAGCCTGGCCTATCCATTCGCGGTTGTACCAGCTACCCTTGATAAGGTGCTGTAAAAAGCTCTGATCAAGTTACCCGCGCAAGCGACGGCTCATCAGCTCTATTCTCCTAGCCCCGAGATTTTGCCCTCGCCCGGCAGCATATCCGGTTTCGCTTTATCATTGGACAATTTTTTTTTTCGTTTTCGTTTTAAAGGCCTATTGTTCTTTGTCGTCCCTCCGTGGGCAACACATTGTGTCAGTTGAATATGTTATGAAAATACACTTCTATTGTCCTATCAGAGTTCCACACCATGAGGTCTACTTAGTGAAAATGGAACCTGATTCTCCATTTTGCTGGTCTATAGTTGCTTTTGATTACCAAAACCCCACTGTTTACGTTTTAAGGGGCGAAAATCGGATGTAGTCCAGGAGAGAAGGCATAAATAGCCTAACTTTGAGTGAACGGCGAACCTCTGCCTTAGTGTGGAGCGTAAACGGTGGCTGTAGCCCGAGACCGACAATTTCAAATGTGCGAGAGACGGTCACATGCAAGATTTAACAATAATTCGGAAGTTGAGTGACTTATCACTGTGTGTTGCTGGGCGAATCGGAGGAGTACCAGTGGGAATCACTATTAATCACCTAAACAGTGCTAAAGAATTCGGGAAATTTGCAAGTGTTTTTTTTTAGTTTTTTTTGACATGGTAAATTTCAGCAGAACATAACATAGGGGCAGGATCATTACTTGACTCCTGATTCTGAAATTGAATGGCGAACGACATTTTTGTCATGTCTCTTGGTGTTCCCGATCGTGACTCTTCATTCCGTGCTATCAAACTTGCATATTTTCGCATTCGAATTTTCTACAGTGTGTTCACGGTTCCCTGTTTGTTTTCACGATACTTTAGGACTGCTTTTCTGGTTCCATAATTCTTCCATTAGTTGGGCAACTATCCGAAATTCCGCGTTCTCTGATTTATTTAACGACAGTTATTTGCCTTACAGTGCTAAAATTAAGGCACCATAGGTGACAGCTACGCACCCTTTTCTCATTGTCCATAGCGAGTTCACTATTCTTTCTCTTCGCTTTGGTGTTAGGTGTTCATCAGGTCTACTGAGGTCACTCGTCACCTCTTGGCGAGAGGGGTATAAGGGTGTGTAAGCACGGCCACTCGAGGGAGAGAGGTGGAAATCTATCGCCTGATCGCCTGTCAACTGGCTACGTCTTTGAAGTGCGCGCCGACTCGTGCGCTGTGACGGGTGTTCGTGCTTGCGTGCCACATCGCGTGAGCACATTTACACACACACACACCTACAAGGCACACCGGTCTGTGCAGGTGGGGTGGCTGGTTGGAACCTCGTTTACATTATGGCCTTCACTTGTCCCCCACCCCATCCACTTGCCGTCCATGATGACATGTATTTGTGTGCGTGAGAAAATTTGCATAGCTGCCAAGTCCAATGAACAGCGACTAAGGGGCTTGTAGGTCTGCGGAACCGCTCATTTGCATTGATCCATGGCGCCTATTTGGTATCTTTTTGTTGTTGATCCGAGTGACGACGTAGAAGATCGGCGAAAAAAAAAGCGTCTGCGGTTGGAGATAGACGGATATGAACTGTGAGCAGTGGAAGATTTTTGGAACCCTAATTCTCGGCTAATCCGCTTGGGAAGCACCCTGGATGGAATGGCTCAAATTAGGCACTAAGGCCGAAATTGTCTGTTTTATCGTGATAAAATCTAAAATCGAACTGATCTTCGGCTGATGGCATGTTTGATAAGCATCTTTCAGATGTAAGGTAAATTAATTGGCTACTTGTTGAAATCCGAGATTGACAATTAGTACATTTCGAGCGCAATTTATTGCTGGAGATGTCAATAACCTCGGGAGACGTTCTCGTTTTGTTTGGAGGCCCCCATCCTCGTTCAATTCCTCCGATTAGCCAGCGTCTCATGCGATGCGGCTTTGAATAGGCTAGTAATTATCATCATCAAGATGCCATTAATTCGCGACAAGGAGACTGCCCTGTGTCTTCGGCAGTCAGCCAAGGGGGATGCACGGATGCGTCGTATCCCCATCTTACTCATGAGGTTCGCCGAATAAAGGCATCCACATTAAAGCCTTTGTTTTCTAATTACTCGGCGGGACCCAAGCTTCCACGCACACAAATACCAGTTTATGACGGCTATTTACCGTATTTACACACTCTTAAAATGAGCCTCGAACACTGTTTCTCCGCACACTCTTTGTCATGTCGTATCGAGGATCTCCTGACAAAAAAAGTTGAAGTTTCTTTTTAATTTACTGCTTTAATTGCATAGAAAGTCCTATTTTTTGCTTATACATACAATCGGTCGAATTTGATTGTGTGGGATTTGGCGCACTTTAAGTGTTATTTTTAACAGTCATTTAATTATTTTTGGGAGGGCCAGTCACTGTATTCGAGGCACATCGTTTTTTACACTAACTTCACCTTTGCTATGCAACAAGGAGAAATTTCGCCTTGTTTCTACCGTCAACACCACTATCCCACTATCTACAACATAGCGACTAGACTGGAAACTACTTTATTGGGTTTACTATATCATTCAGTCAATCTGGTCTAGCGTTTTTCGCAAAGAAATATATTTTTAAAGAAAATTAAATTGTCACTTGGCTTGTCACCTCCCAGGCTCACTAGTTTGTGTCAAACCCTCTGCGTCAAAGTTGAGGGAAGGGTGACGCTATTTTGTGTCTACTTTTCTCAGCGAAATAATTTTGCCCATGCAATCACTTTAACAGTGCAGTACTTTTACTAGACCTTCAATGAATACCCTTATCTTCGGTTTGAACACTTGTAAATCTGCTTGGCATTGGCACTTTCTTCGTGGACTGGTACAGCTGTTTGCATTAGCAAACGACACCGCGGTCGTAGATCGGTCACGCAGTAGGGCGTGGCCGAGGACCTACTGGTTGGAGCGGGTTTCTCAAGTATTTCCCAATTTGTTTTATCGCCTTAGCTTGGAAAGATTCGGTTCTTTCGCATACATGGGTTCAATTTGAAAGGGACTTTATTGCGGATTTAATAGGTGTTTTCCATGCCTTCACTTTATTTTGCTTGTGCTCATTTAGTTTTTTTTTTGTGAATTCTAAATTTTGTCTGAAGTCGGTTTTAATATCCACTCCAACTGATGGGGTTATTTTGCTTACCGAATTCACTTATTGTCTTACTAGAGTCAGATGAGTGAAATCTAGAGTGCTTTTTATTCCTCTCATCATCAAACTCACCTTTGATTTAACTCGTTGCTGGTTTGAATCATATTTACACTGGCGCTTCTATTACATGAGGAAGTATCCTTTCTCATCGTCTATTTCAGGTAACCTATACATCTCCATTCCATCTACCAATATCTCATCCCCTCACGGCACAATATCTCTCGGCCGCAACTCTCACTCGTCTGGGGAGCAATGGTGGGGGCCCAGGTGGCCCTACCGGCACCCTCCTGGCCACTGTCCACAGTGCAGCTCCACAGCGTGTGCCACAAGACGGTATGAGGTGTACCAGCGGTGTTGCCGGCGGTGGTGGTGGTGCTGCTGGTGGCGGTAGTGGAGGTCTACGTCTGACCTCTGGCAGTCCTCCCCTCTACGCCTGTCTCCACGATGGCGGCCCTGCAGCAGGAATGTGTCGCCTTACTGGAGTGGTGTCGTCACCTGGGAACCAGGTACCCATTGGCCAATCGAACAGAGCAGCTGCGAGTGCTCTGCAGAACACGGACTGTTATAGCGTGGACACCGAGGGCAGTAGTCGGCAGAGTGGTAAGTATCTTCAAATAATTTATCCCAGAAACTAGTCCCACCTGCGAAGTTATTTCGCATGGTAATGGAAGCGCGGTTTACCTTAAAACAACAATTAGATCCCAGGTGGTATTAAATCCACCTAGCTAGAAGATTGACCCATGAAAAGTGCATCGATGCGTTTTTTAAGAATGTGAGGTGTACTTTTCCTTCGCCACGATATCCTCTTATTTGGAGCTTGAATCTCTGTGCCTCCCGAATGTATAATGATGGGCTGTTTGCGTAAGGCTGAGTTTCTAAATCATTCCACATATCACCATAGGTACCAACAACTATGTATGCCTTCAAAGCTCCTTGAATACCACTAACGCACTTGCAATGAACGCATCGGCCCAAACGCAGGCCTTTGGAAATGCTGTACAGGCTAACGCATCATTTGATCAGCAGATTCCAAGGTCATCGTCTCAAGAAACTGATGATCCTCTCAGTAAGTTACCATTCCTATCGCGTAGTTGTTAATTTTCACTGCCAGCTATTAGGAAGCGTGACATGTGCCTGACTAATTGGCAAGTGGGCAAAGTTCAGCTCATACAGTGCTTTTTACTAGATGAAGTAGCCACTGAAAACTAAGTACAGGATAACAAAATGCGCGAGTTTTTGTAAGGCACGAGAGTGCGTGAAGTCTGTCGTTTATCTAGTTTTCGTTTAAAAGGTCAGGTTTGAAGTACATTTATTCAGTAAATGGCGAGAGCACGCTAGCCATAACTTACATAGGGTACAACGTTTTTTTAGCATCATTTATGGATCATGAGTTTTGGGAAATTTGTAGGTGCTCTGCGGTATGCTTTGCGTCCTAGTGAAATTTTGTCACCAGAGAGCCTTCGTTTTATAAACGGCTCACCATTCGCTGCACAAGGATCTGGTGAGGCTGATGCAGGCCATCTTCTAGTGGAGGGCGTCCAGGAGACGCATACCTTTCTCCCTCAGTCATCCGCACCAACCGCTGCTGCCACCACTACCACCGCCTCCGCAGTTTCTAGCACAAAACTTGACGAGTCAAAACAGCCACAACCACGAGTCACCTTCAAGGATTTGACCAAAACCATGAAAAACTCTCCCAGCACTAGTGAAGCCAGTTCATCCTCGAATCCTAACTCATCCAGTGATAGTGGAATCGACAATCATGGCCTTCTAGCGACCACCACTACAACCACAACGATCAGTGGCTCCCTATTTGCCACTCTTCCTTGCGTGTCTAGGACAAGCCTTAACCTCTCCTTTAACAGCACCGCAAAAAATAGAACAACTGAACCAACTTATTGCAATCAGGAGCAAATGTCTTCGTCGTCAACATCTACCGCCGGAGTTTTTGAGTGTCCCAGCATGCCGCCGTTGAATCTACCACAAAATGAAGCCGGAGAGGTTTCTTTCGCTAGCTTATCACGCAGGTTTAATCTAAGGGCTACATCATTCGAGCCGCCCTCGCCAGCCTCTGTTGAAGCTCCAGTGGTGGAAAAGGAGTCGCTGATGAGCCAGTCAGCCATTATAAGAGGGGAAGAGAGAACAACTACGGGGCGGCTATGCAGTCAAGTTTAAAGGGACTGCTAATACTTTTACCTTACTTTGACTCCCAGTAACCCCTGCATTTTATGTGTCCACACGTTCTGTACATTTTAAAGTGACGGACAAATCTCCCCGAAGTTGTCGTATGCGTTGCAAGTGTAATACCTTTATTTTCATCCACACATGAATTTTTACCATTGTAGAATAAAATTGTCCAGTGTTCATTGAGTGGTCTCAGAACGATGAGGTGGGGTGTTCATTTCGCGTGGTGGGTCCGTGTCGGTATTAGCCACGACAGAAAGTGGTGTCGTTCTGTTCGACTTTTGGCTTTGGTTACGATGGCTCGGTAGCCGTATTGCCTCCGCCAAATCAACTGATCCTCAGAGAAGTCTAGGGGCCCCACCTATGGATCACATTAGTGCAGGAACACAAAAAATGCAGTATTTAAAAGTATCGGTGAGGGGTAAGAGTTATGGCAACCGGCGAATAAGTTTGGTAATATCCGCAAAATAGGTGACTGCATGGGTTCTACTGTATTACCGAGGGAGGCCGTTTAAAACATTGAAAGCTTGAATAGATGTCAAATGGGAAAGTAATGCAACAAGGATGGTGTAATACTTTGTTTGTTTGCCCTAGCCGAAGTGGGCTTGCTCTCAGGCCATCCCAGTAGTTCCGGTCCCTGTTTGCTGAATACATATATATTCTGCGCTAGTATTGTGCCCTCTTTTGCATTCAAGGAAGTCTCAGTACGCTGCATGTAGTTTAACTGTTAATTTATCCCGTACTTTCCAAGAATGATCTAAATTGTACAAAACACAATACCATAATCTCGTTTGAGATGCAATAATGGCGAGATCATGTGCCCAAGGCCAGGACATTTGTGTGCATGTAATTATTTTGCGTAATTTTATTCTGAATTGAGCTAAACAAAGGCAAACTCTATGGTGATTAGAAAGTCTGTTAGTCTTCTGTACCTTGTGAGCTTTAATGGAACTTTAAAATCGAATATACCCGTTGCTTGTTTAAGCCATCGAGGGTACGCGCTCGCATTGATCGTGTCGGCAGATGGGATCGCTTTTGAGTTTTTTCAAGTAACATGGCTTCACCGCCTTATTTATCATTGTCATTTACAGAAGAAGAGGCCACCACTCTGGTCGAACTCGATAGGTAGGCTCTAACTGACTGTGCTTACTTTGGCTGATTTGTTTATAAATGATGTTATTTGCTTAGTGATAATTCGAATGAACAGCACTAAGTCTTTTCTATTAATACTGGTTGGTCAGAAGACTTGCGCATTCTTTGGAACGTGCTTTTCTGACTCTGGTGTGGCGGGTGATAGTCGTGTCGTTCCCTCTTAAAATACGGTTACCTTAGATTAATATTGCTTTTGCCGTGTTATGGTTCTCTGATAGGGTATGTGGATCTGCTTTAACTATAACCATCAGTTCCATTTGCTTTTTGAAATGCCATGGTCCTGATCCCGAATGTTCAGTACTGAGTATTACAAGTTTTACGCCAGTGGTGTCGATTGCTAAGCATGTCGATTAAGTGTATTCAGGTACCTTAATTTACATGTTGTAGAACAGCTGATGCCATTTCGCTAGGTTCTTGTTATATTTGCATTGTAGCTTAGAATTCGGCTTTTTTCGAATCGATGCTAACGATAATCGCAAGCTATTAGAGAGGGCCGTTTTCTACTTGGATGGGATTATCGCAAAGAAAGTATACGAGCTAGAAGAGGCCAGAGCAAAGGAAGAACAGGAAGAGCTTCGAGCCTTTGATGAAACGCAGAACTCTGTGCAGTCTCCTACGAAAATTCGGGTCAATGTTTATTTAAAATACTCTAAAATGCAAGATAAAAGTATTCCACCAGTTATCTATCTCCTACTTGGCCATTACCAACTCCTACTTAATCTTTATGATGACGCGTTCTCGGCTTATTCGAAATATGAATCACTAGTTGATGAAAATGGTCGTCGAAATCTGTCTTTCCTCTATGGTCTTGCATTGTGTTGCTTTCATTTTGGTGCTTTTAATCGGTAGGTCTTTTATTCCCCCTGAATACATGACCTCTGATCATAAAGCGCTCTCCTCTTGTTTCAACAAATTCTCTATCTGCAACCATCATTTCCGCGGCGCAAAGAAATTCACATTCGCCTTGGCTACATCTATAAGCTAAGGAAGGACCTGGACAAGAGTCACAGACACTTTCGTCAGGCTCTTCACGACGAAAGCCCCAGCACATGGGGCCCCATTGAGAGTACGTTCTTGATTTTCCCGCTAGGCTTGACCTTAGTTCAATTCCAGATAGGTCACTTGTTAGAAGTTTGTGGTCGTATCAAGCAAGCGAAAGCGACCTACGAACAGATACTTGAGAGCGTTCAACCGGACACGGCCACTCATGTCCAACACCTCTGCCTGCGTCAGCTGGGTAAGTTAGCCGCTATTCCTCATAAATTACTTTGCATTAGCCTGGCTTTACCAAACGGGTGGGGGCGGTCAGATTGGGAACAAAGGTGAGCCCGGTGTGGTCTCTCTAGCACACAAAGAGTTGGCTATTCAACTTCTACAAAAGGCTGTTGATTTGGACAGTTCAAATGGGAAGACCTGGTATCTGCTGGGTCGCTGTCAAGCTGCTGTTAATCGAGTACAGGACGCTTTCCGGGCCTACCGTAGTTCCATTGATAAGACAGAAGCAAGTGCGGACACATGGTGCGTCGTTTACACTGTGGTGTCGATTGTGTCACTTTGATTGTTTGATTTCATTTAGCGCATTGATACCTTACAGGTGCTCTATTGGCGTGTTGTATCAGGAACAAAATCAGCCTATGGATGCTCTACAGGCGTACTTTTGTGCAGTGCAACTAGACAAGTGCCACGTCACTGCGTGGGTAAACTTAGGCACCCTGTACGAGAGCATGCATCAATTCAAGGAGGCACTAAAGTGCTACACTAACGCAGCAAATGCGGATAAGCGCGATTTGGTATGTACCTGAGGAGAGGTTGTGATCTTTCATCAACTCAAAATCGGGAGAAGATAACCTGCCTTTTTCTCGGTTTAGATCAAGCCGCCAGTGAAGGCTCGCATTGCGACTCTACAACAGCTGCTACCTCGCCTTGCCGATAAGGTGATGGTGGGCTGTGGCAGTGTTGGTGTGGATGTGAGTCTGGTAAACGCAGCTGGAGGCGCCATTTCTTCCTCCGCCCTCTCGACCACCCCTCTAGCCAAACTTCCTACCGTGGACGCCGCTTGGGATCTGCCCATTCCCGCCGAACTCACTCAACGACAGGTGCAGCTTATGCTTCAGGAAGCCAATCGGTCGCAGTGTTCAGCCTTTTCTAACAGCGGCTCCCACTGGGCTGCTCTTCTCAGCAGTAACGCTATCAAATTAGAGGAGGAAGAGGAGGAGGGAGGAAAGGCGATCAAGGAGGGCAAGGGTGATTCTAGGGGTGGTGCGTACCTGTTGGTTATTTTGGCTGTGCGCCTCGTATTGGTTGAATTTCTCGCTACCTCTGTTCTTGTATCCTTTAGTACATTAAGAAGGTTACGAACTGGTTATGCTATGCACTGCTTCCATTATTGTTCAATTATTTCCAGGTATAGCAAGTGAAATGTTAGTCGAGCATGCCCTAATCAATTCTCTTCCTGTCTTATAATGAGTGCTTAATTTGACTACTTTTCATTAACTAAACTATCTATATGATTTACTTTTAGTTAGAGCATACAACGAAACTTGAATTTATCCGTATGCTCTGTAGGCATCCAAAAGCAGGGTGATGAACTGCCAAGACCGTTTAAAAGGCTTAAGATGGAAGAAGAAGAAGAAGGGGAAGAGGGCAGGAAAAGGAATTTCAAAGAGCTTTCATTGCTTCCAGACCCACCCCCTTCTGTGGACGAAATTAGCACGTTGTACAGCCTCCTGGTAAATCAAGTCCACTTTTATAAGAATGTTCATTGCTTGTTTCGTTTAGTAATGTTGTTAATATTTTTGAAAAATGCATTCGTCATTTCGGATCTGTTCTATAAATTGGTTGATTTTTTGTGTGGCTCTTGGACTCTTATGCATAATGAGGTGATAGGACAAGTGACTTTTAACGCCACCTTAATGTTTGTAGTTTTGTTATGGATGGGTTTTTTTCAACCGGCACAACTACTAATGATTTTATCCATTTGACGATTACACACGCCTTGGAGTACACAACTGTTGCCACTGCTATCCATTTAGTACAAAATTCGAGTCATCACAAGCTTCTTCGCAATTGTTATAACTATTTACTAGCATTCATAGTAAGTGCATGCAATGCGTAATTAGAGTTTATTTTTGCCCCATCTCTATACCATACCATTTTGCACCGGTAACTTACCAGTGTCAAGGGAACGGTCAGTCAGCCAGGCAACGCCACCAGTTTCAGCGCATTTATGCAAAAGCCTTCAATTACCTGCTCTACAAGAAGAGCCATCCAGAGGTAGCTGCAACTCTAATCGAGGATCCATTTGCTTGTGCAAATCGACGCATTTTTAAAAGCCAAGTAAGCACTAACTCCGCCTCAGAGGCGTCCGAAGGGGCTGCAGTCACGGCAACTGCTTCTCGTGTCAAGGTCAGCACCTCCCCACCACCCGCCTGTGAAACCCCGTCAGCTGATGATGCTGAAAAGGTGGGCCAGCGCCAACAGCAACAGGTGGATGCCACAGTGGCTGAGCTGCTCTCAGCGGCTGCCAATGATGACACCCTGGGCGCCGATCAACTACCCGATGACTTCGCTCTTCTTACTGATGATCTCTTTGCTCAGGTTAGCTATCGTAGCCTGGTTTTTCGACATGAGGGCCTCATAAACCCTCTCATTAAAAACGCCTACTTGTGAATTGGGAGTACTTTGGATGTGAACAGATTTTTTGCGCTAAAGTATTGGTGTCCCAGTTTTGGATGTCTCCAGGGTGTTTTTTATCGAAAATTGCATCCTAGGGAGAGGTACATATGCTTTGGTGCTAGGCTCTGTGATGTTCCGAAAGATATGCTACATTCCTTTTCAAGACACAAAGGTGGCGCTATTGTATTTGGCGTGTGAAAGAGATGGATAAAAAATCGTTGGTGCGGATTAAAGATGGGGAAATGGAGTTTAATTCGAAAAATAAATAGCCTTATTGGCTTTTAATGTTCGAACGGATGCTGTGTCCACTTATGTGAATCATCCTCTTAAATATTCCAGTATTCATCGGGTACTGTCATCTAGCTGACGTATTTTTATGGGCGCCATATCACGTTGTACCTGCGATGTAAACACCAGAAGTTCTATGTTGGCTTGACTTAATAAAGCAGTATAATTTTAATGTAGTCAGAGTTCTTATTTCTTAACCCATTTTTTCAATTAGTGAAGTCTTTATCATTGGTCTCCTATGATAGTTTATGCGCCAACATCCGAGTTGCACTTGAAGAGCATTGCAACAGATAACAGGTGAAGAATCATGCAATTCCTACATAAAGGTTGCGACGCAGTAGGACAGATTTGCTGCCTAGCATCCCGTGTAGTGAAACAGACACTCAGGTGGCAAAGCAATGCATTGTAGCTCAATACCACAGCCGATGACTTGGTGGATATCACTCTCTTTCAAAACCCTCCGAGTTCGACCAATGGCGGGGGTGATGGTGAGTGTGTCGGAACAGCTGCCGGCACTTCCACTACTGCCAGCGCTACCGAACAAGGTGCACCCTCCACCGCGGCAGATGTGAAGTCCACAGAGGGGGATACACAACAATGTTCCTCTACACAACCGAAGCGAGAGACTGTCACCTCCTCGTCACAGAAAGATAATGGTACAGCCGCTCCGTCCAACACCTCTGAAGTGCCACCGAAATCCTCCACTCCACCAAAACTCGTGCGCAATTTGGGCACTTTTTTAACCAGACCATTGGTGCAACTTAAGAGCCCCACCGCCGATTTGAATGCCTCCATGACCGCTAAACAGGTGTGTTTGCGTGCATTAATTATCGCCCTTTGTAAATGGTGGAACTGAGTGTTTTTTTTCTCTAGATTATCGACGCTGTTTCCGGACTTGGTCGATTAGGTGGGCCGTGGTGGAACAGCCTGCTACCCGAAGGCAGTCCCCTACCTTCACCTCCCGAGAAGCCTCTTCCTGCCTGTCCCGCAGACAGACTGCTACCTCCGACGCCCTGCGTTTATTTGGACAAACGCAAAGACGCTGTTTCTCCGGAATTGGCTCGATTTTGCCTCTCCCAGCCCGTTGTGGTTGTTCGGGGTTTGGCCGCTGCTCTACGAATGGATCTGGGACTCTTCTCCACCAAGTCTCTCGTTGAAGCTAACCCCAATCAGCGAATTGAGGTACCAGAGATTCGCACTTTTAAGTATTTTATCTCGGAAATACGTCTTTTTTTCTTTACAGTCAAGTTCATCATGTGAACTTTTTCGTGTCACTTTCTTGCATGCCACCAACCGATCAAGAGTATCTACAATAAGGCTCAATAGTCAGCCCATTCTAGGGCGGTTAGAAGTAAATACCAGTGTTTATCGAACTTTATTTTACTAATCTAGTTACAGTAAATTGAAAACATCACTTAAGCTTTTTGATCATGGTTATCAAAAGATTGTTCATTTACTGCCTGATCAAGTGGAATAGGTTCAATTTTTACCCCACCCTGGCTTGCAAACACTGGCGTTGGGTGTCGGTAAAAGTGAAAACTAAAATACTGAGAACCTAAGCTAGAAAGAGTAATTCTGAATAATCAGTTTAATCGCACAATCCTCGATATTTTTTGTAATGGATTTACTGCGAACAGCGGGCACCAAGATGAGAAAGACAAAGTAGAAAGCCTATTCAACCGAGCAACCAATCAAACTTGCCCGCTTTAGATTCGTACGCAATCAGTGAATGGTATGGACAAGACTCGATCAGCGACTTTGTCCCCGACGCCTTTGGGCGAACAGAGCCCTTGGTTCCTGGAGTCACCGCGTTCCCAAACAACCATTGCCCGATACGCCAACTACCAGGCCGCCTCTTTCAAAGAGGCTCTGAGGGAGGAAAAACAAGGTCCCGTTCATCAGATTACCTCCGATTCCACATCAACAGGTATGGTATTATTGATCCTTTAAATTGGTTAATTTAGCGTCGGTCTTACACTTCATACTTCTTTTTTTTTACCAGTTGAAAGAGACTCCGGCACATTCGCTAAAGGGTGAGTTGATCAGATTTTACTGCAGGTGTGCTTGGGATTTTACTTGGGGCTTGGTAGTGTTCTTGGTCATAATTAGAGCAGAGTAAGGGCAAGCTGGTTCTTTCTACTTCAAACAAGTACAAGCAGTGGATAGTTTATGAAATAGATCTGATTTCAAAGTGTTTATTCCCAACCAATAGGTCAGCTTAGACGACGTGCGTGAAACTGTAAAACCCTTTTAGTTCTTCACCGACGTTCGCAACAGCCTAGATTTTATCCTGTTATAGTTGGGTCAGGCTCGTTTTACACAGCTTTGCTTAATCTGTTTGTACTTGTGGATCTTATTTATTTTTCAGGAAAATATTAACAAAGCTTTGTGTCAGATTTATTTTCGTAGTAAGCCTTCGATTTGTGTGTGCAATGGAGGCTAGTCCACTACCGAAATAGTCTTTTAGTTTTTTATTGTTCTAGAACGTCATATTGCGGCGATCCAATGCAAAGGACACCGAAGGTGTCACCGGGCGGGAAGTCTGCTATTGGTTCAGTCGTCTCGACACCACCGCGGAAAAAGTTGATCCGGTTTGGAATTATCTGTGACCTCTCAGATGAGGAGAAGTGGCTGCCACAACTCCACGAATTGAACAAACTTCCCACTGCCTTCAGGGTTACCTCTGCTGTTAACATGCTCTCCCACATTGGCTACCCTCTCATTGGAGTGAACACTGTGCAGCTTTACATGAAGGCGAGTTGGTCACTTTTTGTGAAGATAAAAAGAAATTACTCACCTTTTGAGAAATAGTCTTTACCTTTCCAACAGCTGTTCAGGATTATTAGCTTTGGCTCGGTTACAGATCCCGCTTCAGCAAGCATATAATCAGTCAACGCGAGTTCCACTGTCGAGTTCCACTATTGTCGAATGCGTTATCCAAATTCACTCCTTGGTTTACCAATAAATCTAGTTCTCCAGTAGAAGAATTTCAGAACTTGGTGATGAGCAGGATGAGATCAAATCTAGGCAACGAATCATTTGTCTTCTTAGTACAGCATTGCACGTTGTCGTCATTCCTCAGCACTGTATGAATTCAGTGAGTTTGGCTACCTTTAATGTACTTAAAAGTGAAATAATGACTAGTTAGATTTTGCTTGCGAAGCTTCTTTAATCAAATAGTTTCTTGATAAATTGATCGTTTAGATGGTTCCGAAACGTGCCACCGAAACATAGGCATTTTACCCGATTGTGATGTCAATTCAATGTGGCGCCTCTTGCTACACCATAGATCCCTGGTTCAAAGACGCCAGGCCACCAGGAGTGCAACAACACCTGCGCCGTGAATATCAACGTGGGTCCAGGCGACTGCGAATGGTTTGCAGTCCCTGAGCAGTACTGGGGTGTGCTGCACCAACTGACGGAGCGTCAGGGTCTAGACTTCCTCACGGGAACCTGGTGGCCAGACGTAGAGGAGTTACGACAGGAGGGCGTTCCACTCTACCGATTCCTACAGAAGCCCGGTGACCTCGTCTGGCTGAATGCTGGCACGGTCTACTGGGTGCAGGCCTTGGGCTGGTGCAATAACATTGCCTGGAACATCGGTCCCCTGACAGCCAGGCAGTATCAACTGGCCGTGGAGAGGTTTGAATATAATCGGCTGAAGAATGTCAAATCTCCCGTCCCCATGATTCACCTATCCTGGCAGCTAGCAAAAAATATCCGTGTGGGGGATGTACAGCTCTACGAGCTCATACGGTGAACCTTAACTCGATTTGTCTTCTTCGCATTTTTTCAAAACTGCTTTTATGTTTTGCACCGCCGTGAAATTCCTTTGCGGGTTCCATTGGCTTAATTGGAGTCATTTCTGGTGGTGTTAAGTATGGCTCCTTTAGTTGCTGTATACTTGGACCCATTCTACTGGGTTTCCAGGTTATTGGCTGACTGACCACTAAACATTTTTGTTAGAGAGTGAAGATCTTGTTTACTACTGCGCAGGCACACCCTTCTCCGTACTATGGTGGATTCGCAACTGATTTTGGACTTCTTGGACCAGGTTGAAATTCAAGTGAAACGACATGGCAAGAAACCGGACGACATTGCACATTCCTGTCAAGACTGTGAGGTAAGTAAGGCATTTATACATCGCACGATCTGATCCTGTTAAGTCTTAAATTGTTTCAGCTCCGGTGTCAGAAGTGAGAGAATAAAGAGAGGGTTAAAAATCCTACCTAAAAATCTATTATTAACCCAAAAGCTCGTTCTAATTGGATGCGGTTCAATTCAAAAGGGGGATAGAATTCGTAACGCAAGTATAATAATTGGATCCTGGTTTGGTATAAGCCTTAAATCATAAATGCACGTGATGTGAATTTCTGAGCTCATTCAGCTGGACCACCTAATGCCCGCAACAGTGAGTTTGTCTTGTAGTTTAAATAATAGAAAACTCCAGTTGTATGCCACTTTTGACCGTTTTTAGTAGACAGTTGATGGAAAAGTGAGTTGAAAGGGCACTGAGAGTGAATTTGCCAACGCCAGTCACTTTCTGACCCAACTTATCAGATCATATCGCCACCGCGAAATGGAAAGTGTTAATCCTATTGAATTTAATGTTTTGGTGTCATTTTTAATTCAAGGCGTGAAAGTATTAATGTGAGCCTTGATTTTCAGATCGAGGTCTTTAATCTGCTCTTCGTGACGACACAGGAGAAGAAAACGGAGGTACGGTGTTTCGCGTGTGCACGTCGAAGTGATCCCAGTCTGCGCTCATTCAGCGTCCTCTCTGAGTACTATATGCAGGAGCTAGCCGCCATCTATGACAACTTCCAATTTCAGGTGGTGAGCTCATTCCGCTTTACCATTTCCGAAGCAAAATGTCGTCATTCCACATCTGTAGTCCATATATGTGTGATCGTTCACTTGGCGTCCAGTTCTGGTTTGATGTTTACGAACCTCTTGTCCACTTCACATCAATAACGCAACAAATATTCAGCACTGATGATAAGCGTCCTATCTTATCCTACATTCGCCTTGTTTTTAATTCGGGGAAGTCGATCACTAAGTCTTCAAAGGCTTAGTTGGGAGTGCAACTTCAGAGTCTTCTAAGCCCTTTTAGTTGATTACATCCTATCTTGAAGCTACTTTCCGCGTCTCCAACTAAATGACTTTGCTGCTTTTTATGGCCGTTATCACTAAATTTGACAGGGTTACTGTTCAATTCCTCCTTTTAAGGCATGCCGATAACTTCTAGCTGTGGTAATTTTGTGCTATTAAAAAGGTTTACACTTGCTTGAATAATATCCCTTCCAGTTCACTACTTCAACTACGTCGGTAGAATGACAGGTCACCTAATCTCTACCCATAATCTTTTCAGCACCCAGTGACAGCTTATTCAGTCGTCAAGTAGTCACCTGGTACACAATTCTCTCGACTTTTACAATTGACACTCCTTCCGTAATAAGCACCAACTGTAATGATATCCCTCTCTGTATCCTATCCAAACATTCGCTATTTCTGAATTTGTATTATTCCCTAAATATATACTTTGTTCGTACCGTCGCGAGCCTTTGGTTACTCCGTGGCATCAAGAAATCAGTGGTTCCCAATTCAAATGAAAGAATAGGCCTAGCTTGTATTTTTAATCAAAAGGAATGCAAGTAATGGTTTTGAGAGCCGTATCAATCTAGAGTTTTTCCCAGTAGTTTCTCACAGGTGGGTAAGACGGTATTGAGCCAATGAGTGTGCCAATCCCTGTTTGGAAATTGTTTGAGCTCGTGTAGGTTATGTCGGCAGCGGACGAGGTCGGGAGCATCGCCGACCCCCTCGAAGTCCTCCTTCGGCATTAGGAGGCGCATCAGGTGGTTGGTCAGAGCCTCTGCCGTGGAGAAGTGATACCCCAACTGGCCGTTGGGAAGTAGTTCTGAGAGGGCTGGGTAGGCCAATGCAAGAACCGGTACTTCGGCTCCTATTAAGTCCACGATCTGGTTTGTGAAAAACCGCCATTCAGGGTCAAAAGGCAAGCGCTAGGTGGTGACGTTACGCAGGTCTAGAAGACACCAAATGGAGTGTCCAACATATGGGACCCTGCTCCACTGTGAATAATTAGGCTGTATCTTACACGCGTATGTATGCTCCACCACAGGTGCTTGCAGAAGCACAAAATTTAAATACAAAGCCAACTACATAGGCAGTATGCCCACCTTCATAGGAAGATCAAGATTCGAGGTACTGCGATGTAGACTGACGCCCAAGTCAGCAGATCCCAGAAGCAGTGGATAGTCGTCCCATTCGAGCCAAGGGGTCAGAACTTCTACGTGCTTCCAGTTACGTTTCGCTATTGTTGCCTGAAAATGCGACTTCAATGGTCCGCGGCCTAGGAGAGCACAATCGCTGTCAATACTCATAATGCAGCATAATGCCGGCAAAGTAAGTCCGGTCATTTAACAGTAGGGCTAAGATGCCGTCTTGAAAACGCTGCCCGGAGTCATTAATAACGAGATACAAATGGGGCATAGCGATTTAATGTAGCAATGTTTCAAATGGACTTCGAATCCAATCTACCACTTTAGTATCATATCGAAACATTAAGACTAGATTTTGAACAGGGACCAGCTGATGGAGAGCGACATTGGGCACTTATTGCACCAACTCGTAGCTAAAAGCACAATAAGATAGCCCATGTGGCCCATAGAGACTTCACTCACCAGTAACAATACAAATGAGTTTGTGAAAGTAAATATTAGGTGAGGAGGTGACAGTGGCATTGTAGCTGTCCAAGGCCTCCAACATGATGGTAAAGTCGTCATCGGGGGTCCAAGAACAGCTGCTGACGAGAAGAGCCGGTCGGTCAACACGCCATCTACAGGCACCGGATGACGGATCGACGACCTCAGTGAAAACTGTGCTTTGAGTAGATTCCTCTGGACCTCTTAGTTGCGGATAATCGTGAGAGAGCCTAGAACAAATCGATCAGTGTCTGGATGATCAGGTCGTATTTGGCGTTGAACATGTTAAGTGTTGCACGGGAGATTACGTGAGCCCAATTTCACCCAATGATGTACCGATTTGAGCTACAAATGAGATTAAGTTTGCTCATTTTGGAAAAGGAACTTTTAAAAGATGTTCTTAAGTAAGAAATTGAATTTTAATGAAAAAAGTTAACATAGGGACACTGGTAAATCCTTAGTAATACCTTTATAAGCGCTTGGAAAAGAAAAAAACTAACTAACCGACAAAAGAGCCGATGTGCATCCTCAACTGTGGTAGGTTTAAAGTCCTTGGTCGGTCTGTCATAAACGACTACCGCATTAATACCTGTTTGTTCACGTAAATTGGCCCGAAGAGCCTTAGAAACTGCGAAGTGACGAGTCTTCACAAACGCATTAGAGTTGAGAAACAAGGAGGCGAATGCCAGTTCCATGAGCTTATACATTCTAAAGCAAATAGAAGTCTCAACAAAGTGGTGAATAATACCTTGAGGCAATACTTCTCCGGCCAGAGGGAGCTTCCAATATTGTGTAGCCGTAATTGTGCCAATCGATACAAACTGGACACCGTTTCAGTAGTGCAAAAAAGTACACAACCGAAAGGGTGGGTACCGCAGGAGGGGTCTGAACAAATAGCAAATCCTCTCGCATGTGCATAACCAAGTAGGCGAAGAGACAGATCGATAAGAAAATAGTCTAAATCCGCTTTAGATTGGGAAAAAGGAAGGAATAATATACCTTGAAGATAAGAGCGATAAATCGTGGGAGACAGAGGTCAAAGAATGTGGGCGATTGAGAGAGGTAGCAGCAGGTAATGTCATCATCTGAAAGCGGCTCCACACCCTGATAGCCAGTGAATTTAACACGCCAGCCCTCCCTTGCAAAAGACTTTGCGTGGTTTTTTATGCGGGGAGATCTTGTGACATCACCCAGTACCAAAACATGAACGGAAGGTTTAGCATTCATATCAGCATTCTAAAACGAGGACATGGTTCGGCAAATTAATACTAAGCTGCAGAGTTCAACAATATCACATCAACAACTAAGAAGCATAAGATTGTGGCCATAAATCTTCCCATATATGTGAAGTATAAACTGAGAAAGATAAGAAGATTTGGCTAATAAAATAACATTTCACCAAAGGTAATGGAAATGTGCACCAAATAAGGTTCAGGAGGAAAAAGCACAAATTTGTGTGAAATCAAAAACCAATTGAAAAAAGAACACATGGTAGAAGTGTGCGGATTCGTTGTTTTCCTGCTACTCAGAAATTGGTTATACATAAATATTAGCATCGTTAAAGCTCCAATAAATAAAATCACAGCGGATTGCAAAAGAGCCAACAAATGAAAGAGAAGGCAGGCTAAAATTTGGATGAGCGCCAAAAGAAGGCCACAGGCAACAGCAACATCTATCAAATGGAGAGCAACTTCCTTTAACCATGTATTAATAAATCTAAACTCGATCTCATCAAATCTACTTTAAATCCTGTGTAGCGTCCCGAGGCTCCCTTTAAGGTAAAAGAAGGCATAGTACTGAGGGTAGAATACATGTATTCTGGAAACAGAGGGCGTGGGGGCTGTTGGCACGGCCCGGAGGCCGACCAACCGGCTCAGTACAATATGGCCACCCAAGTGACCTATACCGGTAGTTCAAACAAACAAAGTATTACACAGCCCCTCTCTTCTTTCGAGCGTCGTCCCCGACGCTCCCCTCAGCCAGCCTCCCGTGTCAGCCATCACAACGTAATCAGTGCTGCGCTGCGAGGAGCACCCACGAGCTAACCGTCCCAGTCGTCGAGGTTCGAACGCATGTGTTCCTGTAGTGCCATCCATTCCGCGTAGCACTCAGTGCAGCAAATGCGCGCCTCTTGGCCCTCCTCTGGGTTTGGAATCCACAGCTAGTGTCGCTTCAGTTGTTAATAGCTTTCCTGTCGAACACGAGGGCGAGGGTGATGTAGAAGATGAACGTCGATCTCGACCCTTCTGTTACGAGATACCAAAGGTTCTCCCCTCCGTGGCACTTGTACTTCTTTCACAACGCCGACGTTTGCCAGAAACGGCATGGAGCAGGATAAAATCCATCAAAGTCGGGTCCGCTTTCCGCTGCCAACAATGTAGCGTCCCGAGGCTCGCCTTAAGGTAAAAGAAGGCGCAGTACTAGGGCAGAATATATATATTCCAGGAACAGAGGACTTGGGGACTGTTGGCACGGCCCGGAGGCCGACCAACCGGCTAGAACAAGATGGCCACCCAAGTGACCTATACCGGTAGTTCGAACAAACAAAGTATTACAATGATAGCGATAAACGGCTAAGTTCTACTTCCTTTTTACTTGATAGGTGGACTTCGATTTCGGTTGGATGTTAAACGTTCCAAAAGATCCACTTGATCACACAGAGTATGCATAACACAAAAATGTTTGTTTAATACGTATTTGCGAAAAGTGTGTGCAGCGTCCCAAACCCTCCTTTAAGGTAAAAAAAAGGCCTAGTGCTTAAACAGAAGATATGTTCTAAAAACAGAGGGATTAGGGGAGCTGTTGGTAAGGCCCATAGGCCGGCCAACCCGCTGCTAAAAATGGCCACCCAAGTGACCTAAACCGGCAGCTCGAACAAACAAAGTACTACAGTGTGCCGTTAATTTGTTATTATCGTTTCGTTTTCACATTTAGTGATTCACACCACCATTAAGCTAAATTGACAGACAAATGCACTCATTCACATCCATTCCACAGACAATGCAACTTCGCCAGCACATCCACTAGTGACACTCCTCTGCAGTACGTCTCAATAACTACATACATGCGGGCTAGCGCCACAACACCTACACAACAATTACGCATCCCTGCATTACGTTATGGCTCTGCGCTTTCCAAATAGACCACATTGAGACATCCGGTGCAGATTGCCACGAGTACGCCAACCATGACATCCCTTGACTACTCCTATGTGAGCTGCTTCAACCCTCCCACCCACCATCGCATACATTCCCACCTCACTGCCCACCGTGTCAAGTGCATTGGCAACCACCAAGTAAGACGGATCTGAAGCGAATGTCCTACCTACTCTCCATTGTTTACAACTGTTTCACAGTCAAAACAACTGCCTCGGTAGTGCGAAGTGCGTCGCACACTCCCCAATACTGCTGCACTCGTGCGCACCATTCCGCAGCATGTTGATGGATTCGTGTGAGGGAAAGCACTCCACTCACTCCACTTCTGTGCCCACTCAACCAAAGCTCCACCCCCAATCCACTCCTCCATTGTCCCCTCTCCTATGATTTCTCTGCCACTCAAGCACACACACACACACCCACACACATAGGCACACAGTGGGGACATTGTGCGATTGCGTTGGTGGTCACACAACTCTTCATCCTCCTCTCTCTCCCTCCCCTACCCCTTCTTCCCACACACCCAAGAATCAACTTTGCTAACTGTCAAGTCAGCCAAAGCGACCGCTATCTCCTCCAAAGACATTACTCACTTTCTCTATCCCACCCATGGACGAGTGAAGCAGTTCAATGAGAGGTCACTTCAGACCCTTCTTCCGCCTTCGGCACAATCAAGTGTCCATCAACACATGGAGGCAGACAGAGTCCGTGTCATCAGTGTTGTCGATCTTGTCGTCTTCCTACATGTTTAGACCTTGTCGAAGGAAACCATGGTTAGACTGTTCCCACTTGCACCATTGCTTAACATCTCCTTCAAAACCGTGAGGAAATGCCTTAGAGCTGCTTACAAATTATGCGCCTAGATTTGGACTTCTGAGGTTAAAACTATTAACCAAGCCTGGCTTGCTGTAGTCTCTAGTTAAAGTGGGAGTTATTCGGTAGTTTCAGTATTGGCAAGACCTCAATCCTTTATTACTTTATCGTCCTACTTAAAACCTTTGGAATGAAAAATTCCGGTAGTTAGGGCCATAGTGGTTTAGATAGGCGCATAGCACTTCTCAAGAAGTGGTGCATTTGTATTTGGGGAATTATTATCTTCCACCTATTCAGTGTATTTTTACACAGGAGAGAAAGGAGGTCAGTTTTCGGTTAAGGCACAAGGTTTACCCATCTAACCTCTACATGACCTAAAAAGTACTGCCTAATAAAACTTTTCTTTTATAGTGCATTTTGATGATTGGTAATTCGAGGTAAGTCATAACACTTTCAATAGTATCACGTCGAATAGCTGAATTTCTGAATATCTATTTACCAGTAAACACTCGACGAGGCCGGCTCTATTGCAAGTCGCAGGTATGCGGAACATCACCACCTTCAACAAGTCTTCTTCCATTTCACACATAAAGGCGGTTAATAAGTATCAATCTGTAAAATAATGTTAAACGCTTCCCCTGAACAGTTCACATGCTGCTTTAAAGAGCGGCTTCAGCATCCAATGATTCCCCACACGGCCATTATGCATCGTCACATTGGAGTGGGCGCGAGGGAACGGCATTTACGCCGACTGTTTATGAGGCCCACTTTAAGGTCGTACTTTTTGCCCATGCATGGCTTTTCCTTACCATAAATGTCCACTTTCTTTTAATAGGCTAGTCTTTGTTTTTAGCTGTATCAACGGTTCTCGTCTCACCCCTCGAACTCCGTCCATATTAAAATGCAGTGGCGTTGTTTAGCCTCGTCCACGTAAGGGATGTTTTTTTTGATATTCTAAGAAATAAAAAAATTGAGAAAATGGAAGATTGGTGTACAGCTTATTATAGCAAACATTTTGTTCAGACAGGTATCAAGTGATCTCCCGTTTTAGGTGTTCGCAGTACCTTATGGCGGACTCTCATAATTCACTAAATTATTTTTAACCGAATTCCTCTATAACTCCAACATTGTGCATAAGGATGTGTATGCTGAAATTGTATGGTAAAATGATGTTTAAACAAGGTCTCATAATGTTTACGTTACTATAAATGTGACGGCGACTTTCTTTGAGAAGAGCCTTCCAAAGCTTACGTTAGGAGCTACTGTATGATGAGACATTTGTTTATTACATTTCAAGTAAATTTCGCATAAAAATGAAAGGCTATGCATTGTCAAAATGCTTTGTAGCACCGACTGGTTATTTATGTTCCAAATTCCAACTGAACAACGTAAACTTGTGATGAAATTGCGGGAACCCATAACAATGTTCCTTTAGTAAAATCAATTTTCAAAATTTGTTTATCTTATTCACTACGGTGGTCTTACTTTAAGAAGGCTTGGTGAGGTCGTGTAAATCCTGGCATTACCTGATGGGCTCAGTAACATCTTGATTATGTACAAGCATTACATGTTCGTAAGGCCTTGTCTTCCTTGGAACTAGCCAATACCGGAAACAGCCAAGTTCTGCTTCACTTAAGGCTTCATGATCGAGCTTTGGCAGAAATGCTCATTAATTTCGGCTGAGCATTTTGAAACTTCGATTCCCCCATGTCTGCTCAATATACTACTTATAACTTCTGATCATGTTTGGAATGTATCGGCTAGCATTGTTGTCTTCTGAATTGTCATCAATTAAAATGCACTTAGAACGAAAAAATTTCTACTACTTTAATAAAAGAGGCTTAAGGCCTAATTTACTCGGATTCGAGACCAATAAGGGGTCCGCCTTTGCAGTTTTCCCGGACGGCACCCCTCTTGGGTGGTAGGGAGCGCTATGGTAAATCATAGGCATTCATGCATTGCATCAATAAGAGGGGAAATTATGGTGGTTGGGATGCTTATATGGTAAGAACAAAGTGGTGTAGTGTTTTGATTTTTGGTCAAATTCCCGGCTCAATTTCGTGGGCATCTGTACTTCCACTCTATGGCATGGCCTTCAGGATCTGCAAATGGCCTCGTACTAATACGTTCTCTCAAAGTACTTGTGCTGATTCCAGGTGTCACAGTGGTAACTGTAACAATTACGCCAATCTGCCAATAAGCCAAAGTATTGTGGAGGTCCTTATATTCCTAGCTGACAGGAGGGTTGCGAGGTCATCACCAGGGCTCCAGGGCAATGCCGCGGAGCAGAAGCACTAGCTGCGGAGACGCAAGTATCCGCACAATTGAGCAGCAGCAAGCCTCAATGCTTACTTCCTGCAAACAGAACATCTAGCAATAATTTCGACCAAATTATACGCAAAAAGAAGTCCTTTAAAATTAAAATACTGAATGATTTATTTGAATAATGAAAGTGGGTTCTAAGTTTTTATACTTTGTTTTTTAAAGTGCACGATAAACTGAAAGGTTCTCGAGCTAATAAGTAATTTCGAAGGACTGTTTCCTTCTAGTGCACCTTTGGGGTCGCATAGAGGTCAATTTGGCAAACCTTGTGCCTTAACCGAAAACTGACCTCCTTCCTCTCCTGTGTAAAAATACACTGAATAGGTGGAAGATAATAATTCCCCAAATGCAAATGCACCACTTCTTGAGAAGTACTATGCGCCTATCTAAACCACAATGGCCCTAACTATCGGAATTTTTCATTCCAAAGGTTTTAAGTAGGACGATAAAGTAATAAAGGATTGAGGTCTTGCCAATACTGAAACTACCGAATAACTCCCACTTTAACTAGAGACTACAGCAAGCCAGGCTTGGTTAATAGTTTTAACCTCAGAAGTCCAAATCTAGGCGCATAATTTGTAAGCAGCTCTAAGGCATTTCCTCACGGTTTTGAAGGAGATGTTAAGCAATGGTGCAAGTGGGAACAGTCTAACCATGGTTTCCTTCGACAAGGTCTAAACATGTAGGAAGACGACAAGATCGACAACACTGATGACACGGACTCTGTCTGCCTCCATGTGTTGATGGACACTTGATTGTGCCGAAGGCGGAAGAAGGGTCTGAAGTGACCTCTCATTGAACTGCTTCACTCGTCCATGGGTGGGATAGAGAAAGTGAGTAATGTCTTTGGAGGAGATAGCGGTCGCTTTGGCTGACTTGACAGTTAGCAAAGTTGATTCTTGGGTGTGTGGGAAGAAGGGGTAGGGGAGGGAGAGAGAGGAGGATGAAGAGTTGTGTGACCACCAACGCAATCGCACAATGTCCCCACTGTGTGCCTATGTGTGTGGGTGTGTGTGTGTGTGCTTGAGTGGCAGAGAAATCATAGGAGAGGGGACAATGGAGGAGTGGATTGGGGGTGGAGCTTTGGTTGAGTGGGCACAGAAGTGGAGTGAGTGGAGTGCTTTCCCTCACACGAATCCATCAACATGCTGCGGAATGGTGCGCACGAGTGCAGCAGTATTGGGGAGTGTGCGACGCACTTCGCACTACCGAGGCAGTTGTTTTGACTGTGAAACAGTTGTAAACAATGGAGAGTAGGTAGGACATTCGCTTCAGATCCGTCTTACTTGGTGGTTGCCAATGCACTTGACACGGTGGGCAGTGAGGTGGGAATGTATGCGATGGTGGGTGGGAGGGTTGAAGCAGCTCACATAGGAGTAGTCAAGGGATGTCATGGTTGGCGTACTCGTGGCAATCTGCACCGGATGTCTCAATGTGGTCTATTTGGAAAGCGCAGAGCCATAACGTAATGCAGGGATGCGTAATTGTTGTGTAGGTGTTGTGGCGCTAGCCCGCATGTATGTAGTTATTGAGACGTACTGCAGAGGAGTGTCACTAGTGGATGTGCTGGCGAAGTTGCATTGTCTGTGGAATGGATGTGAATGATTGCATTCGTCTGTCTATTTGGTATAGTAGTGAAGTGAAGCACAAAGATTGTAAATGAAATGGCGGTAGTGAATTGAATACATACCATTCACAAATAAAGTCATAGCAAACTTATTTGTGGTTGAGATAGAGCATGCTGCATTACTTTTTATTTCAATGCAGACTCGTACTTCTACTAAAATCATTTTCCCTTTTTTGAGGTGGGAAAGCGGGAGGCTTAGACCTTTGTCATTGCATGAACATATCATTGCCCTTCTGCTTGGTTCACGACCTTACACTATTGTGTAATCCTCTCCATCGGACGGTTTGGTATAGTTGTTGTAATGGTAGTTTATGAACTGTTTCATGCTTGCACACAAGGGTAATGATATCAAGTTTCTTTATTTGATTCCACCTTCCAGCTTATCTTTGCTGATTACCCTGCCCAACTGCAAAATGACTATTCATTGCAATTTTGTCAACAAAGTCGCAGTTACTGCCCCCATGAAATGCACTCAGTTGATCAAGAACAAAGGACAACTGAAATGAAAGCCTTGAAGTTAGCATATTTGGTTTCTTCGTATTCGAGCTCTTGATCGTTACTGCATACGTTGAAAACAGGCATCATCAGGCAAATCCAAATAGCCCATTCCAATTGTTTACGCCGGACATCGAGGCATCTGCCAGAGTTGGATGATGAATACACAAGGCATCAGAATTCCAGACCTTTCTGCCTTCCGATCCCAATGCAAAATCAAGACATCACTTTTTCCTCCTTTCACGCCTGCCCAATTTGTAAAGCTGAATACTTGCCTGGGAACATTTGCTAACCCCTGAAATGAATGCAGAAATGTAAGATACGCTGTAGAGGCTGTGTAATGCAAGTATATGCCTAGAGTTGACGTTTAAAAATAGTTTATGTTCATATTCAGTTTATTATTTATAACTATTAATTTGACCATCGATAACTGCCACGGAGAGGTTGAGAGTATAAAAAATTCCAAAATCATATAAACCAGACATCACTTTGTCATTCAGTTTCATACATGAACAGATTACCTAACAAACGCAAATGCCACAGATTTATGCACAGAGTGGCACTTTGGCATAAACACTTGCCAGGTGGTATTCACTGGCATGGAAGTTGAACACTCAGAGGTGCTACAGGGCCGAAGGCGATTTATGCGGTAGAGAGAACTGGTAATTAATAAAAGTCTTCCACTAGCCTAAACCTTCATCACTCATTAAAGAGTGCACAGGCCTTTCATCCTGATACCATTCGGTGATCGTAATAAATGAATTATGCAGCTGTTTAAAATCATCAGAGCATAAAATTTACCTCCAGACTGTTTTTTAGCTTTGTGGAGCATTAAAAACCTGTTAAGAAAAAAGAAGTAAGCGTATTTAAGCCTAAAATAAATGGAGGTAAGGGGAGGGGGGGGCGGGGGGTGGGAGGAGAAGTTGGGACCACACTTGTTTTCGACATCAACATTGATGCACATCGAAGACGCGAACGGACACCAAAACAAGGGGCTAAACTTTTTTGCCCCCTTAAAAAGATGTCACGTACAGTAGATTCAGGCTAAGCCCCTAGCACACTTGATTAAAGGACAGTGTGCAATATCTTACCCTTGGAGAAGAGATTTTTTTTTGTCAAATTTCATTTAAATGTTTCACTCGTTAATCCGACCTATTTGTTATGCTATTTCAGGTTTCCTAGCAAGAGGTAACTTAATGATTGCCTCAGGAAAAAATCGCATTACGAGTTTTGGCATTGCCGTAAACATGCATCCAAAAGCGTTTTTTTTTTTAATTTTACCGTGAGATAGAATGATAAAATACTTGATTGTTGGCTGCATTATGAAGGGCGGGTATAGTACTTATTTGTGTCTCACAGGAAGGCTTGGGTTGCTGACACGCTTCGGAGGCCTATCCCTCCGGTGGAGCCCCAAAGGGATCCCTCACCAAAACCGAGAGTTAAACAATTAAAACACTGCAGAAAATATTATTTTGCATAAGTACTGTAATTGGTAGTCTTGGAGAGGGAAAGGCTCTGGGACAGATTTTTGGCGCATTTTTCAGAAGTAAAAAAAGCTAAATCGTCTTGGAAATGTAAGCAATAGAGGATGTCTTTACATCCTATTTTTTCCTTTTTTTCCATTCTTCTGAGTGATGCTTGGCTTGCAAGAACAACAAATGGGAATACACCACGCCACTACCCATTCGACCTTCTGCTCGATGAATTTGCAATCAAGTTTACACAAACACTAGAAGGGTTAAAACTGGGTTCCTCGAATGCATAAATTAACTCGATGGAATTTGAAGCAAGATGGATTGGGGAGCTGATTGTTTACCGTAACAGAGAGCAAAGCGCTTCCGGTGCAATGTAATTACGTTCTTTTCAGTAGTACAAAAGGGTTGATTGGGTTGGGATGACTCTCCGAATGCCAATTAAATGCGAGGCAAATGGACGAAGATTTGTGTTAACAAAATACTGTTTTCTTAAAGTTTAAATTATCTGAATTGAATGCTAGATGGAAGAATTTCATTTGAAAATGACTTTTCAATCAAAGGAATCCAAATAAACCCCTGAGTTTCATGGTAGGAATTCCCCATAGTCGGGCATTTGTACCGGAACATTCAGACTGAACTGTGCCATCTATGGATTTGTAGTTAAAATTTGAATGTGAGTCAGATATTTGTGGATTTACGGAAGCACATTATTGAGCATGCTCAGAGGTGGTGCTGCGTAGCACTGAAATATGGATAAAAAGGGTTCGTTTGATCCAGGATTCCAAGATTGTACCTCCCTTAGGTGGGCCAGTCTCCTGGTTGCCCCAGTAGCCTCAATCCCTTATGCATCGTAAAATATGTATTCTGTCTGAGTGTTTTATATCTTCTCTCGTCCCCAGGGAAGCCTCGAGGCGCTACATTGGTGGCAGCGGAAAGCGAACCCTAATCTAAACGACTGTAATACATATTTCTACCGTTGGACGATAGACCTTGGCGGGGCGAACGAAGTGCACATTGTTGTAGATGGGAGAATAGGCGACAACCTTCTGCATAAAGTCCAAAAATGACGTCTGTTGAAGGTGACCACCCAGCCCCGCGGTCTGCAGAAAAGCTATTCACAAATGAAGCGATACTAGCCGAAGACAACATGGAATATATTCGATACGGAGCTGCATACCGTATCTGTATGAAAGACATCAAATGTGTGGGAACACGACGCCTTCTCTACATCTCTAGCAACTTGACAGAATCCCAATAGGCATGTTTAGGCAACTTTAAATTGAGGATAATGTGAGATGCGTTAAGAGACACGAAACCCTCCCTCAACAAAACTAATGTTGAACCCTGTCCTTTGTTATGTGACTTGGGTTTTAGTTGAGCGTTTCTCCGACTAATTATGGACATCTATGTTAGCCAATACATTGTCCTTTTCCAGATCCGGTTTCCATATGGAGCAAGAGTCCATTTTCAATCACACTGCAGTCTGATATCTTCCCAATAGCAGAAGGATTAAACAACTAGCATAGCTAGATTGTGGATGTTTTTTGTGGCAGCATCGACTATGTCGTGATAGCTGACAGAGGAGGTTGACTAAGGTGTAGTGCTAGGGACGACACTCAAAAGAGATAAGGGATTATGCAACACATTTTTGTCTTTTTACTCTTGGGTTCGGTAAAGAGGCAACTTAGGTGCCCCTCTATCGTACCTTCGTCTGGTGGACTGGCTTCTGGCCATGCCAGTATCTATCACACTTGCTCTGTGTAAAATATACCTATCCTGCCAGCATATCATGTATCCCTTCATCTTTGAGAGTTTTCCTAGTTTAACCAATCACAAAAAACTCTGGAGCAACAGAAAATGTAGGTCTGAATTGAACCATGCCCCTTAGCACCCAATAATTCCAAGGTGTGAATGCAATGCAAATGTGACGTTAAAAAAGAAGCCTTATTTCTTTTTGTACGGAATAATTCTTACCATGACGTGCGTAGACGTGATTTCGTCAGTACTGCCCTGAGGTCAACTGCTAGTGCATTATACGAGGATACGCCTCTGAGGGTCACTAATGGAAACCCTTACTTTACACTCTTCTGTTCTGATGATTCCCTTACACCTAATTAATTTGTGTCCCTCAGAAAACTGTGCATTTAGTGCACAACATGTAGTCCCAAAAAATGATAATTTCAAGGCACCCACAGGTAAAATTATCATAAGGCGCAAAAGACAGCAATCATGTCTCGCAATATTTTGCCTTTAGGAAGCGCCAGACGAGGCAAAAAATAACATCACAAGTTATCTTTTTGCTATAGGAAGAGATTTTAAAAGGTGCTAGCCAATTCTCGAAACAAATATTCAGTTATGCACAGCTAATAAAAGCCTTAATTAACGTTTTCATGGTCAGTTTTGTTCACAGGAAAAACGCAAGGCCTTGGGAGGTGATAGTGGACTTAGATGGTACAGTATCTAGAGTCATTACAGTTTGAGCAACAAATAAATGCCCATAATGAGAAATTTGACTTTTTTAGAACTGGAATGAAATTAGTCAAGACGTCTAAAGGGGAACTCGGATACTACACCCTTCCACCTGACGAGTGACATCCGTAACTCCTTGAATGCTTAGATCCAGAAGGCGGAATTAACTGATTTCCGAGCGTCATGAATAGCCGGAACCCTTTCAGCGGATTCGCCAGTCCATCAAAGTAATAAGAAAGTGCTACCCTGAAAAATAATTCCGAGGTATTTATAACTATGCCTCACAAATTAGTCGCAATGTTCATGCGTTTTTTTTATAAAAAATCGCCATTTAGTCGATGCAATGATCACTTGGCCCGAATGAGGACTTTGGTCTGAACGCACCCTTTTTAGGTGTTCTATCGACGGGTTGGACTTTTTAAATCTATTAAATGTAAATTTTGCACTCAAGGAAGAGATAATCCCTACTGAGGCCTGGATTGTTATTATTTAATTTTAGGCTTTACCAAACCGTCTCCCACTCCTTGTTCGTGGTTTGAGGATCATAAATGCAACTCCCATTGAACTAGAGGTAGAAGGATAGAACAGAATGGAAAAATTTGCCTGTCACGTTTTTTACAACAAATCATTTGTATTTTTGTCTTAGAAGGTTTGTTAAAAGGCACGACTGGAACTTGACACTGCCATGATGCGGCCATTTTCATTAGTAACTGTGTAAATAATTTTTATTCCACAGTTGTCACATCAAGCTGAATGAGTAAAATGTTCCAGCCAGGCTCGAGAAGATGCACAGACCACAATGCCATTTCCTGCCGTTGGAGGGTTGGCCTTTCGTAAAAAGTGAGCTTTGTGATTTATGCTTGGTCCGGCGCCAGACACCGACTTGGGAGTTTGGTCAGTCTTGGAAGGAAGTGGCCTAATTTTAGCATCACATGAAAGATAAAGTACATTTAGGAATATCGAAGCCTTTCCCACTGCAGCACCTCTTACTGTGGACAATTTGTCCACATTTTAATGATACTAAAATCAAAGCGCTAAAAGATGAGGAAAACAAATGTTAATTAAAATGCAAAACAATTTTTTGTGCCTTGAAATGAATTACTAATGCATATTATAGGTCAGCAGTTAAACAAACATTTCTGTAGGCTCCTGGACTAGATTCTTACCCTGATCTTAATAGATGAAATAGGTGGACTGTTAAAATTACCCATTTTCCTGGTTGGGATGTGAAGTATTTGTCTACAAAACACAAAAAAACCGTCAAAAGGCTGTTGGATGAGGTTCAGTCGTGCACTTGACGGATGGCATTCAGAGATTACATGCCAAGAGGTTTGGACAGTGCAACAAAAGGTGGCCGCCTGACATTGTAACATCCAGTCCACTACAACAGTACCTCTTTCCGTCTTTGTCAAAGCTAATTTTCATTAATGATATCCCTCTTTTGAATTGGTTCAATTATGCATCCTCATTTTTGCTTTACATTTGCAGCCAGGAGTGGAAATACCAAGTGATAAGGCAGCATTTTTTGCCTTTTGTAGGCAATAAAGAGATTAAAATTCGCCTACTTCGGATGATATTTTTGAATACGAGTCTGGAGGAATCAAAAATGGCACGAAAATGTGTTCTTAATAAATTGCTCGAAATTTTCGCAAATTGTGAAGCGGCAGTTGATAAAAAAAGCTACTTACTGCAACGTCTTTTTTTGGGCATCCTCTTAAAATGCCTCGCATACTCTCTAGCATTAAAGTTATCTGTTAGTTGGCATGACAATGCACCTACAACCTTTGCCAATTCCATTTTACTGCCTTTGGAATAAATAATCGCTTCGGGTGGTGCGAAAAGGAATGCCATGGGGATAATTTATGATTCTGTGGCCGCTGAACGATACCTACCACTTTTGTCAATGAATGTCGAATGCCATCCATACCTGGTAGAAGTTGGGAATTCCAACTTCTTTTTTGCCTCAATTTTATACGGATTAGGTGCTACAGATTAGCAGATAGGTTAGTTGTGATGGCAACAAGTGTAAGGGTGTACAAGAATAGCAATATTCAGGGCTAGAGGTTTGGCATGTTTTTTTTCGAAAAAAATAGCGACTAATTCGATTGAGGTGCTCCATTAACCCATCAAATGCACACTCATGCTAGAATTCGAGGTAAAGTGGCTCGAAGAGACACCGAGAAAATGTGGGTGTAGGTCAATTAACCGCTGAATGATGGGTTCATAATTAGTTAAACCTAGTATTAGAGAAAGTGGATGGAATGATGCTACTGCTTACGGGATAGTTAAAGTTGTGTTTTCATGAATCAATGTACTCCTTCGAAAGTTCAAAACATTTGTAACATTGCTAAGTAGATGTAGATGGAGAATGAAGGCGAAATGAGTAATATGTATGTTGCAGGAATAAGCCCCGCTACATGAACGCATCATTATGTGCAAAATGAGTAGACTGGGCACATTTAACAGCAAAACGGCTATCACTTTGACTAGTTGCAGCAAATTATGCTAATAACTTTTGGAATTGTAAGTAAAAGAGGGTTATCTGGAAGCTTCTCCGATTCATTACTTAAAATGGTTAATAATAAAATCCATTTCACAGCCACTTGTGCTCCCAATTTCTGCATGAAGGGAAGGTAGTAGCTTTCAGTTGGCAAATGGCAAGCAAGTAAAAGCTATTCTCTGCACTTCTACCGATCATTTACCTCTAGCAGACGAGAGCATTGTAAAATAAACCCCTTTTGATTCATGAGCAATAAAATCTGGCAGCATCTAAAGCACTTTGGGTGGATATCAATCCTTCGCTTAGGCAGAATTACAGAAACAATTGGAGTAAAACTCCAATTTAGCTCTTTTTCTTAAAATTCTCGTGCAAAAAAAAAAACGAGTAAATCATATAAAGAATGACCGAATAGGGAGTGCTTGTACATTGAAATAGAGAAACAGTCATTTTCCCCATGGCGTCGCCCCATTCCGTTGTGGCGATGTAACCCTTGGAAATTGACATTCGATGAATCACCGGGGATGCTGCTGGTACAGCGTCAGGACAACGCAGGCGTGTGTGATGGCCGAAGGAATCGGAGGCGCGGTGACCTCAAGCCTGCAGCCACATGCAGTATCACGTACCATACAGTCTCACTGCCGCATCAGAAATGCTTGGAATAATAGGAGGGGGGGGGGGGGGAAGGGAGGTGAATTTGACCCCAATGTTCATTAAATTTGTTGACTAATTTATCTTCAGCCTTGTTTACACGGTATCATAATGTTTCTGTCTACGTCGGCGTGATTGGGACCTTCGTTTGCAAATATGCTTGAACCCGTTGACTCGATGAACCTAAATTTGCAATGGCTATAAGGGAGTTGAAATTTGCCGCATTGTTATGTGAATGAAAGGCTTGTAAATTTGAGGGAATGAGGTGATGCAGATTAAGTAAGGATTGTCAACTAGGTGGGAGAATTGTCCGACGATCTCTTTTCCAGCTGGAATTGCGTGAACACATTTTCCATTTCTGACTACTCAGTCGTTGCCTAACTTCTAGCAATCAGTGACAACTGATACGTCTTGAGTAGCCCAAAGCTAAGGCCTAAGCCGAGATTGATATTGCGATTTCTACAAAAGTAACCCCTCTAATTCGGAAATGTCCTTCAGACAGTGCCATTCCACACTGATCAAGACGATACTGTAGAATGGGGAGATGTTTTTGTATCCATCGATGTTTTCTCTAACCAGTATGCATTGGGAAGGGCTCCTGTGTATTTTGACAACATGTGACGACCCCTCTATTCATAAATTCCTAGTCAATGTCATCCAGAACGACCACAACACACTTCACGCAAGTATAAATGATTGCCCAGGTGTATTCAAAAACATACCTGCACAAAAGTTCCTTCCTTAAATGACAAAAAGTAGTCAGGCATAATTGAGTCGTCAATTAAATTCGAATAATCATCGCCAGTCGAAAATATTGCTTTGATCAGTGTGTCATTTGACCTGTTAGATGACCTCCCAATAGTGCAATAATCCGCCTGCTCTCTTGACGAAGAGAACGAATAAATTTTACAATCAATCTCAGTATCTATCACTTGTAAAATCAAAATCCACAATTAGATGGATAAAACTAACTGGATAAACAGTTTTCGCCCTGCAATAATAATCTCAAGCAAAGGCGTTATATGTGCCAGGGTGATAGGAAACAAATATTTATCCAATAAAATTTTCTGACATTTTTGCCCGAAAATATGATTTTGATGTGTGACAAATCAGACAGCGTGCTATCGGGTCGCGTCGCCTGTATCCACGTGTCCATCGATCGACAGGCGTGGTAAAGATCGGAGAAGGAGGAAACCAATGGAAGGCGGCCGAGGGGGCGCTAATCCCTTCCGCGCACCACTCCTCCCTCACCAGTGGTTTTGACGCGCCTTGCCCTCGTTTACACAGGCACGCACGCACGTGCATCTACACCTGGTCGCCAAGACAGTGAACGGAGCGAGGAATCTCGCAGTGGGGACGAAGGTCTGGTTTGGTCACCAAAGTGGGCATTTTTGTGAGCCCAACACCAGGTCATACTGTAGTAGTGGAGAGATCAACAAGTTCGTGCTGAGGCAGCTTCACATTGCTAGGGGATATCATCAGAACCAATTCCAGAACCCACGTCTACAGCTGGAAGGCAATCTAAGTTTCCCAATAAGCAGGGTTGGTTGGCTTTCGTGAAAAGTTACAACAAAATCTACAATCATCTCAATTAAGCTAGCTCATGGAGCATTATCATGGACAAAAATATGAAACAGGATGAAGTGGAATAAGCAATTGGTGAACAGGCCCTGAGTTTTAAGCATTGTAAAGAACTTCACGGGAGATGAAAATTGGGAGATATTTGTAATCCGCCCACGTTTTAATGCTTCTTAAGCAGTTATAAAGATTCCGATGATCACGGAAATTGTATAAAGGTAGCAAATTTCGCCGAAATTACGATGAGATTGACAATAAGACATGATACTGAGACTTGTAATGAATGGTATGAGCAAATTCAGTAACAGAACAGAATGAAAATGAGACAACGCCTAGGGGGAACCAAAGTGGCAGTACCACCTAAAGTAGACTCAGACGGACGTTCCCAAATAAAAGCAAGGAAAGAGGCTGAAAATTTACTGATTTATGAAGCTTTTGTATTGCAATATGACAAGAAGTTTTGGTAGTCAGCGCCATTAGCATTGCCTCATGAATGCACAAAAATCGTCGAGTTTTGTGTAATCTTGTCATGATACAAAGTGGCTTAAAGAAAGGACAAAAAGTAGAGAAAACAGAAAGAAGTAAGGCAAAATGGATTGAAGGGTGTGAAGGGAAAGACTAGCAAAACCAGATTGTCGAAGGACGTGCGCTAAAAAGTTGGTAAGGGACTAGCGTGATCAACGAGTGCAGTATCAGTAGAATACAAATCGGTGATAATCTACTGAGGCCAAGTGGATGTCGGAAGCTCTTCACTTGCCCAGACGTTTGTCAAGAGTAGCCTGAATATTCGAGAATCGATCGGCACCAGTGTAGTCGATCACACCACGCTCCCAGCTGCCCTGACGATCCATGGGAGACGAAGCCAGTGGCTGCTCACGTAGAATGGGACCCTCGCTCACCTCGAGAGTCGCCAGATGCCCAACCAAACCACCCTACAAATAAAAAACGGAAGCGTATTCAACAGCAGTCACGCCGCTTATAAAACACCGCCACCTAACTACTCGCTTTTAAACACACTCACACATGCACTGCAAATAAAAAGTAGAATGACTGCCGTGATAATACACGATTAAGACTAGATTTTTGGATGGTTAGAAAGCATCCCAACACCTACTCCAAAAACGCACACAAATGAGAGGGAGAATTAGCGCTCACTGCAACAGTCGCAGTAAACGTCTACCGGCAGCACTATGAATCACAAATTTTTACAAAAGTGAATGAGATGAGCTCGTCGAGCTGGCTTCAACCCAGTTCAAACAGTGGTTATGCCCCTATTTGAACTGGAAATAGAAGTCACCCCCTGCAAACATGCACACTCACTCGTGCCAAATGGTCTAAATGGTTACAGTTAGGACATGCAAAAAATATTAATGCTTACCATATTCTACAACATGAAAGGAGGACGAAATTACAATTGCATGAACAAAAGCGAGTACAAGCATGGAAAAGACTGCCATTATTATAAAGAAAAGGAGCGTCACTCTTGATGAAATATTTGAGGCATGAAATCTAACTGGTTTTATGATAAAGGAATAACATAACAACAACAAGGATGAGGCAATTGATGGCCACACAACACAACGAGTGAACTTCTTTTTTCCAATAAGACTCACTTTGAGAGGTCGGGAGTGGTCCTAGCATGGAGCAAACGCATAATTCGCGTTAAAATACAATAGATAACTTGTGCCAAGAAGGGATGAATAAACTAGTGTAAAGCTTGGTAGTTTATGCGTTTGTGCCACAAACACAACCACTACCATCGCAAGCTCGGTTTTGGAGTGTTCGGTTCCGTTTAGACGCACGATCAGTTATTAACGAACCCGAGAATGGTAAATATTGGTGTAGAATAGGATAAGAACTAAAAATGCATACAAAGTTGATGCAACTGGAGTGCAAAAGCATTTCAAGCTCTAGTGCGAAAGCAGTGCATAGGCAAAAAGGAAAATGGCCTTACAACAGAAGGACTGATCTTTGGCTTGATGTCGGTGAAGAAGAGATGCCACCAGAAATTGAGAAACCGCAAGGACTGTGCACTGATCTCGTCACAAGGCGTAAGACTGCCGGTCTCGGTGTTGACCTGCTGGTGCCAGGGCTTTGCTGCGCCAATGAAGTGGACGACACGGATTTGTGAGCCAAATCGCTTCATAGCAGGCGGGTAGGAATAGAAAGCTTGAGCGATGCAGTTGTAAGTAAAGGGAAGATGACGACGGATGTCCTTGGTGGGCCAGTCCGAGAAGTAGAGGTTCAGCAGACCCTGCGAAATACCACCAAAAGAGCAAATCAATATGCGACATACATCGCTGATCGATGACATTGCTGCTTGTCATAAAACTGCCATACACAATATGGAATAAGCATATTGAACTCTAAATTGAACCGACGAACTAAAAAGACTTTCTGGTAAGTAAGCCTGACCCCTTACCATTTAGCAAATCAAGTGCCTCTAAAAATAAAGGTTCTCAAATCAATCAAAGATGTCTGGTATAAGAAACAGAAAATTAAATAACATAAAGTTGAAACAGTCAAGTGCAGGAAAGTGATTACCTGGTCGCCACCATCAAAACTGCCTTCCGAGAGGGCAAAGTCAAGGAGAGCTCGGTAGGTGTCAAGACTAGGAGTGTATACAAAAACACCGGAATTGAAGCAATCCGGCCACCCGGGATCCGGAGCGGCACTCAATTCCTCTCGTTCAAAAAGATCGTCAATGTTTTGCAAGACCTAATAAGGAGGCAAGGTAAAATTTTGAAAAATGAGTTAAGAGGAACGTTGAAATGCACGAAAAACTTTGTTTAACTAAACCACACCGGATTCAACTGCTAAGAAAAAATATTAGGCAAAAACAGCTATATCTTTGGGAAAAGAATGAAACCGTGGTATTGCATAGAACAGCGTACCAGAGTATCCGCATCCATAAATACACATTTGGAATACTGTGTAAGCCGCCAGCAATGAAGCTTCGTAAAGGTCACACCAAGATCAGGCCTTGAAAGAAGCTTTAGATTTTCCGAATCGGTGCTATCCAGAACATCGACCAACTCAATGTGGTCGAAAAACTCCTCAAGAGCCGGCCTAGCAAAGGCTAAACAATTAAAGGGAAAACCAACCTCATCTTGTCCGAAACAGAGTTAGTAACCATGCACACGAGTTTTTTGGTAGTGCCCACTTTTCGGAGAGAGTCTGCCAAGACCAGGGCACCGCAACAGTACTCATCATTCGTAGCAAGTGTTACGTACGCCTCAGCCACTGAAACAAAAAATTCAAATAAATACTGAGGAAAAGGAAAACATAGGGCACATCTTCCACAGAACACACTCGGTGCGCAAGCGTCTACTGAGAAAGCTTAGAGTGACCGGTACCCCAACTCCGCTTATTTAGATGAGTGTTGATTAATATAAACAAAATAACAACATAGGTAAATTAAATAAAATGTTAAAACACATACCGTCTGGTTAAAATGTTTTGTTATATGTATAGTTTGCACCTCAGAGCAAGAAGGAATTTCCATGCGATCTTAAATATTGAATCTCTGTAAGCCAGTAATTTTGCCTTGATTCGATGGATTATTATATCTTTGAAAAGATTTTGCTTAAAATGCAAATTGTAAGCAGCGCATATTCTAAGAATATAAAAGTTAGTTGTTGGAATGTAGTCGTAATGACTCCGCATTTTGTTTACACGGGCGCGTACTTAAGCCTATAGGTTTTGGTGCGCTCAGTGGCATACCCTGGGCACCGTGCTATTGGCATCCCAGCCCCTCCAAACGTAATTAATTTATGTTCTTCCATACCGCTTTGGCTTGGTATGACTTCACTGAAGGCTTGGGTCGCTATATTAGTGATATTTTCCTAAAGGATAACAGACCTTTACATAATCACTGGGCTTATTCGGAAATATTCTGTCAAATTTGCAGCTATCTAAAGGATAAAATGGAGAGCAATTTAGTGTTTGTCATAAATATGGGCATAAAAATATCGAGACAAAGAATTGTACAAAACTAAAGCACTATATGTTTCGTCAGTGTATGTAGCGTCCCGACGCTCCCTTTAAGGTAAAAGAAGGCATAGTACTGAGGGTAGAATACATGTATTCTAGAAACAGAGGGCTTGGGGACTGTTGGCACGGCCCAAAGGCCGACCAACCGGCTCAGTACAATATGGCCACCCAAGTGACCGAAACCGGCAGTTCAAACAAACAAAGTATTACACAGCCCCTCTCTTCTTTCGAGCGTCGTCCCCGACGCTCCCCTTCGTCCGCCTCCCGTGTCAGCCATCACAACGTAATCAATGCTGCGAGAAGCACCTACGAGCTAACCGTCCCAGTCGTCGAGGTTCGAACGCATGTGTTCCTGTAGTGCCATCCATTCCGCGTAGCACTCAGTGCAGCAAATGCGTGCTCCTTGGCCGTCCTCTCTCACGACAATGTGGTCCAATGGAAGATGGAGGTACGAATCCAAGTTTTCGATTGGGTCGAGACACGCACAACACATATTGCGATTCCAGGTTTAATTGATACCGTAGAAGAAACGCAAGGGCATCGTAGAAACCTGAGCAAATGTGGCGGTTGGGCCTCGTAGGAACAAAATAAATGCGATCCAAGTGCGCAAAGCATAAAACGATGCTATCCAATGGCATCCTGCACATCCTACATCTGGGAAGAGGAGATAGAGCTTACGGAAGATGCTTGAACACAAAGTCTCTCTCGGCAGTTCCATTGGACTTGGAGTCCACGGCTAGTGTCGCTTCAGTTGTTGATAGCTTCCCTGTCGAACACGAGGGCGAGGGGGGTGCCGAAGATGAACGTCCATCTCGACCCTTCTGTTACGAGATACCAGAGGTTCTCCCATCCATAGCACATGCACTTCTTTCACAACGCCGACGTTTGCCAGAAGCGGCATGGAGCAGGATAAAATCCATCGAAGTCGCGTCCCGAGGCTCCCTTTAAGGTAAAAGGAGGCATAGTACTGGGAGGTAGAATAGATGTATTCTGGAAACAGAGGGCTTGTGGGCTGTTGGCACGGCTCAAAGGCCGACCAACCGGCTCAGCACAATATGGCCACCCAAGTGACCGAAACCGGCAGTTCAAACAAACAAAGTATTACAGTATATATGCTTGTCAACAATCTAACATCACCTTGAATACGTGACCGAGGAAAACATATATAATATGATGGACTCTACGTTTTTCTCCTCAACTTCCGGTTCTTTACCTTTGGAACGAGAAGAGTGTGTGGGGATGCCATCCTCATTTGAGCAGCGATACAGAGGTTTACAGGTTGTCATGGTTCAAGGGAGATCACAGTTCGTCCCCTCCTCAGGGATTGCCGGTCTTCGCTCCGTTAAATGATTAGCATAATCTGATCGCTTCTAGCTGGAAAAGCGTTTTCCAAAAAAAGGCGTATTAGATTGTAGCGATTTTTAATCTCACGTCCTTTAAGTAAAAGGGTTTTCATTTTTCGTTTTTCTTTTAACTTGGTCCACACACATTTAGAGTAACCTCAGATGTGACGAAAGTAATAAAGCAGTCCATTTACAGAAAAGTATTCATATGTTTCCTGCCTATTACACCTCAAGTACCATATTCACACGGAATATTCCTTCTAAAGCACTTTGACACTTTTTTTAATGTTAAAATGAACATTTGAAATTATTATAAACCTGAATTTTATAAAAAGCAATGAACGTGACCTGATTGTCTCCTTTCGATTCAAGTTGAGCCATGAACCGAACCCCTTTTGGAACGATCGACTTGAAATTTTACTTTAAAATAATTCTTATTTATTACAAGCAGCCTTAGTATTAGCCTTAAAACCGAATAAACTGGCTATGTGTAATTCTGATTATTACCTCATACTATCATGTAAAAAACAATCCATAGTGCATTCATAATGTTAAAGGGACGAATAAGTTTGTGTGAAACACGAGTGGGCTGACATTTTTGGCGTTTCCCTTGTTATCATAAACTCCGCACAACTTTGATCAGTGTGGAGTTCCGCTAGGCAACGAGAGGTAGCTTTAGTGGGTTTATCGTTTTTGCCGATCTAATGTGCATCCGGTTGGGTGAAAATTTCACGTATTTGATCATCACTTAATGTTCCCTCAAGCGCACAAGTATGAAATCAAGTGATGCAGAGTCCATTGCAAACCCTAAGACATATCAGAGAAGATGGTGATTAGGACATATGATGCACAAAAACTTGGAAAATTTAATTGAATAGCATATTCTATATCTGATCAACATGTTTTGGAGCGCTTGAAGGAACTTTGCCATAAATTTGCATAGTGTTATTGCTGTTTGGTACCGTTTGGTAGGATACAAGAGGAACAGCAACACATCACAAGGCATGGTAGAGCAAAACACCACTGAACTGACCCTGGAGATTTCCTTACAGCGAGGCAAATGCAACCAACACAAGCACATTTATAATTATTCTTAGGGAAGTCATAAAAAGAAAAAGACATACAACGCTTGGCCAGTTTGCTCACCTCTGCGCTAGATTACACGGGCAATTGAGTCTCCGCTGAGTGTACTTCTGTTCGGTGGGATAGCCTCCACGCCATGCCAATATCCTTTCATCCCTGCTGTACACCAAGAATATACTTTGACTCCCAAAGGCTCTAGGATTCTATGCCACAATGCAAACCTTTTTTTGGAATAAAGCTACTTGACTGTCATCAAGGTGGCCAGAATATGTGGAAAATGTGTAAGATTGTCATAAAAATCGGAGAGAAAATGGTTTATTGGCAGTAAAGCACAATTTTATGATGCCAATTTAGGTAGAAATTAAGCTCTCAGACTAAAAATATCACTAACGCGTGTATCATAAAGGCAGGCAGTTTATTGCGTGCTCAAATTTATTGTTAATTGCGCCTCTGATGGGTGCTTATGACATGGACTGGATTTTATCTCTAGTGCCCATTAAGTAGTTAATCAAAAACGGCAAATGAGTTGCGCATCTTTACTTTTGCCTTATTGGGGTCTCTGAATTACTTGGACTAGAAGAGGATTATTGAAACAAATGGTCTAGCATCGGAAGTGCTATTTAAGGCATTGGTTCAACGAGTACAGGACGAGGTTTGGTTTGTTACGTGTTGAGCCTTCCATGAATGTGGGGGAATGTGGCTGAATGTGGGTTGCAGACACAAAGGAGGGCTGGGTAGACAATAACGGCATGGTCCAGAGGCCATGCCACCCGACTGAAGGTCGAATGCCGGGCTCTCCGGTGCCCGCAAAACCAAACCAAAGAGTAAGACAACTAATTAAAGCACTGCGTTTTATTTATCCGTTTATATAAGTTCAAAAAAGCAAGACTATATAGTTCTGGTTATCAACGTTTCTTCCTTTTTCCCCTCTCCCCTTTTACCACTCCAGATAAGGGGAGGTCGGACGTTTTTCGGCGCCTATATTATAATAAGTGAATTATTATTTGGTGGCAAATCAGCAGCGACTTAGAGGAGAGTGTCTCTGCTCCCCGAGAACCATCTTTCTTGTCCACAACCAGGCTTAAATTGTCCTGTCGCCCCTCACCTACAAGGCCATTTTTAAATGACTTAAGCATTATACTGGTTGCATGTGTAATACTTTGTTTGTTCAAACTGCCGGTTTCGGTAACTTGGGTGGCCATATTGTTACTAGCCAGTTGGTCGGCCTCCGGGCCGTGCTAACAGCCTCCAAGCCCTCTGTTTCCAGGATATATATTCTGTTCAATTCTCAGGACGCCACTTTGATGGCAGCGGAAAGCGGACCCCACTTTGATAGATTTCTACCCTGATCCATACCGCCTGTGGCAAACTTTGGCAGTGTGAATTAAGTGCATGTGCTACGGATGGAAGAATCTCTTACATCGCATAACAGAAGAGCTGAGATCGACGTCCATCCTCGCCATCACTCCTACCATCGTGGTCTCCAAGAAAGCTACCAACAACTTAATCGACACTAGCCGTGAACTCCAAGTCCGGTGAAACTCCCAAGAGGGATCAGTGACGTTGTGGTCAAGCATCATCCGTTAGCTCTCTCTCTCTCTCTCTCTCTCTCTGCTGTTATTAGGCAACTCGCCTCCCTTCGCCATAATGTGTATCAGCAGGTGTCGATTGTGCAGGACGCCATTCGATAGTATCGTTTTGTGCTTTGCCCACTTGGATCGCGTGCATCACTTCCCCATGAGGGCCAATAGCCCAATTTGCTCAGGCTTCTACGATACCCCCGCGTTTCTTCCACGGCATCACAAAGCCTGGAATCACAATATGTGTTGAGTATGTCTCCATCCATTCAAAAACTTGGATTCGTACCCACATCACTTCATTGGAACACATTATTGTGAAAGATGAGGATTAAGAAATACGCATTTGCTGCACCGAGTGCTGCGCAGAATTGGTGGCACTACAAGAACACATGTACTTGAATCTCGATGACTGGTACGTTAAGCTCATGTGTGTTTCTCACAGCACTAACAACGTTTTGATGGCTGACACGGGAGGCTGGCTGAGGAGAGTGTCGGGGAGGACGCTGGAAAGAAGAGAGGGGCTGTGTAATACTTTGTTTGTTCGAACTGGCGGTTGGTCGGCCTCCGGGCCTTACCAACAGCCCCCAAGCCCTCTGTTTCCAGAATATATATTCTGTCCTAGTACCATACCTTCTTTTACCTTAAGGGAAGTCCTGGGACGCTACAGCTTGGATTTTCGCTTCCCAGAATCGTGGTATCATAGAAAAAAATCAAATTAGAATAACGCTTAAGAAACTTAATCCCCTGATAAAAATAATTAAAATGCGGAAAATTAAAGTTGATCCCAGTTCATTTGTGGTAACATCATGCCTTTCGTTTTCGAGTTTGCTTTATTGTTTTCGAAGTTTATGACTATCAAACACTGAAAAGAAATGTATTTTAGTCGAATTTCAGGCAATTTTTAGCACTTAGATTAACTAAACTATGCAGTGGTCTTGAAATGATCCTTGAGAGCATCCTGATGTGAGGTTTGAGATGGGAAGTTGTTTAGGACACTCCATGAGAGACAAAGTGAGGCAGGTAATCAAACATTGACACATAACCTGAGAGTAACTAATTCTCTCACCAGTAAACAATTTTTATTCCCTCCAAATAACTGATGGTATGCCTCATATTGACAGCCTGGAATGGTAGGAAACCTAACTTTGTGAGGTGGGATTGTATGAAATCCAAAGTACACTGAAAGAACATGAAGTCTAAGCAATCAGCTGCATTTAAAAGAAGTTTTTTAAGATCATTCAAAGGCAGCTAACTTGGCATTAATGCTACCATTTGGCACGTCTCTTCACAATGGTTAAAGAAAATGCTTGCATTAACTCCTCCTCCTCCTCCTCCTCAAATCTGTGCCTTCCTTAATGGCTAAAATCGCAGCGAATAAGAGGCTCAAAATCCTCACACTGTTTCCACCAAATGTGCTTTAGTAAAAAAAGCGATTTCTGGGTCTAAATTGGCATATTTAAGCGGACGGTTGGAGAAGTATGCGAAGATTAGAAGGTACAGGTCTTCCCAACTATAAGTGCTTCCAGCAGAAGTGAAGGTGGCTGAAAATTTGCAGTTAAATTCGACTACAATTGCGTTTAAAGTACAACTTTCTTTTGAGAGCTATTTCTACAAACAGATGCGTATTTGGGGGTGAGTAGCAAACGACCTGCTTAGATTTTAAGTGCTGATACAACAAAGGCTGTGCATGTTCGCCAACTTGGCATTCGTTCCGAGTAAAACGAAGAGTTAAATGAATAATTAAGTCACTACATGGTCCTCTTCTCTTTTAGGTTCTCCTTCCACGTCATTCATCACAACGTTGGTTAATCGTGCCAATCATTAAATTTGCATGTAACTAAGACGAGGCCTGACTGCAATGACTTGGATCCCACTTGTCAATTTTCGGTAGATCTAACTCCCTTGCATCTCCATCGCTAGTCGCCGGCATATTGACCACGGCACTTTCTTCATGCCCGTGCTGCCTGGCCATGCATCTACCCTAGTTCCAAGCAGATGGTAGACAGATGGAGGAAGGCATCACGTGTTTACTTAGTTGATATTTGCATACAAGTAACCTAGACAACTCTGTAACAAACTTTTCTAAATGATTTACAATCACAGCCAGTGCCACTTAATTTGATAATAACTTTCCTGATGACCTTAAGGCTGGGGTAGTAGTAAAAAGTGGACTTTATTTTCCGCCCTTCTGTTAGGAGCCGTGGCAGATTCTCCCATCCATGGTATATGCACTTCTTAAATCACGTTAAGGTTAAGCATCTAGTAATAGAAATCGTGGCATTTGCTCTCTAACATCAAGTTTGCTAATCGCTACTGCCAGTGAAGCGCCGTGGGTCTTCCCTGAAGTGGAAGAAAGGCAATACAAGGCCAAAATATGTATTTTCAATGCCCAGAAGGGCTGAAAAGACACTGAGGGCATGATCTGGAGGCCGTAGCGGAGCCTCAAGTATTCGCGAAACCTAAACAAGGAGATGATTTAATTTTGGCTTTGGTTCTGGCATTATGCTCTTTTATAATTTTTAATCCAAAATCACTAATCTGAGAAGCTGGTTTGGGTGACAGTCGTGGCGTAGGAAGATAATCTCTGCTTGGGCATATTGTTTCAAGTCCTTTCATAAATTTAAATCAGCATTTACAAAATTTTTAACTTGATGCATCATAATCATTATTCCTTCGTTTCAACTCAAACTCTCACACCTAAGACGAATTCCGTGATACGGGATAATGCAAGTGAAGAGAGTAAAATTCTAGCCTTTTCCCTAATTAAAATAGCTTACTAGAGTAAGTGAATGAATGTTTTCCCCTCCCTTTAAGGCGCCTCGAAGTTCCAAACAGGCAGCCTCCTATAAATGCGAATTTTCTGAGGTAGGACGAAATCTCTCCTCTCACGCACTCCTATTAATGAGATTGAGGCAAAGCAGTTGGGTGATTTTTTTCTTCACCACTTCATTTATCAGTCAACTCTGCCACCGTTACAGTTTGCATTGCCCCAAAACTGGGTTTGCACACACATTTTATGACTCTATTCATGTTTGTTTACCTAATCACAAACTCGTGATTCCAATATCCTGCACAGTTGTTCATTTGTATCCACACCATTATGAAGGATGCGGACAGTTGTTTTGTAAGGAAGGAACAGCCACATCTGACTGAAAGCGGTTACTGAGGTGGAAATTAAGTAAAATGCGACATTCCACAGCACAACCCATAGGGATCGAGGATCTGCAGCTGTTGCAAAGGCGCTTTAAGATACCATTGCTGTAGTAGCAAACTAGGTTTGAGTAGGCAAATACAAATCATGGGGAAGAAGTTAAAAGAATTCAGTTGTAATGGATTTTCGTCTAAAAGAAAAGTTTTCTAATTTGACCTACTTCGTGCCAATAATATAATGTTTTTTAATCCCCACGTCATGTGGTTGTTTACAAAGGGATTAAGTTTGTTTGCATTAATTCATTGTCTCCTATGAGGATGTTTGTGGAGAGGGAGTCAATTAACCGGTCAACAGAAAGTGAACTGGTTTATTAAAGTGGAATTATCTTTAAACGGCTTATAGCAGTCAAAATCTAGAGCTCCAGATTTAGTTTGGCTAAAAAAAGGATTAAAAACCATTTCATTGCTAAACTGTTGGTCCGCCACCGCACCAAAATATTTATCACCGTTTCTTAATTGAGAAAAAAATTAAAAAAACAAAGTAACCAAACCTCCTTTAATCCCCCGTTGCCACAAGTACGGTCCCTTACAATGTTTGGAGTTTCGTTTTGTGCCTTTAATCACATGATGTGCTAGCTTTAGGTCCCTAAAGGCCACAGCACAAACCGAATTTATTGATGCAATGAGCGTGGCCAGAAATAGACGGCTCTTAGGCTTATCCATTTTTATTGTTCAGTTAGTCGTAAACAAGCCTAGAGGCCTTTCCATCCTCTTCGGGGTGGTAGCTGTAACTGAAATTCCGTTGAGCTGCCCAGGCAACACGAGAATGGGCATTTAAAAATCTTTCAATGTATTCACATGTACGTCCATGCGAAAGAACTTTGTTTATGCTTTTTTAACGCTTTTTAGGCACATTAACGACCCGGTAGGGCGTAAATTGAACATAACGCCCTAAGAAAGATGGGTTGATTAATGGAACCATTCTTAAGTAAATGGTTGTAACACCAAGAATGGCTTATTATCTTTTATACTTCTTTTGGAAACATAACAAAATTAATGCACCTTTCTAGAATTAGTAGCCAAAGTTGTAGTGCCGCTTCGTTTTTTCCAGTAAAATTGCATATTTTCTCAAAGAAGCTTTGCACTCTACACAGATTCCAGATCTAAATAACTTCTATCGTATGCATCAGCAGCATAATTTCATTAATAATGCATTAATTATTTGATTCATAAGACACAAACTTGGATTATGTAGGGACAGATTGGTAAAAAAGCGTTTGTTGCTTGTTTAATTCCCGGTTTAGACAACGGGAATCTGGTTGGCTATTTTCGCCTTCTTCGGAAGTAGCTGGCTTCTGGGCCATGTCAGAAGTCCTGACTCCTTCTTTATGGCGAATACGTATATTCTGCATGAATGGTATGGCTCTATTTGTCTTCAGGGAAGTCTGGAGGCACTACGGATGGTATGAATGGGTTCTGAAACATTTTTGCTAATAACTGTTTGCTCGTTCAACTGGCATTGTGTATCCTCTACACAGTGGACTTAGATGAATTTTTAGTGTTACATGCAAAGCAAATGAAATATTAACAAAACAATTAATAGTGAAATTAAAAAGCATCTAAATTTAAGCAAAAGCTATGTGTTTATACCGCTTTGCGCCTTGATTAATAAGCTCGAAGATTTTTTTGAAATACTTCCTTAAAAAACGTCTTATAATTACTCAAACATAAACCAATTTTGGTATTACAAACGGAACTAGCAATGTTTTACAATGCCTCATTTTGGCTGATCAGCCAGTTTACTTTAAGTAAAAGCAATATAAAAATTTTCTTCGGCTTTACAAATCGGTGACTATACAGTTTCGGTGTTAAATATTTTAGTTACACTCCCGGTACAAAAGAACTATATTCCTCCCTTGGGCAGTTGTTTTACCTACAAACAACGCCAATGTGCTTTTGAATTTGTTACCGACTCAAAATTAGACCAAGTATTTTGCTCTCAATTACTTATTTTATCACGATAATTTTACCCAAAATTAAGCAATTCATAATGCATAAAAAACTTTCACCGATATTATTAAACATGGCACAGGCGATTTCCAATCCTATATGAGTGTAACTTCGGTGACGGGTGTAAGTAACGATTCTCGTGGACATATCCTCCATAGATCCATGGCGTTAACTCTACTTTGCACAATAGTAGTGCAAATTAGGATATCGATCCAAATGTTCACAGTTATACGAATAGAGTGTCAAGATTTTACACATGTAGGAGAGATTTTAGAACTCGAGACAAGTTACCACATAAACCACAGTAAAGGAGGAAGTACAGGTCACCTTTCAACATCAGGAAGATAACAGATAGGGCTCTAATGTAAGCTAGGATATCTAGCTTCGTGCCAATGCTTGCTGTGGCGGTAGATGCTATTGCTGTTGTTGATGAGGCCAGAGCTGAGTGGTGTGTTTGATTTAAAAATTCCCCATTGCACACAAATGTATTGTGAAGGAATGTAAGGTTGGCGCTGCGAAAGGTACCACTGTCCACGTCTGACTCGTAGAGCTTAAATGCTACTGAGAGGAAAATGAAGGGGAACTGACAGAGGAAGAATGCGGCAATCAGGCAGGTTAGATTTATTATTATTGCTTTTTCTTCCCGCGATGCGTGCTGGCCTACCTCACGTGCAAGTGATCCATTCACTGTGAAGGGCACTGTCAGTCGCGTTGACCTCGAGGTGTTGGACTTGCAGTCGGAGGTGCTACAGTCATTGCTTTGGGCGTCAAGGGCTGCTGGGGCGAAAGTGTAATGCTTGAGAATGAAGGATGACCGTATTGTCTGGATCAGACGCACATTCACGCATATTAGAATTGTGCAGGGAAATATTAGGAGAACCAAAACTCGAGTGAACCAGAGGTTGAAATAAGCTAATGCAATTGACAGGGAATCCAGTACAGGCCAGTATTTGGCGAGCGAAGGGAACTGAAGAATGATTGCTGTAAAGACTATGCACAAGACTATTCGTTTCCGCACACGATGTGATAGACAGCGTACGTACAGAGGATAGCATATAGCGAGGTATCGCTCCACAGCAACAGCTACCGTTAACCAGTTTGATATGAGCAGCAGTACGTCAATCAATTCACCAGATAAGTCCTCAACCAAACTATAAGTAGAGTGCGCATCATCGTTGGACATAAACTGGAGAAGAAAGTGATCTAAGGAGAGGAACATTAATAGAAATCCTGTATTTAGATCCACAATTGCCAGTGTCACCAAGTAGGCGGCAATTGGTCGACAAAGCCCACTTCTCCAAAAAATATAAATTGATGGGATCACACAAAGGCAACTGGAAACGCATAAAATCGCTGGGAGGTAGTGCTTGAGAACAATGTAAAACAACATCTTTAGGGGGCAATGAGAAGAAAATCTAGGCAATAAATATAATCGAAAGGATGCATAATTGAGACACAATTTGGAAGGCATTGATTGGTTCCTCGCAGTAGACCAATCATATCTCTAAACACCATTACATGGTGATCCTGCTTTTCCCTGACATTACCTGGTGTTCTGTCAACTGTGTCGCTACATTTTGAATAGGCATTAATTTTGGAAAGTAGATTACAACTTTGAGAGAGGTTCGCTATTGATGAGCATTTAACTTTTTCTCTTATTCCCTACTATAAGATAATTACCATGTCCACGAGCCTTTCATCACAAAAAACTACATTCAAATAATCAAACTTAACCTCGAAATAAGGATTTGAGCTCTTGTAGCGCTCCGAGATTTCCCTGAGGCCAACAGAAGGCATAAATTTTGGGGAGAGTATACACTGGAGACGGAATACTGGTGTGGCTCGGAGACCAGCCCATCTGACAAAGGTGTCTCTTGGTCAACTTCCTGTTTCAACCGTCACAACGTAAACAGCTGTGAGAGAAAACACCCACGAGCCAACTTGTCCCTCCTTGGGAAATAACTGGACCTGAGGTTGCGTCCTACATGGCAGCGAGTTAGCCAGCATACGCGTCCATAGCTAGTCATAGAAAAATTGGCCCAAAAGCAGAGTCAAGTAACAAAGAAAGGAGGTTGCAATATGTTTGTAGAAAATAGGATTTCGTGTCTGCTCCTCCTTGCCACTTGGCTCTGCCACTTGGCTCTCAACTTGGGGTTGCTCAGCCATGTCTGTCTGGACTCTTCTCAGTCAGTAGAGAAGTAGCAAAAGTGTCGCATTCTCACATATTTGATGTTTTCAAACAAGTATCTTTAGCAGCTCCAAATCGTTGCCGTTATTAATAGCTATTCTGTAGACTACGGAGCTGAGGCAGACACTATTTTTAGACTTTATGTTGGAGGGCTTCCTCCGCCCCACTAAGGTTTCTCACCTACCAATGGAAATCAGGGTGAATACCGTTTGGGATCGTGTTTGCTTTTAGTTGGCACCGATGTAGCTACTGGTGTGGTGCAGAGGTACAACGGCGGAACACCCAAGTGGTCCCTTTACTAAAACCGAGATTTAAATAAATAGCCAATGCATTACACTGTCTACACATCACTGATTCTTCTTCCTATGCATAAGCGATTTTGCATAAATAATTTTTTTTACATTATGAATACCCATTGAATGATAATAATACTGCCAGTTGATGGACTGAGGTCTGTGAGTCAACTTTGAAATATCACAACTGAAATCATGTCTGCAAACCACCAGCTGTAAAATTTTCAGAAGTTAACATTAGCTGTCAACAATGGTTGCATCATTGACCAAAATGATGAGCATTGCAAACGCTGAGACATGCTGGAACAATGGTGGCGTCGTAGCATCCACTCCTCAATGACGCGGTTCATAAATCTTGTCTCGGCTCTTTTAAACATGTAATCCAACCTAGGGTACATAACTTCAAAAAATTCACTGACGTTACTGCTATACATGAGTTTTTGTAGTGATCAAAAAAATTGAATTGAAACTCGAAGAAACGGTCTCATTTGCATGGACTAAGTGGTCATAATCATTACATAATGACATTAACAATTCCTAAAATGTGGAATCAGGGCTGGGAATTGTGAACACCACTTTTTATTCAAAATGTAGGCTTTCTGTTGTATTGCTGGCGTTTTTTTTTCTTCTTCCGTTTCGCTAAACGTTTTAAAGAAAAATTGCCAGCGAGGTTAAACATTACTTAAAATTGACCTCTTTGTGCATTGAGTCGCTGCCACTAAACAACTAAAAGAAGTTCAGTTTATATTATTAAGCCATACGAAAGATCTGAATAAAATCCAGAAAGCTTTGAACATCCTTCTAAACAGTTAAATGCAATTTGTGCTGTTGTGTTCCAGGGCTTGCCTAAAAACGCAATGCGACATACTGCTCGGACAGAATGTGTATTGCCGACGTACAGAAGGGTTGGGGGCTACTAACCTGGTCCAGAAGCCAGTCCGCCCAGCGGAGCGCCTAAGTAGCCTGTCACTACAACCCAGAGTTTACCAAACTTATTCAAAATGCTATGAAACAGAGACAAATTAATTTGTCCTGGTTCTTCATAAGTGTACCGACACTTCATTGATTACCCCAGCAATTTTAAAATTCGGCTAAAGATTTCGTTTTAATATGAATCTGGGAAATGCGTACTTGTTACTATAGCGTCCGGAGACTTTCTTTAAGGTAAAAAAAGGTATGGTACTTGGTAACAATATATGTATTCTGGAACCAGAGGACTTTGGGGCTGTTGGCACGGCCCGAAGGCCGGCCAACCGGCTCAGTACAATACTGCCGCCCGAGTGACTGAAGCCGACAATTCGAACAAACAAAGTATTACACAGCCCCTCTCTTCTTTCCAGCGTCCTCCCCGACACTCTCCTCAGCCAGCCTCCCGTGTCAGCCATCAAAACGTTGTTAGTGCTGTGAGAAACACTCACGAGCTAACCGTGCCAGTCATCGAGATTCGAGTTCATGTGTTCTTGTAGTGCCACCAATTCTGCGTAGCACTCGGTGCAGCAAATGCGTATTTCTTAATCCTCATCTCTCACAATAATGTGTTCCAATGAAGTGATGTGGGTACGAATACAAGTTTTTGAATGGATGGAGACACGCGTAACACATATCGTGATTCCAGGCTTTGTGATGCCGTGGAAGAAACGCGGGGGTATCGTAGAACCCTGAGCTAATGGGGCGATCGGCCCTCATGGGGAAGTGATGCACACGATCCACGTGTACAAAGCACAAAACGATACTATCGAATGGCGTCCTACACAACCTACACCTGCTGATACACATTATGGCGAAGGGAGGCGAGTTGCCAAATAACAGCAAAGAGAGAGCGAGAGAGAGCTAACGGATGATGCTTGACCACAACGTCACTGATCCCTCTTGGGAGTTTCACCGGACTTGGAGTTCACGGCTAGTGTCGATTAAGTTGTTGGTAGCTTTCTTGCAGAACACGAGGGCGAAGGTGATGCCGAAGATGAACGTCGATCTCAGCTCTTCTGTTACGGGGTGTCAGACATTCTCTTATCCGTAGCACATGCACTTCTTTCACACCGCCAAAGTTTGCCACAAATAGTACTAGGGCAGAATACACACATTCTGGAAACAGAGGGCTTGGGGGCTGTTGACACGGCCCGGAGGCCAGCCAACCGGCTAGTACAATGCGGCCACCGGCAGTTCGACCAAACAAAGTATTACAGATACCATTGGAGCTAGCTAAACTACTATTCTTTAGGTATCTGTATCACTAGGAACACTTCAGTGAACGGCTTATCGTCAAGAAGATGATCATTGGAAATAAGAAATAACTACTTCTGAAATATTCCAACAAATTTATCCATTGTTATCATATCAAAGTTTTTTTATTGGTGAGCATTTCTTCGACTCATTTGCGGTATTATTTGTACCGAAAGTAATTACTCGAGGTTTCTTAACTCCTCTTGCCAATTCTTTTCCCCATTTTAATGCACTCCACCTACTGGAAAGGACCGATGGACTGGAGAGGGAGCCATACCTCCTGTGTATCTCCACATGCTCCTTTTCATGCTCCAACGTCTCAAACAGCACCTTCAAACCTATAATGCCATCATAAATTCCCACTCACCTCCAAATCCATTGAAATGATTTAATTGACTAAGATTAGCCATTGAACCACCAAATCCGGCTATCTACGAAAATCCTTAGCATAAACCTTCCATGCAAAATCAACTTCCAAAAGTGGAGTTGGTAGCGTTTAGTGATCAACTTTGCCAAAAACTTGTTAGTGAAAAAGAATACAGACTTAAGGATGCTAAAATGTAGCAGTGGAGTCCAGCTCTATCCTATGAAAATCTTTCAAACCCTTAATTATTACATAATGGTTTCCAACTCGCTTTTGGATACCCTTTAGGTTTTATTGACCAGTAGTAAAAGCTAAAGCCCAAAGCCTTATTGAGTCCCACTGGTTGGAACGGAATCACTTAAAAACTAAAATTACAGACTACCTAGGCTGGGTTGCATTTTGCGTTTTGGATGGAATTTTTTCGGATTGAAAAATTATTTTACATACACCTTTTTGCCAGTCTCCTTCAAAGTCAAAGAATTGGCACCGATAGGAAGAAAGAATGAGTTATTTAAATACAAGGCTGAGAGACTAAGGCTATGATTAGGAAGTCATGTTGCCAAATTGAAAGCAAAACCACGAAGACTGGAGACTTTTGCACAGTGGAATGTACAGACAGAACTAGAAATGGTTATTAAATTGTGAATACGAAGTTCTAATTAATATTTACGCGCTGAAGGGCTGGAAGGACGTGAACACGGTTGAAAGACCGCATCAACGAACAGCGGGAGCTAAAGAGGTGGCGCGGTTGACGCTAACTTCAAATTCGCAAAAAAAAAACCTTGAGAATGGAAATTTTACTTAGTGATATTGCAGTACTTTGTTTGTTTGACTGTCGGTTTCGGCTACGGTCACTGGGTTGGCCATATTGCCCTAGCCGGATGGTCTGGCCTACGGACCGCGCCAGTAGTCCCGGTAGCTCTGTTTGCTGAATATATACATTCTGCCTCAGTATTACACCTTCTTTTTCCTTCAAGGAACTATCGGAATGCTACAGTTGTGATGTAGAAAATGGCAATTTAGTTGATTAATGTGTTGAAGAAGGTGAAGTTTTGATTGAATTATAACTGCATGAACTTCTTACTTATAAAAGTGCAACTATTTTTGTGAAAAGCAAAAAAAACGGCCATGGTTAATGACACCGCTGTAGAATTGTGGAAGCAAAACAAGTTGGACGCGTGTACAGTGATTGCAATAATTGTGTTGTTTGTATGCGCTTTGTAGGTCAGACGAACGCGGACCCTTCCAGAAGTGGGAGACACTTTTGCCATAGACATGCACTTGCCAAGTCATATTAAAGATGTCCCGTAACACTCTGCCTTCTAATATCAGGGCGGGAAGAAGGGAAGTGAAGGGATTGGGATGCTTCCTCTACAATGGTGCTCAGATTGTCTCGCGGTCACAAATCAAGGTTTCGGTACTCATTGGTAGAATCTTGGACCGACACTGTAATACTTTGTTTGTTCGAACTACCGGTTTAGGTCACTTGGGTGGCCATCTTGTTTTAGCCGGTTGGTCGGCCTCCGGGCCGTGCCAACAGCCCCCAGGTCCTCTGTTCGCGGAATACATATATTCTGCCCTAGCACTGCGCCTTCTTTTACCTTAAAGGGAGCCTCGGGACGCTACAGACACTACTACAACACACAAAAAATGTCTTGATTTTCACCCATTATGGACTCACAGAGTACTTGAGGGACATTCGGCAAAAAAACATTTTAGCTAAGGCAAGATACAGGTCCATTACTTGAGTGAATTGGATGAAAGTTAAACTTTTTACCAAGGAAAGGCAGACGTTATATGAAAACACACTGCAAAATTTACGACATTAAGACGCTGAACATAGTGCAACAGCAGCACCTATTTAATTATCCAGTGGGTAGTAGACAGTAGCGTCTCGAGTTGCCCCTGAAGTACTAAGAGGTCACAGAAGTGTCGGACAGTATAGTACTAGCATACAGAGCGGCTGAGAGGCTACTGATATGGTCGCAGGGACAGTTCACCGCATGAAAATACAATTTGCCGGGACTTTAGTGTAAAAGAAGCTGCCAAAGTGCTATAAAACATTAGTGTTTATAGGAAGTCAATGCATGGGCAGAAATATGACATTTTAACGTTCAAACAAACTTAGGAGACACTTGCCCGCCCAGTTGTCCTTACAACAAATATCCGTTACGCAATCGGTTGCTTATCTAGCTGTTGGATGTTATTCTTTCGCCGGGTGGGCAGGTTTCCAACTCTTGGCAGTAGAACCAGTACATTCTCTATGTTTAATATCGACAAAATCTGTCCTAGTGCTGTGATACTTTGTTTGGTCGAACTACCGGTATCGGTCACTTGGGTGGCCATATTGTACTAGCCGGTTGGCCGGCCCTTGGGCCGTGCCAACAGACCCAAGCTCTCTGTTACCAGAATATATATTCAGCCCCAGTACTATACCTTCTTATACCTTAAAGAGAGTCTCGGGACGCTACAAGCGTTATGCTTACTTCCGCATTTAGAGAAGTCTTGGAGCTCTGCAGAAGGGCCGGCGGAAAGCGAACCCGTCTTTAAAGGTCAACTATCTTGATTTCTGCTGCTGGATGCTAACATTGGCAGAGGCCAAATAAGTACTTATGTTAAGGGTAGAAGACTCTGTGACGACTCATAACATAAAGCTAAAAACGCCCTTTTTCCTTCAAAACTATGATTGCACCTCATCTTAGCGCTATAGCTCTCAGACCACGCCAGTGACCCACCAGTACTTCCGTATTTAAATAACTCAAAATCTTCGCTAGGTTTATGGCATATTTCGTTGTCAGTTCAGCAATGCAAGGAGGCATGGCCATAAAAATTATGGTCAGAAATATTAATATGGGATAAGAGATGACATTAAAATGATCCAAAACTTTGCAAATAATCCAAAAAAACTGAAGAGCTTCCCTTAAGTTATCATTTAATAACCAATAAGGTTAACTATTACTATCTTGCATACAAAATTTGTGCGCATATTAGCGACCTTCAGAGTGGTAAATTGATAGCGAATGTATAAAATTGTTTAAATGTCGGAGTTTCGGTTTGTTTTGTTTGTCTTTATTCCAAAGTTCGTGCTTTGAATGTTGTGTGCAATGGCCATCCCCAAGGCTATTGAAGATGATTTGTATGATTTATCTCGAAAAGCTGGTGTTCCTATAGACAGAAGAATATTTTCGTGAGTAGTCTCTACCGATTGTTTTGCAGCAGACATGGCAGATAATGGTAAAAGGAGAATCTTGGTGGCGTTCCCAGGACAAAATATCCTATTTAAATGCCCTCAATATTTCGCTTAAAATTCATTAATAGTTTTATGCTTGCCTACGCTTAACTGTTGCGGGATCGTATTTCCTTTGAATGACTGGGTTGCTAGGGGATTGGGACTCAACGGTTGCGTGTGACTATAACTAGATAGATGCCCATGCTTGTAACAAAGCATTACCATTCAAACAATTTAATCATATTGGTTCCTTGCAGGTAGCGCTTTTTCATATTTTAACGTTCCGTTTTTTGTGCATTTTTCATTCCCGCCATTGTTGTTCTGTTTGGTAGCATTCTTCTCAATTTGATTAATTTGAATTGCCATCCGTCGGTCATATACTACATGCTGAAACAACCACTTAGTCAATATGCATCTAATGCGCCCCACTCTGGTGGAGCTGAGGGCAATTTTCCAAGACCCGCCGACAGAAGGCGCTCTCGGACCTCCAAACGAAACCCGGAATCGTAATTACGCAATTCACTGTCTCATCTCTGGTTGCTTTCCTGTGTACATATTTTTATTATCTGAGATATATTTCCTTTCATGTTCCATTAATGACGATACTAACTTACGTTGCATTTAAATAAATGGAATGCGACTTTTGTGAGCTTATTTCGCCAAATGTGAGTTAAACCGACCGCTACGGCCATTGTGGACTTCCTGATGGGTCCCTATTCGCAGTATATCACCTCTGTTTGTGGGTAGATTGAGATAAGTATTAATTTTCTGTTGCTTGTTAGGCATCATTTTGTGGCGAAAAGGGGAGGATTCGAGTGTAAATTTGATGGATTACCATCGGTTGACATCCTATTTGATCTCAAACGTGATTCGTATTGGGAGGTGCATTGATAGCTCTGTGTGTGGGGTAATTGATCAAGAGCTATGCGCGGCGAGCCGCAAATTACTAAAGAAGTGACATTCACTTTATCATTTCGCAGATTAGCGAATAGATCTGTGTATGATGTCCCGTTTGCTACTTTTGCCGATGCAGAGGTCCTGATTTGTTGTCTAAGACTTCACAAGCTCCGTGGCTATGTCAAAAGACGTTGAAATTGCTCCTGTTATTGCTGAATATGGTCTTTAGCAAGTGCTGTTAGGCCGTCGGAATTCAGGCTTGATTAAAAAGCTAGGGGTTGATTTGTAGCAATGTAGCACTCGAAATCGCAATGAACCAGGGTAGTATGGAAGGACACCTACAAGTAGCCTGCCGAAGGGCTAGAAGCCACCTTACCAATCTAGAAGCATTTTGAAAGTGTTGCGGTAAGTTAATAATCAAAGAGTGCCACGGTTTCACTTGTTAGGCCTCGCCTGAAATAGCCAGTTTTGAGAATCCGGTGACAATGCCAACCAAGTTCGCTGTTCTAAAGTGGCACTGTGCAACATTGGTCTTGGAGTGATGCGGAGGCACTTGTTGATACTTGGGGATAATTTTTGAATGTACGATTACGAGACTCAATGACAATAAATGCCAAATAGGTTAACAGTTTGTAAAATACGGTAAATGCTAACTCGTGGGTGATGTTAGTTCTTGCATCTTTGGACGGTCAGTATTGGATTGGCTGACCTTAAAAAACTAGAAAGATTATCTTTGCGAACGCACAAAGTTTTACAAGACGTTCATGCAATGCAATCAAACTGTGCCAGGACGTGTTCCCTCCTAATCATTGTAGAATAGAATGCTGAGTAATCCTTCAACTTTCGCACTGCGATTATCTTTGTATCACACTCGTAGCTAATGGGTGACTCGGATGTTTTTTGATATGTTTTAAGAATGAAAAACCGAGATTCAGATAATTAGCCAGAATCACTGCAGTACGATTTGATCAAGTGGTACACCCGACGGGCCATCAGGGCAAAGATCGGAGTCAGACGAAGAACGAAACCGCAAAAAGTAGGCTTCGGAAGAAAACGGCTTTGGGAGAAAATTTGAACAAACTCTGCGGGCCAATCACAAATACTTACGAAGGAATTTAAATGAACAGTGCAAACAGTGAGACGGACGGTTCTCCAGAAGAACAACTCGTGCCACAAACACCTAAGACTAAACTCTCAACTATTTATAGAATCTCGTGTTCCAAGACCATAATACTCTGCACCGATTTCGCATATCCGATGAGGTTGCGCTCCTGTCATGCCAGAGCCTAACGGATAGCACCTATATTCCTTATGGACAGAGCACATGAAGTTTTTGAGTTGAACAAGTGAACCATTTCCTGGGGAGAGCCACAGCTTGCAAAAGTAACTGCTGTCGATTTTTAACCTATTGAAAAACGCAGAATGCGCAAGCTCACACAAACATCCGCCCCAGCAATGTGACACACAGTGACGTTGGTGCTTGAAACCGCAACGGTAATGACAATCGCTGACACCAGATTAACCACCTACCACTCACATAGGTGCGCCGCAGCGTCTGATAGTACACCCACACACTTGTCGATAAAGACAACCAGATTTATGCATCCCACGCCACAAAAGCGACCGCCAACACCTTCATTCCTCAGAATAAATCTGCATTGCTCACCTCACTGCTATTCAACACCTACAGCTAAGCGTGTGAGCAAAAAAACCAGCCACGCATCAAACATCAATAGGCTAGATCAGAATGTTTCAGTTCAGGTAGTGTCTACTGCCACAACATCAGCGTTATCACCCGCAAAACCACCATACCAAAGCACCAAACCGAGAAGGAAGGTAAGCCAGTACTAAGAGGCATCATACATATCAATATCGAGAGCCAACAAAAGCCAATCGCTTATCGAAAATAAGAACGCAGAGCAAGAGGAAGGGACACAAACTTTCTTGAAACAACGTCTATCTAAGAAGGATAAGGCACTCCATGAACGCTTCTTAGCTTCGCACAATTAGCTTTGTGTTTTTTCCCATCCACATGAATGCTCAAATTAGCTGGAGATGTTATTGGGCAATCGCAAATTGTGCACCGAATAGAATTTCCCTGCGTCGAAATGTACTGAGCATCCGGATCCATGTTAAGCGGACTTCTTGATGCAGCACTTCCATTTGACGCACTTTCCTTCAAAGGTTCCTTTAAAGCCGCGTTAAAGATTTTTCTAAGTTCACTGCGCAATAGTGCAGGCAACTCTTCAGCAACCACTTGACGGACAATTTCGGCCAATTCGTCTTTTGGCGAAGAACGAGGAGAAGTACTCTGGCGCTGAGGTAATGTCGGCAATGGTCTATCCCCTGCAGACCGCTTTACGACTTGTATTTTCGCTTCATGCTCTTGACTCTTCACATGATTAACCATCGCGGACTTATCAAGGAATTCAATGTCACAGAGAGTGCATTTCCACTTCGATGAAATGTTGTTGGGAACAGGCGCTAGACTTTCCGACTTCGATAAAGCCGTTTTACATGGAACATCTTTATTCACCGACAAATTTGATGAACGTGGGAAATCTGTTGCAGCAGGAAATGCAGTCGGTCCTGAAAAGGATGGAGCGGATAGAGGCGAAGACAGGCGAGGAGACTCAGCAGCCGCTCCACCTTCGTTTATCTGAGGCATCATACGTGCCAAATTCGCAGAATTATGATTTATTTTAGGTGAAGGGCCGCTCTCCGTCGATAGACCTTGGAAGACACGCTCAACGTTTTTTAAAGTGGGATCCGACGGCACAGAGCTACGTGGAGCAACTGGTGGCAAAGAAGGTTGAATAAAAGGTTTCGTTTCACGCGTTGGAGAATTCTCGTGACCACAGGCATCGGGACTACTATTCTGACCACTTACAATATCATCCTTCGTCGACAAATACTTGAGTTGGAGATCTGGACCTGTTTGAGCTGCTGATTTCGGTAACGTAGGGATGGAGGGACCACTCTGCGGCGCAGACAACTGAACTGGCTCAGCCTTTGTACCGCTATCGCATGTCCCTGAAGTTATGTGTTCCCAAAGTTCACTATTGTCATCAAAAATCTTCTTACAAAATAAGCAAGATCCCGCCGTATTTGACTTTGGAATCATAGCCGTTAGTCAACTGAATTCAAAAAACCTTGCTAAAATTCAAAATACAAATTTTCGCGTCAAAACAGGCTTGAAACAAAGACCGCGAATTAGGAAATTATCAATCCTCCACCAAATCAGTACCTCAGACATCGCAATTAGAAGTGACTACCAGAGCGCTGAAACGGTCCTATGGCAAAATGACAACTACAGTGTCGACAAATACTAAATCACTAAAGGCAACACATGACTAAGCAGGTTGAAAGGCCCGTTCACGGAACACACGTTGCGCATAAAGAAAACCATGAACCCAAAGGAACATCATGAATGTCAGATGCAGGCAATATTGACAATCACACAACCAGTCGAAGGTGCGACGTCAATCCACCACTAATAATAGTAAAAGGTCATCACGCAATGGTCAAGAGATCAATGCATAACGTTTTTAAATAGAAAACCACTGTCGTAAATGCAATCGTTAATGAACGAGATGAAGAATTGACTAGCCACCTCGCTAAAGAACGTGTGCCGTCGTTAGACTAACTACTTTGTAGGGGTCGTAAGGAAATGGTAAGGCACTAAAACGTCAAAGAGTAAGGACAGACCATACAACCGACCAGAGCAAAACGACGAAATAACGCACCCCCTATGTACTTTCGCTCTGCACTGCAAAGACCGGTGCGATTAGTTAAAACATCAGTGATTAAAAGATAAACTAATAAAAAACATTCAAACGATGTTTTTAAATGGTAGAAATCATTGATATTTTAGTTTTGGGCATTGGTATTAAATAGCTCAAGTTTTTTTCCATCAAAGTTGAACAAATAATAAATAGGTATTACAAGACCCACATGTAAAAATATTTTCATCCATTTTCGCATCGCTTAGCAATGTTAAGGATGTACTTTTTAGAGTTTAAATGCAATTGCGAGCACCCATGGCTTAAATTCAGTCATTTTTAGGCAATGTTAAGTATATCCTAAAAAATTGAAAGATTGGGGACTGCTGATATGGTCTAGGGGCTAGCCAACCGACTAGTACAATATGGCCACCCAAGTGACCGAAACCGGCAGTTCGAACGAACGAAGTATTACACAGCTCCTCTCTTCTTTTCAGCGTCCTCCCCGACGCTCTCCTCAGCCATCCTCCCATGTCATCCATCACAACGTAATCAGCGCAGCGAGAAGTACCCACAAGCTAACCATGCCAGTCATCGAGATTCGAGCGCATGTGTTGTAGTGCCATCAATTCCGCGTAGCAATCGGTGCAGCAAATGCGTATTTCTAAATCTTCCGCTCTCATGATAATATGTCCCAATGAAATGATAGAGATATAAAATCCAGGTTTTTAAATTGATCGAGACGCACGCAACGCATATTGTAATTTCGGACTTTTTGATGCCGTGGGATAAACCCGACAGCATCGCAGATCCCTGAGTAAATGGGGCAATCGAGCCTCATAGAAACGGGATGCACGTGGTTTAAGTGTGCTAAGCGTAAATAGATGCTATCTAACGACGTTCTGCACATTCTACACCTGTTGATACACAATTCGGCAAAGGAAGGCGAGTTGCTCAAGAACTTGAGAGAGAGCTTGGACACTACGTCGCTGATCCCTCTTGGCAGTTCCAATGGACTTGGAGCTCACGGCTAGTGTCGCTTCAGTTGTTGATAGCTTTCTTGCAGAACACAAGGGCAGGCAGGATGTCGACGATGGACGTCGATCTCAGCCCTTCTGTTACGGTGTGTCAGACATTCTCCCATCCGTAGCACATGCACTCCCTTCACACCGCCCAAGTTTGCCGCAAGCGGTATGGATCAGAATGGAAGTCCATCAAAGTGGGACATGCTTTCCACTGCTTCCAAGGTAGCGTCTCGAGACATCCTTGAAGGCAAAAGAAGACCTAGTACCAGGGCAGAATACATGTATTCTGGAATCAGAGGGATTGGGGGCTACTGGCACGGCTCGGAGGCCGACCAACCGGGTAGTTTAATATGGCCACCTAAGTCGGAAACCGGCAGTCCAAAAAAACACAGCATTACACTAGTAGTAGCAATCATTCGAATGTAATAGTGTGTTAAAATTTCAGTGAAACCCACCAAATTCGTTTCTTAGCGAAGATGTAATGTTAATGTCTTATTTACTGTAGAAATTCACTTTTCACTATGAACAATTAGTGCTCTCTAGCTATTAATTGCAGGTGGATGAAGTTGTATACATTAATCAGTAAGGTGTCGATATGCATGCATTACGTTGAATATTCCACTGCAGTTCCCCAAACCATCTATTAAGATTAAAGAATATTCGTGAATCGTGCTTGATATATATATATTTATGTATGTAATGTAATGTAATGCAATGCAATGTAATGTAACGTAATGTAAGGCAACGTAAGGTTATGCAGCATGACATCATGTAATGTACTGTGATGTAATGTAATGTAATGTATTCGATACACGGCAAGGGCTGAGTCTGCCAACATGTCCTGAGAGCCAGCCCACTTCGGGGTGGATACATTGGCGGAGCACATGAGTAAACCTTTTATCAAGACCGAGTGTTAAACAAACAGTGTATTGCATATAGTGTCCCCCTGAACCGATGCCCTTTCCATATCCATACATGGTGCCGATTTACTGTTCGATATCAACGCATGTTGAAAGCCGAGTGAGTGTTCGATTTATGCTTCCAGCGCGATGACCTGAACGCATTCAGAGCTAGAGAAATGATTGTTCGCGAATCGCTACATCTCCCACTCTCCTCAAGTTTTTGAAGGTGTGCGTGTGTGTGTGTGTGTGTGTTTACTTGACAAGTAGAATGTCCATTCTTGTCATCAACTTATTTCTCATTACCAACGGTTATTGCTGCAACTGTAAGTGTGCTTGTCTTTTCAACGCTACAAGGAAGTCTGCACGTATTTTATTTATGTCTAGCTTACAGTTCTGACACCTCTCCGCCAGTCGAAGGAATCCTGAGTTCTCAATTGAAGCAAACTCTCCCCTTTAGAATCATCGTATATCGCTTTTGCATAAATATTTATTGCAACAATTTAGTGTACTACATCTACCTGATGCCTTATGTTGAGCCTAGACCGGTCTAGAGGTGAGATTGTGAATAAATAGTTGACACTGCGACCTCTACAAATAGCCAAACACCTCCAGCAGTTTGTTCACATTTTAAGATCGACGACGCAGCTTGCGTATGCACACCTATCCGTATCAGTGACATCTTTGCTTTCAATTCTAGCATTCGAAACAAACTGGTTATCACCGCTGCCTCGGTGTGATTCGAATCCATTTGTAAAACAAAAGCAGCCACATCATTAGAGATCAACGCGGTAGTGTTTTAGAAGCCACTTAATTCTATTATCATTATTAATTTTTTTAAACACTTAAAGGAAGCGGAAGTAATTGAAAAGTACTAGCTGCAGATGCTTCAACGTGGGACCGCGGAGAGTTGGTGATCGAGAGTCGCCTTCAGGATTCATTCAGCAGTGTGAGCAGTAGTTGTTCGTAGTGGCCCGAGGTTTCACCCTTTATCCACTCAGCTAAACCCTTGTGGTCCTTATCGAACGTCTCCTTGATGTCCAACAAATCAATCTACAAAGGGCCACAAGTGAGAGGTCGTTATCTCTGCTCCAAGCAATGAGTCAGCAAATTCCACACTTTCGGCACTATTAAGGCCATTTCGAGCAGCATTGCCTCACGCTAGCCACTCATCCTTCTACTTGATGTAACACCACTGTGGAATGCGCTCTGGCTGCTTGCATTTGCCACTCATTCACACAGCTATGGCATTCGCCTCATATCTGTCGAGCGATTAAGGAGCCGCCAGTCCTGAGGATAACACGGGTCCATTCCTATTACTACTACCGAAAATTGCGTATCGTGTAAATTAGAAGTAGTGTTACGTGACAACTTGCCTCAGAGCGCAGAATGAGGACTCGCATGAGGAGGAAGTCGCGTGTTCCTTGACCCACCATGGATTGGTAGAGAGCCTCAGAATAGAACTTCGGTCTGTCTACGGCGTGTTGAACTTGAATCAGAAAGAAAGGATATTTGGTAAGTGATTTAGGCAAATAGCAATGATTAGTTTGAATTGATTAATAAAATTAAGTGCCTTATGAAAGGAACTTACCCATGGCCATGAGCAATGTGCCGAATTCTCCCTCTACGGCCTCTGATATGGCTGAAATAAGGCCCTTTCCACTTGCCTACAAACCATCGGAAACATTCCATTTAGAAGTCGTTGCACATTGTGGAAACGAACCAACAACGCTCATTGATAACAACATGAATGGGTTGTCTTAAGGTAGTCTTTTCATGTGTGAATTGACAATAGGTCTTATGTTTTAACACATGCTTCTAAAATTGATATGTAAAATTTGATAAAAACTACTGACCCATTCAATGTCAAAGAGGAAAATGAAAATGTTACTCATCATAAATGAGGGTAAAAAGCTAACCTTTTTGTACTCTTTATCCATAGCTGCTATTTCCCAAACATTTTTGTGCTGGAATGCGTTCAGAAGGACAGAATTTGTTGAATTCTTCGGACTTAAATGGAAAGAAAATGCGTCAGTCTTTGTAAAAAATCACTGGCAACTCGTAAAAGGTGACTTAAGAAAGGTGAGGTATTGTACTTTGCTAGCGCCTCCACAATTTGTTTGACGGCAGCTGCAACCTCTTTCTGATTGACCATTACGTCGCCGCCTTTATGCTGAATGGTGCGAAGCTGCTCAGGCGTTGGGTCGGGAATGTCACCCTTCAGAAGCTGCAACAGCATTTTGCAGAAGTACCCCGTTGTCTCTGTGCGGATGTCAGTCTCCAGAGTGCGTTTTGGATCTGAAGGTCAAGGAGTATTGCCACAAGACTAGAGTCAATGACACAATGGTTGCATTGCATGAAAATGCTAGCATTCCTATCGAGCTATGTAGAAGAGGCGAACTGAGGATCACTTGACAAACAGTGATTATACAATGCTAACCATGCCGCTCAGTTAGCTGGACTTTTGGGGAGTTGTTTCAGTGTCAAAACAAAAAGTGAGGCGAAACGAAAAGAAAAAAAAAGCTTAAAATTAACAAGTAAGTGATTTTTTTTGTATTTTACACAGCGTCTCTATGCAAAAAAAAAGAGGTGATCCAATTTGCCAGGATGCATTAAGATGTTGAGGGTGCTTGAATGAGCCATTTTTTGGCGCCAGTACCCAGGCTACCGGAAGGCTTCAAAGGATGGAGCGCAACTAACCTAATTATGCAATTCGTGTGTGCTCACCATGCTACAAACAAGGTGTTTACTCTCCTCCATGAATCAATCTGCTTCCACACAATCATGCTACTCCTTGTGAGGGCAGCCTATTCAGAATCAACAAAGACGCTATCGCTCCAAAAATCAGGGCTTTGTAAAGACTAACCAGCGAGATATTGTTAGTCAATCATTGGTACAACTCACCTTTAATCCCCTTGTCACGCAGAACTACAATGGAGAAGAGAATGGAAATTGAAGATCAGATTCGTACAGAAAAAATGGAGCCATACAATATTCCGACTATTTTTCACGGTATGTAGGGTGCTAGGTTGATGGAGGGTTTTCTGCGAACCGTCTTGATGATATCTATGCATTCATCCCCTTATACTCAAGATTGACGTTTCTGGATCGGACTTCTAAGTGGGTAATTTGGATTGATTACGGTAACAAAGGCGGCAAGGGGAAAAGCAAGGTCATTACACTTACCGTATATGTAGGATTGTTTAAGCTTGTTAATTTCCTCAGTTGTGCAGCCCACAATGATTTCAATGATGGTATTCTCATTCGTGCCAACACCCTTCATTGCGTAGTAGAGCGATTTTGCCATCAGATAGATGGGGTCCTCGGTCAGCAGGATGGTGCAATCTCTAAAGTGACCTCTCAGATCGCCGTCCAGATCGTGTGCAAGTTCCTGAATAAATAAATAAATAGTTGGGTATTCTCATCAAAGAGGGCATTAAAATGCATCTCAAGGATGTGTTTTGTTGGGCTGGAAGTAGACTTACACGACCGTACTTTTGCTTGTACAGGCTTACAATCTGGAGACGCTCTTCACTTGTCCTCCTTCCCAAGATTTTGATGATTGTTCCCTCATCGGTGCCTAGATAAGAAGGAAACTACTTGAGTTAGCAGCTAAAGTAGGGCTAGGGAAGGTAGCAAACCGATCCGCAGAGTAAAATTCACTAAATTCAATTAAAACACACCCCAACAACGCATGGATTTGCAGAGCGCTTCCACGTCAGCATTCACATCAAAGTTGGGATTGGGCTTCAGTGTGGGTCTGAAAGCTTTCCCATTGCAGTCGAAATATTGAGAGGGTGAGCGAGCGTTTTGTGCTGCAAAAAAATAACGGAGTCACCAAATCATTATAACTGCCATAAACTTAGTCTGTCAGAGCTAGCCACTTTGCTATTTTACGCATCCATGTAAACATTTGCAGTGATACAGTTCCAGAAACTGCGTGCTGCCTAACCCACCAAATCTAAGAAGTCAAATTGCCGTTACCTTAAACTACCTATCTAATTCTGCTAAAAGAGGCAATAGAATTGTCAAATTTTAAAGAAATAAACAGATATCTTTAATCTTGAATTTCAGCAACAAGGATATCTGACTTAGAGCCCGTAAAGAAGTATGCGTAGGTGCCAGCATGAAGGGGCACTAAAATTGCCAACTAGAATACGCTAGAGTGTTATTGTAAACCAACTGGAGTCATAGCTGTTACAAATGGTGAATGAAGATGAGTGAAGGATTTGCAACTTACCCATCACGAAGACTCTGCTTTGGTGCGGATGAGAAGAGGCGGTGTGCCACACTGCTCTCAGTGTCGATGCATCACTGACCTTACATGAGCCCACACTTTCGGACCAACCAATCAAAGCGACACCTCCACGCTCGATTGATGTGTTTGTGTGAGTGAAAGAAGCACCACGTTTCTCTGCGAGACCCTGTGAAATGTGATCCCTCCCTTGTGCTTGCTCCCTCCTTGCGCGCGTATCCAAGGCACCTCTACCCTTCTAGTAACCGCATCTCGAGCCTTCTAAACAGGACCACTACAGCTATACTTCTCCTTTCTTTCGTTTTGGAAGAAGAGCTGATATAGTCCGGATTGACAGCCAAAGCAAATTACAAGTATAAAAATGGAAAAACGAGATAACACCGCAAATTAATTCATACATCCAACCAGTAGTGTGGACTTAGAAATACTTTATCCGGCAAGCATTGCAATAATCTCCTAACGCAAAGGTTTAGCCCTGCTAATCACTTTGTAAAAAAAAGAAACAATTTAATCGCCAAAGCATTAATAACTCACAAAAAAAACAATTTTAACCATGCCCATTTTGGCTTTTTTTCAAAAACAAATGATGAACCAGTAACAAAAAGGCGGAGATGTAACGAGAAAAGGTGTTTATTAGTAAGAAGTAAGGAGAAAAGTCAGAAATAGATTCAAGCAATTCAAAGTTATTTGGTCAAAAATGAATGGAGATTTTCAGCACCTCATTCCAAATCATCGATCTAAAAGTAAAGATAACCGAAATAAAATTTTCTCCTCCTGTAAATACAATTACGTCCCACTGGAAGTAAATGCTCCTTACTTGATGCAATTTAATGACTGCCTGCGCATTTTTTTTGCAGCACAGTGCTATTTCATTGAGGCTCCCTCTTCTTTTTTTCAAGAGAAGGCATTAAATTAAAGAGTGCTGCCAGCTGCCTTGCAACAGCGGTGGAGGAATTTGCTTGTGCTCAAGTTATAGATAAACACACCCAGTGAAGGCGAAGAACAAAGTGGATAAACACTTGTATCACAACATCTGTGCATCAGAGAGCCAAAGAGCATGTCACCTCGGGTGGAAGCATTCAAATGAACATCGGGGAGGTGGATTAAATACATTGGCATTACTTTACAACTGCGTCCAGTAAATGGAAGGTGGAAGTACTCTAACTCAAGGCCTCAATACTCAGGCCAACGACCTTAGCGAAAAAAAGAATCCTGCGGGGCACAAAATTGCATTATACGGGCACGAGCATGTGTGTTGGAGTAGAAATTCCTACGAGAAAGTATGAACAAATGAACCACAGGAGTGAACTTTCACATAAACACAAACAAAGAACGTGATTTGGGGTTTGAACTAAAGCAAAAGGTAAGCCTCCACCGGTAAGATGAAGGCTATCAGATGACTGCCCAAGGAAAACTGGGGATGAGACCAAAAGGTTTCAAATAAATGGTTTGAAGCATCCAGTGACAACAAATTTGGACCTACGATCTGAGGTCAACAAAGATGGGAGATTCAACCTTCTTTAAGAAGAGCATCTAAATTTCACAAAGACAAGAGGCTGTAAAGTGAAATGAACAGGAAAGGTAGGTGCTTTGCATTGTATGAGCCATTCCAACTGCCAGCATTGTACTACTGCGCAGTTCTTCCAGAAGCACCAATTAGGAAAAGCATTGAAGCATCTGGCTACACGTCTTAAGGCTTCGTAGTCAAATTACCTATTTCGACATTGGTTTAGGGAGGGGAAAACGCGCATTTGCATGAATATTGCATGAATAAAAAAGCGATAAGTCATCCGAAACACTGTGCAGCAGGAAGGAGTCAGAAATAATGCATCGGCAATAAAGCGGTGTGTGTAGAGATGCTGCAGAAGCAATCCCCCTCACCTCACAGGAAATAGGACAACTGTTCGCCAGAGCGGTTAATCATGGGAAAAAAATTTTCCACTAGAGTTGAAGACTACAAATCGAGTGGCAGTGTATATTTACTGTTAAAAACTAGGTGGCTTACCCAAACTACTTGTTGCATCCACCTTTCAGAGCAAGATGTTGCTATGGGAGTGGTTGAAAGACAGCCAAGCATGTCTCATCATTGACAGCTCATTGAATTACACATTTGCATGAGACGCAAACCACGTTTACCAAAGCTCAACCAAAAATATGCATTTCATTAAATGATTAAAATGGATACTTGCAAGAAACATGAAGTCAGAATGGAACAAAATTGCATGCCAAGTAGCAAATTTTTAACTGAACGTTTCGGTTCCAAAGAAGCAAAAAACTAAGCTCCTTAGTCGGCGTTTTATTTACTTTAAGAGATCAAAGACGGTGAGTAGCAGCCTTGAGTGAAAGTTTCTGCACATAAATAATTCCATTTACAGTCGCTGATTTTCCGGATAAAAAGATGTGCCTTTCAGTTGAATTGGTAGGCTAAGTCCGACTAAGTGATTAAGTCTGGCACACAACTTAGTAGTTGTGAGAGACGTGGATGTGGGTGTGTTGGCGAAAGCACACATACACACACACGCAAACAAAGAGAAAATGACGAGAGACAGAAAGAATTTGGCACGATGAGACTAGCACAAACACGGTGCTTATCCAGACACGCCACTTGAAAACCACTTGAGTAAGAAACTGTTGACTGACAAAGCGCTTTCACATACAACCTGGTAAGGAATTGAAGCACACAAGAAGTTTTAAATGGCTGATTCTTCACGATGAGCATCATCCAATCTTACCAGGTTATCAATGGGCGGCTCAAGTTGACTGGAATTCGAATTCGCTACCGTCATCCCGGATTTTATTTGCTTGATTGGATCGCTGATGAGAGAGGTAGCTTCTTCTGGTGTCATTTTTACACCATCAACATCTAGACTTGTGATTGGTCGAAGTAATGCATCTTAAAAAATCGAAGGCAAGTAAATTTGTGAAAGCAAGACCACACTACTGTAGTCCTATTAAGTATCCGTCATACCAGTAGCAATGACTTCAGACCAAAAGGCAAGCCTGTTGGCCATAGCCTCAGTCGACTCGAGATCACTTCGCCAGTGGAGCAGGAAGGCGTTGTAGGCGTTGGCCACATCAGCAGATGCACCTGGTGCCAGAGCCGCCTCACGATATCCACGCAGACACTGGATTCCTCTGGGTCGCAGGAGTTCTGGTGTCAGCGGGTCGTCCACGAGGCGGTAGATATGTGCTTCCATTTCGCGACACGCTTTAGACAGCCAGCTTTATTAGACTCATATAATAGCATTTTTTATAAAGCCCTAAAGTAGAAGAGGGGCACGCACACTACATCAATTCTCCAAATACACAGCAACACCAACCCCCTTGCCGTGAAACCGGATTCATAGCCATAATTTCAAATTTAAGGTGAGCTATTGTCTCGCGTGATTCGCTTGGTAATTCTATGTAGCACTTTCGATCATTACCTTTTAAGAAATTCTTACAATAATGGTTCGTGCCACAAGAAATTATGTCTACCTAGTGGTAAGCAAATTTAATCTAAATTAAAAGGCAAAAGGATAACAACTTCTCAAATTTTGCATCCATAGCAAATTTCAAAAAGGCTTACGCGAAAAATGTATCAGACCTAGACACAATAGTGGGAATTACGCGTGTGAGATGAGGACTCTGTAGGGATTATTATGCATCTTCCCTGAAAAAAGAGATTTTGGAAATTTGTTCATTCAAGACCAAAATAGGAAGGTTTTTGCCTCAAGACATGATAATTGCAGCGATTGGGATATGTTGCTCTGATATATGCTCAGTTAAGCGAAAAAAAGCATACCTTTCGCGATAAGACCAGAACGCAGGAGCTCGTTGAAATCACTAACTGGGTCAACTGATCCGATGTTTCGACTTTTAGCTACCTCTCTACCATCCACTACTGCGCTATCCTCATCGTCCCTACGGAAGAAACACAAGACTGGTTAGATTTCCATCGATTCCAGAGCACTTCTTTCGGAAGGCAGGAGAGAGGCTACTCACTCGATATCTTCCATTTTTATACCAAATAAATCAGCCGCTACAGCCCGTCTCCGCTTTCGCGTAGCAGCGTGTTCGTCCGTGCCATCGCTGCCACGTTTTGGTCGGAGGATAGCGGTTGTATTTTCACTAGGCGTGATTTTCGGCATCACACGATTTAACTCGCGCAGAGCGCTGCAGAGCGGTGAGGAGGATGAGGAGGTAGTGGCAGTTGTGGAATCCGGGACGCTCTTTAGTTGTCTTTCAACTGCTGTGAGAACTTCTCCAAGACCGGGAAAAGCATCGGGATCCAGGGACGGCCAACCGTTGGTCAATGTGGTTACTTCGGACAGATTAGTCTTGCCTAGACCTCGCTCACGAATAAGATTGAAGAAACGCTGAAGCCCAGGATTGCAAACGCGTTTTGGTTCGACAGAGGCTCCCAGCCCCACGTGGTCATTCCTATAGACCGTAGTAGCGGAGGCTCAACGGACAGCAGGCAAGCTTCAAGGAACGTTACACTTCTTTTCTACGGCACATCATTTCACAATTACAACTGTCCCAATTTCACAACTGTAAAAAATCGTAGTTGTTGCGTGGTAGACTCATCACCAAAAGAAGCTCTAGACTGACATGAGAATTAGCGCAGCCCTTCTTCAATGCAAGAATGATTTGAGAGTGTGAGTTGAGATCATATGCCATTTAGCAGTATCTAAGACTGGGAAAAAAATGTGACTTTTGAAAGAATGAGTCATTCTGGTGCAAACTTTCACAAACAGCCATAAGCCTAAGCTTTTCAACAATTCTGACACAAGTGAGTATGCTATAACACGTGGTTGGTTATCCTACTTGGCAATCTTGCCGTTTGCGTCCTCTAGTCTGCCATCTTTACTGTCTTCTTCGTCGTCGTCATCGGATTCGAGCATCATACTTGTGACAAAATCATCCATAGCGGCGATCTGCTCTTCATTGGGTCGCCATCTAGACCCTGGTAGCTCCGAATCGAACTTCTCTTCCCCTTCCTCTTGCAATGTTTTTTCGACAACGGGGAGACTTGGAAATGTGAAAGTTCGGATGTCCTCGCGGAAAGCCAAGTCGTGGTAAATTAAACCAGCTCCTGAGGAATCGATTCTATCAACAACCAACACATAGGAACAGAGAGATGAGATTAAATTGTCCTTTGGACGAGATGATTAAGAAGAATTCGGGTCACTTCTGGACGAATGAAAATCCGACCACTGCATCGGAATAAAAAGGAAAAATGGGTTTCGATTTGAACGCAAATTTCCTTTACTGTGTAAATAGGCTATGCTAAAATGCACCCTAAGAAGCCAAAAAGTGGTTAAATTAGGTTACATCTGAACTTGGATAAATTTTTGGATTCTGGCGTATTCGATATTGGGAGTAGCAACTATTCGCATAATTTTTAATATCAGTGGTAAGATTATGATTATTGAAACAGGCCAAAATTACAACTAATTTCAATGAAATGAATAAATTGAGTACCAAAAGTGGCTAAATAAGGAATGAATGTTGCATGAGAGCCCTTACTAGACAAAATGAATATTATTTCGGTTCTAAATGAAAGCGTAGTAGAGTAAATACTATGGAAAAAAACAGAGGCCAATATGAGCCTTTCCAACTCACTTGGGTATCAGGACCCCCAGAGCAGGTGCTGATAGGCGGGAGTAGACACGTCTCACCAATGCAACCGAGTCCAACTCGATAAGAGCCTGAACCAACGCCGAGACAGCGACAGCCGCAGAATCACAAGGCTACTCAGTTTCAAAAAAGTAATAAACTAAAAAATGGCTACATTTAATGAAACATAATTTGCATGAAATTTTGAAAGACCTACTGCCTGAGAAGAGGATTTTCTGGCCTTTTCAGTGAGTGAAGTGTCCGCCACAAAATACATAACCTTACCGCCAATATAGACATTGAGTGGGATCTAAAATAATGGAAAACTTTACCAAACGCCTCAAGTATATGGTAAGCGTAGATCTTGCATTAAGTTTTCGTTGAATTTTTACTTTGAGTGACTTGTTTGGCGCTCAGCTCTTTAAAATGGAATCGTGAGATTGTGTAATTGACCACCCTCAAGACCACTCCATTTCACATAAGTTTGCATCAGCATATCACAGGCTTCCCCAGGTGGGGTTGAGTTCATCATTGTACTAGGCCGTTGTGTTGTGAAACAGGTAATGTAGAGCTGAAAGGATGACCATGATTAAACCGCCCTTTAAAATTTCCCGTGAAGGCCACCTCTAGGCGCATTTGCAGGACAATAGCAAGCGTGCTTAAGCGCGCAGAAAGTTTTGCTATGTTCAAGCCTCCCTCTAGAGACTTTACAAGCAAATCCTTTCGGTTATTCAACCGAATTTTACTACTTTTAACATGGATCTTTCCATAGCATATACTAACTCGGATAGCGCATAGAATGCAATGAAATTAAATGAGTTCGCTTCAATTGTCCACAATCTTTTTATAAAACTTGTATCTGTGCAAGAAGACGTCGTTCACAGCTCTATAGAACATGAAGTATGAACACAGCTACAAAGAACCCAACTTACGTTCCCCGATTTCGTAAATCCAATGACAGCCAAACATTTCTCATTCTCCACCTTTAGTTTTGCCTTATCTTCGGCTGTGAAGGGGACCAGAGTAGCCCCGTAGCGATATCCTGTAGGAAGAATTAAAATGCAAACTAATTTCGCATCAAAATACCATGAAAACATCAAGCTGAGAGGAAATAACTTCTTTGCCATCACATTAGGGTGATCTATAGCGGGGAAATGGTGAGTGCAGAGATCGAGTCCCATCAAAAATTGCACAGGAGAGTGTAATTATTTTTCATAATTTTGCCAAAGAACCGCGAACGAGGTGAGCAGAGGTAGGCAAGTTCACCGACTTCGTAGACCGGAATGAAAGAACAACACGTTCTTCTGGGTAATAAGCACGAGAGTTGCTGTATCTAGCGTCGCAATTTGACCATTTACGTTATTAATAAACGTTGTTGATTAAATAATACGCTGTAGAGAGCTCAAAATACCAACAAAGTCCAGTGAGGTTTGAAGCTACGGATTCGGATGAAAGGGTCAAAAATTGGAAAGCTGGAGACATATGTTTGATGACTTTGCTTCCACTTCCCATGGTCTATCGCATTTTCATAAGATGTGGTCGATCAATTACAGTACGTAGCCACAATTACTTAAAATTAAGACTTTATTCTTTAATAACAGATGGACTTATTCTGAAACAGAACTGGAATATTTAACGATACGGAACATAAAAATAATATTGTCTTCGAAAAAGAAGTCGGACGGTCTTTGCGCTCCCCAGCCACTACAGCATATTCTCAGTGGTGGTGAAGAAAAATGTTAAAATCAGATCAAAGAGATGTTTGAAACGTTCTCCTCGGGTTCAATGTCTCCTGAACGCTCCGTCTAGTCAGCTTCAGTGCTTTTCAAAATGAAAAGAGTGTGGATGCTAACCAGAGACAATTTTGGAAGCGGAAACTTCCGTTTGCGCCTCGTCGTGCAGATGAAACGTGGTGACGGCGCTGACCTCCATAGGGGGATCTTGGCCCGCAAAGAAAGGGTGGAGGGGAGGGGGACGGGCAGGATGGAGAAAGTCGTAGCCGATGAGAGGCACCCGGAGGGCCGTTCCACCGATGCTTAGCTCCACCTTCCATGGCCTCGACGGGATCTCACAACGCTCTATCAGGCATCCGCCTCCACTCTCTATCACATCCCTTTCGTGTAGATGGGTTAAAACAGTCCAACTATAAGTTCACTTTCAGGCAGTAGTAGGAGCAATGGTGCGATCGAATACATCAACAAATTACTATTCTCGCCAAATGAAGATAGACTAGCATTCATGCCCACTTTTTGGATACAAATAGAAGAGCTGGGTTAAAATAGTTAATATTTGCCCGTGAATAATGCAAGTGCTCACTATTTTAACAGGATTGTTTCCCACTAAAACCCCAAAAATAACTTATCAAGGTTATGGTTTTCCGACAGATTCATCCCCATTCTTAATCACGCCCGGTCATAAATAAACTAGAGGACAGACTTGTCGCTGCCGCGGTACACTAGGTGGATATAAAATTGGCAATCAAGATTGAAATTCGAAAAACGACTCTAGCAAGGCTTGCTATAATTCAAGACAAGAATGCAAAAATCGGTATGTTAAGTAAGCAAAGGCAGTACGCTTACTGGAAGGTAAAACTATTCCCGCCTACTGCGGCAAGAATTTTATTAAATGCAGTCATTCGTTCATGCATTTGACTCAACTGCGTCCCTTTGGCGGGTATCTCAGGGACACACCCTTCAGTCTTCAAGCTGCTGTACGAGAGGACATGCAGCCCGACAAAGTCCACGATTACGCTCGCCTTTTGCAAATTCCTGATCACTTCACTTATTTGTTCGCAGTCTAGTTCGCCTTCAAGGTTACTCAAAACAATCACACGCCTGTTTGCTTTGACCTTTTGCGTTCTGACAAAACGAAAAAAAAACAAAAAAAGATAGCGTACTTGGCCACCTTTATCAAGTGGTCCACTCCGACAAATGTGGCATCGATCACTAAAAAAGTGTACATCAAGTCAAGAAGCATCCATACAGTCTCCATTCGTGCTGCTGCTTGCAAAGCCTGTGTCAAAGGCTTCAAGCAGATCCCAGTCATAAGGCTCGAGTGGTCGGAAAAGAGAGATATTTGCGAAATTCCCATCCAAATCGGCCAGCTCGTTGTCAGTGACCTCACTGCCAGCCAGTACAAGTGCAAACTGCTCTTTGGACTGAGTAAAAAGCTAAAAAGGAGGACATGTGGGTCTGAAAAGAAAATAACGAACCCTCTGCTGAACCATCAGAGTGAGGCAACGAGTGGCCGCTATGAGAGGCGAACCATTCATATGCGCGCCCACATCCAGAATGGCGCATACTGCCGAGGCCTAATTGTGGAAAAAGAAACAATCACTAAATCAAACACTTAACGAACACGTTCATATATGGTGGAGGCACATTATCCTGCACCCGAATGAAACCGATGTCCTAGTTTCTTATATGATTAATACCCAGATCCACCACCTCACACATAACTCAAACAAACCAAAATTACACTAAACCTCTTTAATACAGTACTATCTTACGAAGTTACTTTGGAATCCATCCAAAAGTCCAAGATTCTCAAGACAAATCTCCATCAAATACTTGAAGAACCCTACGCATACACCCTATAAACGGTCCACTCTTAAGCTAATCAAACGAAGCATTACTAAAATAAATGAAACCACAACATAAATGAGCCATCAAATCAACTTAAGTTATTCCAATGTGCACACCATGGACTAACAATCGTGTAGAGCGCTAAGGCCGTCAACCGTTCTTGAGCATGAGAAAAAACCTTCTAAGGTTTGCCGGAATTTAATCTGTCGGTGAAGGCATATAAATGTAATCTCATTGCTCCATTATACAAGGTTTAGTTTCTTAGACATGGCTTTTTACCTTAAAAAAGGTAATCTTGTGTTTTACTCACAAAATTTTGCCCTTGAATTGAGAATAATTTATTTGCAATTAGAAGCACCCATTGTATGATAAAATCACTATTTTTTTACAATTCTGGCTTGTTTAAGGCAGCGAACTTTTTTAATAGTGATCGAATAGCGCTGGTTACGTGTTAGCAACAACACTAATTCAATGCCGTTCATGGTATTACCTTACAAATTTACACAAGTAAACCTTTTTCACGCAAAATATTTCAATGGTAATGAATACGTGAGTTTGCACATGTCAACGAATAAAAGTGCGTGAACATCGAACCACTGGGAAAAGGGGTTATAGAGGGTGTGATAGGCAAGTCGTCGGAGCAGGGGCAGATTTTATCGATGGATAATGCTTGCGAGGTCCGGCAGGCCGACGCCGAAGGCAGATTGCATGTCGTACTAAAACAACTGCCCTCAGAGACCCACAAAGCCAAAATATCCGAAGTTACATTTGACGAAGAGGCATTGATTACTCTCTCTCTCTGAACGTTTCTCAGACGTAAAAGCTGATGTCAGATTTGTTTTTTTTAAGATCAGATCTGTTTGCTTCGGTGAACGGTACACTTTTTATGTCACAACGGCGCTCCTCATTGACATTGCCTATTACAACCTAGATCGCCACTCTCAGAGCGTCAAGGACCTCCGTCTGCGAATACCCTTCGTTCCCAGCATGGTGCACCTCTCTTGCTCCACACCTTTAGGTGTTGTCCACTTTGACCGAATAGCTGCGCTCAAGGCGAGTAACCCTTCTCCTATTATGATTATAAGATGTGTTGTAAAGCATTGCATGAATTTTTCCCATATGTTTTTATTTTATTGCATTTTCGCTATAACGCCGTCGTTTTTTTTACTAGTCTTTAGGTCTTATCGAATAAACTAATGACAGTCAGTTGCTACCTACCATTTTAAATTGAGTTGGGCTTCAAGATGATGGAACTTTTCAAGTGTTCCACTGATAGTAAGGATAAGTTCCCCATCTATGTTGAATTATATACAGTTGTAGTGAGAGCATGGATGTAGCATCCCAAGACTTCCTCTAAGGTAAAAAAGACAGCACTAGGGCAGAATGCATGTATTCTGGAGACAGAGGGATTTGGGGTTGCTGGCATGGCCCGAAGGCCAGCCAACCGGCTAGCACTGCATGGCCAACCTAGTGAGCGAAAACGGCAGTTCTAACAAACAAAGCATTATACACTTCCTCTCTTCTTTTTTGCGCCGTCTCCAACGATCTCCTAGTTCGGCATCCCGTGTCAGCCATCACAAATTAATCCGGGATAGGGGAAGCACTCACAAGCTAACCGTGCCAGTCATCGAGATTCGAGCGCATGTGTTCTTGCAGTGCCATCGGTTCCGCTTAACAATCAGCAAAGGCGTTTTCCTGATTTCTCCTCTCTCACGATAACGTGTCCCAATAAAAAGATAAGGCATAAGTCAAAGGTTTCGAATGGATCGAGACATATGCAACACATATTTTAATTCCAGGCTTTTTGATACCGTGGGATTTACCCGACAGTATCGTAGATCCCCGAGCAAATGGGGCAATTGTGTCTCATAGCAACAAAGTGCATGTGATGTAAGTGTGCAAAGCACAAAACAATGCTATCGCATGCCGTTCTGCACATTCTGCATCTGTAGATACGCATTTTGACGAAAATATCCGAGTTGCCCAATAACAGGAGAGAGAGATCATACGGAGGATGCTTGACCACAACGTCGCTGATCCATCTTGGTAGTTCCAGTGGACTTGGAAATCACGGCTAGTGTCGCTTCAGTTGTTGATAGCTTTCTTGCAGAACACGAGGGCAAGGGAGGTGCCGAAGATGGACGTCCATCTCAGCCCTTCTTTTACGGGGTGTCAGACATTCTCCCATCCGTAGCACATGCACTCCCCTCACACCGCCCAAGTTTGCCACAAGTGGTGCGGATCAGAATGGAAGTCCATCAAAGTGTTGTCTGCTTTTCGTTGCCGTCAATGTAGCGTCCCAAGACTTCCTTTAAGGTAAAATAAGGCATGGCGCTAGGGCAGAATACATGTATTCTGGAAACAGAGGAATTGGGGCTGTTGACGCGGCCCGAAGGCCGACCAACCGGGTAGTACAATACGGCCACCCGTGTGACCGAAGCCGGCAGTCCGAGCAAACAAAGTATTACAATGGACGTATTTTACCAAACAACACTTTGTAGCTGTTATGTTTGGCTTTTATTTTAGGGGAGGGTGGAATACTTGCTAAAGACAATGAACAATCGACATTCCTGACGAATTCGTCCCCGAAAATAAGCTGATGACTGAAAACTTGCTCATAGCGACACATAAGGAGATGCATCGACTTTTGTTGATAGCTAACCATTTGGTTTTATTATTCAATGCTCATTACTATTCATTATAATTCGGTGACGGATTAATTAATTAAAGTAGCCATTATTTATTTGCAAAAAGCATTCCCCTAACTCACAAACGCGTGAACGGAAGCCGGGGTGATAGTTGGAGAAAAAATTTAGCCCTTAGCAGAACCAGCTCGTGGTGGTTACCAAAGTTGCCCTGCTAGGGGACAAAACTGGTTGCATTGCTGCAGGATAATTATTCTTCCTCATTTTGAACACATTTTTGAGTTCAGGTTCCTCGTATTCCACATTTTCATTACTCTCATATTGCGACATGGGGCCTGGTTTGGGTATACTCTCGCAAGACCAAACGTTATATGACTTTGGGAAGTCGAGGTTGCTCAGGTTTTCATTCATTGCGGTGAAAATCAGGCGAACGTACACCTTTCCTTGACCCACATTAACAATGCGCTATCATAACTGAATGGCTTCGACGACCTCCCCGCTTTTAATTTTAAAAGGTCGCCAAATCAGTGATTCCCTTTACCCTTGAAAATTGGGAAATCTAAACACACTTTTTTAAGTAAAAACGAATTGAAAATACTAAGTATAACCACAGTTTTGTGAATACAATCACCTATTTCTAAACCGTGCTTAGTAAATTCATACATGAAGACGCATTCACTTTCTTGTTCAGCTCAAATTTGTCCTCAGCATTCGACCATTATTTAGCTTTTCAAGACTTCTCTGAAGACAAAAATGCCGTAGTGCTTGAGCAGCGGAGCTGTGAGGCTACTGGTATGATTCGTAAGCCGGGCTGCTTAACAACGTGGTTTGCTGCCAAAACCGAGACTTGATCAATTCAAGTAACCCATGGCCTATTATTTAGCAAATATCAATGACATGCGATGCGTAGTTCGACAGGCTGAAATGGTTCGCTGTCAAAACGTACGTACCCCTAATAATTCTTTTTTTCCTGCCCCCGGGTGGTAAAATAGAAAGAACTGAGCTCCCGGTTTCAACCTTACCACGGCGGTTTGATGTAAAGGGTACTAATGAGGAGACAGTGTGACTTCCAAAGCGTGATCATCTCGACCGCGGCACTGGCGTCGCACAGATTGTGGCTCCAAGACGGTTGGAGACAGCGACGCCGCCAGATGTTGAGCCGCGGCGGAGGTGGCGGTGATGACAGTGACGAAGGGGTGCTGCACGCACCTACCTGTACATCTGCTGTTGGTGTCTGTAGCCGTGTGCTCGTAAAACACTTTGCGTTGCGCCGCTTTGAGCTGTGCTGTAATGGCCAGATCCACTGTGACCCCGATGCGAGGCACTAATTGCGTTCTCGCCTTCCTCCTCTTCGTTGTCTCGCCTCCGCTAGTGTGCCTAATTAATCTGTCCACCATCCGCACTGTCCAGGTGTTTGTTGGAGCAGTAGCACCTGAGACATGTGTTTGCTTGCTAGGCCATCCAATTTCTGATTATTTTTACCTTAGTTAACTTATATATCCGAACGACACAAACAATGGTCAAAACTCCGATAGGCCAAATGTTAGCACTCTTTGATCGGGAAATTCCTTTAGTAACATTTTGGATTTTATGTTTATAATTTATCAATCAATTTTTGGCTCAAATACGTTTAATTTCTAATTATTGACTCCATTATGGCTGTAATGTGCATCTTCCTTAGTAAAGGATTGCTTATGTATGATAAAGCGCTCTATTACAAGAAAGCATTAGGTCATTTGTCCTCTTTCTCCCTGCCACAAAAGAGTTGTTCCACCCAGGTTTCAGCACAGCCAGGCAAATTTTGATGATTTATACTAAAAGTAGTGTCAACTTAACGAGGCATAATAAAGCCAGCAATTGATGCTATAACCCAGTCGCTATATCACTCCTTCATTTGTCCACTGAAATTTGGAGCAGTTTTAAGCAAAAGCATGAGGTTGGGCCGGCGCCATTATCAATGTAGAGCCCCGAGACTTTCGTGAGGATTGGAGAAGCTCTTATACTAAGGCAGAGTATGCATTGCCAACGCACACGGTGAAATGGGGTCTACTCGCGTGACCCAGAGGTCATGCCATCTAGCAGAAGTACAAAAGCAGAGCCTTAAGCGTTTTGGGAATTAGAACGAAAGGTTAAAAGATCAAAGTATCATCTTCTCCTATCGTCTTTTGAGGATTGTCAGCGATTCGGCAACCTTAGTGTGGTCTGTGCTGTAAATATAACACTCACATACCAACCGCGCTAATAATGGAATTTGCATTTAACTGTGAATGTATTTAACCATACGATTGCTGGTTGTTCTTGGCAATTCCACCGAATTCGGAGTTTCGTCCTGTTTGAGAATTGTATTGGGGTAAGGGGTAGTGTGTAGTTCATCGCGTTCATCCATACTGCCATTAGGGCAGTCAGTTAATAAATGACATTGTATATTTTTTGCCCATTCACTTTGATTTTACCTCTGCACTGTCCAGCCCTATTCATCTGGTTTTTACTTAACTTGCAGAGAAGTGGGAGAGGTGCCGAGGCTCCACTCGATTGATACCTCCAAATGGGTACTGGAGGCAGCTCCTTGTCAAAATATATCAGACCATTCGGGGCTAGTGTCACTTTGTTTTTAATAGCGTCCCTGTAAAACACGGGACTAAGTAGGTGCCAAAAGTTGACGTTATTTTCAACCTTATTTTCTGTTAAGGACTGCCACAGATCCGCCCATCTACAACATGTGCCCACCTTCCATCAAGGCAAGATTTAACATTCAGGAATAGAGATCAGTGCATTTGTCTTTTAGGACCGAGACTGCTATTTGTCACCGAATGCGTAGCGTAGTAATGCTCTCCTAAAGGCAAAGTATGACGTTAGGCCAGGGCTAAAATATACATTATGTGCGCACAGATGACGTGGAGAAGGCTGATGGCTTGGTCTGGACCTATACTCCAAGTGTTACACCAACTTATGAACAACTCGATTGATGCGTCAAGAACTAACGCACTTGACTGCATTGTTGCCATTCTAGACATTCTCTTTGTTCGGTATCCGCTACACAGGTACTTCTTCTTCGTTGATTACCCTAATTCACAGCATGCCCCAAGTATCAGGCACTTCGGTATGTACGAGGTCCTAAAAATTAATACGAGTTGGTGAGAGAAAATATGAACACCATCACAGGAAATGTATAAGCAGAAGAATGTTTCCCACATTGCTAAATTCATTGATCACAGGTTTCCATTTGTAGAACGGTCTTTGCAGGGCTTGAAAGAATTGCTTAAGTTTAGCATTACTGTTGTCTTCACTGTATCTCTCGTCTTAAGGCGTAATTTGTCAAAGAGGTTTTATTGGTGAAGTTAAAGTAAAGAGGTGTCACTTGGGTTGAATTTCAAGGTCAAGTTGCCGAAGGGCATTTCAATGTTACCGATGCTGAGGGGCGAATCTGAACATAAAATGGAATTTAAATGCATCGCTGAAACCTCTTTCCGCGTAATTTTAACCACTAAATGTCAAGGAAATCAGCCTTTTACGGCATTCCTTTCAGTCAGGCATCAAATTTTCACCCTTAATCCATCATGCACGATGACAGCAACTATAACAAAATCGACTTCTGGAGTGGAAACACGGAAGTGGAAGGTTTCAATCATTTACTACCAGCAACTCCAAGACAATCCGCAACAACGCGGACGGAACTTGCAGCAGTCGGGATTCGCTGTGTTCACCTTAGCGCCTCATAGTTAGGTTATCCATGCATGCTGTGGTTTTATGGGAGAAGACGGTGGTTGGCCCTATGGTAGTCAAGGTTTCCATTTCGTATTCGCGCACGCATCCGCCCCAAAAAGGAGGAGCAGGTTGTTTCTAATCTACCGTGGTCAGCTTAAGGCAATCTTAAAGTGGTAGCAGGAACGGGGTATGATGAATTTCCAACGTTTTCAGGGTCTGTTAAGTTAAACTCGACAGGCTCCCAGTGGCTAAATTTGGTATTTGATTTTTAAAAATCGACGCAGTAGTTTGCATTTTTCAAGCTTTGGTTAAACTTTTAATAGTAACTATGGGAAATATTGGGGCGTACTCATAATAAAAGTGTACATGGAGTCTTGATAGCGGAATGAAAATCGCAATTACACATTGTCTCTTACCAGGAAATAAACCTCACAAGGCGGATAAATCAGGTCCCAAATCTGGGCTCCAATGTGTTGAAAGATTTTTTGTAATCTTTGCAAGCTACGAACAGTGGTAGTAATGGGTCTGTGTGAAGCCCCATAAATGCCCGAATATCCTCCTACTTATAAACAATCAAAACAACAATGCTAAGCAATACCGATCTGCAAGCATATGGATAGGATCTAATGGCAGAAGGTTACCTTTTTTGCAGATCAATGCATGCCCATCCCCAACGAATGGTCCCGTAGCATTAATCAGTTTCTGGGTTGAGCTATCTTGGACACATTTTCGAAGCCTGATCCAACCAGCTTGGAGTGCTACCTGCTAAGACCTTAACAGTTTGTTGGCATATAAACTCGTCGAAATTTTTTTGAACTTTTACTTTCGACATAGACAACTCCAAACCTTTTTCCAAATGAGGGAGGTACCTCAATGCAACAGTAGTCCACTTAGTGCAAGGGGCACAAGTCAAAGTCTAACCATAATCTAAAAGAAAATAAAATTGCATTGGGAATTCCAAGCTTTCATGATCCAAATGCTACAGCTTAATGAGCCGACCGCATGGGTAGAAGCGCAGTTGTGTTTGCTCCCGCGGTCGTGATCTGCCCTGTGTGCTGCAGCCTCTAAATAAAGTTTTGTTTTAGCCACCATCGTAGCAGCAAAGCGAGGGAAGGACAGTGGCTCTACTACTGGTGTGCCTACTAGGCATTATAACATCAACAACAAAAACAGCAGCAGCAAGATGAAGGATGTCTGTACACTTGTGCGTGAGTGTTTTTTGTGTGACACCCTCACTTGGTCATTTATTGGGCCACTAAAGCACCCACGCGCAGGTACACGCAGAGGTGGTCCATTTGCGCACCTTGGCAACCGACACTCAGACGGACGGACGGTTGGTCGGTAGGACAGGGATGGGGGCGAAAAGCGGAGTGCTAACCAGTTTTGCTACCAGTGCCATCACTGCCGCCGCCGCCACCACCACCACCACCACCACCACGCGGGGATCAAATGCTCTGTGTGTACATGTTCACCCCTTTCCTCCACCTTCGCGTTCTCACGACCAGTCAAGCGGCTACCCCGGCCAGAGGTGTTGCTGCGCAAGCGAAGTATTGCATCACAAATTTGTGTCTGCGTGCACATACGCTCCACTTCGCAGTCTCCACCTCACTCGCCTGACTTTCGAATTCAACATGTGCGTTGGCAACATGGAGAGCGACCTGTGGTGACTACTTGCAAATATCAGTCTGATCTGTGCCAAAGTTTCTTCCATTTCTGCATTAATACTACAATGTGACAGGTTTGAGTCCACTAGAGTCCATTAAATAAGTTGAGATTGTCAAATAAAATAGTGGGAGCAATGAATTTGCTTCTTTTCTTAAAAAATATCTGTTAATTTAACTATAATAACAAAGCTTTAGAAGCTAATTTACGCATGATCCAAAAAGGATTCGCTAATTTGAGTAGATATCATGCCAATTCGAACCTTGAAATGATACTCCAACTCCAAATGCCGTTCTTAACAGGCCCACTTGACTTTCACCACCTGCTCCTGGATCTCTTACCAGGATGAAGGCAAATGGCCCGTCCCCAAATCGGTTTCTCGATATCGCGAAAAGTCATCATAAAGGATGCTGGGGGAAGAGTGTTGGGTTTTATCGGTGGGAGACCCCTCAAAACTTCCTAAGGCTGTCGTCTAAAAAGGCGGTCGTTGACGTCTCTCTTTTTGTCATGATGACAGCACTTCGTCTGCTTGTGTGGTTTATTGCACCAATCACCAACACCATCAACAGCAACAGTAGTTGAGAATGGGGTCACTGAATCGGTCATAGGCAAGAAGTCTGTTGCTAGGACAGCTGGCCTGTCGAATCACAGTAGCAGTCGTAGAGACGATGCCCATGTGAACATTATTTTTCGAAGAAAGCATCGTTGAATGTAGCGCAATCTTTTAAAGAATTGCGCTAGAGTAATTGTTTTACCATTGTCGTAAATGCCACTTTACATAAAAAATAAAAAATCTTTAATTGGAATCAATGAGTGGTGTCCTAGTGTGTACGATTCTCATTATTAATAATTAATGTATTCATTTGTAAAAATACCCCCCTTTATCCACATTTGCATACAAAAAATGCTCTCAGCATCCGTCAATGGCAGAAATTTTGTATACTACACACAGATTACTGCGAGTTTAACAATCTGCAAAAGATAATAGCAATTATATTACTTAACAACCAATATCAAGATCATGTGCCTGACTTTTGATTTCATTAAACCTTTTGCACCGAATTCACCGCTATTTTAAGAATAACTCCCAGATTAACCCCGAGATTCTTGACTTAATCGTGGTCTCGGTGGTGTGAAGAAGCTAATTCAAGGATCGTTTGAGATTACAATCGGGAGAAGAGTTGTGCGAAAGCCCAAACGCTTGGATCCCTTTGAACCTAAGACTTGTCACATTCATTGTTATACTTCTCAGTTGATATGTAAGATTACTGTGCTGGAAATTGGAGTCAATTTACGTGGATGTGCTCACCTAATAATGCAGGTAGCAGCTCCATTGCCTTGTCCATTTTCAACATCAGGTTTCGAGTTTAAAAGCTTATAGTGGTACGAATCAGAGTAGGAGAGGAAAGTAGAGTAATACAAATAACAATTAATTTAATGGAATACATATATAAGTGACATAATTCTGTCTTCCTACTTCATTATGTTTATTATTTATGGGTCCCATAGGATGACTGTGGGGTGCTTAAATTCAGTTTTACATCTGTTTAAATCGTTTGATTAGATTCTATAACTACTAATCTCGATAGATATTTTGGTTAGTGACAATTGAACAGTTGTTTATCGTCTGAATTGTTTCAACAACAAAATTATTCAATTTCTTTACATTGCAGTTTATACAAAAACTCGTCATTATTCGAAACCGAAATAATTCACATCAATGAGATAGTCTTTAGATGAAAAATTAGGCGAAGATCAAACAGGTTCAGCAAAGCCTCCCGGACGCTCATTTAGACCAATAGGCGAGGTGCGCGAAGCGATGCTTACTACACCAACCAATCAGCCTACTACCGTTACTATCTGGCCAATCAACTGTTGGACTACGGAATGCGGGAGTAAAACGAATCTAAATTAAGGTGACCATTATCGTTCAGTGAAAATAAGCGAGGAATAGGAAATGGCGCATGATGGAGCACCGTTTACGCAGCACCCTCTGATTTATGCATCCTCGATTTTCCACATTCCACCGCCTCAAGAACTACTCCAAATAGTTGCAAATTGGAAAAACTACTCCTCTTCCGCCTTTAAGCCACCACCAACTTTAAATCGGTTACCACAGGGCAATAGCAATGGCAGCAGTCGCAACAGCCCCTTTGTGGAAGGCTCAGTCACAGGTATTTATGGGTCCATACCTTGCCTATTCAGAAGTATTGAAACACTTTTCTCAAAACGCTTTAGGATATGCATCACTTAGTTTTTTTATTGGAAACAATTTTTATCAGATAACTGGAAGCTTATACATTAAGAAATGCATTTCTGTGGTAGATGATGCCTCGCTATTTAATTTTGTATATGTTGCATGATTTCGATATTAGCTCAAAAAATTGCCAGCACTCAGGCAATTTTTAGCACACCAAGCACCTATTAAGCAGGAGGTCAGATTTATGTAACTATTTTATTAATTATAAGTACAATTACATTACAGTGACAAACTTAGTAGGATTTAAGCATTTTTAGGTTCTTACTCAAAATAGTAAAGTCGTCAATCCATAGACTAAGTTTTATTTAAACAACAAAGTGGTCGATTCCAGATAAAAGCTCAGTCTGCAATGTTTGAAAATTTTGCTGCATGATTAACTTATTTAACTTATCCGAAATTTTGAAACACACTATGGAATGGCTCATTTGAAATGTGCGAAAATTTTCTGATTTCAGCAATTGAGTTTTTTCTGTAAAGATTAGATAATAACAATTTTTGTATTAGAAGTGGATTTTGATTCATCATGTATCTGTACCAAATTTCAAAGTCGATTATTTTAACTGTTTAGCACGTACCGCGCGAGCAGCCACACAGTCCGTGTCGGTGAAGCGTAGCGACGATAAAAAGTCTGACCCTACACGGGCAGGCACTCAAACAGAGACGGCAGCTTTAAAGGCATCAAGGCAGACTACAGGTGGCTTTGCTACCTCAGTCTCAGGTGTGCACTCTATCGAGAGTGAGTAGTCAGTTTCCTTAAATCTTTCCAGAGATCATTGATCTCGTAACTTACTGAACCTGCTTACCTCACATAATGTTTGTGGCACTACATAATTTAGCTTTTTGGTATTTTGACTGACATCTCATTCACTAAGACATACATGGGTTACATTCTGTGTCGCGATTAATGTAGACTGTTCCGCTTCACTGCACCAAGCAGATGTGAAACATTTTGACTTCCGAAAGCTGGCAGACTCTTGCCTGAGACCTACGAGAGACCAATTTACCCCAAAGATCGTTGATAGATCAGAAAGGCGCCATAAATGCTTTCCCAAACTACGATTGCAACACTCCCTCTTACCCACCCGCACTGCGACCAACAGGTGCAGGTAATTGCTCTACTGTGCAGAAATAAGTAGGTGTTGTCTACCAAGATATTCAACACGAAGATTATACCTTTTTAGAACGAAAAGGCAGTACATATGCCAATTTTGCTACCGACAATTCACCAAGTCCTACAATCTTCTCATCCATGAGCGCACTCACACAAATGAGCGGCCCTTTTCTTGCGAGGTTTGTGGAAGAGCATTTCGAAGGCAAGACCATCTACGCGACCATAAGTGAGTTGTTGCGTCCAATGTCTCCGGACAATTTTTATGCACAAAATGCTCTATAAGCTTGTTCATTTATTATTCGAAAGCTTAAAATGTCTACAAATGTGCTACATTAAATTTAAAAACTTGAGTTACGTAAAACACAACTATATTCCACATACGTCCATGGAATAGTCGAATGATAACCAACGTTGATACTAATCCAGTCACTTCTAAAAACCGTAGAAGGCGGATTGTTATTTGGATGTTTGCAATGCGAGTGGAATCTGGATCCATGGATGTAAAACAAAACGAACCCACTGGAGTAGAGGGCGCTTTGTCTCCAAAAGAGATCAGAAGATTTAGTGACAAGTAAATGCCGTGCCTTCCATCTTTTAATGAGAAATTAAAAGCTCCCGCAGCTGACGCATAAATGCACCGGATTAGCTATTACCAGAGAACAAATCTCTAAACACCTTTCATTTTTTCTACTCTTCAGGTACATACACAGTACGAAGAAACCATTTGCATGTGAATTTTGTGGCAAGGGATTCTGTCAGTCAAGAACACTCGCGCTACACAAAATAACTCATTTCCCCAACAAATAAAAGTTATGATTGTAACAGGGTTCTTCTTTTCTTCCTCCTCATTCCTTTCTACCTTACTAGCAGAAGACCGAGCTTTTCTGGGAATGGTTTTATTTAAGGGGAAAAGGTCAGGTAGGGATGTCCAGTCTACGGGGCTGAGGTATCCGGCGCAGGGGGAGAACACGCTAGCGGGCAATCAACCACGTGTATATTGTGTTCCCGCCTCTCACCTACAAAGCGTATATAAACACCGACATTATTATAATGATGAATTACTTTTTTCTTTGCGCTGATTTTTTTAAGCACGCTCATTCCATGGTTAATTATTTGCAATAAATTAAAGTGGGCGTAACGGCAATTTGGGAAAGCCAGTAGGTTTAAAGTTATGTCCCCATATTCTTTATAATTTTCAATGGGCGTCACCTTAAACGTTCTGTAGCTTTTTTAATGCATAAAAACTTGTTTGGCCTTATGCAATGAAAGGAAAGTACCCCTTCCTTACATGTGTAATTAATCTACTTATGAAACGAGATAAAAGTTATAATGCTTTGGTTGTTTGCTTGCTTCACGGTTTTGGAAACGGTTACTTAGGCCTCTGCCACTGTGCCTAGCCTCTAGGTCATGCCAGTGATCCCCCAAGGCCTACTATGCGTTACAATGCATATTCGACTTGAGTAGTGTGTCTTCTTTAGTCGTCTGAGCAGTACTGGGAAGCTACGAATCGACCAAGTACTTCCACCACGAAGCCAAAGCAGATCCTGAATATCAGTGATCGCATCTTTATCAATTTACAAGGAATGTTAATTTAAGAAAAACTCATTCCTCATTGGCTAATGCAGACGGTACCTAAAAGCATCTGAGGATCTGTGTCGTTTGCGACTAGTGTATGAATTACTTTTCTTAACTAAACCCAGATGAGAACACGATAGTTGAAGCTCCCTAATAAGTCTATCCACTCGAGAAGGCTTCGTTGCACTTGAAAAGATTGGGAGGTTATAGAAGGCACTGCCATGGCACAAACAATTTACCTAGCCTTTCCAGAGGAATAGCGCATAGTAGAAATACTAATGAGCACAAATATCGCAACTATTTTAGATTCGCATTTAGGTTTGCCTTATCCCTCGTTTTAGGTCTTAATGCAATCCAAAAGCGTAGCCCCCATGCGACGTTATTATGCAACCAGCTTGGATTGGTTGGATCGGAACCTTTATTCAATTGAAATATTCTATGATACAGACCGTTAAAACTGACTTGGAGAAGGAAAAATGCAGCTTTACTATACAATACTTCCCATTGCACGATCTTCCATTCGCAAGCAGGTACTCACAACCTTTTTGGAAAGAGGCCAACATCCCAAGGCTTTCAAGCTTCAAGCCCAAAATAGGAATTTGTTTTTCCTTGAAGATACTCGAAAGCGAAATAGATTATCTAGTAGTGTAGAGAGTACTGTACACGCCATTTGTTGGCGCTGACTGTGCTAAGGTCAATGGGTGACACGAATGTGCAATTCTAAGGTCATATCATACTAGCGTAGTTGTTGGTTCCATCTGATGAATGGAAGGGTGGTAAACTCATCAGCGGATGGACTAGTGCCCAACTTGAGTCCCCCAAAAAAACATCAAAAAGCATGAAGACTGATAAATTAAAGATGCACCCGCCTACCCAACTTGATCGAGAATCGGCAACAAATTTACTCATTCAAGTTCCCAGGAAGTCAAGTAGTGGCAGATTTTATCAGACGTTATTTAGGCATAAAGCATGAACCAGCTGCAATCCGAGTGGCAAGATGCCACGGGAGGTGGGAGTGACGATCTTCTCCAACAAAGGAAACAAAACTCTCAATCCGTTAACTCAAAAGCCTAAATGTCGCCAAAATGGTGTAATAACGACATTGATTTAAACATCCACTAATTTAAAAGAATGTGGCACCCAAGTGACTACAAGCTTGTCCATAAAAATACCTTAGGTCAAGGATAAGAATGTTGGTAACCAGTTGTGATCAAGATTGAAAAGCTGGAAAAGGTGTAAAAGGGGGGAACACACACATACACAGACACATATGTATATCACAAAGTAAAGGAGCGATTGAGGCTCGGAGAAAGACGAGGAAGCAATTCAGCCTGCAGCCGATCTCAGCTGTACTCGTGAAAACGATCTGGCAGGAAATTGGCCTCGTTGAACTCGTTCTGCCGATGCCGCGCATTCCAGTGCAGGCAATGTGCCAGGTCTTGGAACCAGTCTGCCACCTGTAAAGGAGGGACGAAGAGCCATCACTATCACTCCATGCCCAAATGCGCTCAACCCTCAATAAACCTTACCGCGCATATTACCACCGTTGAGATAAAGTTCAAGTGGTCACATCAGTAGGTACGATTTTACTCACTAAAATTTATTTTAGCGTACCACGAAGTACGTCCTTCTCACATCTACCTACTCCAATCTTCAAAGTGTGAGATAAATTGAGTTTAGGGGATGCACTATCAAAATGCCAAACCACTTTTTTCCACGTCATCAATTATTGTGAAGCAATAATCTCGACAAACAACTTCTGAGGTAAGAGAAGAAGAACACAGGATACCACATAAAATTAATATATAGATAAAAATTTCGAAGAATTTTGCATTATTAGCCCAAAATAATGATGACAGGGACCGTGTGAGCAGCGGTTTAAAATCGACAGAATAATTCAGCTGATAAATTGGATTTATTTCAATCCAAGGGTGGTTAGAAAATCAAGAGAATGAGTAATTTGTTAAATGAATGGTTTTTAAGCAAAATGGACAGTTATCACGAAGCGTAAACAGAACAGTAAAGCAACAGATACAACAACGCCACCAACTCCTAAGCGCACTGCCTCTGTGAGAGCTACAGCCACAGAGCTGCTATAAAAATTAGGACAATCTCTAGGGTGCCATCCCACCTTCTTTAAAAGCAAAAACAAGAACTCAGAGGCCAACAAAGTGGTCTTTTTAGACCCTGGATGAGCGGCATTATGAGTTCTAGCTGCGCTTTAATGGCGAGGCGTAAACATCAGCGGCTGGGATTATAACTACTTGAAAAAAAACAACGCACACGCATTTAAGACCCCCTCTGGCCGGCCAAGTGACTTTACCCGATACATAATTTGAAATGTTTTACATTTCCACGCCTCAATGTTGGAAATTATAGCAGTGGGACCTTCCTCAGAGAGTCACGACTTTTGGCATTCCGACCAGTACAAGCCTAACAGAATCTATCTCTAAGAAAATAATTTCATCACTGATAGCCAATTTTACATTATACTAAAGCAATAAAGGGAGCATCCTTATTTATTTTTTCGGAAATTTCAACACGATCAAACTACCACCCACATGCTTTTTAACTCAGAGTTATCCTGATTAGTAATAGACATGCATCAAATCCGGAGAATGCCATGGTTTAAACAACTCCAATGCTTGTTAAAATGAAAAAAAAAATGCACCAAAACTTTCCCGTTTTCAACCATCCGTCCATTCACATAGTACTTTGTGACTTTCGCCAGTAGATTTATCAGTGACCTCAAGCCTGAGACAATTTCTACAGAATGGTTATTTTCAGGAGCGGACATGCAAACTTGGCTGCTTTGCCACACAAAATCGAGCGCTTTTGGTGCTCATACCCGGAAATCACATGCACAACTGAAGAACATACCATATCAGGTAACATTTTTGATGGCTAGCCGCTCAGTACTGATACTGCTTAGTTGAGGATTGAATCAACGCCCCATGAATTCACTTTAAGGGGTACATTCTGACCTGAGACAGTAACGGCTTTTCAGTTGTCTACCTTAATTTCAATTCACATTTTGGGAATCACTTAGCCTTCTTCGTAAAAGGAATAAGTAAAAATTGAGACGCGCAAAAAAGCATGTCTAAATTGTCGTGGTCACGAGATAGAACACAAGACTGGTCTTTTACGCTGCTTCGAAGTGACTTGTAAACCAATTTGTATTAACCACAATAGACTGGAAAAAACTAACCTTATAACGTGGGTACTTTCTAAAGGATTACATTTACAAATGTCTATAAGTGCAGCAACACAGTCAATTCCCAGGCTGCTTCAAGAATTATCATTGCAACTTGTTGAAAATGATCGGCAAAGGAAATAATATACAGCCTACAGGTAACTAGGTGCAAAAATTCACCGGAACTATCGAGAATCACTAATGAAACTATCTCAACATTAAATGTATGGAGAGCAGAAAGAGGGTTGCAGACCTGATTTTCACTGCCAAAGCATGGAACAGGGAAGTGAGAGGCGGTGAAGACAACGCGGTCGTCCTTGTGAATGATGTGATGATGTCGAAGGCGTCCATCGTTTGAGAGGTGCACGGATTCACAGCGCGCGTCGGGAGCAATAGAAACCTCGAGGCGAGTGGAGAAAGGGAGCACCAGCGGACGGCAGCTCAAAGAGTGCGCGTTAATCGGCGTCACAAGAATGGCCGGCACGGCAGGATTCAGTATCGATGCGCCCGCCGACATGGAGTACGCTGTACTCCCTGTTGGTGTGGATATTATTAAGCCTAGTGAAGGAGAGGGAACATAATAAGATGAATGAATGTCTGTCTTATTACTTACATACACACTTACGATCTTAGCGCTCTATTGAAATTAAGTGGGCTTAGGTATACAAGAATACCCCATAGTACCAATCTCAAACTTTTTGTGTGGTACCCGAGGTCGCCTATAGCAGCAATTGGGAAGGCGAAATAAAACAACGACGGAAAAAAAACGAGTGAAAGTCAGGTAAAGAACACGTTTCAAACTGGTAAGGCTATAGAGAGAAAATTAAAACCATGGAGCAAAGAAAAAGATTTTATGGGAAAGCAGCTCCAACTCACATGCACCTAGCAAGCGCTAGAAGGGCAAACAAGCGCTCACTGCTAACCAGTAAAGGAATCAAACGAGTAACTTGGGATGAGAGTAACAAAAAGGTACGTATGCGACAGCTTTACAAAAAATCATCGTGAAAGACTGCATTATAGAGTATCATCTTTTACCTCAACACAAAATTGGTGGGCTTTTGAAATCGAGTAGATGCATGTAAAAGGTGAAAATGGTTAATATCAGATTGCGAACCCTTCTTTAGCATAAGTCTAAAGGCTTGAAAACTATTTGATTGTACTTCGAATAATCCAAAAGCTTTCTATGGTCCAAACTGGAACTCCATTCTCAAGTAAACATCAATTAATTTGCAAATCAAAAGTGGAATCAAGAATTGAGACAACAATAATTTCTAAACAAAATCTTTGAACAAGTTTCCGAAAAAGCTTACCAAGTGATCCGAGGAAATTTCACTGAAAATACGGGGTTACTCAAATGTGTCTTTAACTGGGGCAATTCATTTTAGCTTGGATACATCTGATGTCAAAACTATCATGGAGATAAATCCTGTATGGTACCATAATCCATGGTATCAGCGAGAGATTTAAAGAGTAAGCCCGCCTTTGCGGGAAACGGGCGTAAAAAGTGTGACAAAGTGGTATAAAGAGCAGACTTAGAGACGTACCATCACCCCAGAATCGAGTGACCTCTTTGCCATCAACACTGAGAGCTAAGACTGTGAGGTAAGGGCAGTTGCCGCGAGTGAAGGTTGCTTCATTTAGTATCTAACACCCAAAATGCACAATATCAAAATGGGAACATCAGTCTATGCAAGTTCTGCATGGATTGCGATTGATTAAGAAATCTCACACTTGAATGTCAACGATAGTAAGCGCTTTGAAGAGAAAATAGGACTGGTAGTAAGGCATGAATGAGAGAGAAGCAATTCGGCAGACAGTGCAATGACGCACTGGAGAACCCATCGCTTACATGGAAATAATCAGCTCCAGTTTGCCCTTCAACTGAGTCCAGCTCTAAGGATGGGGAAGGACACATTTCCGAGTTCTTCCCACGTATCATCTGACAGCAGAGGCGGGAGCGAAGAATGCAGGGTCCGCCCTCTGGACGAAGACGCAAACAAGAAAGGCAGATTAGCTTAATCTCTAACAAGTTTTCTCTTTGTCAATAGCCTGCGCTATACATGCGTCGTGTCCCACAACTTCAACTGGGTGTCTGCGCTGCAAACATCAATGTTTTAAGCGTTGGCAACGTTACGAAATAGCTTCATAAAATCGCGCTAAGTAGGGTATTCAGAGTATTCAAATACAAGCACAATTACTAGGTAAGAGTTTATGCAAATTAAATTCAATAAAAACGGACGACATAAATGGCACTTGAGTAAGATCTTGACGAGATGACTGCCTTAATCCACCCAAGAATTCAAAGTAGATGGACCAGATGCTACCCATACCAGTGCAAATTTGCTCGAGAACATGAGGGAAGTCAGCGAAGTTGAAGGGTGTGAGAAAGCCCAGACTGCCCATGTAGAAAGAAATGATGGGCGGAACAGTATCCTGGGAGAATAAACAAACAGATAGAATAGTGCGCAGAAAGTAGACATCAGTTAGTTAATAATTCGACGACTGTTCTTACTTTCAAGCAGTACAACATTCAAAAACTTTAGTGTTTTATCAGGCATTTCGCATGTAATTTCAGCATCATTTTCGACGTCAAGAGTCAGCGTATTTTGATCTATATGGTGCAAACCACTTTTTGCACTAATAGCCAAGAAGATTAACTAGTAAGTTAAAAAATATGTTCACAAGAACTCAACTTATTCGATTTTGCCTTTAAGAAGCAGATCAAAATATACCTGAAAGAGAGATGCCACATGAAGAAGAGTGCCATCACCACCCATGCAAATGACCATATCCGTGAGATTGGGTTCATTGACCATTTGACCGTCAAACACTACAATCGCGCTCTCAGGATTGACCATTTGGGTATCGGTCTGCCACAATTGCTCAGGATGTTTGCCAGCGTCGGTTATTTCAGGGGGTAGATCGACCCGATCCAGAGAGGCTACTGATCCCCTGAGATCACCAGAAGGGGGTGGTCTGTCATTACGGATGTGAGCGTCCAGAATTGGCCGAAATTCCTCATCTGCACGTAGAGCTTCGATACTGGGCTTTTCCAAAAAGATAAATGCATTGAAGTACTAAAAGTAACAAAAGAAATAGACCTGATTTGCATGACGATATGACGTCACTACAGAGTAAAATGCGATAAGGCATCAAAAAATGCATCCGACCAACTTCCAGCGTCACATTAACGCAAATTTCCCGAATTCACAAGACCACAAAACTAATACAAAACCAGGTCCGGAATCAGTCCATCCCAATGCCAAAAAAACTAGTCCTCCTCAGATTTATATTTTTGCTGAATGTAGCCTTTCTTGACCTCGCTCTGCAATACTACCCATACTGCTGTTTGATTTAAATTAGCTTGTAATAGTTGCTTCTTCTTATTTTATGGGCATGCAGCTCTATGATTTTGGCAGTACTGAAGTGAATTTACTGGGTCAGTAAGAAAACAGCCTGGTATATTTTTGTTGAGTCCATATTACTGAACTCCGATTATTCGAAAGTGTTGTTTAAGAAATATATCAGGTCCAGTACCTCTTCTTACTGAAAAAGCATTCGAAAAGTAAGGAACGTCAAGATAAATTAATACGTATAACCTTAAGAAGGAAATAAACGACGGCTTTTAGTCCACTGACGACAGACGGGGTATTCATTTTGTGGATGATGAGAATATTCTTCGACCGGTAATTCCACTTAATTCTGTAAACATTACCATGCTTCTTTAAGCTAAAGGGATAGCTTGCCAGAACCAAATACCTGAATGACGGATGGATACAGACGACTTCACACATTAAGAACTCAAACACATCTAACCCAACCAGCACACGGTACTACTAGAAGGTCACAGGTAAACCTCGAGGACACATGATTCACTGAGGTATATTAAAACCGAAACCGAATGATGTGCAATTAAATTATGTATAAGATCCTTTAGAGAAGTAGCACTTTATTATTGCTTAACGCACCCAACACAATAGGTAAAATATTTAGCGCGTGTAGATTAGATTACAATGCATCCAACGTACTGGCCGTTTTTTAAGCGTTGCCACAAACCAAAAAGTAAAGTGTTGCCATGCACTAAGACAATTTAGATGTCTAGAATTAAAAATTGCACAGGAGCCAACTTTTTACACATCTATGACTCTAATGCATTACACCTCGGTTGCGTCATAGGTATAAAATAGTATAACTTTTATTTTGACTAAAATGTTAATTGTGTTGTGGCGCTCCCAAAACCCCTTGAAGGTAAAAAAAGGTGCAATACAAGGGTAGAATATGCATTTAACAGACAGAAGGAGTGCGGCAATACTGTCCTAGCTGGGCTAGTAGGCCTTCGCGCCATGTCAGCAGCCTCAAACCCTCTGTTTGCATAATATTTGTGCGCATATTCTTCCCTAGTATTATGCCTTCTTTCGCCTTCAAGAAAGCCACGGAAGTTACAAATATAGCCACCTACGCAGTAATTGTAGTGTTTAAATGTGCTTTGTAGGTCAGAGGCGAAAAGAAAATTTTAATTTGGTCGCTGATGCACGCGCTTCCTCTCGGGAGTCGAGAACTCCCCAGTCGTGGATATAAGCCCACAGCCATTGCCTAACAACCTTAAAATAAAAGATGTCTCGTTATATTCCGCCTTCTAATAGCAAAGTGGTAAAGAAGGAAGTGGAGGGATTGGGAGATCCCACTACAATCTAAGTGACCTAAATCGTCAGTCAGAACAACCAAAGCATTACAGCGCAAACGTTTTTTTCTATTCCAGAATGTACGTGTGATAGTTTCGCTGGTTTCTTAACTCTTGTTTTCGATTACGGTCACTTGATTGGTCATTTCAATGCCTTATTGGGCAATTTCGCAGCAGAGATTGACGTTCGCTGACCAGACTTTGCAATCTAGAGGTGTTAAGCGAATTGTCTGGGGTAATAATAAATAAATGCATGTTTGATTTTACCAACTACCAAAAAAGCAATGGAGATAATGCAATTTCAAGCTTAAGAAAATGAGCATTGATTGTAATAATGCTGGTGTTTATATACGCTTTGTAGGTGAGAGGCGGGAACACAAGATCCACGTGGTCGAAAACGAGCTCGCGTGTTCTCCTCGGGAGCCGGAGGCTGATGCTCCGTAGATTTGACGTTCCCACCTACCTGTTTCACCCTTAATAAAACTATGCTTAGAAAAGCTTGGTCTTCTTCCAACAAGGTGGAAAGGGAGGAGGATGAAGAACGGGAAAATCCCGCTACACTGGTGGCAGCGTCGGCGGACCTTCCCCCCTTCAAAGGCGATATGGACTTTGAAGATTGGTTGTAAACCGCTAGGTTTTACATCCACTTGTACCCCCAGCGGCAGAGAGTGCCGCTGCTGCTCCACGCTCTTCCGCAAGAGCTCTTTCTCTCAGCAATAAAAGCAGGAGTCACGCCCGACTCCGACATCAACCATTGCTGCGATATTCTCTCGCAACTGGCCATTGTCCAACGTGAACGTTCTCTGGCCAGAGAGTTCTTCCACCGAGACCAAAAGGTGGGTGAAAATGACGAGGACTACGCTCGGAGCCTGCAACTCCTAGCTGAAGGAGCCTTCAAAGGTTGCCCCCCAGCCAAAGTGACCAGCTGGGTGGTCGTCCAATTCTGCGCGGGAATCCAACTTCCATCTATCGCCGCGAGGCTCAATGCAATGAAGACCAACGATCTCAACCGGTTGGTCAAGGCCGCGACTAAGATACGTCAGGAACTTCTGACATCTGCTCCTCAGACGTCCCACCGACGGCCAAATCAGCCACGCCCTCGCTGGATCCCCTCGCGCCAGACCCCAAGAGCAGGTGAGACCCATTTCTCGTTATCTTGCCAACCCCCAAACACACCTCGCCCATTTCTGCAAGCTCTCGGCAAGTTAGAAGGATACCCCTGTCGTTTCCTCCTGGACTCGGGAGCAGTTAAGTCCCTTGTGAATCCCGAAGCGTTCCCAGATCTCTTCCGCAAGATTCGTGCCAGGCCTTCCTCCATAAAACTACTCTCAGCCGAAGGGAGGAAGATGAAAGCGATAGGAGAGACGTCGCTAAAGATCACAATAGGGAAGGAATCCTGAACATCACAATTTATTATGTGTCCAGAATTAGTATGTGACGCGATACTGGGCGTTGACATTCTCCGCAAGACTGGAGCAATCCTGACCTTTGCAGAGGATACCTTTACGACCCAACAGCACAAAGCAATAAAGTCGGTCGAGCCTTCCCTGGGAAAGGACGCTGACGAAATCTGCAGCGCTCTGTTCGAAGCCGCAGGTATCCCTGTTAACAACCTTGAGGAGCTTTGCTCACGGTTAACAAATATCACCGACAGCGAAAGGAAGGAACTACACTCATTGCTGTGCAGATACTCCAGAATGTTCTCTTGGCAAGGAACCAAACTCGATCGGACGAGCATCATTAAACATGCCATCGATACAGGTGATGCTAAGCCAATATGGCAGCCCCCGAGACGCATCCCCCCGCCACTCTTGGAAGACGTAAATCGTCTACTAAATGAGATGATCTCCAACGACGTGATACGGCCATCCAAATCACCGTGGGCCTCCCCGATCGCGCTAGTAAAGACAAGTGACGGAAGCCTACGGCTGTGCGTGGACTACAGAAAACTGAACGCCGTGACCAAGAAGACCGAGCTTTTCTAGGCATGGTTTTATTAAAGGGGAAACAGGTAGGTGGGAACGTCCAATCTGCGGGGTATCAGTCTCCGGCTCCTGAGGAGAACACGCGAGCTCGTTTTCGACCACGTGGATCTTGTGTTTCCGCCTCTCACCTACAAAGCGTATATAAACACCAGCATTATTGCATTGATAATGGAATACTGAGTATTATATCAAAGCTAGTAGTTGGTGTAAAAAATGCAATGCTGTAACTGAATGTAGCACTTTTTGTTGAAACTGCCGGTTTCGGTCAATTAGGTGGCCGTATTGTACTATCCGGTTGGCTGGCCTTCGGGCTATGCCAGCAACCACCAATACCTCTGTCTCCAGAATACATGTATTCTGCCCTAGTACTGCCTTCTCTTGCCTTAGAGGAGGTCTTGGGACGCTGCACTGACGATCTAAGTTTTTGGATTGCGCTGTGGGAAAATTTGTGATTCGTGGCTATTTTAAATTGATCACTTAACCAGTGAAATTGCAGTCTTGTGTAACATTTTTGAAACAATATACGTAAAACTAATCACAATTTTGCTAAGTAACACAACCAAAATTTGTCGAAAAATTGGATCCAGACAGAGACGAGCATAGATTTCCTTGTTCCTTTGTTTGGCTGACTGAAGATTTTATTTGAAGACTTGGGCAGTCACTTTGTTAAAAGGGGACCACTATTGAGTAGCACAAAAATATGGAACGTTAGCGAATTTGATTCGATTTTTAAATGTTAAGTAGACTTCTCTAAACCAGTTATAGCGTCCTGACACTGCCTTATAAAAAAAGGCGTAACGCTTCAAAAGAACATACATATTAGGCAAAAAGAAGATAACAAGCATACTAGCGCGGCTTAAAGTATAGTTTATTCAGCCAAGACAGTTTTCGTTGCTCAATCAAAGTGGCGCAACGTGACTGTCGTTCAGTTCCTCTTCCTTACAACTGCCCTGTTATCGAAGTGGTGGATCGGATTGTAAAATATTCGATAGTTGAGTTGGCTTCAGGCTGTACAAGCACTGGATACACAAGGTTTTCGCAACACATTTGCTTTAAGGGTACAGCTCTCGTTCAACATTGGATTCGAGTTGTTTTCCGCTCCTCGCACAAGAGGGACACATAAAACAACAGGTGTTAGGGTAATATGTTTTGGTGCATTGCAATGGGTGGCAAAATCTCAGCCTCGCAGAAATTTGTAACAAATTGAGTAGAGCTATTACAATTAATACGATTTTTATGGACTGGTGTAAACCACAACTTAAAAAAGTTAATAGTATTTTAAGTTTGTTTGCCCTCCTGCAGCAATTATAGGTCCCAAATAATAACATAGTTAGGTAAAAGGTAACCATTTACAAAAATAGCTGGTGCAATTTGTTCTTAATCTGGGTCACTCGCGTTTTAACGGGCCGGTGCAGAATTTCAAGGTGAAACTAGTTGGCATGTTTCTGTCGCTCCCGGCCATTGATGTCCTACGGTACACCGCGTATCTTCAGTCATCAGGGTCGCTTTAAGGGTAGCATCGGATTATGTCCGAGAAATCAAATGCATCTGTAAAATGTATACTGATCGGTGAAAGCGGAGTGGGAAAAACTAGTCTGGTGGTTAGCTACACAAAAGATGATTATCCCGTCCAGCATGAGCCTACGGCCTTTGATACCTACGTCGGTGAGCAAGTTTTACGGTATTATTTTTCTTGAGTATCGTTTGACAAATCGAATCTTCTTCCTTCGTCTGTTCTCTTATCAGCGTTGCCTCTTCAGAATCGGTGGATTGCTGCGGTTATGTTTTAAAATTCACCACAAGTTAACATATATACGTTTAATTCGTAGTTCTCTTTTGTACTTTTTATTTCTTGCAGCTTTTTATAAGTGTCTACGTGCCTACTTTTCATGGCCAATATAGTGTAACCCGTAGTTACTTTCTCCACTGATGTTGATATCACTCGGAAACTTGAGGTAATAATAAGCTAATTCTCGCTTGACACAAGCTGTGTAATTATAAATTTTGTTAGCTTCCTTCGATATGTAATATTATCACTCCACGTCATCTAAAGCCATCTAGACATAGCTTAATCCGTCTTATATATTGTGGGAATTTTCTAGGAACGTGCTGTGTACTAATTTCCATTATAGTGGTTGTTCATCACATGAGGAGTTTGCAACGATACTTTGTCTACATTTTATCCTTTATGTATCTAAGATTTATATGCTAATTTAGTGGATCTCCGTGTTGAAAACCGCCAAGTAACCCTGCAGATATGTGATGCTGGTGGCGCCGTAAGTTTCATATGGTTTTTATTATCTTGCTTCTACGTTTAAATGAAAGCGCACTGCTACTAGCTGGCTTTGTTGTTTTCTGCTCCTTGCTACTTCACCTAACAATGCTTTAACTTTTCAAGAGAAATCTCTACCCTTCCAACCGTTAGTAACAGGGCCAAATTAGCGCGCAGACTTCGCTGGTTTACTCAGAGCATACTCTCGATAAGTTTCCCAGTTTGGTCGGGAGCATTTTTAAATAAGCCGCCTAGATGATTTTGATCGTGCATTTTTGAACGTATGGTACCTTGGGCCGGATATATCTCTTGTCTCAGCATCGATTATTTGTCTCGCTTAAGACGCATCTAAATTTTTATCCACTGGATTGCCTTGTGTAGGATGCCCTTTGCCAAAAATAGCAATTGAATACGTCATAGAAAGTTTTGATTGCATTGTTTTCTGCATTGGTGAGATTTGTTTCGCCTTTTTCTCTGAATTTAATTCTGACAACTTGGCACATCACCGCAGTGTGCATGTGAACACCGACTGTTTACTGTGCGCACCAGTTAACAGAGAAACCACACAAAGCAATCGGTTTGATTATGATAGGCCTGATCGGGTATTTTCTAGAATTCATTGCGTGTGTCAAGTGTCGTGAGCAATTTAGTACACGGCTTAAGTAAAAGAGGTGGACTAGGCTTCTACCTCTTCCACAGCGTGTTATTTGTGGAATTTTTTTAGCGAATTGAGTCCCAAATTTGTCAATTACAGAGCCAATTTTGTTAAAGGAGATCACTTAATTGTTAGGAGCTTTTTCTTTGCTTTATATTATTTGGTTTGCTGGCTTGGATGCGGAGGAAAAAGTGTATAATGGCTTATCAACTCCAATAATGGTAATATGATGGCGGCTTTTAGCTGGAATCTTGCACAAGTAATCGCGATTCGGTTGTACCTGGGTTGGGTGGTTTGAATACTTTGAGAAGCAGCATTTTAAGAACCGATGTTAGTCCATAGATGCTTATTCACTTTAATTGATTTCAAATTGTCTATTGTACCGCCTCAACTCCAAACCTAGTTTTTCTAGCTGTTTGTTTTTTCGGTGTGCACTCGGTATGATTCATTTCAAAGGCTAGTTTTCCTTCCGCAATGCAGCCTAACCGAGTTACTCATGAGGCACTAAAAATTAGCAAGTACACACTTTAACCCAAACAAAACCTTTGACTGGGTTTTCACTCTATTACCGTAAATAGGGATGAAGCAAGTCTGAGTTTGCCCATGTGTTTTGGGGTGAACATGCTGCCCCTGTGGTGAGAACAATTCGCTGTTTGATTGGTTAATGAATTTTATTCGAATGCATAGCCTCTTTGGTGTTTTGTAGCCAAAATTACGGTCATAATCAGTGGTGGGTATGCTTCAGAGATCATACGAAGGATAAGTTCATTACTTCAAAAGGAGGCCTCTTCGAATGCTCACTCAAGCACTCTGTAGGTGTCTGTCTGCCTGAAATTTAAGCCTGTTCACTTTTTAGCTTGATTCCTTATAGAGTCGTCATTTAGGAAGTATTTGGCGTTTGTGGGCTACCGTGTAGCTTGAAAACTTGTTGAAGATGTTCCAAGGGGGACAAATTGCATACCCTCACCTTAAATCCTATCTTAAAATTCTGCCCTGTAGCTAGATGAACTCAATCATTGCATTTGAATAAGCATAAGGTGCTTTTTTTATTTGATTCAAGAAAGATTGAGGGAAGGCATGGACTTGGCCCTAAGTTATCCCACAGTGTCCAATAACAGTGGTTTTAGAGCAATTAATATCCAATATGGCTACGTTGATTTCGCACTGGCAAAATGGGCCTCAACATTATTATCTGACGGCTTTCACTTTGGCTGGTCTGTTCATTTGTTTTATGATTTTTATAATTTCAAATGCTAAGGATGCTTTTATGGAATACGTTATCAATCACGGTGGACCTTCTTATGTTTCGTAAATTGCCATGTCTAAAATCGGTTCTGTCAATTCATTCCTGCCGAGTGTTTTACTTGCATTGCTTTGAGGATTGTTCCCGTTCATCGTCCCTCACCTTCCAACTCGTACCCGCTTTGTGATAAAGCGTTGGAAGTAAAGTCAGTCCCCATAACTCGCGTAAGGTGCTGTACATGGCGATATGTGCAATGACTTGATTTGGAAGTTTAGTAAGGTGAGCTCCTGCTTCAATCCACAGATCTGTTCTGTTACCGGTTAAATTTGTTTCTACCACATGATGCTGCCATGATTTCTCCGTGTGGGGTGAAACCAACTACCTGCACTCGAAAGGCTCCAGTTACGTGGTTGTGAGTTTAACCTTCCTAAGCATGTGTGCACTTCCTGCCCACTATCACGTCTGCGATCATATCCCACACGTTTGTTTGTGCAGTGAAGAAAGTGTCGGCTTTTGCTTCATGTGATTTTTCTTTCCTTCGTTTCTTTGTAGCCGGGTGTTCGTTCTCTCCGTGAGTTGGCCTATCCTGATGTGCATGTGGTGATCTTCTGCTTCTCCGTGGTGCAGCCAGAGACCCTTTGGGCCCTGCGTGACCGCTGGCTGCCTGAGCTAGCCGCCAGTGGCCTCATTCTCAACCCATCCGCCCTCGAAACAGCTTCGCGCATCGGCTGTCTCCCTCCATCAAATCTCCCAGCCACCGTTCCTCGCCCTCCCGGTCCCGCCTTCATCCTCGTTGGATGCGCATGCGACCTGCGCAACGATATCAAGTGCCTCCTTGACCTTTCGGTGCGGAACGAGCTTCCTGTTAATGAAGCTATCGCACATCGCCTCGCGGTGGAGTTTGGTGCCGAAGCCTATATCGAGTGCTCAGCGCTCACTCAGAAGCAGCTTAAGAAGGTCTTCGATCTCGCTGTGTGGTACGGTCTGCGTGCGCAGCAGGCGATGCTTCACGCCGCGAGTGTGGACCTCAGCTCGAGAAACAGCCTTTCGCCACATCTTCCACTCGGCGGAGGCGCCTCGCGCAAGTCCAAGCTCCGACGTCATCATAGCCCGATGGGGACAAACAACCAGGTGGTACAGAACTCTAACGGCCTCTGTGCGTCACAACGCTCCATCTGGAAGAAGCTCTTGTGTTTGCGTTGATCTCAGTCAATGGAAACCGCGTCCAGTGCAATACCTCCGATCTCTATTTCACACTTCCCTTATTTCTGCGTACGTTTTACGGACAAACTGTTGCGCATTGCCCCTATCCCCTCCTATGACAGCATAGTACACATATTTTTATATGAAAACAATGAAAAACTGCTTATCACACTTGAGTTCATTCACATTCACCATATCCATAAATCTATGTACAGCGCAAAGTATTCCGTATGCACGGTAAGCAAGTAAGTTCGTGCGAGTTTTTGTAATAATAATTGAGCATAGTTGCAACCTATAATTGTTCTCGCAGTGGGAAGCTGGTGCACCGCGATTTCACTTTTCTAAAATGGCCTGTCCCTGGAAGCTATGAACTTGGTCAGCCCCGTTTCTATCCGTTCAATTTCGATTGTTTGTCTGATGCTAGGAGGTGACAATCATCACGTGGTGAAGTGTTAGCAGGTGAACGCGAAGGACAAGGGTGAAGAAGCATCCTTTTGCTTTCCTTCTTGGATCAAAGATATTCTCACAGGTAAGCGTTATGAAAGTATAAGGTCTCGTTTTGTCTTTAGGACTTTCTTCCCACTTATTAGTCCTCACTGCCTCTGGGGGTTTTTTTTTGCCTGCTAGGAAATATCGTACTGATAAGGTAGATCTTACCTGTAGCTGACCTTCACGATATTCATAATGAATAGTTCCTAGTGCGGTTCACTGCGCATAATTTTATCATTAGTGTTCCGGAAATGGGGTACTGTGTGATTTAGGAGTGTGGGATTTTGGTTGGAGCTTTTGGGAATAACTGTCAGAATGCTTGCTGGGATTTTGAGGAAAAAGCCATTTCTTGTCATAGTTTGAAAAGTTGTGCCGAAGGAAGTGAAGGTCAAATTGACAGCCAATGAAACTTATCGTCCGTTAATGTGTGAGGCACTTATTTATTTGTCGTCCTCTACATTGTAGCCCCTAAACGCTGTGATTAGTGGCGACAATTCTTTGCATTTACCTAGCTTAGAGGGTGTTTTCGGAAGTGTGCACCTTTGGTTGATGCATTACTAACATCTCGCTTTTAAAACCTACGTGGGCTGTGCGTTTAGCCATCATATCCCTGGAAATGTCATTCAAGTATTGCAAGAGGCTTCCGCATTTTTGGAACTGAGTTTGTTTTGCAAATCGCACAAAATTGGATCGTATCAGGTCTTGCTAACACTGTGAAATGAGACCGCAAAGTGAAAGGGAAGTACTAGAGCACAGTGAAACATTGGAGAATCGCGCCAACTTTTTCTAGAACCTAGTAGCTCCTTTCTAGTCTACCTATTATTTCGTCAGAGAAGTGGATGCTCTATTTTTTAATAACTTGGAAAGGAAATTAATGGATAGCCTAGTGATCTTCAGTTTGATCGGAAGTTAACAGTCCAATTCACACGCTTCTGTGTGCCTTGCTGCGAGGATGGGTCAAATTTTAATACATTAATTATCCATTGAACTCTCGGTTTTAGTGATGGGCCACTTATTGGGCTCCAGCACTGTACCTCTGTCGGGCGACTTGGCCTCCGGGCCATCCCAGTAGCCCGAAGCCTTACCATGTGTTGAGAATACATGTATTCTACTCGAGTATTGTCTTCTTTCAACTTCAAGGTTGCCTCGGGACACTGCAGAGTATCTCGGTCATGGGACAGTTGGAATCACCATTTGGTAGACTCATTAAAGAGTGATCTGTTAAATATAGTCAAAATTCAAGAAGACCGAAAGCCATTAACGCCCCCAAATCTAGAGCTAAGCTTTAAACAGGTTCGATACCTTGGGGGAGAAGAGAGGTTTTTTTACGTGTTGCATGTTGCGATACCATCCATGCAAATGACCGAGGTTGTTCAATGCTAGTCCTGAATCGGAGCACAGTGCTTTTATTGTAGAGGCATGCACTATTTGGAAGCATCACTCGATGTTACAATTCAATTAATGATCCAAATTTAATTCCTCTTTTACTCTCAACGAACAAGATTAAAGGAAGTACTAATTCAAGTTATTGGAAGCATGATTCTTTTAGCACTTGGAAGACGTATGCGTTCCAAAATCATAAATATCTGCCCATAACCAATTTCCGGAAATGCAATCATTATAGAGTCCAAGTACTCTGAACTGCTTTGACTGCATCGGCACTAATTACACAAGTACATGACACCTGAACCCAAGCCGTAGTTAAAAAAGTGATAAAATGCCTGGCCTCGAACTCTCTGCCCTGTTGATAGGTAAGTTCTTGTGTGCATGTAGGAACCATTTCATCGTTGGGATCATCCTTTGCTGCACCTTTTATTTCCATTACGATTAGGAGATCAATTCATTAAAGGTAACTCAAATATGCGGATTAAGTATAGATTGATTTCCCTGCATGACAAAAGGGCGAACTAAGCCACATCCGGAGCATTCCGCATACTTTGCATCGATGTGATTTCTCACAAATTTGTTCTTGCACATAGAAGAAAATTTATTTCCTGTCAGAGGCATAAATGTGTAGGTAAGTGGTAGCAAGCCCCAACTGTACCCTGCGTTCCTAATTTTAACATTTGTATTTATGCAAGCTGTGCGTTTCACACATCAGCCTGACACTTTTACATGAGGCTATCTATCCTTGTAATCATGTATTATCATACAAATGACTCATTTAAACTGCTCTCACGCAAAATGGTTCCATTGTCGTTACATCAAATCATGTGCTTTGAGCATTATAAAAAACGCTTTTCTATTAGTGTAGTGATCGAATAAAGCATTTATTTTTACATTACATATAAAATCGAATTTTTACATAAGATAAATTTTGTTTTTGTTGAGATTGTTGAAGGAATTTCGGTGTAAGTTGATAAGCTGGGTAAACAAGTTTAAGATTAATGGTATGCTACCTCCGACTAGTCCATTTTTTCACATTTCATGCTAAGGAAAGGCGAAGCTGGTTACAGCTCAGAAGGAACGCTTCTTGTATGATTGCCCATGTGCCATCGCATCAAGCGCGGAATTCACTAAAGATCATTTAACGGACGTATATGACTTCCATTCAAGGTCCACAAGTGCAGACTTATTACAGAATTGAAATAGACCATAATCTGATTTTTATTAAAAGCTCTACACAGCTTCGGGCATAGCTCCTTGTAATTTCTAGGTATTGAGAGAAACCAGAGTCCTAGACTAAAATCCTGTAATACCGTGAAACGTGTAGACATAACCTCAGCAATTGATTTAGTCTTGAACTGCTCATCAAAACTATAGTGGTAAAAGCATGGTTTGAAACGTGAGAATTCGGATAAATTGATGAGTTTTAGATCGAAGTGGTTTAAATTCACAGAGTGGTAAGTTTAACCTTTGAGCACTTTTTATCTGTTGCGTTCGATTATGTAAAATTTTGCCTGTGTTAGCACGTTCCCGTTAAAAGAAGCATGTAGTGAAAAGTGTGTAAAATAACAGTAATAATGTGAATTTCGTAAATGAATGCCTAATTATGGTTTTCAGGACATCCATTAATGCTATACAGAGAGGAGGAACTTTTAAACAGCGCTTTGTGTATGCCTACCTGTGTAACCTCTTCCATGTTCGAGCTCTTCGTGGTTATAACCATGAGGATCCTTGAATATCTGAAAGTGCATGGTGGCCAGTAATGCGCTACTGGTTTCGTGAGTAAATCATCGTCTTGTAGCATATACAGTTATTCGACCGACCTTCATTTGAAATATCAACCTGTAAGCAATCACTTTGCACGGATCTCCGTTACCACTTACTGGATGAGATCAAAACGTCAAATTAGATCTCATCAACTATCTATTCACCTCTTTCAATTAGTTACGTTTGTCTAGGCGTAAAAAGGTAATTTTACAGATTAGACGCATTTTAAAGGCTCCTCTTTTTCCTAGTTACTAGCTTAGGTGGAATGTTGTAAAGAGGATTTTGAGTTGACTCCTACTCGCTTTCCTGTTGCCTTAAGTTGTGAAGTCACTGCTCTTTGGGCTGATGGATGTGTTGTACATTAATATCATAGATTGGTTTCTCCTTCTTCCATGTTCCTTCTTCTTGACTAGTGGCATCCTTTAATGGCCTCTTGGTGTATCAGAGCGAGTGATCGCCACACAATGACAGTGAAAGAAATGAGTTTACTAGAATGGACCTCAGTTGAACGGATAGTTAAAAAAGGTGGCCCGTTGCTCCATACGCGCAATGACTTTGTCGGATTGAGTAGCGCTAGAACAATAGCGAGAGTAAATGTTACTAGGTATTGACTTCCACAAGAAAAACACTGGAGCATTGCATCTGTCCCCGTGCTCAACAATGCAATTTTTGATTGGTTACACTCATTAAGACTCATTCAACCAACTTTGCTACTTTGTGCATGCAAATAAAGTCTTGATGGCAGAGCCACTTGCCCAGACCTCATTCAATTCAACCACGTAATTTCTTGACATTCGCAAATGTAATGCGCTTTTTGCCTTTTGAGAAACTTGTTACATTTTACTTATTATAACTTCATTGTCTTAATGGGTTAATTGACAATGGGACTTGCATTCATTAACTAGGAAATGATCGCTGCCAGGGTCTCAGAGAGGAGTCAATTACCACATCTCAGATGATTTAGTCTTATAAAATGCCATCAATTTAAAGTGGCTGCTCCAACTCGTTTCTAACTGCTGTTCGGGAACTGAAAAAGCACTAAAACTGCCAGCAAGAAAACCCTCAATCTGTCATATCTGTCGGCAATATGATTTGGATTGGCCAGGTAACATAGAATGCTAAAAGATGCACATCGCACTTCTGTGACACAGAGCGCATGTAGGACAAAGACGTGCGGTGACGGTGGCATTGTCGACTGTAATCAGTTGAATTCACTGATTTTTTCATGCTATATCATTCCATTCCAAAAAATTCGTCATTTGATTAGGTCGAAGTAGCTCGTTCATTACGAAATTCAAAGATGAGGGCAAAATGTAATAGTCAATGACAATTGAATTTGTAGTTTTAAATCGCGTAAGAAACTATACAACACCTGATTCGATGGAATCGCGTTCTTCCATTAATGGCTTACCGACATTCCATTTGCGAGGTTCAAGTTATTCTGTGTTTAAGATCCTCCAGATATTTTGTACACCAATTCATTGATACTGCATGACGTGTGTCGGCCAGGCTCGATGTCTGGAAGCACGACGATTCTTGAATAACTTTGATCGTCTGTCCACCAGAGCCAAATAATGCTCGCAGCTGATATGACAGACGTGTTTTCAATTAATAGGCCATTACCATACCCTTATACTTTGTATGGATTTTCTCTACCAATTCCTTGTCAGACCAATCGAAGGAACATCCAGGAGACCGTAAATCTCCACATCCCCTGCATTCTCTACTACTCAACGGTCGCTTTTCCTTCAAGACAGTTCTATTCAAATGAAACCTTTTACGGATTTCAATTCGCAATCTCGATTTTTATCAAAAAAAGAATTTAATGATCCACTTAATTGCAACAGAAATTTTTTTGGGAGCTTGAACACCCTAAAAATAACCCACAGGGAATAAAGAACTTGTTCTCATTGTTTGAGTATCGAGTCCAACTAATATGGCTGGTTTTTGATGCCTCAAATCCCCTTCCTACATCCGATTTCATCAACTCTTTCCGTGGCCTACCTCTAACTCCAAGGCATCTCTATAGGAACAGCAAAACCGGAAGTTCTAGAGAGAAGGTAATCCCATGCATCTAGGTGAATTAAATTGACCGGTAAATCCTTCACTACAGTAATTTACTGGCTTTATGGCAATAAACAACTCCGAGAACCATGTGCCTCGATTCTTTGCCGTCCCCTCGAAGTCTATCCAGTAGGCCATTCCCCAAGTCCATATATTTCATCATTTCCAATGTTGAGGTGGCAAGTAAACAACTAGCAATATTTTCATTTTTAGCCAGAAGTCAATAAGTTGCGTCAGTCTGGTTTAATTTCCAGAAAAAAAGTAATAATTCCTACTCCTAAGTGTTCTTTGTAAATCCTTTACTCTGTTTAAATTGTTCACTCATTTTGGTGGTTAGTGCGTTACTAGATCACCAACTTGACTCTCCTGTCGTTCCACGAGTTCATCCACTCCGAGCATATTAAAATTCACCATTTAAAGAGGATAGAAAACTTACGTATTCTTCGAAGTAGCCTTGTACCCATTTTATTAAATGTGGACTGCAAACAGACGCCCTTTTAAGGTACTGACTCCCGTACCTTAACAGCTAAAAATGGCCCGTCTCTTCAGTTATTTGAGCTGGTTCAAAAACAAAAAGTAGTGAGCATAGATAAAAGGCGATTTGGTGTAGCATCCATCAATTTTATTGTGTAGAAGATGCCTGATTAAAATAAAGGGCGTAATAAATGCCAGTAATAAATGCAGGTTCTAATTGCGACAGGCTGAGATCAGCAACCTATTACGGCGACTCAGGGCTCGATTTAAAGTGTGTTCTGCTAAATGGAGGCTTGAACCAATGGGATGTGGTGAAATGTAAGTGGGTGGCGGAGAAAGGCAGTGGACAGACTTTTGCACTGGCGGTGGTGGAATGGTCGGCTCTTCCGCTCGGGTTTGAGAAATCAAAAAATTTCCACCCCTATTGCATATATGGTGGTCTGGTGTACAGGGGAGATCATCCATCTTCCCCAACGGTAAAACTTTTATTTTTGGTTCTTCAATCTTCAATGGCTGATGGGAATACTTACTTGGCTCATATCTTGTGATCGTTGATGGAATAGAATGCTTAAATGGCAACTGAAGCGATTGCCGTGGCATTTTAAGTGGACTGTCAGACAGACTTGCGACTAAACGACTTCGTGTAAGAGGTATCTTGTATTCCTCTAGTCGTTTTGCTCTCAACACAGGATCTAGTCCGACTATTTCAGATCGTGACGAGCTTGGAGGATCCCACAAATTTACATTGACTGACTCTAGTTGGTTAAAATAGTTTCGAGAAAAGTGACAGCCTTCCACTTGCTGTTGGTTCTGTTTTGCCTCATCGTTACGGATTTTCGCTACGCATGCATAGTCAGAGAGATCCTTATAATTTGCTTGATATTCTGATTGTAACCGCCTACGACGTGGTTCAGGTCTTGATTCTTCTTTCCCATTTTGAATTGTTTGAATGGGTTCTTTAGGCTGCACGAGAGACGGTGGTACTTGACTTGGCCGTTCTTTAGGCTTCGACTTTGCCTGCATGTTCCCAGATATCTCCCTTTTCTTTGTATCAGCTTGACTTTTTGCTGAACTAGCTCTGTTTTGGCTATAAATATAAGCAGGTGGTGGACTAAAAGATCGTTGGTACTCTGATCTTTTCGGAGGGGTTGCTTGTGGCGAGTCACGTGGAATATCCAGTTTTAGCTCTGGCCAACTTTCAACTGGTTTTTTTTCTTTTGATCGAGTACGAGGCTTTGAGTGATGCTTTTTAGGGTTCTGTTTATTAGGCTTATTAATCTCTGTCAATCCGTCTGATTTTGGCCTTCGGGGTGATTGTACCTGTTTATCAGTCAGCGATGGATTTTGTCGCTGACGAGGTGCAGATTTTGACCGCCTATAGAGGATGTTTGGGTAAGCAATTTGTGAGTGACTCCGACCATGAATAATAAAAAAAGGATCTTCTGTGGTTCCATTCGCCTGTGACTTAGGATCCCACAAACTATATGAATCACTTTGCTCAAAATGCCGTTTGTGTTGAAAGTGCGGCTCATACGCTTGCTTAGCACCTCCAACACGTTTCACTGGACTGGCATTTAACCAAGTCTTTTCCCAATTATAAGCATTGTCGTATTCGGTCATTTCATATTGCGATCCTAAACAGTAGTGCATTCGAGTGAACTTGTGTAAGTGATTGGATATTAGCCAAAAAGTGAAACGTACAAATCTAAAGAAACAAAAGCCTTCTAAGTGGCATTGCAAAAAACTATAAAGACGTCTTTAGCTAATTTTCAGTGATGCTACTGGAAATGATTTCAGGTAGTGATAACTGCGTCTACACTCAAAATCTGTCAGGTTGCTTGAAACTCGTATTAAAAATGCATTGTACATCTTAATATTTTGTGTACTTGACAAAAGTAAATTCCCTAACGTTGCAATTCAAAATAGCCAATTGCGAATTAAGTGGCTCTTAGAAATTGAAGCAGTAGATGAATTGGAATGTAAGATGTACAATGAGAAGCGCAGATAACAACAATACAAACCTGCTTAAATAGAAAAAAAGAATAATTGCAGCCATAAACGTTACAAGACATCAGTAAAAATAAAAACGCGACCAGCCAATTCAATATTTATGGTAAATAAAATTGGCGCGGGCGACAAAGTATATTTACAAGGACATAGCTTTCCTGCCACCACCGATAAGCCTTAAACCACCTTAAGTAAAAAACTGATGTCCTTTCATAAACTGCCCACTTAAATATGCAGACAGCAATTTGTAGATAAAAATTACCTTTTCAAAAAAGACGACAACGTCCGTGTAAATAAACGAAGCCAATAAGAACAAAAATAGTCATACAAATAAAGGATCTCAAGGTTATCGATGCATAGGTAACAGTGCTCACGTTTACAAAAAATGATAATAGCTTACAAAAATAATCATACTTGTTGACGCTATTCTAACTTGTACCAGTTTATCCATAGTGGTTTGTCTGCTCACAGCGAAGACATTTTGCGGTTTCGCGCTGATTATGGTTTGAAAACATTTATGCCAGCTCAAACACACATTTTTTGCTGAAGTGTATTTATGATCCTATTAGTCTTGTTCAAATCCTTTATTATATGTTTAAATTTATTCCAGGCCTACTGGCGGAGGGACAGAGGTGGGGTTCTTAAAATTGTGTGCGTTGCGTGTCTAGTACGCAACATGCCTTGCGTATCGCAATAACGTTCGAAATAATGACGTCGAACAATATATATAGGGTCGGAGGTGTGTATACTTACTTTTTGTATTGAATTTTTTAATAGTTTGTGAGTGTTTGATTGTTTTTTTCGCCGGTGATTCGTAGCACTGGGTGGGCTTAGTAAGCTTTGCCCCTTGTTTTCAACTTTATAAGCATTATTAATATCCTACCTAACTTTCCTGTGTCTGTTGATCTTTGATTTCGGTTCTTCTACTTCAAAAATAGAGTATTTTGTCCTTGACGCTCGTATTAGCCGGTTTTGAAGTGTGGTTCCTCCGATTCTAGATTGTGTTTATTTTGAGGAATCCGCTTCTGCGCCCTATCAAATTCGGAAGATCGAAGAACTTGATAAAGTTAGTGGAAATGAGGTGGATGTGAAAGTAAGATGTTTTTACCGTCGGCGAGATCTTCCTTCGGACCTTACTGAACTCCATCCACGTTTGTTTTCCATTATGCATAACTCATTTTTGCAGAAAATTTTCCAATTGATGGGCTCTCGGATGCTCAAATTCACCAGCTTAGCCAGCGAGAACTTTTTGTTTCCCAGCATGTTGAAATTCTTCAGGCCACGCACATTCGAGGGAAGTGTAACGTGAATATGCGGGACGACATTGTGGAAGAAAACTTACAATCTTTGCTGGACAGGGAGGACACGTTTTTTTATCAGCTGTCTTATGATCCTGTAAAGAAAACTCTACAAGCCGAAAAAGGATGCATCCGTGTTGGAAGTGATTTTCAGGCGACTATTCCCGACCTTATTGGTACATAAGTATTCAAGCTTTTCCGCACACAAATTTATGGCTTGCTTAAATATTTTTGTTCTAAGGGGATTTGCTGACCATATCAATTTAAATTTAATATGTCTCTGTTGCATTCGCATGACCGATTTCAATTTCAATCCCTTTCTCTTAAGATCCCAACCGAATTAATACCAATCATAAGGAACACGATCGGGAAATCCGAATGTGGTCACCTCCGTCGTCATCCCTTCTCTCTCCCTCTGATATCGACGCGTATCTCACAATGTGTAAGTCGCTAGCCACGTTGGCTCGTGCCAACTACGCTCCCTCGTCCCTACGCCACCCCAGTCTCATCTCGGCTGCAGCCTGTGCCTCTCGCGATACCACTCACCAGCTGGCTATGGACACTTTGCAAGAGGCCGGACACTCCATTCCAAAGGCGCTAAAAGCTCTCGCTCCCCCAGATCAGGCCCCAATTCTACGGCTAGATGAAATGGAGAAGTGGTCCATTACTGAAGGTAATCTCTTCCAACAGGGACTTCAGAAATTCGACAAGTCTTTTCGCGAAATCCAGAAAGCAATGCTACCTTGGAAGTCTCTCGAGGTGGGCTTTTAATCTTCTTTTCACATCTTAAAACGACCGGTTTTACCACTTTATTTTGGATCGGCTTCATCGTTTTTTGTCCTTGATGTTGTTAGTAATTCCATATAGATCTCTGTAGTCAATAAACCGCGATTCAATTTGGCGGTTTGCTCTGGCTTTCGTAAGGTTAAGGTCACTGATGTGTTTTTTTGTGTTTCAGAGTCTGGTTGGTTTCTACTACATGTGGAAGACGACAGATCACTACTTACAGCAGAAGCGAGCCAAGGGCATTGATGAGTCGGAGCGTCGACTTAAGCAGATTTACATTAGCAATTACAGCAAACCCAACCAGTCTGTGCTGTATCCAGCCGGTCGCGCTGATGCTCCCATCGCATGCGAGGGCTGTGAGGTCAGCACAACCCCTCAATGGTACGCTCTTGGTGCCTCACCTAACGTCCTCAAGGTCTGCTCCAACTGCTGGTCCTTTTGGAAGCGTTACGGTGATCTCAAACATATTTCCGTCTTTGGTGGGTGAATTGCGCACTTCCGGCCTCCTAACTCTTCCCTCAATTGTCTACCTACATTGACGTCTTTCTCTACAGATAAGTTGGGTCCACTGACTATGGTGTACAAATGTCCGCTGCAGAATTGCGATGAAGAATTTGATGAGAAAATTAACTTGGTTCTCCACTTGGACGCCAGGCACCCGCAGTTCGGTAGTGTTTGTGCCAACCAGGTCCAGCCGACACCCTCCACTCGCATTATCAAATGCCCTACAGTCAGTCGCAACGCTAATTTCTTCTTCCTCTCTTCCCCGAACCTGCGCTTCTCGCGTCGAATGGAGATGGGGCGACAATGCCGGCAGCGCGCCCGGCGGCCCTTCAAGCCCATTGTGCTGGAGATAGCAATGCTGAAGGCCCTGCTGGTCTCACGCCTTGCCGCCCACCCCGATTTCCTCCCACGGCTTGCTGCTGCTGTCTACGAGAAGAAACCGAAACCTTCTAAGGAAGCAGCTGCTGAGCGTTTGCTCTCCTTCGTTAGGAAACTCACGCCTTTTAATAAGATTGAATTCGCCACTAGGTTTGTTAATGATGGTCTTCTTCACACCTTCCAATGAGTTCTATTGTTTAATGGATTTTTTTGTTTTTTTTTTTTAGTAAAAGAGGTATGTTCGATTGCTCTCCGATTTTCCCCAAACATCAATTGTCTTTGGGTCTGTTGCTAGTTAGATGCCTTGTGTGAATGCCTTTAAGTGTCTCTCCATTGCCGGATTACCAAAAATCTGTTTTATCCCTGTTGTTACTAATGAATGCAATAATAAATCAACCGTTTCATAGTTGGAAGCCAAGACTTCGTCAAGTGAGTGCGTGTCTTTAAAAATGCTATTATATGAGCCAATTAATTCATTGCTGGGTGGACTTATTCACCCACTTTGCGTAAGCGCTACATGGGTTACCGACATTGGCTCTCGCCGTTGTCTAGCATTTGCATCTTTTACTGCTAAGCTTTTTGTGTTTTACTTCAGATCCTTCAAGTTTTACAGTGGCAAATTATTCGGACTGTTCCCCTGCAGCATTGGTAGCAGTCGATGGAAAAAGTGATAGCAACCTCCTTCCCTCCAACTCCACCCTCAGTATTGCTGTGCCCTCAACAAACTCCAGAGCCGAGACTTTAATGTTTCACGCAACCAAAAATCTGAAGTATGTTTTACTTTTAAATTTTAAGTAGCGTTGGGTTCACCTGAAGCATATGCCTGTGCCCCTCTATCGCTGTAGAAGAAAACGTCGAGAAATGGTTTCTTCTAAGGACTTACATCGGCTTTGTCGTCGACCCTGGTCAACTGAAGTCCTCATCAATGATTTTAATTCAAGGCCAAATGAAAATAATACGAAGAACCAGTAATATCAACAATATTCGGCATTTTTGACCAGCTCCTCCGCATCAGCTACGCATTTGTAAATTACGGCTGCTGGATAGTGTCGGTAGATTCTCGTCCGCAAACTACAGCACCAAACGTTTTTCCCCACACCCGCTATACACTCCCTCATTCTCTACTGAGTGTACCTGTCTTTTTTTATCAACAAAAACGTGTATAGTAGGTTCGCATAATGTTCCTCTTTCACTGTTTTGATTGACATGTCACAACTTGCTTATCTACCTCCGTCGGCATAAAGGTGACGTGTTTCTTATTAGCTTACAGTAATTGGTTGTACTAGCTCATGTAGCAGGTGGATTATTTGTTTTTAGCACGATGGTGCGCATCAAGGGTGATCTTGGTCTCAGGCACGTTACGCTTTTTAAGATTTTGACCCAAAATTCAATTGATCCTAAAGGTAGATATTGAATGCTGTCATTTTAGGGCAATAAATCATCATTACTGTGATGGTTGACATTCTTATGAGGTCACAGTAGAGGGTTCACAGGACTCGCGGTGTCAGCGGCTTACCTCAGTGATCGCAACGTTGTGGTTTCAACTTTCGCCCTCCGGTGAGAAGGGTTTGATTGACTGGCCACACACCACTCGCGTCTGTTTAAATGGGGCAGACAGAAGGTGCCACTTGCGGTGGTTCTTGTACGATTGTTGTGATGCTTTCTGTCGCTCTTAAGTATCGCTCCATACGTATGGCCTCGTGTTTGGATGTACTCCTCACTTTTTGCAAATTCACTTTGATGCTTTGTTTCTCCAGCCAAATTGTTCAGTTTTTTAGAGGTATTTCCTGCCGGATAAAACGAGTTGTAAATAACTCACACATTTTACCACAAATTGGGTTTCTGGCTGACCTCACAACTACTGTGCGCGTAATGTCAGCTTCGCGGACACAAACGGCATTTACTATAGCGTCGTTTTCATTTTGTCTCGGAAAGAATGATAGTACGGACCTCGGAACCATGGTCATAGCAATAGTTCTCCCTATTGGATACAGAACTTGTTTTAAAAGTTTTCGTTCACACAGACGCATTCTTAATTTTCGTAAGGTGTGCATCTAGCGATGTGACAGGTGTCGTTACGAGACATGCTTGAATGAACTGCCAATTAATGTTGATTGCACCATTTCATAGGTGGTATTGTTGTAAAGTCATGATTTAGCTTTCTGTCCATCTTCTTTTATCTTTTCAAAAACAACCTGCCTATCTCAGATTTGTATTTCGCTAACAACTTAGCGTCACACACCGAAGGGGCGTGAAAAGAGATAGTTGAATCGGCCATGGGGGTCAGTTGTGCCAACAATGTCGGCCAAATGGTTGAACCTAAGGTTGCCGGGGTGTGTTTGTAGGTGTACGAACATATAAACCAGTAGCTTAAATGTCGACAGCATGACCCATCAGTGAGACAACAAATCTTAACATACGGTGACCTTTTTGTGGTTCCGTAACTTTGTGCCTCCAGTGGAAGCATGAATACACCGAGATATAACTTGAGCCTCGGTTCTGCCAACCTCTTAAGAGTTTGTGGTGAGCATCCTGTTAAGTTGTCAATTGTTTCAACACGACATTTGGGAAAGAAAGAAAACTAGTCAAGAAGAAATGGAGAGTCCACACCCGGTGCTATTTCCCCCTAGGGATCTTGCAGTCGGAAGTAGAATGGATTTCTGCTTATGCTGTGGATGGTTTCTAACTTCGCTATCGTTTTTTTCTATTTCTCGCTTATTATATGTTATATTTTAACAAGTTAACTGTTTGCCTAACTCTCGGTTTTGGTGGGAGGCCACTTAGGAGCCGTGCCATGCCTTTCTGTGTATCGATAATACATATCCTCCTCAAAAATTGCGTCTTCTTTCATTCTCAAGGGAATTTTCGGGCGTTGCATAACCCGATTGCAAAGGACGTCAATCTTCATTTCTATATCTGAGTGATAAACCTTAACTTAGCGGAAGAAGTGTATATGCTGTGAATGCGAGACGTCGTATCGGTCTCCCAAATAAAAGGACTGAAAATGACATCCACCTTTGGCAACCACCCCAGTTCCTTGTCCCATAGGTATGCTATTATCAACTCACATGACACCAGCGGTACTCGTGAACCATCTGGAAAAGTCCGTTAAGGAGCTGTCCATCTTTCATTTACGTGAACTCATGACACCTTCACTTCTCGACTAGCTGGATTGAGTCAGACAGCAGCAAAGTGAGAAATAAAGTGGCAAGATGGAATGAACGTATAACATTATCTCCACAAAACTATGCTAAATCCTGTTCTTTGTTAAGCCACCCTACTTTTGGGTCGGAATGCCCACGAATTGGGATGGCCGAAACTCTAAATTCCATGGAAGAACCAAGAGGGATCAGTAATGCTGCGGTCAAATCGTCGAGGTTAAACTCAAATTCGAGGACTGGCTCCATTGGTTTGTGAGTGTTTCTCTTACAGCACCGACTCCATTGCGATGGTTGAGGTGGGAGGCCGACCAAGGGGAGCTACATAACGCTCTAATTGTTTGTATAAGTGGCGGTTTTGTTAAAGGGCCATTTTGTGTCTCTGTCATAGTAGCGTCGTTGGGTAGGCTGACCTCCGAGCCATAGCCGTAGACCCAAGTCCTTCTGTACGTCGGTAGTGCATTATTCTACCAAAGCATTACTTCTACTTACGTCTTCAGGGTAGCTTCAGCGACTACAAACATATGGACTTTTTCAAGAATTGAGCTAGTAGCAAAGAGTACATGATGCACAAAACAGTGGCATTCAAGAGAAATTGCCATCGGCTAGACTTAGGGTGTGTCACTTGTTCCTCCCTTGAAAATGGAATTGATTTACTACTCAAAGTATAACGGTATTTTAGCCTTAAAAATGCCTTGAGACTGGATTTTTTTTCAGCCTCCTAAAACCTTTTTTTTTGTTATTCTTAGGAAGGGGTAATTTGGATACATAAACTGGCGTTTGACCGTCCTAATTGCACCCGGGTAGTATCCATAGTGCTGTTTAAATCCTATACTCTTGAAAGCAGTTAAGTCACTTGAGCTCCCCATCCCTTCCTTACCAGCTTGTGGCAACTGGTTCCCCAAAACCGTGCCGCAAAGTGATTGGTTGAATTTCAAATAATAAAACGATTCTAATGCTTTCTCGAATTTCCAACAATAAAACTATAAATGGGACATGGATTTTGCTGCTGGCAGTAGTAGATTTTCCCTTGAGTATATGATTATATTTTTCCATGTCAGGAAGTGTTTTTTTTTGCTCCCAATATTTCAGCAGTTATGCTGCTGGGAAAGGAAACCCCGATTTGTTTCCGTTGTACAGGACAACATCACTTTCATGAAGTCTCGACTACATTTGCCTTCAGAAGGAAAAGACCAAGGCGTGAATCAACTTCTGGCTGTCAGTACAATGACCAATGTGCTGATCTTCCACATCTACTCTTTTAGATGACCTATTAAGTAGTTTTGAATCCCACCTGCGGAGGGCCTCCCCCAGAGTTGTATCTGATCACGATAGAAATTTAAGTTTATTTCGCACTTGGCAGTCACCCATAATGATTTGCCCCATAACTTGATTGACATTATCTCCAAACGCTATTTTTTTTAACCGTGGTTTTTCTCCCCATGTGGTGCAATGGTACGACAACAGCACCAACTGCGCAAGCAAACATGATCACGTTATTCCCACGGCCATGTATTAGGGAGTTTTGAAATATTAATGTGGAGAATGCTCGCATTAATTATATCTGACTAATGAGATTGTTTCGACCACGACTGCATACCTTTTGGGGAATACAGAGGTGGCAGATAAAAGGGGCGACTTCTGTCGGATAAGTGACAGTTGCCTCCTTTTTAACCTCACCCCTTTGATGGTTCGTGCATCAAAAAATCCCTTTTTCTGCCACTACCGAACGGAAGTACGATCATGCAGACGGTGCCCCGAGGTAGTTCGCATCAACAGTAAGGGGAAGCTGATAAAAGTGAAAAGTAGTGAAAAATGGGGGCTTAAGAAGAAGAGTGTACCGACCAGGTTGGCTTAAGGATAAGATCCACAGAACTTTTCAATCTTTGTGTGATTTTTGGACCGGATCTAGCTCAAAGAAAGGTTATTCGAGTTTACCTGATGCATCTTTCTGAGATGGTGGTCATAGGGGTCGACGAGACAAAGCCCCTTACAGCTGCATACAGACAAAGAATTTTAACTCAATATTGTGTATTAATGGGCTGTTTTTTTTGTGGTGCATTAAACTCGATTTAGAATCTGGATTTATTAGCTTTCAGTCCCATTTGCCCTCCAGATGCTGTTCTGGCTAGCTGACTTACCCCTCTCCCGGCCATATGTAGGTGCATGGATGAGAAAATATTTTTAGCATTCAACTTATTACGCATTTATGAACTAGCTGATGTGGCATCTAGCGAGTGTCTACTGCCTCCGTAGCAAAAATCAGCTAAACTATTACTGAAAGACAGGAGCTGAAACCCAATATTTGAGGTGAAGTTATCGGTGGAAAGGAAGCGCCCTTTCATGATTGGCCACTCAGTTAACCTTTTACTTGGGAGTCCAACTATGCACCAGTCTCTGCGCATAGTAATGATTCGGATGGTGGATATTGTTCATAAAACTTTGACACACAATGTACCCTCGGATTTGAGGCCGATCCTACTCTGACTCGTCTTAAATGCAAGCCAGTTTTTGCTTTCAGTGTACGCATAGGCACATTAATGAATGTTCCGTTTTCTCTGAACTTGGTGTGTAAAACACATCAGCCAGATTGCATATATGATCAGTATGAATGCAGCAAGAATTGGAACCATTCTATGGCGCTTTAAATCCCAGGCCATGCCTATTCGTTTTCTGGCAGTCACCTGAAAGCATTAGGACCATTGAAAACCTCTGAATTTCTAGCGATGCATAAGGTAATAATGGCATCCTATAAAGTGACCACATGAATCTCACTTCTCCTTGCTTTTCTCATACACTCTTGAGTAATTAAATTTGAATCGTTAACTGATATTTAGCCTACCTTTTAATGCATTTATTTATCACCTTGTCCTTTCCATTGACGATCACTCGGTTCGTACCCTTACTAGGCTTCAAGTGACTGCTCTCAATTCAGGATTCACCAAAAAACCACATCGGTTTTATCAGTAGGACTACCTTTGGCAAACCATGATTATTAACTATGACGGTGTGCGTCCTTGACCTGAGTCCAGACATCAGGGTGAAACGCACAGTAGCTGGTTAACCGTCACGCCATTGGTTGTTTAGGCAATGCGTGAGTCAGCGGTCAGTGGATGGGCGGAAGGTGATTGGTTGAGCTGAAACTAGTTGGGATGTGTGTGCGGACGTGCGAATGGAGAAAGGCTGCGGAGACTTGCGAAGACCGTGTGTGTGTGTATGCATTGCCTGTGCGCGCGTGCGTGCGTGCGTGCGCCTCTGTGAACGGAGCGGCGATTCACTCGCCCAAAGCAGAGGAGAGAGTAGTAGTACCCGTGTCGTCTACCTGCCCACCTACCTTCTTTTGGGAATCAATGCTCGTCGCAAATGGAGATTTTAATCTAGCCATCTAAACCAGCAAGTTATCACCATATTAATGATTTCGTAAATCACGTATAGATTTTCATACTAGCTGAATGCTGACAGAAAAAGTCCCGATGGCCTAATTATTTTGTTTAGTTAATAATCATTCTGCCCCTCACATGGATGTTTGCTTTTTGTTTCTAAGTTTGTTTGGCCTCTTACATTCATGACACTTGGCTTTGTGGTTAAATTGAAAAAAAAGCCCTCCAGAGGAAGCCACCAAATTTCGTTCTACACACCCACCTACATATCTCGCTTGCCATCTTGTATGCCACCGAAATGCTGGTTCATCGATGTTTGCCAGAAGAAGGGATAGCACATGTAATTTTTTTGACTGGGTTATACATCAGGTCCAAAAAAAATGCAAAATGTCCAATAACGTTCCCAAATGTAAATGAATTCTACGCATTCGGATCATTTTCTGAGTAACAGTTCATCTTATGTTTGACATTGGCTGGAATAACCATCAATAATTAGTGACTGAATATGAACTCAATTTGGTCTTCAAGGTGCTTGGACAGGGCTCGTTCCAGTCCTTCCTTTATTCACTGAAGTTTACCACATCTTTAACGAGGGTTTTATTTTAATAACTTTGTGTTTCCCAAACTCAACGACATCCTAATACCTGGTTTGATTATTGTGTAACCGAAAGTCATTACTGAGACGAAATTAATGGTTCCATTGGTGACATAAACCTAGCTTAATCGTGAATACTTTCATATTTACTAGAGGAAGGTCATACTGTCCAACTTAAGTTCACTTCCAGGAAATAGATTTGAGTTAGTCATAACAGTGGTATAGTGCGCCAAGACATGTTTGGCATGTCAATTGGTTAAGTTGGATCTTCCTTTCTCAATTACTTGAAATCATTTATGCATTTGAACTGCCTTATTTCGTTTTACCCATACACGTAGCCTCAAAACAAAAGTAAATGCGAAAACCCAAGGAGTTAAAATCGGAGTGGGCCAGGTAAAGTCGACAAGTAGATCTCACTTTTCTGTTGCCTGATAACAGTGGGCTATCATCCGTCTTCAGAAGCACGGTTTCATTGCCAGCGGTGTTAATGCCTGTACTGGGTGTGAGAGGTGATGCACGACTTCCCTTCCCTTATGGGCGTTTTCCAGCCTATTTTAGATTTACCAACGGAAATTGAATTGAATTCCTCTTTTTTTGGAAGGACCTTTTAGTGCATTCACTTGTCCGTTTTGAGAGCTTCTCTAGCCATCAGACTGAACGGTCCTCACGGTGATGCTTGATTACTGGGATGTAACACTTTTAAGTAGGCAGCACTGCATCATTGCTGCTCGTAACTGTTTTCTTGGTGCGTCTGATCCTAATCAGTGCTGATATTTTAACTAATATGTCACATTTCAACTTATGCCTCGCTTTGTTTTGATTTTGTTGAACATCTATAGAGATATTAACGTACCGATTTTCTGCCTGGAGCACTGATTTTGAAATCACCATTTTACAGGATGAGAGTCCGAGACAAAATGGATGAATGTCAATTTACGTCATCGAATAGCGTAGCCATGCCATCAAGTGTTGGATCAGTTACTCCAATGGATGCTGACGGAAGCACTTTTATTGGGCTTCCGCTCCGTTCTCCCCTTTCCCTATGCAATTTGGAAATTAATAACCGTCCCCTAGAGATCGGACATGGACCATAAAGGCAATATAATGCTAGGTTACGTCCCTTATGGGACGCAAGGTAGCTGTAGCGTTTGAAAAAGATTTATTTCAACAAAATCTCCTGTGACTAGCTTTCTAAGTGGATCAAATGGACGTGCATATCTGTCAAGTGGTTGTCTTTACGCTCTAAAGAATTCTTTCGCTGTGTATGGATTGGGATTACTGGATTATGTGTTGTCATGCTGGATTCACTGATCCTTGTTTGCGTTCTGCTTAAATGAGAGACACCACACATTCACTCTGACTTCCTTCGTCAACTCAAGAAAGCTCAACTGGGGGGAGGACCAGGTTCTTACTTAGTGTGCATTAATGCATGCTTTTTTAACTGTAGAAATTGAGTTCATGGAGGAATCGCCACCAGTTTGCACTGGAGGATTCGTGGAGTACATAGCCGAGCACGTTGATGGCCTGAATTGGCGAGGCATATCAACCCACTGTGCTCTCTCTCAAACCGATCTCATTCTCTTCCTGTGCATTTTGTGCATGTCTTTGGTAGTTCTTTGTATCTTTTTACTATCGGATCTCTCCATTTGGCGGCATTTGTTGCACCACCGAAAGCTTGCCTTCAGCCGACCAAGTTCTGATCTCTTCGGTTCCATGGAGAGAACTTTTCACGAACAGATGATCTTGATGAGTGACCTTGTACAACCAATTCACCGACCTTGTGTGATACATGTGCAAACTTACATATCTTCCAAGAAACTTACTATCCCCACCCCTACAATGACGAATTTCGTGGAGCCTTTAAAACTTCCCATCGACGGAAAGGATGGCACTAGTGGATCCTCCATTTCTTCTCAATCGCATCGTAAAAGTGTAGAAACCCAATTTCTTTTCATTATCTTGATGATTGCCGTAATACTTGCGCTTGTGATCGGCACTGTCTACACCTGTTTTGTGGCTCGGAGAATCGAAATGACAATCTACAGCTTAACAGATCATATCGAAGAAGTTGTAGCTTCTTCGAAGCAACTGATAAATACTTTTATAAGCGAAGCATACGCAATAATGAATCGAGTGATTGAGGAGGACGTTGCACAGAATAATGCAAAAAGTTACTTGAGACCATTTGTGGAAGAAATGAAACTTGTTTGGGGTGATCAGGCCATGCGTCTGTATGCAATGGCTCAGAAACTTAGTCCAACTAGAGCTTGGTTACGCCAACAAACTCGCACCAATCTCCTTCACTTTAACACGTTCCTCCGTCGTCTTTCCTCCCTCTTTGCTGTTGCGCCTCTCCTCAGTGAGAGTAGCATCAAATCGACCAACGATCTTTTCATCTCGTACTCCTACGAGCTAGCGCGTCTATCTCCTCACCCAATTTTTACACCAGTATCCTGGAGAAACATACCCATACTTAACCTGACAGCTAGCGAGTTGTGCAAGCACAGCACAACGCATTTCCCCACATGTGCTGATGTTGAATCACATTTTGCAATGATTGTAAGCAAATTGGAGGCTTGGCCACAATATAAGAAAAGTCGAGATTTCACCAAAGTCACGGCCTATTCCCTACTTCCTCGTTTGTTAAACGCAGAAGCACAGGTGGGAAAGTGGTTGCCGTTAGCACAAGACCCTACTGGAAACATTCCCTTCCTGTTCGATGAGTTTCTTGTTTGGGAGATTGAGAAGGAGAGGAAAAAACTCAACCAAAGCCTTGACGTTCTACCTCGACGGTGGATGAACAGCTCAACAAAGAAGTACTTGGACGTAGTTGCAGTGCTACCAATCGCCTTGGCTGGAGCTCTGACACTCCTTGTCGCGATCTCAATAATTGCCTCCCTCCTCAACGCCGCCCTTCACTGTGGTACGCTGCGATGTGGTAGAGCTGGAAAGGATGCCCGAATGGAGAGATTTGCTTCTTGTTACCTTTTAGTGCTTGCAATCTTCACAACTGTGCTTTCTACCACCGCAGTGGGATTCGGCGTAGTGGGAAGTATAGGTCAGAGACAGTTATGCGACGTTCTCCTTGCGAGGTCTCAGCAAGCTGATGTTTGGCTGAATCACTTACTAACCAGCATCGCCCCTCGGATTCCAGATCTCAGAGAAGTCCTTAAAATCGAGAATATTCACTTTCGAATTCCCAAAAGAGTCTTTAGTACTTTGGACACCAATTACACCCCTTCTTCTCCGCCATTCCTTCAATCGGTTGACATGAGTCGTCCAGTCAATCTGTCTGCCCTGTTGCACTCCAAGTGGCTCAACAAGACCCTGTACGGTCTGTGGTTTGAGAAGGTTTGCCATAAGATGGAGCAGGCGAACCTATCCTACCAGATTCCAAGAGTCCGGCTCTCCAAAACCTTCAACCAATTTAGAAAAGCTGTCAAATTGGATCAGACCTTCGATGATCTCTGTGTTGGTAATGTCACAGAATACTTACCTGAACCATGCAATGACTACTATACACAGATTGGCCTTGCATTAAGCGCTGTATCAAAACGCAGCTCCGGGAAGGTGGATCAACTGGCCAATTACTTCACAACCATCGGTGATTTAATTGCTTTGTATAAATTGAAATTTGATCAGATAGCTCAAGCTCTCAGTGTAATTGAGGAAAATAAAAAGGTACTTGAACAGCTCAGTCCACTTATTGACGTTGGTGACAAAATAATTGACTATCTGGTGAATAAGACCAACGACGAATTAATTTCTCAATTCACGAACAATACCGCCGAAATTTTTATCAATTCTCGTTGTCCAATCGATCAATATGTGCTTCCAATTCTTTATCGAATCCTCGATCGCCTCTTCCCCTATCCCAATCTCCGACAGACTTATAGAAAGGCTCTATCCCCTATCTGTCCCACAGATACTACTCATTCACCGCTCTTCCTAACCCTGAAGAACTTTGGCTTCACTCTGAGTCTTTCCGCTTTTGGTTTGTTTATTGTTAGTGTCGTGTGGAATCGTATTCACTTTTAAGAACACCTCACTTCTAAGCAACAAAGACAACCTTTCTGCATACGGTGCTTTCCTTCTTCCCCTTTTTTGTTGAAGATTTTACTAATCCCTTTTGTACGAACATCTTCAAATAACCTTTGTACTGCGCTCCTTATTTTCTTTAAAATGAAATTTAGACCTGTCTATTTCCAAATAAAAAAATGGGCAACGAATTCGGGTCTGAGCGCTCCGCTTTCATCATTGGAAGAGGTGACGGTGAACTGGGAGCGTGAGCGGGAACTAGTGGCGCTGGCGCGCGCATCCAACTTACTGAATGCATTGATTGAAACTCGCAAGCATGAGCATGGATGCAACTTTGCACCTGAAAGCGTTGGCATGACGGACAGCTGAGATCAGCCAAGCTGTTGGGCTTGCATGTACGGGATCAGGCTCCCGGTCTGGGATTAGATGGTTTGAACTCAGCAGCTGTTACGGGGACTTAGCATGAGTAATGGAAAGAAAAGCAGGCACGATGTGCGATGTCACATGGAATAGCGTCCATCAACTCTTTTTTAAATACAAAATCTGTGTTTTGGTTAGCCTACTTAAAATCGCGTTTGTTTAAGGAGGCGGTTGGTTCTGCGCATTTTGTTCGGCATTTTATCACACCATTAGGACTTACTACGACCTCAGCAGACCCAGGTCGCTATCATGGTGGCAGCGGGAAGTTAACTCAGTCCTAAAGGGCAACTACTCGAATCTCGGTTGTTAGATGCCAAACCTTAAAGTGCAAGAAGGAATCAGTGAAGAACCATAGCAACTACCTTAGTCACATGTTCTGCACTCGCAGCGACCCTACCCTGAAACACCCGGAAGGATTATTTACAAGGCTTTCGACGTTATCCGTATAAAGAAATCCTGAATCTAGTGAAGTCGCCAAAGTGGATCAGTGCCGTTTCGGACAACTAACTTTTAAGCTCACACAAACTCGACGGCTGGTGCGGCTGATTCGTGGGTATTTTTTTTGAAACACCGTGTACATTGTGTTGACTGATGAGGGAGATTGACTTAAGGGAGCTCCAGGGACTGTGCTCAGAAGGAGAGAGGGGCTATGGATTTTTTTGACATACGGTAACTCTATGTTCGGTTACGCGGGCACCTAACTCTGTATGGGTTGTAATTCCACTCGGTAACGTGGCCTCTGGTTCATTCCAGGAGCCTTTTAGCCCTTCTGTAAGTTAGAATTACATTTTTTACCATAACACCATGACTTCCTACTGGAAACAGGTTTGTTGTGATACAGTAATCGATTCAATAAAAACATTGAAGTTTTAGGCACGTTGTTGTATCCCATAAGTAGTGCTCATGCTTTGCATTGAAATACCCTGTTTTGAGCAAAACAAATTTTGCACTTTCGCACCGATTTCCTTTAACTTAAAAATGCGATCGTTGTTTAAATTGCACACTTGATGCAGCGTATAGTGCTGAAATTCTTGGATTTATTATTTATTTTATATTCAATAGTATGCTTAAATCCAATACTTTATCACCGCGCAAGTAATTTATAGCTGCTTAGTGAAGCATCTATGACAAGATTTCTTATTAGTTTTTTTTTATTTAGGTGACAATAAGCAATGTGAATTACACTATTTGTTTATATTGACATTGTGGGCGGCTCTTCGATTATTGGTGAGTCTTGTGAGTCGTGGTTGATGATGTGCTATTTTCATGTACTCATTGTTTGCCTTATTGTGTAGCTTTTTAATTTCTAATTCGATGAAAGAATATGTAGCATAAATCCGAGGTAGTTATCAATGCAGTGTTTTGTTTGTTAATTTTGGGTTTCAAGCAGTATTTCGATTGCGTGACTGGTTCAACGTACTTTGAAACGCAAAATTTTACTATCGGCTTTTATGCTACTCATTTTCTGTTTTTTGTGTCCATTAACTGTTGCAACCTATCATAGTCAGTCTTCTTCCCGAGATCCTAGGGTTTACGAATGAATCGTATGTTGGAATCAGAACTCTCTGAAATGTCTATTGGGTCTGATCCCACTGAGGCAAACGGTTCTGTTCATCGTACGGGAGATTCTTCTCCAGCTGGACGCGCTAATCCATGGAAAGGTCGTACGACAGCATCCAATAATGTTAAAGGGGTGGTTGACGGTCCATCCGGTGCATCTTCACAACTACGGGATGTAACTGGGGGCAGTTCTTCTAGCGAGAAACTATTTGAGGCGGACGCTTGGCCCGAGCCCTCGGCTCCATTTGAACGTCGTGTAACGGTATCTGGTTCAGGCGCTAGGTCGATTGATGAAAAGCCGAAAAATAGTAAGCTCGATTGCATAATTTGGAAAGCAGTAAGCTTTTTTTGATGCGTTTTAACTTAATTCCCGTTTTTTGGTTCCTAATGCCAGTATTCAATTTGTAGTATGTTCGGAAGTGTGGCACGATCTATGATTGAATACACTATACTACTCACACCTTTATAGAAAAAATTGGCCGGAAGTGGTATGAGATTGACATCGAATTTGCTACCTCACGCGGAGGTGGTAGTGGGAATCGGGGCGGCGTGCGTATGTCATCTGGGGCGGCAAGCGCTAATCACCACAATCCCTCGTCGATCCCACCGTCTGGTTCGGAAATCAATTCAGCCGCTTCATCCGCTCTCCCTCGCGGCGGTGGTAGTAGTAACCGCAGGGGGGGTCTGACGTCAAACGGTTCTTTCAATCGTGGTCGTGGTGGTAGGCACGTTAACGGCTATTATCAGTCTCGCGCATCTTTACGGGCTTCGGATCAAGACGTGGTGCAGGAGGCCTCTAATGATGTCTCGGAGACTAGTAACATGGAGCCGGTGTCCAAGGCAGTTCCCGCGGCCACTGCTTTTGCGAGTGGCGTGCCGCGCGGGGCGTACTCATCACGAGGGCGTAGGGCTGGTTCACGAGGCGGTGGATATACGAATGCTGGATACGTATCGAAGAATAACGGGGCAAGTGTCCCACAGCCTAATACTTCTAGCCCTCTGACAGTGCCTCAGCAGGTTTCCGTAGCAGCGGCGGCTGTTGCTGCTCAAACAATGCCCCAGATGCCCACAGTTGGACCAGGTTAGTTAATTTTTCTACAAATTTATTCCCCTTTTCACGAAATCCCCCAAGTGCTTGATCCAGGCCATAGCGATATGGGTAATTATTCTGGTTGAGTTTTTTATTAGGTTTAGAAGCATCTTTTAAACTTTTAGTTACCTATTTATTCTCCAATATGTTGATGCCCGGACCGGCGGTCTTTCCAATCCCACCACAAACGCTTCCCGTGACCACTGAAGCGGCTGTCATGGATGGTGGGGCAGCTGCTTTGCAAGCTGCAGTTCTATTACCTCAGTCTTCTCCGCAACCCTGTCTCATTTCTCCCGAACCGACCTCTCCTGCGGTTCGCAATCCTTTGAGGGAAGATGTTACACTCGAAGAGTTGCTTGAATTTCTTAATGAGTATGGATGGTCCAGAGTACGAATGCCGGATCACTTTCGGAATCATCCGACCGTGGCCGCAGCTATGCAGGCAGTCGGCATGGCCGCTGCAACCGGTGACGAAACTGCGGCCGAGTTTCCAAGGGAGGATGCAGCTAGTCCTCCTGTGGAAAAAAAGGAGGACATAATTGTTGTGGATGACAGATTCTACTTTGTTCCCCTAAATTCGCATTTAACGAAGTTTTTGAAATTCCATTCCAAACAGGATTACATTCGGCATCATGTGTAAGCTAGTATTTGTCATATGGATTGTATTTTCTCGTTTCTAAAATCGTTTTTCTCTTTTCCAGCGAATACTACTTCAGTGACGTTAATCTGCAACGGGATGAACATTTAGTGAAGCTAATTTGTATGAATAAGTACACGTGTCCTATTGGTGCACTTCTTGGTTTCAATAGATTACGATACGTTAACACAACAGAAGATGAACTCATAGAAGGTGTTATGAACAGTTCAATCGTCAGTGTCGTGTATGACGACCAACAACGGGCCGTTGGTGTGACTCCTCAAAATCCATCGGTTTTGCGGACAGCTGCAGTCTCTTATCCACCGTCCTTTGATAGCACTGCTCAGCAGTCTGCACAGGCGCCTGATTTACAGCAACCAAAGTCTTCCGAAGTTGAATCTTCTCAGGTGTTAATGCCTGTCGGCTCGATAGGCAGTCTGCCGTTCATGTTGTCCAACGGCATCGCTGCGCCCTCTGTTCCCGGTTTGCAACCCAGTGGAAGTCATATTTTCCAGTCCCCACATTTTCTTCCTTATCCAGGTGTTCCGACGCTACCGTCATATTATGGCACAAGTGCTTTGCCCGGAGCAGTGGCCACCGGTGCAGCCGGCGACCACACTATTGCGATGAACCCAGCATCTCCCACAGATAGTACAAATATGTGTTATCGCCCCCTATGGCCAACTGCATCGGCCTTTCCTCAAGCTGCGTCGTCATTTCTTCCGTACCTTGCGTCACAACATCAGTCGTTTTATGTTTCGTTGTTGCAGCCACCACCAGCAGGTTTGGCCTCTGCTGCTTCGGTGCATACTAATATATCGCGGAATCCGCCTGTGCCATTTTTCCCTGCCCCTGTTGCGGTTTCAAGTACGCAATTATCGTCTCCACAACAGAGGGCGTATGCCGTTTCCGTTAGAGCACCGCATCGACCTCCCAGCAATCGAACCATTAGTGGTGACTGCAAAGTCATTGACGAAACTTTGGAGCAAAATCCGTAAACTACACTACCTGCCTTCTCTATTTAACCCTTCCTTGTACATAACCTCGATTTTTATACAATTTTCATTTTGGAACTGATACAAAACTGTACAGTATGCGTATGGTAGAACAAAAATGCCAAAAAATATGTTTCTTCGTTTGCGTTCTATCGCAAACGTTTGTACAAAGATTTGCATTTACCATCAACTTTCAGTGACGCTTGTCTCGTGTGAGTTTTCCTATTTTCGTTTTTCTGTTGCTCTCTAGCACTTTAGGGGACATATCCATCCGATCATCTGTAAAAAGAACAAAAAACAATGCTCGTAAACAGCTTTCACCTATGAAGACGTTGTTCCACCCGTTTCCTCTACTGCTCATCACCTACCTAGCAAGCTGTAGAGAATTAAATCAGCCTATTTCGCTTCTGACCTACGTTCGGACCCTCTTATGTATTCACATTTCTACTGTTTGTCTTTGCTTTTTCGTCTCTGGCCCACATTCCGCTTTCTTCTGTTTAAGTGTACTTCCACCTGGATACTTCTCCTTGTGCTTGTTTGTATGTCCTGTTGATTCTGTAGACGCGCCATTTTCATTATTATCATAGGCGCCATAACCAACCTGATCTTTTCCCCTTGTCCACGAGTCCATCAGTGTGGTGCTTGGCTTTGCACACTCCGGACGTGGGAGACACCAATGCACTTCCCGGAATACCGTTGTGGAGATTAAACCTGTCGAAACTCTGTAGTCGCCTGTTGGGAGTATGTGGCGGCTATTGTAGTTCGCTTACTTCCGGTGTCTGGAGTTGTTGGAAGCGGTAGCTGTGTTTGGTCAAATTGAGCTATTTGCCGGTTTCGGCAGATCTCCTAATCGGTCTTGTGAAATCTTGAGCCACTTGGAAGTGTGCAAGTCGGAAAAGGCACTCTTGGTGGTACAGGCGATGAGGAACGAATGCAAACCCTCTCCAGGCTTGGTGATATTTAGCAACTGGTCATATACTGTTGTTCAGTTAGTTCCGACATTGGCTGCCGAATTGAATAACACGACTAAACGGAATGCGGTCCTGTTGACCACACGAACTGGTAGCCTTGAAGGAAACACGAGTGTATTTTCGGAACAAAAAAAAAGAATGTTTATTCCACACACTTGGGCTCGATCGAAGGGTTTAAAGTGTGTCATGCCGCAGTGGCTATGGCAGGACAATTGGCAGTGGGAGTAGCTCTGCCACCCACATCTGCTAAGCCTACACAGTGGTAAGAGGCTAGTCGTGTGTTCTTTGTACCACTTCTCTGCAATTTGGCAATAGATGGAATTACTCATTGAGAAAGTGGCGTTTAACGAAATTGTATGCTTAGTAATGGCAAAATTACGAGGCGTAGAGCTCTGCCAAATCACACTGATTCGACAGGATTATTGAGACGCTGCCATGACTCCTACCGCCTTGTTCACCTCTGTAGCCTTTTGCTTCGATTAATTAGTCTTCTGTTTCGGAATGTTTGGTTCACTAACTCTTTCCACCGTGTGAGGCAGTAAGGCTGACAGTCGAAGGCGTAAGCGTCTCAACCTGAGATTTTGGGACGGGGTACAAAAGAAGTCATTTGATTGTGGGATCCATACGCTATCATTTCAACACTGAAAGTAGCAACAGTACATTTGTGGATTGGCTATTGAGGTTTGTGTCGGTCCGACAGGCAAACAGCAATTTTGTATGCACTATTGAATAAGTGCAACAACTTTGATGTCAGAATCTCGGGCTGTGTATGTACATAGCCTGGCGGAGGTGAAGGTCAGCTCGCGTGCAGAAGTCCTCTCTGGAAGGATTTGGCTACTGGCTGTAGATTTTGCAATTCTTCATGTCTTTTTGAAATTGTCGTGTCAACATCATTGTAAGGGAGGTGATAAAGGACATAGTTTGTATTAATTAACAACCATATCCCTTCTCTTCTCAATGTTGCGACATTTCAAGCGAATCACAGCTTGAGGTCCTTGTGGAGTATTATTATGACGGATCCATTAAAGAATTTCCTCTTCACCGCTAAGATGATGGAAGTAATCCCATTTAAAAATTTCATTGGTGTTAAATGTGGAGTGAAATTTCGCCACCAACTCCCGCGGCAGTGTCCACTTTTACCGGTCGCTATTTATTTCGAAATGTTTCGCATCCACTAATCTCTTTAAGTAATTTAATGTTCATTTTAGTCATCTCAGTGTTTCCTCATAGGTCTAAATCCATTTTCAATAGTGAACACTAACAATCGCCCTGTTATGTTTTTTTTTTTCAAATAACCACAGCCTCCACAAAGGGGCTGGAAGTTAGCTTATAGGTGCTGGATTGGAGTACTTGGGTAATCTCTGGGGCTGTAACAAAGTATTACCGTTGGGCAGGGGTCAGACAACTCTAACCATTGATGACATGGAAGGAGACCGATTTTGGTTGAAGTAATGATGGCAGTCGTACTGCGCAATTCCCAGTCCTTGACCTAAAATGTGTGCCTTTTCGGATGTCAGAAACGTGACCCCAAACGTATTTACGTGTTCAAGGCTACGCGATGTAGGTAAGTTGATACGCATGCCGCCTTCATGTCAATGGGATTCCGCGGCACTCTTATTTGCTTCAGATTATTCATAGTCCTGGAATACTGGCCATCTACTTCGTTTTCCTTACTTCAAGTAGATTGACCTGCAAAGTGTGATGGATACAGCTTTCACAGAGCTCCAAGTGTAATCCACACGCATTCATGCCCGAGGGTTCAACAACGAGGCGGGAGTGTGAGCAAATCCAACCATCGATTTCCACATCTATAACCACCTTTCCATCCTCTCAAGGTCCACATTTGCCACCTTTCTCAAATCATAACGAGTTTATACGCAATCAGATGTCGAAGTTAAATTACGATGCATGCAATGGAGGTTACTGATTGCTCTCGTTTTCTGTCATTTTGACACATCACGAATCCTACCAAAAAGGCATAATGCAAAGGACTACGTATTTGCTGCGACTTTATACTCATAGAAAACATTAATAGCCAATGGGTAAAACATAGGAACTTCACACAATTGTGACCTCTTCACCTTCAACAAATGCTTCTCCACAGAGATGCTTGCCTTGAAACACAAGTGGTAGATATTGCGTGTGTTCATTGCTCTCACGTCGTCCCTTCTTCAATTGGGAGTTCTATCAGCAGTCTTTTTACGAGACTGACCCATGTGTTGTGGGCTGAAAATCATTGACAGACGTGCTTCCATCCTTGAAGCTGGATGTTTCATCACCTCACCGTGATCAAATTCTTCCATCCATAACTATGGCTTTTACACTTTCTTTGACAAATTAGTCAGTTACTATAACTTTTTCTAACCCCATACTGATATCGCCGCAATAATTAATGTCGTGCCAACGATTCCACAATGCATATACAAGACACACGTACCGACAACTACAGATCATTAAAAAATACCGTACTGGCACCTCTTTTGTGATTTTAATTTAAAAATGGAAGGCTCCGATCCAACTTGGAAGTCATTGGTCGCGCTGATTGGCACTATAACGTGAGGCGACATAAAGAGATACAGCTTGAGGAAGTGGACATCATCCATAATTTTCCCTATCACCCTACGGGTCAGGGTCTGCACTAAACGAATCTACTGAGTCAAATAGACAAGAGTGATCCCGTAAATCATTGTCAAGCTAGACAACGACTGGACATCAATAGCTGCAACGCTGTCAAAAATCTGGAAGTGGTGCCATCGCTGTCAGGGAAGCATAAAGTCAAATGGCTTGTGCAAGAGGAGTCAGGCATATCTAGAAGGCAATCTTGGAGTGGAATTAGAAGGCAGTAATGTTTTGAGTCCTTATGGAAAAACCTGCAACTGTAATGACCTTCACCTCTGTTAGGGCATTACACAGGCTCCACAGATCTGACTGCGGACATGATGCACTTTTCTACTAGTACGTTGAGATTACATTTTTTTTTGCGTCTCAAAAGCACATTTCAGTAACTTACTTCCATATAATGAAACCTGTTGACTTGAGAGATCAACTAACTAACTGTAAAATTAATGAGTCGATTCCAACCTCTCTTGGGAATGTAAAACTTATTGCACAAATGCAATAGCTCTTACATGCCTCCCTGTCTGGAATCCTCAGAACTGTCGCATAAATGTGAATGAGGGGTGAGAGATTTTCCCTCTAAGTTCTCTTCCCTTTGAACTTTTGCTTCGCCTTCTTTCAGCACTACCACAGCCTACTTTTAGCCTCATTTCCTCTTCGCTCTGTTGGACTAGCATTTCATTTAACTCGGATTGCTGTAGCGGTGTGGGGCAAAGACAAAAAAAATAGGCGAAAAAAAAAACTGATCTTCATTAACATCTCCATAATCAGTATTTCAGCGAAGAGCAGTCGTGGGTGCCCCTATTTGCGCAACAGAAGTAATTACCGTAACCCATAAAAATGAGCTATTTTATTAGTTTTTTTTATAACTACGAAAATCTGAAGAATTAACCATTATTTTATTATAACATAGGCTAGGTAAATTCATCCCTGTGGGTGTGCCATTTCTGAGGCGAGGGCTGGAGACCAGTTTTTTTTTTTTTTTTTAAACTGATTTTGCGCTTCAGGTACTGACACTCAAACACGAGACGATCATTTAGACCGATTAATCCTACCCTGGGGAGGAAAACACTTTGTGTTTATCTTTACTTTCTAGATAAACTATTGTACCAGTCATTTTCATGCAGCAAAACTGTCTCACATGTGATAGTAGTTGGTATCACCTATCTTGATGACGTGATGCGTGGTGAAGTGCTCCTCTTTCCATTTCGCTCTCGCACCTTCAATGAACTGTGATCCCTCTGAATACCGTCCATTCCACATTATCTTCTATTTTACTCCAATTTCCCTTTGTGATTAGATTGTAGTAAGTAACTCCACTGAAGGCACCAATACATCTCACCCTCCATCCGACTTTACCTTAGCCGTGTTAAAGGATAGGCCAACTAAAATGACAAGATTGCATGTCGCTCACATAATCCTAATCCAATGTGTTTTGCACGGAGTTTCATTGGACCTCCTTCAGCGGCTTCAATGCATTGAAGGGGAGTGGAAGGTAAGTCAATGGTAAATAATATGTGTAAAAGTAGATCTACCAAAAGTACTTCACCAACTATGATGTTGGTCCACTTGGATGCCCAATTTTATGATCCGGATTGTTAAGCCTGGCTCTGTATACAAACTGTGATTTGATTGCTTTGATGGTGTGAGTCGCAACGAGCTGTGGAGTAATAACTACTACCCTTCCAAGCAAATGAAATGTGCACTTCCCTTAAAGAATAATTAAACCTTCAAATCAGGAGAGTTTTTAAATATCTATTTGACAAAATGATGTCACCTTAAATGGCAATATTGCCTCTGCTTTGCATCATTGTGTGGTGTAAGCTTTAAAAAAGACAAGTTACTCCCTGGGTTGACTGAAAGAAGGGAGGAAACGAACCAACTGTAGACATCAAAATGCTATAAACAAGTGTTTTTTTTTTTTTTACAAGGAGGATTTCACGCCAAGTTTGAGGCATTTAAAATGGGGAGTGATTTTACTATGTAGGTTTGGAGATGTGTATATTTGCATGCATCTCCTACGTGAAATATTATTTATTTTTAGACGTGTTTAGTGACTTCCTTCAAGTACACGCATAAATCCCTTCCATTTCGTATGCAATTTTGTAATACTTAAGTTATTTTGGTGCTGCACGAACGCTCAGTATTCTTGAGGCAGTTTTTTGGCGTTCACAGAGGTCACACGATTCTGGGACAGACTTTATAAATAGGCGATACGATCAGAATGATAACTGAAACAATCACACTTCTGTTGAATAATCTTATTTTATTCTTTAATAACTAAAGAACAACTTGTTTTATTATTCATAATTTCATGACTTTGTTATCATTATTACCCGAAATACTCAAATGAATGCTTCGCTTGGATGATCTACTAATGTTACTATGGCGACGGCACAGTGACCTCACCTTCAACTGTATATTAGAGCGGTAGCAATGTGTCCTCTTAGTAAGGCTTGTGCGCAAGTTGACTGCGCCCTGCGTTCAAACGATTTGTGAGCTCTTGTTTAGGCCCTCCACCTTTACACAGCCTGCAGCAATAATCGAGGAGAGACGCATCAAAGGTGATCATTCCCTCAGCCGCGCGATCAGCAATGCCTAACGTTTGATGCGTTTAAGTTCTACCTCTCTTGTCAACAAACGTGTTTACCAATAAAAAATCATACAGTATGACGAAGTGTACCTCGATATGCCCCCACTTTGAACCACCTTGAACCAAGTGACCATCTAACAGCAGTTGAATGTCAACTTAAAATAGATGTACTTTGTTAATTCCTTTAAATAAAGGTAAAATCAGCAGGTGTTGGGAGATTGCAAGAAGCTCATTATTCGGCACATAATGCTCTCATTCGCTCTCAGTTGCTACAGCCGTTGAGGATGGTGATGATGATTGCGCTTATGCTGGATCGCTCGTCGCGTGGAGCGCTCACACGAATCCACACGCACGTACGCACGCGCACGCATGTGCGCACGCGTACTGCCTACTGCGTGTGTGCGTGGGTGACTGCATGCACGTTCTGGCTTAGCTGCCAAGTGATTGAGGGTGTGCCGTGTGAACTTCGATGACGTGTCCGTTCATGTGAGTTACTACAACCGATATCCCCTGTCATTGATCAGGTTGGCTTGACATTGAAGCAGGTTATGTGGCGTGACCCTCCGTTGCCCCATCCCCCCCCCCCCTCTACCCCAATCCAGTGATGGAGTAATCTCCGACACTTTTGTTATCTTTGCTCCCACCGACAGGTGCTTCCTGTTTTCTCTGAAGGCGCCATTACTCGATGTAGATGGGAAGGAAGAGTAATACTCTTACACCCCACTTTGTAATCGTATCTCTTCTTTTCACATAAGGTCATAAATTAATTGAATTACACATTCTGAGAAGGTTTCGTAGCGATTTCGACGAAGTTTCCACAAATATCTCGATTTTTAATTCTCACTAAGCAATGCGCGATTATGTACACTAGAAAAACAACGCAGTTACCCTAACTACAATGAAGGAAATTTAATCAAATTATAGCGGCTTCTAGAAGGCCAAAGCCTCTACAGAAAGGCAAGCATTTTACAGGGCTCACAACTCAGAGAAGGCAGCGGTTTTTATAGCCGGCGACATTGACTATCCACTTCTGACAGCAAGAAGTCCTGCCCAACAACCCATTCGCATTTATAATTGCTCTGATATTCGCTTGAGCCCCATCTTATGGTGAACTAAACAAATTTTTGAGGATGTTTAAAATATTTTAACTAGCGCACTTTTAATTGCCTACATAAAGACAATTTATTAAGGGGGGAGGGAGGGGGGAAGTTAAAGCCTGAGACCAGCAACTGTTTGAATTTAACTGACGTTTCGACTACATCCACTACACCATTGCGCTATTGGCGTCCATCTCAGTGGAACTAAAAGAGGCTTCAAGCTCTAGGCGGAACGATTCCATGCAACAGCCCACTCGATGTGCTATGTCTACGGTACCTACAGGCTGCATTTTAATCCGCCTCTCATTGTACGACTGAATCACATCATCACCGAATAAATGTGAGAGACGCTCCAATTTCGAAGCGCAATTGGATGGCGGGTTTCTTTTTTTTTTGCCGATGAGTCAGGTTGATAGTAATATTTTGCAAACTTGGATACGCGGCTGTGGAAACCATTTATGCGCACCCATACTCACAGGTATCCAATGGATACAGTTCGTGCAGAATCATTAGCATATATTACGTATACCTGTGACACGCATTATTCTTCAAGGTGTTCAAACAAAAAAAGTACACTTGTTGCTGTTATTGTCTGTATCACATGACCTTTAAAGCTAATGATCCCGTTTATGCAATCATTGCGACGGTTTTGACCCACACCCCCCGTCCCTCCTCCCCCCCCCCCCAAAAAAAAGGCGACAGGGAAATAAACCGAGTAAAATTAAAGACTGGTGGCAATTAGGCTCGACTAGGTCTACCCAGTAAAGAGAATTCATTTGGGCGGAATTCACAATTGTCCCTGGGGAAACTGGTGGTGTAAGGAATTTGAAGCAGCGAATCAAAGTCTTTTGCCCATTTACAACTGAGGGAATGAAATGTTTGCAATTTTTAAGTCAAAAAAAAAACTCTGCCTTCGAGCAAAAGTATGTATGTTGCCCAAGTTCCTCACTAATTTTTTGAGCAGATACTCTTGGTCCTAAGTGTTTTTTTTTTCGTATTTTCTACTCTGGAGTAAAAAAAAAATTACCACCACTGTAAGTCTAATGTGGCACACCAGTATTGAAATGCACCCTTGATCAAACCCCAAAATCTGTACTTTTTGAATATGCGCATGTTTAAACAAACCACCAACTCTAAGTGGCGGTGATTTATGAATTCATTGATGCCAATGCAAAGCTAAAAGTCCTCACTATTACCTTTGGCCAAAAGTAAGCAACATTCTTTTGTGGCAAAAAAAAATGTAATTACAGGAAATAATTAACATAACTCATAAGTGCAATTTGTGCCCACTGAAGAAATGCTTAATTCAGGGTTTGTGGATATCGAACACATGACTTAAGGTTATCATTTCATTTTAATGCAGGTTTTTTTTTTTTACTCCGAATAAATCATTTTAATTCACTTTCCTGCTTGGTGGCTCTTGCAATCGAACCTGGAACCTGCCTATAATGCATTCGGATCTACTATTGCACGTTTATTTAGGCAATACGGCCAATTGCGCTACCCCTGGTCCACAAAAGCTGAGCTAAAGCAGTGGAATGACAACTTCAGGTGTTAGAATCAAGGGGGCGGGGGTGAGGGGGTGAGGGGGTGAGGGAGGCCTGGAGGGAAGACGAGTGGTCAAGCCCCGTCCATCCGTACCCAGCTGGCATCCACGCTGCGCGTGCATGCGATCAGCTGATCTCGCGACGTGCATGTCCTCAGGTCGCGTCCAAAATAGGCAAGCAGACACTCATGCACGCACGTGCGCACGCACGCATGCACGCACGCACGTAGGCATGCACATGTGCACGCATGCATGCACACACTTCATTGTGTGTATGTGTGTTCGCGTTGCTATGGCAACCAAGTGCGAGTGCGCGAAAGCTTGTTTGCAAATCTGCGGTATGTGGGCACGTTCACAAGACTATCGATCCTAGCTATTCGCACTTGGACGTCACGATAACCCGTCGAAGTAGGCCTCCAGACGATGGATGGACTCCTCGTGAGCATCGGTTACGCCTTTTCCACGAAGTTCCTCCCCTTTTCCTTTGACAATAATAAGAGGTAGACATTATGACCGTAAATTATTGTTACGCCAGCGGGGGTCTGGTGACTGAACTAGGAAAGGCCTGCAGTGCTTCGTATGGTCATGAAGCCGTGGGCTAAAGAAAGATGGAATTTTATTTGGTATAAAATTTATATTAAACGTTTCAATTGCATTTGGAAATCATAAAGTGGCTTAGATATGCAGTTATTCAATTTCGAATGCTAGAACAAAACTACAAAAGATGTGATTTTTGAATAGGCTCACCTCTAATTAATTTTATTTAATGGTTTAGCAGTACCTTGGGTGACTCTATGCGGGTGCAGAAGTCCTATCAACGGTATCACGTCCAATATGAAACGCTTGTAGTTCTGCTGGTAGTATTCGATCGCACGCAAACCTTCCACTTCTAAGGTCCACTATGCACTCACCCACTCTAGGGAGAAGGACGGAAAGATGGTTAGTACGGGATTTGAGGTAAAATAAAGAGAAGGAATCAAAGCCAATGGAAGTGCTTAATGGGTCTTGCCTGATACGCAAAGTGGATGACAGCATACTCCATAAATAGCCTGGTATTATGTACACAAGATCCGAGGTTGTAGGCATGGGAGGCACAGTATAACTGCGGAGCCAGCGTAACTAAACATGCCTATTCAAAAAAGTGGTGTTTTTTTTTAATACACCGTCATTGTTAATGTTTAATTTTTTTCGCAGTCTAGTAGGCAAGTGGAACCATTATTTATACGGAGTCAAAACATTCTTATTTGTTTGTGCTCATGATCTTAAAATAGTTTCTTAGGGAGAGGTGAGGTGAGAGTTGACCCACCCCACATGGAACTTCCACTTTCTTTATTAGTAAGAGCTCAATGACATATTGACGCGGCGATGATCCGAGATATCAATTTGTACTCGTGTTTTGTTTATAAGACTGGCAAACTACTTGTGTGTGTGTGTGTGTGTATTTTGCCTTTACCAACCCACATATCATCAAGGTCACGTTGAATTATTTACTTACAACGGTGAGTCATTAAGAGTCTTAGAAGGCGTTAGGAATTAGCCGACACATGATGATTCTCACTATAGCCAGCCCGATGCGCTTAGATGTGTTCCTAATCCATGAAACACTCGACGTGCACACGATAGCCTCTAGTAACGCCAACACCAAGACAATTATGATTAGTCTCTAGGGCCTAGACTTCTACTTGGGTGCAAGGGTCAGGTCAGCGGTGTGTTACGGCCAAATTGAACGGAAGGCTAGAAGCTAGAAATAACATTAACTATTAGATGTACACACATGTAACTAACACATTGTTTTGGATGAAACACACCGACTTTGTTAACCTCAACCAATTCCAGAACAGTTGACTCGACTAATCGCTCTTTAAAGATTAACAATCACTAAATGATTGAAAGATGATCTATCAGTCCAAGCAGTCAATTAATGTCTGAAAATGTACTTTTATCCCCTTGACAATCCCTATTAGAAAAAGTGCGTACATAATAACGCCTATTCGTGATTCCAATTACCACAAGGTTACTGATGGATAAAAAGCCAATCTCAACAATAGCAAGAATGGAACGTCACTCAAACCATGCAATAAGCCTTTGATAAACTGGAATCGTCTTTTGCTATCATAATCAATTTGTTTTCCACTGCCATATCAGTGATAACAAATTTTCGCTTTCATTGAACTGCCAAGGTATGGATAAATGTAAAGGTAGATCAAGCACACTTAGGTCGTGATAAAAGTACTCAAAAAATAACGAAACGCGATCGTGATCTTTGCTTTCGACGCAATTGTTCGCACAGTCTTGTGCAAAATTTACCCTCGCAGCCGAATCTCCTATCCAAACATACTTTGATTTAATAAACTTCAGACGATTCAGAATGTGACATTTGTAGCAGCATAGAGGAATGGCAATATTCACGTACCGGTGTCTCTATTTATGCTGGAGATATTTACAAACTTGTAAAAAAACATTTCCACTTCAACACTCAGGAAATCTCTTTTTTGTCTTCCATATAACTTTAGGTTTGCAGTCTCGTTCACCAATAGCACGTGGAGACGCACTGCAAGGTCAAGGTCATCCCCAGAATGTGATCATCCGGGAGCTCACGCGTTCAACTAGTAGACGCGGGCACGGATTCAGTACTCGTTGTTGAGATTAGGGACTTCGCTTTCTGATAGTTCTTTTTTTTTCTCCTGTTATAATTTCAACGACCTCCTCGCTCATACAAGTAACTGCCAGTTTATCACACTTTATTGGCATCACTCTGTTTCCTTTAAACTCAAATCAACTACTCTAGTGGGAAATAGCTAAGACAATAAAAACGACTCACACGCGTTTGAATGGTTGTTTGAAATTAAGGTATCGCCGCTTTCACAAAAAAACGCGTGCGAATTAGTTGATCCACTTAAGTGGGGAACAGCGTCACCAGGTGCATGGGGTGGTACACCTGCCTGGCTGGATGAAATGCAAAATTGAGTCATATTTTTAAATACCCTTTACAACGTGTGAAGTGACACTGTATTACTGATGGATTTCACCATTCTAAATGAAATCTATTGTGTATCCCAATGCTACCACCCACTAAACCCTCCTAAATACTTCAAAAGGTTGGCGTTCGTTTAAGTGTCCATCTAACTACGTGGGTGTGTCGGAGTCTGCCGCATTGGAATTATGCAAGCTATGTTGTTAGTTGTCTGGTCCTCCCACGTCTTGACAAAACAACCCTGTTTTTATTAGGCTGTTCTAATAAGCACTAATTTTTGGTAATGTGTAGTAATGAGTTCAACTGGGCATTGTAAAGTGTGGAGCATGAGACGATTTTGAAGGAAGGTAATGAGAGGAACATTTAAATTTAACCGTTGTAAATCACTTCCTTGGTCATTAACATACTAAAACATAACTGTAGCAGTTAATAATATAGTGAAGCAAAGCCCTACCGACCAATATTTCTACATAGGTTATTACCGGCTAATTTTTTTTACCAAACTTGATATTGCCATTTGATTTTCAAAGCAATAAATCTATTTTTAGAGTGAGTTTCGGCTTATTTCCGGCTTCTCGACTTTTTGTATAAATTAACTCTTTAACTCAGGAGGAAGATGTGAAATCGCCGCCTCGGCATCCATAATAGGTCGCCATATCACACCGCACTGTGGAGTCAGGACCAAGGGAACATTTGGCCTTGAACAACTGACTTCTCTCCAAACAGATATTAGCAAAATCTTATTTTTCTCCACAGTCAGTAATACATTTGAGCATGGGTTGAATGGGTTTCGATAACAACAGGGTTTAAGGTAGAGTCCTCGTGAGAGAACTATCCGCCAAAATGACCAACCACCGCTAATTGATACAAGATATTTATTTGCGCAATATAGACGAGATTCACCAACCTGTACTAATTTTTATCCTTTTGAAAATGGCTATAAAGTTAATGCCTAGATTACATCTCCTTTAAATCGTTTCCTGGGTGGATGAACTCATCGACCCCAGTGTAAATGAGGCAACCTTTCTTGAAATTTAACTATAAAAAGAGCGAATAACAAAGTGGCTGTTTTAGCGTGGATGTATGTTATCACCCTAGCAAAAGCATTTGACACGTTATCAGTGTAATAAAAACAGGCAGTTATGGCGTTGTTGTTTACCAGAAGGCGTTTTACTTAAACGCATCGGGAGCTCGGTCACTTAAAATGAGGGCAACAGGCTTGAGGCAAGATCTATTGCAGTGGTAACCGTTCTACACACTTGTAGCCTGAAAACTTGGGAGAAATTAAGGTGGAAGGCTGCGAGACATCACAATTATAGTCCACTTCTTTCAGGAAATGACGCATAGAGAAAGGCAAACAATTCTAGATTTGCACAAATTAGGTTGACTGAAGTTTGACGTTTCTGAGCACACTCGTGCTAACACCGCAAGCAATATTCTCCCCACTGACCTTCACTCGAGTAAATAGATGCTACTAGTAATTTAAAAGTAAAATGTGTGTGTCAATTGTTAAAAACAGTCTTATTTTCATGCTCTGTTGTATAATTCTTTGCAGTTTAACTTGAGCTAAACACCTAAGAAGACAGTCAAGTTTGTAAAATTAATTGCCATAGAGAAAATTGTACTTGTAATCGCAAACATTTGCCTAACGCAATTCTCACAGCCATTTTGAATGGCAGATTTGTCATTACCACGTAAATAATTACAAGCCTGAGCAATAACGCATGGTGATGAAATTCTTCGACGCCTATAAGAATGCCATAATTTGGGATTATGGGACATTTGACTCCAAATAAACCTAAGGTAAAAAGATAGGAGCAATTAGATCATGATTGCCGCGTAAACTGTTTCCTTTCCCCACTTCTCGTTTTAACGCTGTCAGAGCGTAGAGAATGGCGTTTCTAAATGTACACAGTGACATTTATATGCGAAAAGTAGGCTATACCTTCGCATTCGTAGACAGTATTCCTCCTAAAGGTTACAAAACATCGGGAGAGGTGAACGATAATGCACATTCCAAAGACGACTTTTCGTCTCTTTTTTACCGAAAACTTGGTATCAAATAGCTTTGGTGTTGCGCATTCGGCAGGTCTACACAAGTGCAGTGCGGGTGAAGAAATTATTGGAATATTAAAAGCACCTGCTGAAGGAGGAAATCCATTCAACCTCATTTGCAACCCTCCACTACACTTGCTCTCATCGGCAAATGAGCAAGATTTTTTGGGGCTTGACACCTAATTACTTTGTAAAGCGACCTTTTGGAATGGAAGAGAAAAGTAACCCGGCACTAATTTGCCTTGTAACAGTCTCCCAACCTGCAAATAAACTCAATGGTGAAGGAATCCGCAACACAACTCGGGTTGCCGCCTGTACCCACCCAAATGAGTAATCTTGATTGCCTTCAAAACGGAATGACACAAGCATACCGCCTTACGCATTAGCAAACCTTCTTTGGTATTCGTTGAATCCTTCAATATGTCAATATGCTAAGGTTTTGCATAATCGTGGGCAAATATAAGTGGATCACTGCGATATGTACCATAAAGCGATGTGCATCTCCATGGAATGAGTATAGAGCTGAGTTTGTTGAATGTCTTACACTTATGGAAGTGCCTGTAGAAGGTGTTTCAATCACTTTAAGATGTATCACGCCTTTCGGTTTGGTAGGTGCGATTCAATGTATCTGATACACTGAACGGAAAGGCCTGTGCCCCGTACTCCCATGTATCAGATTTTAGCCCACGATGCTTACACCTACTACAATGTAGAGAAAGGTTATTTCCGCGTCTACTGGCTTTGCACTGCTACGTGAGATCTGGGTCGAGGTATAAGTAAAAAACCGCTTATCTGGATCCTAGACAACTTGGCACTTTGCATTTTGGGCCTCATGAGTTGCCGAGAGGAGGATGCCATATTTCAACTAACCTGAATTGCGGCACGGCACCGATGTTCCGAATGGATACAACAAAAGAGCGATAATGAAAACCGTGATTAATTAACTAGTTTGCAAAGTGTTGCTCTTCGGTTATTTTTTGAATGTGTGTGCCAATTTGCTCAGTCAACTTCTTGAAAGGTGTCTTTTTTTAGCTCATTAAGATGCATCACATTGGCACAGTCTGGTTGTCTATTGCTTGCCAATAAAAGGGATCACATTTGTTTATTAAAAAGGGATTGTTAATCTCCCAAGGCAGTTTGGCTTTACGACAGCTCAACCACTCAAAAGTTCTTTAAAATTTGCATCCACATTCTATTTTGGATTTTGGAACTCAACAGGCCAAGTCGTCTCCCTTAACCACTGAACACGGTGAGTTGTCTTGAATTCAACACATTCTCTGCCTCCTTTAAACAGTAGGTGTGTCTGATGTGAAAATATTATGAGCAACGTAGGTAATTGCTTTCATGTTTCAAAAACAAGAAAAAAACATTGATACTTATTCACTTCGAAGATGAATAGCCATGCTTGTAAATTAGTCTACAGTTCTTGGGCACTTGTTAATTCGATAGGATTCCCTTCTAACACATTCCTACTTTTCACCATTGCAGTAGAACCTGGCTTTAAACTCTTAAAGATATGAAACAATTATCAAATTTATAGCCCCGGCTTTATGAAGGTGTAATTTCTTCTCACCGCGAAAGGCTTCACGACAAAGAGGGTGTGTGTGTGTGTGTGTGTGTGTGTGTGTGTGTCTGTATGTGTGTGTGTGTGTCAAAAAGACGCCCAATTTGCGAAGCAAGCTAATTCTCTTAGGTATAAGTGGTACTACATAACTCGTAGTAATTGAATAACCGTAGATTTTAGGAAAATACCAATAAAAGTGGTAGACGCCCAACAGATTGCAATGAGCATGAGTGCGGTTGAGAGAGGGAGAGAGGTCGGCTGAGTAGGCGATGAAACCCTGAATCATCATCCCACATAGCCTCAGGGCATGGATATTCTTGAGCAAACTTAACAGATTTACAACTTTTTTTCTTTTAAACTCGAACAATCTGCTGGTCATGAACAATTGGATGGCAGTATCAGTGTGTTGACACTCGTTCTTGTGACGTCTCTAGTCACTGCATCTGAATCCTCGACGCAAACGCTAGCGTATTACAAAGGTGTCTGGCACATTTATGCTAGTAGTGCTACCTCGATAAGCTTATCCACATTGTTTACAATCACGATTTACAAAGATGTCGTCTTTGATAAAAAAAAGTACTTTAAGGCACTTGTGGTCGGCCCTAGCCCAAAAGGCATTGCACAATTGGTGCTCGAATTGGGAGACTAAAGTCTTAAAAATGCTTAAGTACTTTTATTCTCTTCATAAAATACGTTGTCGGCAATGTCATCCAATCAATTCTATGGAGCTAGGCGAGAAAAGAGTCTCATAAGTGTCACTAAGAGTTGAGTTTTCTGCTTTAACAAGGTTATTGAAGGAGTCTTGTGCACTGCTCACTCATCTTTCAGACACCTCAAACCACAGAGTAGGATTCTTCTAACTCAGGCGAAACAGTTTAATAGATTCCGCCTTGAGACCCCAATTCTTGTTGGCGAGGTCGGTAGGTGTCCAAAAGAATTCCACTTGTGTGTAGTAGGGGCATGTTTTCCAAAAATAATGACTTTAGAGACAGTTTTTTCTTGGCTTTGGCAAGACAAGTAAGCGAGTAGTTGGATTTTAAACAATTACACTAGGTCAATTTAAGCTTTAATTATTTAATGTCCTCAGCAAACAATGGATTATGGCAGTATCATAGCTGAAGGTGAGGTAAAATGGGCCTTTACGTAGTGTAGTTCTGCCTCCAAGTCAAGTAATATGCAAAAAGATTAGTGACAGGCTGGAAAGCAAGTCCATAAGGGTGTCAGTGGCTAGGGGTAAGGGATGGTTGACACCACCATTGTTAATCAGACTCCGCACTCTAGGATTGATACATTGAACGTACTAAATTCACTTCATTAAGTGTAATTTGTTGAATCAAAATTGCCCTATAACTTATGCACTCATTGCCAAAGGCTATTGCAAGTCCCTCCAAAGTGTGCCAGTGATTTGGAGCATTGGCTTACCTGAGATTCAGTGTTTTTGAACACGTGATAAACAAGGACTACGTAGGCGTTTTTTTTAAAGGTTTGATTCGTTTAAAACTAAAATACAAACACAAAATTGCCCTTTCGTCAAGAGTGTTCTCAACACAATGCGAGTGTGTCCTTGGAAGTGGCCTGAAAGCATGTGAATAGTGAGAACACTTTTTAACCCAACACCATCAAAATCGTTCTCTCACAGCACCTTACCTTACTTTAGGGGATCAAATATGATATATCTATGTATATTTGTATTTTTAAAGAATTTTCTTCTCAACACTTTACTTAATTGTGAGACTTGAGCCCGGTTGGAACTCCTACGCTCACACCTCCTGGTTCAAGGCCCGACATGCACCTCACAAGCACGTGATGATGAACTTACGATTTGGGCACGATAAATGGCGCAATGTCTGAGTCTCATGCTTGTTAAAAAAAATTACTTGGATGTGGATCAAAAACAGTTAGTAGGAATAAGAAGTGTTGACAATTCGAAATAGTGCTCCTCCGCCTTGTAAGGCGAGACCGACCGAGTGTGGAAAGGTAAGAAAAAATCCTTCCATTATCCCTTAGAGTGATGTGAGAGTCTCCAATTTATTTACTGGCTGAATCCCACGCCTATAGTAGGCGTAGGATTCTTCATCTCTTAGGAGGTGAAAGAAGGTTGTGACGGGATATAGAACTGTAATTGCCATAAAAGCTATATCATATTTTGAAGGAATGAAGAGTCGCCATTTCAGTAGTATTAAGAACTAAACAAATTTATGAGTTAGAAATCATCTTAAGTAAGGCGATAATACCATTTAAGGTAGAGAGAAGGAGACCAATGGATAACCGAAACACATTGTGTTGCAGTGGTTCTAGCACAAAGTCAATCCTTGTGGTATACATTATATATTAATCCCAACCCAAAACTATTTAAAATTAAAGGCATCCCAATTGTGGTTAACGATTTTTCATAGAAAATTCAAGGTTGTTGAACAAATCATGCTTAAGAGGCTAAATGAATTAGTACTGACAACCGTGACATATGCATGACACCACTTTGAAGAAGGCGGTTTGGCACCCATTTAAGCCCTGCGCCCTTCACTTAACCTCCTTCAAAATTCAACAGTTCAGCAAAGCATGCGTGCGTGCCATCTTGCCATTGGCCCTCTTAAATTGTGCTCTCTAGCACTATGGTGGAACAGTGATGACAGAGAGGCGGATTGCCCACCGCTTAGAAAACAAACTATCCATTGCTACTCACTGTCTCTCATCAGATAGCAATTTAACATCAGAATGCACCACCGACCCAAAAGCCAACTGATCGCTAGCAATAATCTTGAATTATATTTATACAAGTATACTAAAAAGAATAGAAAAGTGTGTGTTAGAATTGGTCTCTTTCACCTTTTCCCTCCTCCTCCTCCTCCTCAGAAACCCATTCGTGGACTTCTTCGTCCCCTTCCATGTGATTATGACGATACAGGAAAAACTGTATTAGAATCTAGAAAGAAGCAAATGTTTTTTATTAGTGACCACGATTTATACAAGTGAGAACTTTCAAATTCAAAGCAATAACAAGAACTTTCCATATTCCCATATTATTTTGTTATAGGGATCAAAGAGGTTTCCGCATGCTAGAGGCTACTTTCCGCATGGCTTTACACTTAGTCGGGTCGTCAAATAAACTGCACGCCTACATTTCTATCTTTATGGCAATTCTAGCATTTATGCATAATCAAATACTTGAACAATTGCTTTCACCACAGAGACGTGATGGGATACCTAATCAACCAGCAGAAAATCAACTTACAATTACGTCAAAGAAGAGAATGCCCAAACTGCCAATAATCCATGGTAGGGACGTCACAACGAAGACAACATCGATGGATTTGATGAAAATTTGGCATGCGTAAAACGTGTTACCCAGAACAGCAAGGAAGAATAGGTAAAAACTGAGACCTTCTGTGCATTTCCGTTTAAACTGAATTAAATGAAGAAAAAAATAACCAATAATATTTACCGTTAGAAGGCGAAAAAGTGTAATTTTGTAACTGTCACTTTTTGTACTTGAAGCCTCCTAACATAGACCTATTAAAATATTTCTGCATTACCACAAACTCGCTCAAAGTGTAATGTAATCTTGACCTTGGGATCTTATGTTTAAAGGCCATACAGAGCTTAAATATGCAAACAATTTTAACTCACGTTCATGAAAATTTGATGTAATCGACCAAAGGCGTACATGGCAGCGCTAGCCCAGCCAAAGGCGTAGCCAACCTTCGCACCGACTGTCTAACAATTACAAAATATTGTGGTTTTCATTAGCCTTGAAGCATATTTCAACAATCATAAAATAAATGAATCCTAGTTTCACTGGCTTAGAGTACCGGTAGGAAGTTAGCCCACGGATCAGAAGTAGTAGTCGCAAGGAGACGGCGTTGCGCATGGACCGAAGGGCCGGGGGGACCAGAACCTCCGTTTGTCAGCGACACCGGCAAAAAACTCAGAGTCAAAACACCAAGGAGCGCAGTGGCTAGTGCTTTACCAACTGTCGAAGGGCTAGGTGACTTTAGTGTTGCGTAATCTTTTTCTTCGCTTTTAGAATTTTCGTCTTCTGCTACTTCATTTTCGAGCTCCCCTAAAAAGCGAAACCAGCATTTGCACAAAACACACATTCACTTATAGTGTCGCACAGTTTAACACTGAAAAAGCGGTATTGAGTAAAGATCTAAGTGGAAAATATAAATGTATAACAGACTATTCCAGAGACTAACGCTTTAGTCGCCTTTTGTGAAGTAATAGATAGTAGACGTACTGCACCCAGAGTATAATATCAATGACGACAGTGTAACCAGCCAAAAATTTCTACAAAATAAAAATAACGTTGTGCAAAGAAGTAACAAGGCAAGGCAAAGTTATTTTACCAGCAAAATATTAAGTGAATTAAGATCGTAGAAAGCTAATGTGTAATTTTAAGAATGTTTTTAAATTACCTGCAAAAAGAGCTGATTTGTCAAAAATCCACCCACAAAGTTAAGAGTGTCTCCTAATAGCCAAAACAAGAGTAGGAAAAAGGAAACTGCGGCATCAGGAATTTTCCTAACACAGTTTTCGTAGATTTGTGGGAAGCCGAACATGAACCAGGAGGCGATGCTCAAAACACCAAAAGCAACAGAAACCTTGTCTCGAGCGGATCTGATGCATTCGCCAAGACCATACCAGGCCCAGTCTAGGCCTCCTGGACAATTCTCTTCAAGAGACATATGTATTTAGCACAATCTGATTGAAACTGGAGTGATAACCCATTATATATATTTGATTAGAGCGCAAGTCCTAAGCAGCGCAATAAAAAAATTGCATTATGTTATAAATTTTAAATAAGAATTTTTAATTAAAAACAAAAATTATAATTAATAATTTGTTTTTACTGTTTTCAAGGCCGTTGATTGGTCGGTCTGGCGCGCGTTCGAAAGACTGGCACTCAGGCTGCTTTTTGCCAAAATGCTCATGATAGCTGACGCTCTTTGTCTTTCCAGCCTTAGCCGTCCTCTGTTCTTGAATGTCGTGATGTGTCACACCGTTAGGGTTTAAGCCTGCCATTTGCGTGAAAATAGCCTGGTGACTAAGTAAATGCTATAAGGCCATGCCTCCATAGTAAGGCACCAATTGCGGAGGCTACTTTATCCGCACAGCCGAATGGCCGGTTAAACAATCATGGGTCTGTTACAAGTAAAAGTCGCAGGTACGCGCCACAGGGGTGTGGTAATTGTATGTGCAATAATTTGGGGATATTGCGTTATGTCAAGTAATGAAGTCCAATGCAAACTGCACGGTGTTGGGGTGTGTCGCGCAAATCTGCAATTCAATTACGTTGCGTAAAGTAGCAGTATTTTGTCCGATTATCCAACAACATAAGCGATCAACAAACTTAATTTGTGCCTCAAGGCATCTTTAATGTCATTTATTTGTGTTTTCGGCCAGGGGCCTTCATCTTGGACCGTCTTTTTTATACTGACTACGGTACACTTTTGCTAGACCATGCTTTTTAGGCAATTTATGATCAGACTACACCAACAGTGTTTCATGTTGGCGTTGCTGATCGCCAAAGAAGAAACGGGTTCTAGTCTCTTCCTTAGAACATGAATGGCTCCTAACTCTTCCTTATACTGCTTAAATATGAGATTTCCTTTTATGTTCGACTTTATTAATCAACTTTTATGTGTATTATCCAAGTATCCCAGCTGTGGAATTGGGCATTTCCACAAACTCTAGATCTTGCCATCCTACATTTGATAGAAAGCTTAGCCTCAATACCTTTACTATGTAACGTGATAAAACTCCCAAAAGTCGCACTTTTTTAATTCTACAGAATTCCTTTTACAAGTAGTCTAAAACACAGTTAGTGACTTTATCTTAAAGCGCATATGCTACTTTTCAAGAATAAAACGGTTTAAGAATTGTTCACATGTATCCATGACCCAAGATGATGGGCAAATATGTAAAATGTTAGGTTGGCGCATTCAAGATGTAGTTTTTATCGTAAACTAACCATATTATAACATTTGGCTGACCTTGAAGACATAAATGGCTAAGGTCCTGTTCATAAGCTTAATTGTATTAAAAGCTTTAGGAAGTAAACCTAGTATGGCGGAGCATTTCGTAGGGTGGACTCTCTAGCGACTTAAGTGCCAATGCGGCCTCATCCCATTACCCTTCCCGAGTGCCTTCTTCTGAATCTCGAATACCACACCTTAAAATGCAGGGTAATGGAGGGAAGGATGAACTGTGACGACTACTGTAAGCACTTTGTGACTCTAAGGCTAGTCAAGACTGTAAAGCAGATAGATGTGAGCGATCCCATTACTGTTAAAACGGCTATTCAACAACAATAACGCACATCAACACAGAGTAGCCTATTAACCTTCTTGTAAGCCTATTTCATCATTTACATTCTCACTTCTGGTTGCTTACTTAACTATACCTAAAAATGACCACGAACACGGCACACGGTCATTCAACTTGACAATTCAGGAGCGTTACAAGTCCAGCCCAGGTGAGGCTGAAGTGATGCCATTTTGTCAAGCAATCATATTCATTGCAAATTAGTCAACTTCCAAAGTACAGGGTTTGTTTTGTCTGCACCGTATGTGTTTGGTGCGTCAACATTTGGTAAATCCTTGACCCCGACCAATAACAACCTTCAGTGAAATTTGGTGGTGCTGGTGTTTGCTTGAAAAAGATGTCTGCCTAAAGCTGAGTAGCAGATCAGTGAAAGATTTTAATAAAAAGAAAGAGTAAGTCCGTTCCTCGACACATTTTTGCAGTATCTACTTGCCTACCAAATGTCATAATGAAACCTGTTTTTCCAGGATTTAGGTACAAATTTTAAGGGCGATCGTAAAACCGTTTACTCCATTTGTTATTGTGTACTACAAGACCCAAACTTAACAAGCACCTCATGTCTTGATTTCATATTAATAAGCTGAAGCGTTAATTTTACAGCTACATCCTCTTTTCTGTTGAATTTTTCCTTATACAACTTGGGTGAAGCAATAAACCTCCCAACAGGTATTGTGAGTGAACTAAACCATGCAAGAGGCGGAAGAGCTTGTTGTGGTGTGGTTTGCAAGTAATTAACGTGAGGGTGATGAAATGGCAATGCTATGCTTCTCAGATGGTAGCAGAAGGCATTGATGCACTTTGACACGCATGTGCGCTTCCACCATGACGAAACGGGTGCGTATCTCTTCGCATTTTACATCTCCCTTCTTACGTCTTGCACGACAAGGGGCTTTTTTATGGTGACTTGAGGACCCTGTTTACTGAGGCGAGGTTACTTGCTCAAGGGCCAGGTATTTTGTGAAATCAAGGTATTAAATGGAAGATGAAAGCACGGAGTCTAAGGGCAGGAAAAGCAATCGTTTGAGCAAATGGTAAGCAACAATTTAAGTCTTTTGCCTGGAGTGCAAAATCTTAATGCTTTTCTGGATTGAAGTACATTTTAAAATACGATACAGAAATAGCTGGAAGTGCTTGTGATGGAAACTTGGAGTATCCAGTAAAATGGAAGGATGTAACTCAATCTGGTGTTGTCGATTGTCAGGATTCGCCAACACGTAATTTGTTCAAATAGTTATAACAAAAAACATCTTTACAATGGCTAGCCAATGTCTTTTTAGCGTCAGAGAGGCAAACAAATCATCAAATCTACCCATCAACAATTGAATGACTCGGCTACTTTATTATACCTTCTACGGAGTTTCACAATCGATTCTGAAAATATTCAACCGATGGATGTTTCGGTTTTTAAAAAACAATCAAAATAAAGTTAATTTTAAGGCTTGTTATGAAATAAGCTAATGGAATTGAATGCCGACCCTTTGCAGAATGAGAAATTATGCGATCAAGGCCATCACTGGGCACACCCTTTTTAAGAGACGCATATACACGTGGGAGATTCATCCAAGCTTTTAATCAGCTAAGCATTTGTAAATATTATGGCTCAATTAGGATTTTAATTTGGTTTATTGCCCCACCTCTCATCTACTTTAAAACTGAGCAGACTTGCACTGTTGTACTTTCGTTTACTAGGAAGCGTCCAAGACAATGCTACTCCTCTTGAACTCGAGTAGCGTTATTTCAAAGGGATTTAAAGGCGAATAGAACGAATGCCCATAAGTGGAAGGCAAGAATGCCAAAGTGGAATTGATAGCGGCGATAATTACTACAGCACGTATATTTCTAAAACTCCCATGAGGACTACTACTTATATATAATAGTAGGGTATGTATCAACAAAAATCCCAAGAATCTGGACCATTTTTCACTTATTAATTTGAGGTGTACAAATCATAATGTAAGTATTTCAGAAATGAACCATTTTCATTCTTTTTCCATTTACTTGCTTAAATAAAGGATCAAAACGTTTAAGGGTATTCTTGCCTGCATCTTACAATTTAAAAGTATCTCGGGGTCTAACGTCTGCTGAACCATCGCAATCTGAGGGATTTTGTGCAAAAAAATCTAAATAAAACAAACTCTTATCACCTCTAAAAGGAAACATTTGCTTGTGGTCTACAATTCTTCTGACAAGATTGCAGCATAGAAACAGTTCGGGCGTGCTTCATCTACCACCAGCCGAGAATCACGTGGACACAAAGAATGAAAGGTTGGCTGATAAAAAACTTTGATCTTAAAATGGAAATGCTAATACTTTTGACAGAACCTTGTAAGTTGGTTTTTAAAGTTGGATTTTTTTAGCACTTTACAAAGAATAGACGCGTTTGCGTTTAGAAACGATGAATCCGCAAATAAGTGTTACTTGGTAAAGAAAATGAGGAAATCCCCATAAAAAACCCTACAAGCACGAAATGCAAATTGTGCAAAGCTTCCGACGGTCTAAAGTACTAAAAAAAACACTCACTGTAAAACGTAAGAATAACAGGTGTAGGCATTTTTTTCTCCAAAAATGCTTATCTTAGTTGGCATCTTTTATAAATTACGGAGACAAAAATTTTTTTTGTAAAAAATACGTACTTCATGCAATGCTTTGTAAACCCCAAAGAAACGGGATAACTAACTGTCGTCTCCCTTCTCAACTCACTCGGCTGACTCAGCGCAAAGTCGAGCATTCTCTTCTATCCCAGAAATTCCCAATGCTCTGCATACTTCGGCCATGCAATATTTCTTGCTTCCTGTAATTCCAGCGGTATTCTTTTTGCAGAAATTAAAATAACTTAGACTATTTCGGTCCAAAGCTTGCCTGTAAAATGGAAGCATTTCAAGCCCACTTTTTCTCTGCTCCCTTTCAACTTTGCCGCTGTAAATTACTTTTGCAAAGGCATTTGCCTATTTTTATACACAAATGTCATAGGCGACATCATTATTTTACCTAGTAAAAGTCGTGATCTTTCCTAAAACACATGTTCTAACATTTTGAAATCTATTAGTACAATCCTTTTGTGGGACTGCATTTTACCAAACCCAGTGACGAATGCCATTGCAGTATCATTGTGAAGTCATCTGCTTTGCCTGTCCGAATTTGGTGAGAATCAAGTGATGCAGTCACTGCTCTCTGTTGCGTCACACATGCTGTGAAGTGCTCTCCCTCCACTTCACTGCAGATTTACCGCCGCCCACTCTCATTGTCACCATTGCCCTCCTTGATTTACCTTATTACTGAAGATGACATTTAGGGAGAAGAGGCCCTTATCCGATGTGTGTGTGCTGACTCACCATGGTCAGGGGACAGCATTTCTTGTTTTTCTTCATGAAAACATTTTGTTATTTGAACAACCCTCTACAAAAATTATGGCCATAGGGCCATAAAATTTGGCACCAGGCATTACGTCATTACTTGCACTTTTCGTCTAGCACCGCCGTCTGTTTCATTTTAAAGGGTTAAACTAGACGGCAATAATTTCCTAAGTTATAGATTAGCTTTTTTTTAACCATGCGATGAATTCTTCAAGCCAAAATTTCCACCTCGGTGTCTATTAATTTAACCACTGTGAGGCATATTCGATTTTGTTTCACCTGTATTCCCTCGCGACCTCCCCGAAGAGGAAAGGGGACGTAATACTGGGGCGGAAATCATGGCATCCATGGGTCAGACCCTCACTACCCGTGCAACCAAGACACAACAACATCCAAATGGAAGTTTTACATGCAAAAAGTCTAAAACTTCACAATGCATTGATGTCATTATTGATGCTATAATTTAGAGCAGTTGTGGTTAGTATGCCGTCCTCTGCATAAACTTATGCACGTTAGACAAGAAAATCAAAAATGAAATCTATTTTAATCAAAACACTAGCATTTTTATGCTTAAATAGAATAAAACTAGGGACAATCAGAGGCGAATATGCAATCTGGTATAGGTTGATCCCGATGGTTGCAAGGTCTAAAAAAATAGCACAGATGAACGACTTGTCATAGCCTTAGCACTAGGTTACTCAACCCAAAGCAAAATTTGTACCAAATGAGCGCTATCTTTTTACACATACTTATGCTAGTAGATGTAGAATTCGCCCATTCGCACATTGTGTGATACGGGGTTCATAAACGCCAACAAGATTTTGTCCATTCACCTACAAGTGAATGCCTCCTATCAGTCAATTTCCAAAACATAAGCCCTGAAGGCATGATATTGAGGGAAGGTAGGACCAAGTAGTTTAAAATGTCTCTAGCATCGCCCACCTGCCAGGTGTATAAGGGAAATGCGAGACCTTTTTCGTGCCCTCTGGCATAATTTATGCTTTTTCGCTTGCACAATATACTTCCGTGTAGTTGTGAAAAGTTTGTTAGTGCCTTCCCCATCAGTGGCTCCAGGTCTACCAGTTGTAATTCTGCCAATGCTAAACACCTTAAAAGTCGCGATTGGGGGCTCTTTCGGTTGTTAAAAACCTCACCCAGTCTTACATGTGTTTAGAGTTTCTACAAAAATCAACTGTGCTCTGCTTAGGGTTTCTCATGAGCGAATTCAATCAAAAAACTCTAGGGGTGGACTATAGAAGCTCTTCAATTACCTAATACAGCATATTTCTTTATCAATTCCCCAACCAATTCTTCCCACAAAGAGGAGAATAAAGCCCCTGATTATTTGGTGGTTGGAATCCTAAAGAAAGAGCACGTATAACTGAGAGAGCCTAATAAAATAGGTGATTACATCAAGGCATTCTATTTTGGAGCATTTGTGAGACAAACCTAACCAAAAATTAATCTTAATTGAGAGTACTCACTACTACATCCCACCCATTCGTTCAAGTTTCCCTTCTTCTCTAGCCTTCATGTACTTTAGCGCTCCATATTTGAGTTTAAAAATTAAATTCCTAATTAAGTAACCATTTGTCATCAAATAAAGCATGATTATTTGATTAATTTATGTATGACCGCTTTTTGGCAAGAAATTGTTGCATAAAAACGTCTGCATCGAGCTGAAATTGCCACCATCCATACTTTGGGACTACAGAGGCAATAGTCTTTAATGCTTTGTTGTTCACATTGCAAAGATAAAGCAAGCAATTTTATGGCTTCTTATGGCTTCAATTCACACTTGTTTGTCAGACGTCAAGTGCACCTCCTTTAATTCCATCTAAGGAAGCATTGCTATGCGATCGATACTGTCAAAGCAAATGTCATAATTCCCTTCACAACAAAAATTCCACTTCATTATGCTTATTTATGCTATCATGGTTGATGGGCTTTTGCTCTTCAAGGACGTTGGTAAGGTGATATGCAATTATCATCTTTGGTTGCATCTCATTTTCAGATCTATCCTTAAGGTGAAACACTCACACCTTGTCAAAGTCATATTTCATTGTGCAAGCTTTGCAAAGGCTGTGATAAAAACAAAAAAAAATAGATCAACAATGTTACCTAAAGCACTCTAGCAGCCTTCATTTCTATTTCATCTCCAGATTATATGTCTATGTCTCTAATCGTATCCCGGTGCCTATTTCCCATGGGTGTTTCTGGGGCCACCTAGGACATCGCAAACGAGACCCTTGAATACTAGCTAATCGGGGTGATTACGGGTGTTAGCAGCAATAAGATCCCTTACATAGTTTCACAGCTCTAATACCACGGAAAGTTTGTGGCCACTACGTAAATTAATCAAGCAAAAAGTTGAGGCCTGTAAATAGCCTGAAGCACGTGATATTTTCTGCTACCTTCCAATAGAACTGCATGCAGCTGTAATGAACGTACACTGTTGATGAATTCTTTGCAACACCATAATCAACCCAAGTAGTAGTTTGCGGGTGCTTCTACCTTTCACGTTTACATAACAGCAACTTGAGGCTGTTTTTTTTCTAAACTCTCAGTTTCGGTAAAGGAGCCATTCAGGTGCTACACCATTGTACCTTCACCGGGTAAGGCGACCTGGGGCCATGCCAGCAGACCCAAACCTTACTATATGTCGGTCATGCATATTCTTTCCCAGTGTTGTTTACTTCCAGCCTTAGGAAAGTCTCGGCGAGCTACACAAATGCATGGTAACACCTCTTTGATTTAGCTCATCTGAGGCATGGATGAAAGGCAACATCCTCACATAAGAACACTTCATAAGCATCAACCCGATCGTCTGCCCTATAGTTAGCTGAGCGCCACCGGCTGTCAAAACAGGGATCCCTTCAAAGAGCACCGACCAATCAATAGGGGCGCACGTGAGCACGCGTGCAAATCAACAAAAAGTGGTGCCGCGTGCACATAAGGTCCGCGGTATTGGTGCCAAAAGTGTGTTTACATGTTACAAGCACTGTATGAATAAGTGGTGCTGGTAGTCATCACATCCTTCAAGGTCTATACGAAGAGCTGGAGGGTTTATTGGAGGAAAGGTCTTTTCCATTGGCCTCCATAAGCGGCCGCAACTAGCCTCGGTGATTGTCATTTGCATATCTCTTGTCACACCCACAGTAACAATCTTTGGGCATAGCATGAAGCACAAAGTCAATCTCTACTATAAAGTGTCACTATTTCATACTGGCTTGTGCTTTGCCTAATGACTTCACAGCACAGTCCTGAGACGTTGTGGAGACCTTCTTCTGCTATGCTCCAGCTAATCAAGGCCTAAAAAGAAACTTGATTTCACACTAATGTCACTCATCTATAACTTACACGAAGACTGAAAGAAATTAATAGCCCTTCGTGCTCTGGTTTGTGGTCTCCTTTGGTAAGCTAATAATACTTTTTTTTAGCTTCAATTGGACAAGCTGCAGACACTGGTACAAATCCAAACTTTTTTATTTGTTTAAGAAGATGAATATGTTACTTGATTGACAGCACTCGGGGATTCAACTTTTCTACCTAAAAGTGTAGAAAGAGTTATCAAAAGCTCTATACAAAGGAAGACGGTAAAGTTGTCTTTTGTAGTTCCATAAAGTTGAGATTGTGGAGGCTTCAGCTGGAGGTGAGTGTCGGGTTCAGTCTGTGTGAGCAAAATAGCACGTGTGTTGTCGGTTGTTAAGCCGTAGCAAAGCCGAGTCAGCTGACAAAACAGTTTACTTTTTTGGAGTGTCTTAACTCTCTCCTTCTTGCATAGCTTCTTGCCAAGAAGAACTTGCTGATCATTGATGACTGGTTGAATTCGCGTGATTCATCCACGCCAAGGTTAGCGGTAGGTAGTAAGAAAAGCAACTCAACTTCATGTCAAACACATTAGCTACTGACTACTCATTTTATGACAGCAATGGATCTTTTTAAACCATCACAGGGTAAGGGAAATGGATCTTTTGCCCCATTATTATCATTAAAATGAATGCGTTAATGTGAAGACTGATGGTGACAGTTATAAGAATTGAAAATGGTCCGATTGCTGTATCAATGTGATATTACACAGTCCGAGACTGCCTTAGTGATGAGCAGTTTATACAATGTGAAACTCGGGTGTTCACAAGCCCATTCCTGATCTGCGTCATTACTCATCGTGGCGAGCAGTAGAATCCAGACCGAGGCACTGAGCCAGATTGAGCATACAAATTATGTGTCTGGCTGTCTGAATTCGCCAAGCAGCACGACGTCTCCAAAATGGAGGCATGATAAAATTGCACAAAATAAAGTTGTGAATTATGAACAGCCGACTCTGGCCTATTACTTCCACAGTAATTAAATAACCCAAACCAAATTATTTTCTTATTTAAAGGCATTGCAAAAATTTTTACTGTTAAGGGGGTGAAAGACATTGCGTGAAATCTTGACCTTTATTAAAATCTAACGAGGAGCTTATTTTGACTACAACTTCATCAAGCTCTTCAAATCCTCCCCAGGGTGGACATAAACACTTTCTCTTTTATTTACCACTGCTTCACGTTCTATTCGAAGTAACCGCTGGGATTCATTGTTCCAACTCTTTTAAGCCTCAATCACAACCCCTTTTGCCATCTATTTGCCAGGGTCTTATGGATACACGGTGGGAGAGATTTCAGACTCCAAATAGCTAAACGTAGGATCGGGTTGCAGTGTAGTCTTTCCTCGCATTTAAAAGGAGAAAAACTGCTATTAGAACAATTGATCAGTAGGTACTTACAATCAAAAGCACTAAACCGGTAGAATGGGTGTTTATCGTTGCCCACTTCGTCTGGGCACGATTTTTTTCCAACAGTTGCCTATTGACGATTGGAGTGGTTCGCTTCAATCAGTGCTCCAGACACCCTGATCCACTGAAAACGGGCTGCCCCCTCCCCAATGGATGGAGGGGGAATTCACAGGCCCTGGTCACACTATGCCAGCTAGGGGACAGCAAGTGAAGGGCGAGTAAAGTTATGCTTAGAGCGTGTTCATGCATGAAAATCACCTCCCAGTTTTTACCCATGGACTGTTCATTAATTTCGAAATAACTGAACGCACAGGGTAGTGCAGAGATTCAACACGTGTGGTGCACGACTGCAGCTACCGTCAGAATGGATTTTTACAAACATTTTGCCACGAGTGCTTATTTTAAACTGATTTATATGGCGTCGGAACGAGAACCACTGGACACTTATTATTGGTTTCGGTAAACGCTAAGAAAGTAACACGCCGTTTGGGAGCCTCTCCAACACAGACCTCATCTCTCCGCCCCATTGGTCCAACCGAAATAGTTGGACCAATTTAAAGTTTAATGTCCCATGGGCAGATATATGGGCAACGCACTTAAAGTGGAATTCTGCCCCAACTTTGGGCTAAAAGTGAAATAAATTGCCAAGCAAATTGTTTTCCCAAAAAAATCAACCCCAACAGTCATTACTTCCTCTGTTTCTAGCAAATGGGATTTGTGTAAAATTTTTGGTGGCCAACATAGTAAAGGGCATTTTATAATTAGTTTTTGTAAATTAATTTTCGTTCCTGGAAAAAAATTGTCTGGGTTAAAAGTGCTGTTTAATTCAAAGTCAGGAAAAATTCCTCACTGACATAGTTGAATGCACAATGTCACCCTGCAATGATAGTTTACATCCTTTTCCTTTGCTGGTTTTTGTAATAATGAATGTGAAGATCTCGTGGTAGATTACAGACACAAGAAGATGGAAGGTTATTGAATGGATCATCAAAGAGCACGAAAACATCCAACTCAATGCATCAGAGCTGCGCTGTACCACCTTTCCTTCATGAAGTACGCATTCCTTTCCAACGATTCTGAAAGAGATGCAGCCAATTGCTTGTGTGTTTACTGTTCTGGTTGAATGGATGTAAAATGTTACAACAACTTGTCCTGCATTCCAAAAATGAGATCTCAAGTACCAGTTTGCGTCGTTGTGAATTTTGTTAGGCACAGTCTTTGAAAATGGTACGATTTCTGTTTTTTTTTTTTTTGAAAGGCGCATTTCCTTAATTACACAAAATTACTAAAATTATCTTCCTTTTCTTGAGGTTGCAAGAATTCGTAGTGGCCTGGCAGAAAATACACTACTGATGTACAGATGTGCTGCAACTTCTAGCATGGCCCGGAAGTCGTACCGCCGAACGGAAGTGTAATCGCCAGAGCCTTAAGTACCCGCGTAATCAAGCACAGAGCTAAACAAACCTTCAAAGCATTGTGCCATTTCGTTTCACATCTTCTCTCGGTGAGTTAATACTCTTGAAATTTGTCGCTCATTAACTAGAGCCATCAAGAACATCAATTCTGTACGCTTTACTGATACTGAAAGGAAATGTCTCAAGAATTTCATTGTCGTTATGTGCATCAGCGGCACAACGCGTTTATGAGACTGTTTCTCTAACCTTTTTACAAGGCTAAAATGGTACTTTTAATGCATATAATCTTCACACAACTCTGAACTGCCGAACACAGAAGTTGTGCATTCGTGAAGTGAATCAGAATGTGACACAATGTCATCAAACACCCACTCTTGATTCCAACAGATCTTGAAGAGGGTCTAGGCCCCTAATTGGTTACTGGAGCGACGTATCACGTCCAACTGTGCTAACTGTCGAAGCACCACCTCGCCAATGACTTCAAAATCAACCGATTCTAAAAGTAGGAGGTTGAAAACGAGCTTTGTATAAAACTAATGTTTACTGGTATAAACATAAACAGTAAAAGGGGTTTCCTAGGGGTTAGTTAAGACTGACTACACCCCTAAACATGTATGAACTGATGGTTTCACCCTTATGGAGGTCTTGTTTATCGGTTCAAAGTTCACGTAGACAAAGAAATGAAAAACCATGTCGTAAACATTATTAATGATTCTTTTGACATGAGTTTCGATTCAAATGGAGCTACGATTGTACACACTCACACTCACACACACGCAAACCACACCCAGATGTGCCCTATGTTACCAACGCCGACATTCGGCAACTCGTACCATTGCCATAGTCGTGAAAGTGATTGATACGAGTTCTTTCTCGCCTCAGTTCCCAATCCGAATTATCAAATGTCAGCAGAAGAACTTATGCAGCTCAAATGCTCCTTCAGGATTATGAATAGCTTCAACACGCACTTGTGTGGGGGACAAGGGTAAACGCTGTTATGGCAACAAACTCATGTCTTTCCACAAGTCTGAAATAGCTACTCCCGTTAAACGCCACCCATTGGTTCCCGATATAAATAGCAGCCAATATTGGTACCGTGTCCCCGCAGCTCAAATCACATAAAAGCGCATAAAAATAGTATAGGAAGTCACATGGGGTTCAGAAGAGTTATTTTGTAAAAAAAATGTGATTGGACAAGGCGCTTCAGTCTCGAAAACAGGAGCTAACAATGCAAGGAAGCATGAAGGGAAGGAGGAGGAGGAGGAGGAGGAGGAGGAGGAGTAAGCAGAGTGGCGAGCATTAGATGTACAAAACAACAGTAGCTTTGATTAGGAATCACTCTTGGAGGATTTGGATTTTTTACTTTTGGCTTCGTTCTCCTTTATTTCACTCAGTAGCCAATCTGGCAGACCAGAACTCGATGAAGGCGAGGATTCACGAGGGTGACGGTCGTCGTCCTTGGCTGCCGGAGCTTCCTCACTTTCAAGCTGGTCAACATTTTCCTGTGTTTCCTTCACATTCGCTTTGCTTGGAGCCTCTTCCATCCACTCAGAATCCCGATCGCTTCCAGTTGGGTGTTCTGGCGGCGGTGTTGGCGGTTGGGGCTCACGAGCGTAGAGCAAGTCAGGGCTTCCGGCATGCATCGGATTTGCTGTGTAAATTTCTGCATTCCTTCCATTCGACGAGACATCTCTTCCGTTCGTCCCCTTATCCAACAGAAAAGCCGCCGGATGATCGTCATTTGTGTAGGCAGATGGTCTACTTTTTACAGCAGCAGCTGCCATCATCGACTTTCGCTTGGCTTCTTTCGTCCTTTGTCGTCGACGGAAAAAGCCACAACAGTAGAGAGAGGCGATCAGACTGAATAGGAGAATGGTGCCTAGAACAACACCCACGATGATTGGCCAAAGGGGAATACGTGAGAGGTATTTGCCCGTGACGCCGCGAAATACAACTGCTTGTGGTAGTTCGTATGCAGGTGGATCGTCGGGAAAGTCCAGACGAGCAGACGGATAGGAACGAAGGATTTCGGGTGGTTCACCCCACTCCAGCAAACTCAGTCTACTCACGAACTTGACGTCTGGAAGCTGGTGCTTGAAAAAGGTGGGAGTCCACAACCATCCAGTCAGACTCACGCGCACTGTGTCGGCACGTAGCAACTTGTTCAAGTGACAAATGACTCTAGCACAAATGACCGTGAAATCAAGGTTATTTCGACGGGGGTCGGTGGTTTGTGAGTTGGGAACGGTACATGAGATGGTGGATTGTCGCTGGCCTGACCGCCTAAAGTAAACTTCTACGCTTTTGTCACCGAAAGGATACGTGAAAGTCACTCGACTGGGTGGCGAGGCTTCATCGCCTTCTTCTACTGATCTTCGTCGACGGCTTGTTGGTCGATTGGAGTGTGGAGGTTCTAGAACAAATTTTGACGGATTTCCATCAAACGCATAAAATACACAAGTGAAGAGGCGTTCACTGTGAAGTTAACATGATCAGGATCGACCTCAACAACGCACGTCAATTAACAAATTAGAGATCAAAAATTATAAAAGTAGGAAAGCGATATTTTGGTCGTTCGAAAGTAGCGGTACCTGCTGGTGATATTTTTGGCTCAGAAAACCAAATCCCTTTTAGATCGGAGATTGAAGGCTGTCAAAAAACACTGACAAGTGCAGCTCATCGGCTCGTTCTGTTTACGACTACAGGTTGGGTGAAGTGTACTTGATACTAGTAAGCCTTTCCAACTTAGGTAGTACAACCTGGATTTCAGGCTTTCGCTACATGATAGCCGACCATTAGTTACATTATATCCCTTGTAGTGGATAAATTAGTAGACCTGGACAAAAGCAAGTGTAAGGATCAGTAAGCCGTTACAAACTTTTCAATGGAAAAGCGACTAATTACTTACAATGACCGTTTGAAGGGGAATAAGAGGAATATATACCTACAAATAATCACTTATAGATAGAATGTACGTCACTAAACGTCATTTTACCACTCGGTCATAGCTTCGTAATGCGCCAAGTGAAGATCACAGGGCCCGGTGACGCCCACATATAGCTGACTAAGACGGCCCACCACGACCTTACATAAACAATAGGGCACGGTTCAAACCACTTTTTTTAGAAAACAGGGCGGTGATAGTCACATATGGCCACTGATTGGACCTACACAGAGAAGGTAAGTTACTCCAAAGTGCTCGTTTATTGAATGGATGGTCGAAGCTGGGTTATTTAGAGGGTGAAGCACTTTAGACTCAAATTTTGACTGACCATCTAGGCACGAATCGGGTAGCTGCTACCAATGATGCGAGAACAGAGCGTCTTTGTGTGTGTGTACGTATTTGAGGCCTAAACAGCTGCCATCGCAAAATATGCAAGACAGTCAGTCGTCTTGTGTGGGACAGGGATAGAAGCACCCCTGATGAATCACGTCATGATGTTGTTTTAAGAAATTTTATGCTCCACCTCTATACACACTCAAGAAGGCCTTGTACCCTAGCATCAATTTTCATTGTCTAAATACTCAGCCATGATACCTGACACTCATTTCGTGATAAATGTAATCAAGCGTTAACAGAAGGATTGTAATATCTCTAATTGAACGGATCCTATCTGGATGGCAGTAGGGTTGACGCTAGACAAGAAATACCCAAAGGGAGCAGGCTATCAGCCAACGTTTATAGGACACTGAGAGAGGGATAAACAAATGCATAGGACGCCATGCGTGCTGATAGTTAAACACGGGAGGAATTTTGGCAAATAGGCTGCTTTATGATAGTCATCAGCCGGATGAAAGTATTCCATACTTTCTCCAATATAAGCACAAGAACGTCTGCTGAAATTCCACTCCTAATAAGGGCTAAGATCTCACTGCTTAGAGAGAGATAGGGAAGGTCTAGCATGCTGCGTACAAAAAGGATTTATTCATTTGCTTACCGTCAACTGTAATGGTAAAATCCCTACCTGTAAATAATGGGAAACAGACCGGGAAGTAGCATTACTAAGCGGTTGGGTGAACAATGGCAGATGAATGCATTGTGGGAGGCAGGAGAATAAGATCGAGAAAAGCGTCCTAAGTCTAGACATGTTAGTGGCAGTGGTGGCCAGAGAGTTGGGATTTAGCCCCCGTTCGGATGAGTCACACGAACAAGACCAGGCAGCTAAGTCAGGTGGGCGAATGGATTGGGGATAGGATGTGGGCGTTGTCTCCCTGTGCGTACGTCCAAAAGCCCAACAACCGACTCACAGAATAAACAACACCAACCTCTGGCGGGCTGATCCCTTTGCATGTGAGATAGTTGCGCAACTGCTGCCTTAGCTACCGAAATAATGAAGTTGGTTCTGTGTGAAATCGTAGCTATACTAATTCGGCTACAATAAAGGCACCTTTCAATGATAGAAACATGACATAGAGAGTCAGCATACTTCAATTGCAAGCTGTAAAATCAATTGTGAGGGCTTAAAACCATGTCCTCTCACCCTTGGATGAAATAGCGGGTCTTAAAATAGCAAAGCTAGGACTATCATTTCCACAAAAACTCAAACACCTACCACAATCATGAATTAGGTTTAGGCAATTAAGCGATCCCGTAGACAACCAGTAACCTTTCTCAAGGGTTGTTGTTACGATTATGAAGAATCAAATTAAGCTATTACGCCTGAACTCAGGAAGCAGCAATTAAGTGTTGTCAATGGAGGAGATGGGATTTTCTCAGCGATGATTTTGCCTCTGTTTCGTGCAATCTCCCACTTTCAGCACCATAATTCCGGTGAAGGGGTCAAAAAAAGTAACCAAAGTGGATTTTACAGTTCACTTTGATTAGTCGCTAGCAGCAACACGACCGCGGCCGAATATTGGCACCAACAACGAAGCTTGTTGAGCTAACTTCCACATGCAAGCGTCTATTCAATAGATTGCATCGAAAAGTCAAGATGCGTGGACAAGAAATGCGTATTTTTAGAAGCCACCTATAGTCACTCATTCAATATCTACCACTCCATTCCTAAACCATGCAGCAATTCCCTTCCAACATTCAGGTTGGACTGAATTAGGGAGTCACCGAAAGGTATTTGGGGAAAAAAAAACGCCTCTTTGTTTGCGAAGCGGTATGCCCGCCTACCCGCGCTTCACATTTTTTTGCCACAGATTAGAGTTTGAGTCTGTGGCTTTTATAAACCTGCAAACCTTTAGATTAAAAGTTGGTCGTGTGAAATTGCTCAATGCTCCAGAGCCTATTTCAATCTACACATTAAAACATTAAATAATTTTAACTACTCTCTATGGCTTGAATAGAAGAGCATCAATAATAAGTAAAAGGAGGAGGAAGACTTGCTTTCAGATCCAGCTTCACGAATTGTAAGGTTGAGAGGGTTGACAAATTCTTTGTCAATCTCGCAGTAACCGACCTCACTTCCATTCGCGGACACCATTTTGGGCAGCGTATTGACCCACTCGTAGTCTGGTAGTGAAAACAAAGACATAAAGACAAGTATACATACTTATGCCTTTAGAGAGCCAATAAAAGCCTCAATTTCAGTTACCCAGGTCTTATTGAAGTCAAACTATTCTGGAAATCATTTTATAAGCTCATTCGCTATAACCCTAGTGCAACATATTCGTCAGTTTAATTTGGCAGTTATCGATGCAATTAGAGCATTTGACAGGATAAATACATTTCTTCAAGCACAAGGGATTGTCGTCCAGCGTCCAGTGCACAAATGACCCAGCACGGTGACCTTTATTGAATCTGGATGAGATGCCGCAGAGCGTGGTCAAAATGGACTTAACTGAGTAAAAAGTGGCAAAAATAATTTATTTTACTGAATTAATAGGTGTGGTCCAATCACAGCTACTAGCTTTAGAATAGTCAGTTTAATTCATAATGGCTTACTGCATGAAAGGATGATGGAGAGGATTTAGCAAACTCGACAAGAAAACCCACTTCATAACCTTTATCATGACCAATCATGAAAAATCAGCTTCTTCGTGGCATTACACCTACACACTATTTACCTAACGAAAAATTGTTACAAAGATAAGTAACGTCGCCAAAAAAACCACACAAACGACTGCCTTATGGTTTGAGTTGGAGAAATGTGTTTCAATCCTGAACACCAACATAAAAATTCGGTCAACCGAAAGATGACTTCAATAGCACCATGCCACTAACTCTGGCATGTCTCCAATGGTATCAAAATAATTGGATCAGAACAGTAAAAAAAGCTATGTGGAAATGGGAGAAGAGAAGATGTAACTTGCCAGAGGCGCTGTCGTCCAGAAGTCGAGCTTTATCGGCCAGGTAGAGCAGTGTGTCGCCCTCATCAGTGCGAATAGGGATATCCAACTGGAAGACTATGTCATGAAGGTCCACTGATCCGAAATTCTCCACCAAAAATATGTGCTCAAGCTGTGGACCCACCTCGTTCCCTAGCACTATCTTGGTGGCAGCTGCAAGGACAAAATACACACAGTTTTCGTTAATAAACACTTTCCTCAGTTTTCTCTCGGAATAAATGTCGTATACCGCAACTGGCACCTAAATGCTTGCTTGCGGTTGAGGGACTCCAACCTATTTAAATACGCCTTTACAGCTCTCAGATCAGTCTCGAGGAGGAATCAGTTTAGCCGCTATCAAGTGGACAGGAACGCAAAATTTGTCACACAGACGACCTCATTCAAGCAATCAACAATCGTTTGACATACCAAACACAACAACATTGTCAGAAGGACCAAAAGCGTGGAATCGAGTCTCCCTCCAACCCGTTTGCTGTAAACATATCAAATGCATCGCAGCCAAATGAACTATGTAAACAATTCCAGAGAGGAACGAGAAAGCTTCTCACCAATCTTCCATGCACAACGAAGGATTTTTTGCGTCAAATACATTCCCACTAAAATGCGCGTTGCTGACTCATTTTTTTACAAATTCTAAGGCGAATGGAACGAGTCAATCTCTCTAATGGATGATCTTAAAGTTCAATTCACGCAAGAAACTGTTCCATGAGACCAGCGATATCAAATGTAAGTTGCAATCTCAGAGCGATATCATGGGTATGAGGAGCTGGTTATGAAAAATGCATTAACCACATTGAGCTCTGCGCTGTTTAAAAACTACAATTCTGCTCACTAGGACTTTTTCACTCTGTACAAAGGGCTAAAAAAATCCTCAGTCATGACCTACCCCATAGCAAAATTTCAATTCAGTTCCGTAGCACTCTGATGGCACAACTTGACGCCCTCCTTAAAATTAACTTAACAAAATGTAATGATGAATACCGCACAGAATTTATACGATTATGAGGTAGCTAATTCTGGGAAATTGTGATCTCTTTCAACAGTACATCAGCACCTCGAAAGCGCAAGCATAAACGCTTCCAAGTTATTTCCTTCGAAATTGCATTCCGAGGCAGCGTGATTATTAAATACGCTTTACCATTCGATGTACTAACAGCATGTAGATGCAATGCCAAATGACAATCCCAATTATTTGGTTCACAGCCTACGCTTACCACCGAGTGCAAGCTACAGACATTCTTAAGCACAGCCACACAACAGAATACCCAGATTCTGGAACTTGAATCCATCCATCATTTGCAGTGCAACAAGCATTCTAACGGAATTACTTGCTTTGCTAGGGTACCCAAAGGATTGCATTAAGCTTTCTAGATTCTCTCCACTACCCAAAGATCTTCAAAGTGAGTTTGCGGTGGGCCAATAATGTAAAACTCACCGCTGAGATGTGGTGGTTCCTTTCTTGTGTCCACTAGGGCAGGCAGAGCAGCCCCAGGATTGATCCTCAGCTGGGGCTTGTAGACCACATCAAAGATTCCAGTGGCAATATTTGTCTCGCCACTTGGGTCTCCAACAGTGGCAGACACATTGGCCAGAAGTCCTGGGTTCGATAGTCTGCTCCTATCTTCATCCTCTTCTCTGTTCCCCATTCTCGCATCCTCTTCGTAGCGCTTAGGTGCCAGACCAGCCAGAAAAGTGTCCACAGTAACCATTAACTCCTGATCCGGGTAGAGTACCGTTCCACGTTGAGCAGTTATCAATGCGGCTGCTCCGCTGCTTGGTAGACTGACCGACCATCGATCCGTTGACCGATCATTTGAAGCTAGAAATGCACCTGTAGCGGCGTCCTTCAAATGCACACTGTTGATGAGGACGCGCAATCCCGGCTGAGAGGCATTCTTCGGCCAACCGATCGTGCGTAGCAACACACGCACTCCTTCCGATTTTGTAGGTCCGTTGTTTCGTACCACAAAGATCATGGTCTGATTAGCATCCTCCCGACGTCCAAACTGCACGGGTATGTGGGATTTACCACCACCGTTTATGGAGACCTGCAAATCTGCACTGCACTTAGGATGCGGAGGACAGAGATACGTAGGAGGAGGCATCTTCCAGATGCAATCAGACCAGTCTATCGAAGGCTGGGCGATCTTTGGGCACAATCGAGTGTACTGATTGCACTGAGGATCAGCGAGAATCGAGCGAAAAGCCACATGGAGGGGCACAGTGTCTAAGTCCATGTACCTTGCATCCTCCTGAGCCAGAAGCTTGGCTTTCAAAGTGACAATCCCATCACTACTAACTGGACCATTGGATATTTCATCTAAGGCGAATCTTGGTTGACTTGGATCCAATTTGGAGGATTCTCTGTTCACAAGGAGTTCTGTCAAAAAATCACTCTGATTTAGATGACCAGTGAGATAATCGTAGCGCTCCAACCAGAGGACATCAGGGTTGATTTGGTGTGAGCGAGTATGGAAGCTAGCGGGCGCAGGAAACGGTTTGCCATTGACAGAGTCAAAGAAATTGATGGTAATCCTGAGTGTCACGAGGTCACCCTTCCGAACAGATGTAGAAGTCACTGGGGGATGAGCTCTGAAAACACACTTGGCTCGAAGGCGCAGTGGCAGAGAGTAGATCATAACGGGTACCTTGGGGTCCAGAGTTGTCACAGCAATTTCCGGTCCACCGTCAGAGTCTACGTCGATGCTTCTACTCAACGATACGCCGAAGCCAACGACGTGCGGAGGTGCCTCCAGTATCTGCAATATAAATAACCTCAACACACTAGGCATCTTTTGAACCTCGGTGTTATTCTTCTAGCAATAATGAAAAGCATGAACCAGGTTTCATTCCAACTTTATCTCCTAAACTAGTGATAGCGCATACTCTATTCCTAAAAAAAATTCATAACCCCAAACACATTTTCTGATTTCCTTTGTTGTGTTGCGTTGGGCAAAAGTTTGACATGCTAATAGCAAGGTCGCTAGCCCATGACCCACAAATCCCATCTTTTCCAAACCAAAATAGAAAAACGTTCGTGCGTGAAGCCATCTACTTTTGTTTCCTACCCAGTACACGCAAGCAACACCCCAGTGTCCTTTCAGTTTTTTACGAGGCAGAAGTTCTAGAATACCAGTTGTCAAGCCACCCGCACGTAACATTGTGATTGACATTTCTCCAAACGATTTGGGGCTGACAAACACTTAGATCATGACGTTCTGATGAAAATATGTCTCCCGAAACATTTTGGTGCCGAGTAGCAGTCTGTTCAAGACATTGCAAACAACATAAAAAACGCATTTGTCCAGGCAAGACGGATAATTTATACCAAAAAAAAAAAAAACTGTGCCAAAAATTGACAGCATCTTAAAACTCTTTTGGAGACAGGAAAAGGTTCATTTTACAGGGAATGGGAATAATTTAATTCATCAGGACACCCTCAAAGTTGAAGCACCTTTTACCGTTGGAGAGTCTAAAAAGGTAATATTCGATAACACCCAAGAAAAAGACAGCGTTTTGATTATTAAACCAATCTTGAAATGCCAATGTGAATGCCTCTGTCTGAAGGAGAGTTGCGAGTCACCGTTTATGAGGTTATAGAGTGAGTGTCCTACCCAGACCTCAGCCAGCAAAACAGATGTCATTATTGTCGCCAAAGGCTTGCAATGATTGCACAGCTCGTCGGTGGCCTAGCCGGCTATTAGGGACGACGATATTATCAAAGCGACATTTATTTACGTACGATGGCACATAAGCCGGTGCCAGAAGATTACGGACGTTACAGTGAGAAAAAAATGCCAGCGGTATCCCTTCTCACAGATGTGACCCAAATTGCTTGCAATCACTTAGTTAACCCAAACCGGATGAAAATGTTGAGCAGTGATTTTACCTACCTGAAGCGGATCACTTTCGAGTCGGAAATCTGGTAAAACGCAATGGATGTAGACGCGACCGGCGACATTCTTGGCACCGATTGCTGGGGCAGAAATCGCCACTTCACCAATTCCGTCCCCATCGACGTCACCGATCCGAGCGATGGCGTAGCCGAACATCTCATCAGGTCGGGATCCCTCAAGGGTGAAGTTGTGTACTCCCTCAGTGTTCTTAAACTGTGCGTATATCCGTCCCACGTTCGAGCCCACTTTCTCCACTCCCTCGAATGGGGCACCCGCGAAAACTACCATGCTGGCGCCGGCGAGACTCGTCTCCACCGCAAAACCAAGGCCACCAAAAGTCTCTCCAGTCATTCTTAACTCTTCCCTTTCAAAATCCTCCACCAGGCTGCTCACTCGGAAGCCTTGAACACTGGTTGAGGGGGAGCCCACGATGGCCAGTGCGTCGCTATAACCGGAGAAATGCGGTGACCAAGCAACTGAGGTGCCGAACCCCTCCTCTTTTGACTCAATATCACGTATATGCTGTTGCGCGCCTCTCAAGAGGGCATCTACGGTACGAACTCGACCAGTAGGCTGGGCGAAGGGGAACCCTGTGAGGAGCTGAGCATTCGTACCATCTCCAGAGAGCCGAAGATCGATGGAGAAACCACCAGCGCAGGGCTGTGTACGGCCAGCGGAGGAGCAGAATTCTACCGGATTGGCAGACCACCAGGCCTCGTTGGTGCGTTCGAGTACACTGCACCTGCCACCAGGAGACTGGGTGCCTTGGCTGGAGTGCCAGAGAGGATCACAGAAAACAACAACGCCACCAGAAGGCAGTTGCAAGCTCTGGAGGCCTTTGCCTAAAAGTCCAGCGTCGGAATGGTTTGAGTTGGGCGTTCCAGTGTCTAAACCGAGGATCTCACAGGTAGAAATGTCAAATCCACCCGGACTGGTAGGTATTACATCAACCTGACATCCAAACACTGCGCCGAAGTCACTTACAAAGGCAGTTCCAGTGTAGTTCCGTTTGGGAGAAGTCCCAGCGACAATCAGCCAGGACTTGGGAGATTTGGACTCACGAAACATAGTGACGCTGGTCCACTGAAAGCGTGAGGCATCAAGACCGTTGCCACTGGCCTTAGACTGCAACTGGTGAGTGAATTGAGTAAGGAAACGCTCCTGCAGTTCGGGGAAGTTGACCGTTCGGAAGGACTGTCGTTGGTCCTCCAGCGCAGTGGGAATGGGTGGAAACCACCGCAAAGAGGCGGTGAGATGAGTAAGGGTGAAGAGGCACACGATGAGGCTGGGTGGAAGCATCGCAACCGATCAACAACAGATGCACACGCACGCCTTCGCCAAATGACAATGCGGTATGTCGCGCGTCACCTCACTGTCACATTATTTGCGCATTCCCTGCCGCCGACGATGCCATTGGCAGGCGCTTGACCAATCATAGTTTTGTCTTTGTCCGTGGGCCAATGGCAACTCGTATGACTAACCTGCCGGCAAGGCACAGCAAGTAAGCGTGGCTGGAGGAAGCAACCCGGCATTGTCTAAATTTAGCACTATCAGCTGTTAAGTGTTTGTTCTGGGTGCCATAAAAATGCTTGCCCTCTGTTAGTTCGTAATGCTTGATTACTTTTGCATTACCATTTGCCTTTGCATGTCTTGTCTCACAGACTCTCCCCAGATATAATAATTGCTCCAACAGGGTATTAGAACATCCATTCATCTCTGCATTGCGGACTGGTTAAAGACCATTATGAGTCTTTTTGTCGTAAATGTGGAGTCCCGATAATTCTCATCTTATTTTCACTCGACAAGTTTTGGTCATCATTCATATAAAGGCGTGGAGCATTTCGATAAGTAAGGTGATATACCCTATTCACTTTTCCTCCTTATTTTATGAATCCGTTATCTTTTTTTTATGAAATATGGGAGAGTTCCTTAAATCACATGCAGCTCAATCTGAGAACTGGAGTTGCTTCCTAACTAGACAAAGGCACCTCAATGTGGATCTTAGCAATTCCTAATTGGCAGTGAAATCACTTGGTTGGGACGCAACACTCTATGTGTTTAACACAATTTTGAATCTTGAGACGAATGCTATTTGGCAGTGAACTATCTGCACTTCAACAGACTCGAATCTGATAAGAGATAGATCCTATTTGAAAACTGCTTTGTCTCAAAAGCAAAGTTTATCGAAAAACCACACAGTGAATGATTATGTTAAACCTCACCTAGCCCATTTTGAAAAATACTATTGTCTTGACTATATTAGCTAATAGGAAACACTAGCTTCATTAGTACTGCATTATGCACTTGTACCCGAGCTTCTGTACTTTTACAGTGCACCTTCGATCCCATAACGTACAATAGATGTGCTAAAATAAAACACTTTCCAGACATTTAAATGATTTATTATAACTCCATATTATCCAAATACAGGGCATTAATTCTTTCTCCAATCTACAACAGATTCCAATTTAATTAATAAGCAGTTGTTACTTAATTGAAGTATAAGTAGAAATTATTTCCTGGGCTAAGCTTTTGGGAACCTAACGAGCCGATGCTTCATACAGCAACTCATCCGGACTCAGCTGACAACTTCTTGAAAAATACTTCAAAATCTCCAGTAAGGATAAATGCCTAAATGCCGGTCTCACAGCCCATCAAAAAGGCCAATGATATCAACTGCGCAACGTTTCCTCACAGTCCTTTGAAAAATTGGACCCAGCCATGCTTGAGCGTGAGTTCGCCTTTTACCTTTACTGTGACCAAACCTCACATAAGTAATGAGTGGTATAAATCTGTTTTAACCGCATGAAATTTTAACGCTTCGTCAAAATCTTCAATGCAACATACACCAATTAGCTACATTAGATCCGATTAGAGATAGCAAAACCCATCGTAAAATGATATTATCGAGGCCTAATGGTTCTAATGACTACGAGCGTGAACCAAAGAAACAGAAAAGTGGGTGGCTTATGCAGTTCAAAAACAAGTGAAAACCAAACGGAACTAAATTGTGGACTGGTGCGCTTCATTTTTTTACTGGCAGCCAATCCGCACAATGATAAACAAGTCAAAGACGAAAAGCTGCACTGCTCTCATTTATACAAGTACAATCGGAATGATTAAAAAGGCAATAATAACCAGTTTTTGGCGTGGATTAAATTCGAAAAACATTATTTACATCGAAACACAAGGAATATCACCGCCAGAAATGGGTTTCGTCTTGGCAAGTTCCTTCTTAAGTTCTTTTTCATACTGTAGATAAGCCTCCGGTTTCAAGTACTACACAGACCATTAGCGTTATCAACAGAATCAGTACCGTAATGACAAGAGTGTTGCTTGAGTGAGTTTTGGAAAGTAGTGACAAATCCAGCCTAACACCAATCCGTTCGAGATCAGGAATCGTAAAGCGTTTGTAATATCTAAAAGGAGGACGAGCAAGTTGGGTGAAAAATTGGATACTTCTTGTTTGTTGTCCGAAGAACAATAGTTGTGTTTTCATCCTCAATGGAAAGTTGATATGTATCGATTGAATATGGCAAATTGCGTATCCTCCATTGAAAAGCCCTCTTAGTATCACAACGACAAAATAGAGGCTAAAAATCACATAATACAATTAACAAGATACGTTGACGTTTGATTCCCTGAAATCCACAGCGTTGATTTCAGACCCCTGTCCGATTTCGTAACTCCACTGACCTTCACCACCCAGCATTGTGGGCATCTTCCACTTACGCTCTACGGCAATAAATTAGTTTAATACAAAGTGGAACACCTGTGATTAGTCCTGCCGCGTTGTCATACTGTTCAACTAGTTCTTTGCCATCTGGGAAACTATAATGGACCTTTGTGCGACCTGCATATGGAGTAGCTCAAGACTACATGCCACATTACAAACTACTAATGAATTAATATGTCCGAACAAAGGTTGTAAACAATAGCGAGTGGTTCAGTACGTAGAAACTTGCAGAAAATAAACTATCGAAAGGGCCGCATTAGGTCACAAAAGCCAGAACTTGGTTTTGAATGCAAGACACAAGAACATGAAAAACGATAATTATAAAGTTATAGTGTTATTAATTAACTGAAATTGTATATATGAGCTCATGCAGCTTAGCACAAAGCAGTAACACACAAGAACTTAGGAGTGGATAATATTATGGAACAACTACCATCTTGTACAAGAATGGTCTTCTTTGCCTCTCTAATCGAACTTAACCATGTGGATGTTGCCATAGCGAATGAGTGCAATCGCGCCCGACCTTGACCTCGAAAAATGGTATGTGAAACAATTTATGCGACAACTTTATTGTTCAATTAAATGCAAAATCCCAATAATATGCTTAACAGATATTTGTAAAAGTATTTTTACTGTTTAGTTCCTCTCACATGGACCAGTTATTACTTTTATGCTGTATAGGATGTACTAGATTTTTACAAATCACTCATTTATCTATTACCACCTCCGTTCCAAAACCTTAACCAAAATTCATTGTTGATTAGGCAATAGTTCGGCATTTTAATGCGTATTTAGTTGTGCGTACTCCTTAGCCCATGTAGCCAGCGCCCACTACTTGCGCACCTAGTAACAGACTCAGCAAAGACCCAGGGGTCACATCACAACTTAGCCCAAGGGTCAGAATTCCCCCAAGGTAAAGAGCTTTTAGCAACTGCAAAGTACCCGCTGACAATACAGGTAGCTACCTCCATCGTCTAAGGTAGTCAACACCTGATCGCCTGGAGTCACGGGATCTTCAGAGAGAGTTCCCAGGATGAACTTGATCCGTGCCATGAGGCAAAATCTTCCTAGGGTAACCGTAGGCCCATCCAAAACCCAAACACTCCTGTATTACCAAGGAGCACACAAGGCGCAGAACTACCAAGCCGCGATGTCGACTTGGTCGGGGTTATTTGCCGGCCTTAACACCAAAATTGTTGAAACAAATGCATGGGGTGTAGAGAGAATGTAATTGAGGCGAACTGGGCATGCAAAAGATGCGAAACAAGAAATAGAAAAAAAACGGGGTAACACAAGGGCAATTTTATTCGTGAAAGACGTCACGCTGCTGATGACCCGCGTCGCCGTTCCCCGGTGTGAAGTAGGCTGGTTCCTGATTTGTGGAAGGGCTTTCGACTTCCAGAAAAGAGAAAGTAGGTTGGTTCTGAGAGTGGGAATTATTTAAAGCATTACGCTCGGATAGAGCCTTCAACGATAGTTCCAGATCGCGACAGCCATTGGCAAAGTATGAAAGCGTTGCAGCTTGAAAAGCCTGCAGATGCTTTCGCATCACGCGAGTCTACAGAATACACAATAAACGAGTGTCATTTATTGCCCACATCACAATTTATGTGGCCAACTTTGGCTTCGGCGTGACTGTGCGTGCTTGGTAGGCAAAACATCTATCCCAAACATAAAAGTTGACCACCTCGACGCATTTTTGAGCTCTACAATCATGTATTAGGCTTCTTTCCAACGCTCCAGGATGAAAAAAAAAATGTAAATAGATCGATTTACACGACAGAACATTTAAGGCACCGCGAGCTCAATTAAGGCGCCTCCTTCCTACTATGACCCTTTTTCTTGGCTTAAGGAATTGTTGAAAGTCGTTCTGACAGAAACCACTTTGGGATCTTAAGTATTCTTTTTCTTTCGCAAACATGATTAACCATCCAGAACCATTAACCACTAAATATCTTTGGCCTGAAAAAAAGCAGGAATCGTTAAAACGGAACTGCTTGTGTCAAAATCCTAGTAAAAACCTGAAAGTAGCGAGACGAGTGTGTTGACATTTGAAACCACTTAAAATGAATCAGGGGAATTAGATAAACGGTAATAATGTTTCCAAGAGGGCATCATAAAAACTGCCAAAACACCTCTAACAGTTATGCGAATGCGCTCTCGCATTTTTTGATACTTTCCATTGCCCTAACAAAGCCTTTCAACCCACCAAATAAATGCGAAACCTTGCAGTCGTCAGATGTCAATTAGAAAAATAGCATTGGAGCGATCGTTGCAAAATTCCAGAGGCAATGTTAATGTCAAAAAGCCACCCACCCGATTCTCATGCAGAAGTTTCATCTTCACGTCGGTATCAGCCTTCAGCGCAAGGTAATTTTCCCGACCTGTAGTAAACTTCTGACGTAGCTGTTGGATACTCAGTTCCTGATGGGGAGTGGGCGTGGACGCAGGCGTAGAGGACGTGCCCGAACCGGCAGCATCGGGGGCAGTGGGAGTGGCCACGTCACCTCCCGTGTTGCCCTGTTGCGTCGTGCTTCTGGTTGCCTTGTTCTCCATGCGCTCAAGGTCATTGCGGTAGGCGTCGTAGACAAGACGCGCATGCTCCAGCTGCCGAATCGTAGTCAAGGTGTCGGGTACCGTCTTCTTGCAGAATGTGTCCAAACCGTCGCAAAACAACTCCAAAGCATCTTAAGACCATTGTAGAACAGTAGTTTTAGTCGTAGAGTTAACTACCTCAGCCTTTGCAGTCTCGCGAAATTCAGGATAAATGCGAGGGCATGCGCGTACAATCGTCGTGTAGGCGACCAGCAAAACTCCTCACAGAATGATCAGACTTATTACTTCTTTAGGAGTGGCATGGGCACCACACCGATGACCGCCTCACTGGTTATATTACTTTAGTTGACTGAATCTAGGAGCTTATAATGGAAGACTTATCTCACTCTCGAATCCTGCGGAGATCGGTAACAGAATGAGACTGGAATCCAAAAAAAAATGGAAGTAGTAAAGAGCTAGTTACATTAAAATACTGAGTTGCAAACATCATAGGAGGATCAGGTCCCTCTACGGCACAAGAAGCTGATAATAACCCAAATAGGCGATTGGATAAAAGGGAGAACGAAGGGAAAATAAAAGTTGCAAAGTTCCGCCCACGAATCAATACTCCCACATACGAAGTGCGCTTGCTGTAAAAAATTGCCTAGCTTCCAATAGAAAACAACAGATGATGTCCCTGCAGTGAACAGGTGGAGTTATCACTATACATGATATGAAAAACAACAGTCAAGCTTCCACATCCTCCAGCCGTGATGAGAATTCACCTTGCATTGTTCGTCCCTACCCCGCAGTTCAAGTTACTTGCATAGTGAGTGAACGCAAGGAGCGACAGAAGCGTAGACCTTCACAGTCTCCAGCTCTTCACCTCACGCATTGTTGAGAAGTTACCCCATGACAGGTATAAATTATTGTCTTCAGAAATAGCTTGGACGCAATACTGCTCCCATAACCGATCTGGAGACTAGACTTAAATCCTCTGCTGGAAGACATCATAATGGAAAAACCACAAGTTCGGACCAGTCGTAATTAGGAGTCCCGAAACTCCGCGCCCAGATTCCATCAATGCGGGCGTGAGAGAAACGACAGACATGATCAAAGGCGACCGCACACACTTCCATCAAGCGTTGTACTTCTCAAAGGTTAAGAATAGTAAGAACTCACTGGCATAGCTGGTAGTGGAGGCGGCGAGGACGCGTTGGATCTCAGCGTTTTGCATGAACTCGGAATGCAACTCGGGCTGCTGCTGGGCCGCTATGGTGAGCTGCGAGGAGAGCGACTGCTCCAGTCCAGTCATCGCGTTCATCTGACCTATCATCTTTTTCACCGCGGTACTCATCTCCTGATACTTTGCCTGCATCCGCCTTTGCACAACAAAGCAGAAAACAAACTTCAGCACAATTTCTACATCAGCTTTCAGAATCACACAATAAGATTACGGTTCAAACTCACAGCAAAGTAGAATTAGGAGCATCTAAGCTGCCTTGGACCTTTTCACTTCGCACCAAAATCCAATAGATGGATTCAATATCAGCAAATTACGGTAAATTTCAAGAGCTGATAACTTCAGTTCAAAGATTGTAAAACAATCTCGCATGTTAAACGCATTACTAACTCGAAGTACTAGCTGTTATTTACTTCAATTCTAGAAAAAGCTCAATTACCCTAGGCTCTCAGGTGGGGAACTGGCTTGTCTCTGATGAAGAGTTGATTTAATTTTACCAAGTCAATTTATTCCCACCCTCCTACCACAGCGCAATTCTGCTAAAGTGACGCTTCATATTTGCTTCCGTGAAGCTCCATAAACAGTTGGAGTCAATGTTCATGATAACTTTAACGAAAAGATACGAAGAAAGCTTTGTGTTAAGCTCATGCGCGCAAGGTGAAGGCAACTGTATTTTTTTTTCAAAAGCCTAGTTGCTGCTCATTTGTTATCACCACTTCCGTCTTTGCGGTTCCTACCTGTCGTCCTGACTTATTCTCTACTTAAAACAAACACATCAGTAGTGTCATTTCTGGATTTTCAATTGCAGCATAACTTGCCCTAGATACTCCTCTTAACATGATGTATTCATCCAGTTGATTTTATAGCGGCTTCGAAGGAGCATTTCAAGGTTTTGAGACGCATTGTTAACAGTGATTTGTGGTGGGAATGAATTAAGAGAGGCGGAAACGATTAAATGTGATTACATCACTCCGTCAGCCTGTATTCAACTGTACCGATTACATTCCGTTGTACATTTGGTCCTACGTTTCACTACTTTGAACTTCTAGGGCAAATAGTGAGTTTATTTTTTTTTGAAACATGAATATATTACCATAAGAGAAGATATGAGATGTACACGTTTAAGAATGAAAGTGTCACTTTTCGGTGGATCGGCATCTTTGAGCACCCTCAGTTAAGCACTACAGTTAAGCAAAAGTAAGTTTATTTAAACCTGCTGAAAGATGAAGGCGGTATCCATTTTAGCGTTAGAGACTTTCTAGTAAACTACATGAACCACAGCGCCTTGTTCAATTTTGAGAGAGTAAAGCTGAACCCGCGACGAACCAACTGACCAATCAACTCACTTACCAGTGCCCACAACCTGCTCTTGATCAAGGCGTGACTAGACTGCAGTTGCAAAAGCATTAACCTCATGCTATTTGCCATACCCTTTTGCCATTTCTCGCAGACTGTTCTCTGTTTTACTCAATTCTCATGGCTAGTTGTGCATTCACCCACGGTAGTGTTGAGCTAACTTTATCACAGCTCATCAATACGCCAGAGATCTGACAACTAATTTGAAAGGTGATCAGTGTTATAGCAACAAATTACTCAAAGCATCCCGTGTTTTTGAGCTGTGTGATTATAATCCAAGGTTTTGGCACGTTTTCAGTCCATTAGTTTCTAAATGGGGGCTAATATCACTTGCCATGCTGGAAATGAAATTCAAAAGTGAACTGAACCATTCACAGGACCACCGTGGGGGCCTAAAGAGAAATAGCTCTAGTCCTCAGCTCCCGCTAATTCGTTTTTAGGTACTACGAGGGCTAAATAATGCTTCATTTCATAGAACTAAATCGAAAACCGGAAACAGTACAACACCAAATTTGTGAGCTAAATAGAATCCATGTGAATTGAAAGGCATGTGAATAGAAAATTTAACAAATGGGTGGACAGTCGAAATGTGACCAAAAAAATACACCAAAGATAACTTATCAAAAATCAAACGCAAGTTAGTGCTTTATCCCTTACTGTACACAGATAGTACCTTGGAGTGTATCAAATTACAATGAGAAAAAAACGGGAAGGAGGATCTGGTTCTCGGAAAAAGTTAAAGCTTTTTTAACAAGAGGACCCTGCCATGCGAAGGTGGATAATCCAAAAATACTGAGCATAAGCCCCAGACTTGGGTTAATTGTGTGGACAATAAATGCGGACATTGGATTTGTGGCCAATCTGATAACAATATTGTGGGCATGCAGACAATAGCCCCACAGTCGCCACTGCCATCCGAAGCAATACAAACTTTTTTGGGGGCAACTGAAATCACGGAAACATAAATTGCCCCATCTATTCTGCCAGTGACAGTGGCAGTAAAACCGAGGCGAAACGTTTTTAGCTGCACGCAAAGGCAAAAGACATGATTAACAGTTGGTACCGGAAGTTAGGCGGTTGCCAATCTACTTGCGTGGGCCATAACACTCAAGAAAAACAAAACCCTGTGTCACCAAAATATGAACAATGTTTTGCGAGCTTGGAAGTTTGATTGCGGAAGGAAAGTGGCAACGAGTGTAGGAGGTGTGGGGTGAAGGAATCGGGTGGTCATGGAATCTTATTTCTTTTTGTTTTTTAAACTATTTGCGACAGATCACATGAACAACAGATTGGAAATAACTGTGTGCAATTGTGAGAGCTAATGCGAGTAATAGAATCATTAAAGTGCATCGAAAAACATATTTAAGAGATGAAGGTATAATGGTTGTCATTTTTATGCATGCTAGTGCAGACCGGTGACGCCTTGTGTGTGTCTGAAACCTGGTACTGAGCTGACAATACCTGCTTCATGTGTGTTCATGTTCACATTTTTGAAAGACTTTCAAGCCAATAAGTTTTGAGGTAAACTGGGCATAAGAGAAGCAACAAAATCCACACCTTTAGCGTAGTACAACTAAGATCTGAATGCAACAAGTAGATTTCGCCTGTACTTTAATTGAGAAGCTGCCTTTGAGAGCTTGGCCTGGACTGAGAATAAAGGAACAATTGACACGATAAAGAAAATATGGAAGTTTGAACTTCGTGACAAACCATTGAATGCCACCCTTTCGTCGTCACAATCCCAACCAGTAGCGCCAAGAAAACAAGGACTGCAGAACAGGAAGTTTTGCTACCGACACGTTGAGTAGAAGAGTGGAGCTGTTTGTTTGTCTATTTTGCCTTTCGAGTGCTCGTAGACAACGGCATCAACAATTCCCACCGATACAACAAATGATTGGGTATTGGCAAAGTACAGAAGAACAGAAATTAGGTGGATTCCAAAAACTATGATCAGACTAACATGGGTTAAATACGCCTTGTCCTAGCATCTGCTACTAGTAATGAACTGCCATTCCTTCAAAACCGTCCCAAAACTAGTCAGAAAGGCGGTTCATACACAAGAACCCAACTCACATCAGTGAAATAGATCAGCATCTTAAATGACGGGAAGGGTTTGCAAAAGCATTTCCCTTTTTCCAGCTTTAGCGTGAAAAAAAATACTCTGGTTAACGTGTTTGCAAAAAGGCTATAGCCGGAAGAAAACACTCAAACTCCTCCACTTGCCTATGGGAAACCAAACACAAAGTGGTGTCGTATCGAAAGTCAAAGGCTAGAATTGCCAAAACTCAGTTTATCGTTTCAAGAAGATTGGACCTTCAATTGAAATAGCAACGTCACCTAACGCTCAATCAGGTGGGCTATGGAGAACGGGTTCCTGGCCAAAGTTGATTTATTTGCTATGGGCACTTATTCAAGCCCGGCTTTTCTTTGATAGGATCGTAAAGCTATGGAAAGTAATAAGGAACATTTTCGAAACTAGTGTAGGAACATTTTTCCCAGTTATGTGTGCATAAGATTAAAGCCATAAACACAGCTCCATTTTTACCACTGTGAAGATTTTCAACCAAGTGCTAATCCAAGTACCACCGTTGTGTTGATGGAAACACCAACTGACAACAGAGCCTACGTTAACCCTGACAAGTGGTCAGTCTACTGGACTACATTTTCGGCTAAGATGAAGAGGATATCGATATTACTGGAACACAATTTTCGACCAAAGGAGTTTCGATATTTCACAAAATCGTTTCCAACTGGTAGGATGAAACTCTTAGCAACTCTTGCCTGACAAATAAATCAAACCAATGGAACCATGCTTTTACGCCATTTTGGTGAGGCGATACATAAACTTGATGGAACAGGAGAATCGACGAACCGATTATTCGTGATAGATTGGGCGGACAAATGGTTAGATAGATGGATGAATGGATAGGTGGATAAATGACTTTCTCGTCTGACAAAAAAACTTAAAACACAAAAAGGACTTCACTTCCACGTCAAAATATCGTGATTGCGTTAAGCACACCAAAATTTAGTGAATGTGAGCAAATTTTTGACAGGACTTTACAAATACAACAATGAAAAATGGTTACCTAGGCAACGCAAGTCTACTATTCAAAGCTTGGGAAGGTCTGCAAAAATATGCGTATTAACAGCATACAAAAGAGAAAATTTGAATCGCAGAACAGTTAACATATTTTATCACTCGGACAATAATCCATTAGCTTATTCCATAATGTGATAACCGAGCTCGTCACACATGAAAAAGCGAATTGCTCTAGCCAGAATTGTAAGCATATAAAGGAAAAGGGAATTTTGGAATTGATTCATCCCTCTTCAGGAGCGAAAGTCGAAAAAAAGCAGAAAAAGTAGTGCGTCAGACCACTGATCGCACCACAGCAGAAGCAACATTTGGCATCCAATTCAACTGTTATTTTTGTGTGAACAGAAGGAAAAACAGCACACCCACATTATTTCTGAATGCATGTCTTCGAAAAGTATCACCAACATGAACTTTGGATAAGTAAACTAATCTTGCAAATGGCCCACCTCGCCCTTCAAATGCATAGAAAAATTAACCAAGGTGTAAAGATGCGCAGAAAGGTACAAGGGACTACTTGCTTGATCTCCTCGATTCTAGCCTCGGTTTCGGGATCGCGAGTCGGTGAGGTGGTTCCCAACTTCTCTTCAATCACCTGTTTTGTGCACTTCATGGCCGTGGAACTCCACGCCTTAAAGTTCTCAATTTTTCCAGGCAAATCCAGAGAGCCATTATTCCCGAAGCTCTTCTGACTCTTTGTAGGCGCATTTACTACAACAAAAGCGTAAGCCTCGAATGCTGTAGTTCCACTTAATGTGTGATGTCAAATTAATGTAGATGCCAGAAAAGTAAACGAAAAAATTCACAAAACAATCCGGCTTAAGACATATATGGGAGTTATCTAGCGGTTTTAAAGCAGTCACATTGAAGCATATTATATCCTACGGATTTCAAAGTGATCGACTACAAAGTGATAAAAGCTACCAAAATAAACAACAGGCTGGGTAAACTACACATGCGTTTTCATGCTTTCCTTCATAAAATCAGCCCAGCAACATAAATCTACCGGCACGCACGCCAAGTTAACCGTTGCATATGGATTATTAAACTAGTTCCCTATGGGCGAGTTGATAATGGGCGCAAAATATATACCCAATATAACATAGCAAATCTGAATCAAAATGGGGGTCTCAGCCTGGGAACAAGAAAACAACTGTTAAATGCCAAGCAATGCAACCTATTTAATATGGTTTTTGTACCAGATTAACAAACCAGACAGGCGCCTTAAAGAATAGTTAAAAGGACAAAACCGACTTCGAGCAAAGTCACCATTTTGTAGGGCTTCGAGTTTTGATAAATTTAAGTTGGCTCTTTCTCTGACCGCTACCGTACCTCATCAATCGTAATAGTAATTTTCTACTCTCTAGGAAGTTTTGCTAAAGCGGTGAAAAGTAAAAAGACTGCGCGCTCACAGCAAACATCGCCACCGACTTGCATTGTGGTCTGGGAAGTTTGTCTACGAAGCCCAAAGAATGCACTACACCAATAAATCAAAGCACTACGGCATTCAACGTACAAACATAAGGACATTGAGCCGCATTCACCAAACATCATTGGTATCATGCACATAACTGGCAACAAACAAATATACGCAATAAAAAACATCAAAAAGCATTGTAAGCAAGGCAAAACAGCGTACCAACACCACTATTCATCTGTGCATCACTCCGTAGATCTGAGTCCGATGAATTCACTGAGACACCACCGCCAACCGACATTCCGAATGCTGTGAATTTGGGCCAAAGTGCGACCTTGCCATGATAAATCAAAGTATAATGCATTAATAAAAACAGCAAATGAATAAAGCAGGTTATAAGTATTTAAAAAATAAAAAATGGAAACTTACTTAGCTTGGCATTAAAAAATTCATCACATAATCGCCATAGCCCTTGTGGGTTTTTAACTCAGGGTCATCTGCGAATAGGCGCAATTGTTGAGCTGGTTGGCGGGTGGGATGAGGTTACAGGACTTGAAGTTTCTCAAGAAAAAACCGCCTATTAACCTGGAAAACGCACGAATTCGTAAGGGTTTGGGTGCCTAATGTTTTCAGTTATCAATCGTGTGCAGAGCTTCTTGCAAACAGCTGAATCCAGTGAAGCACCCGAGGGTTTTGAAAATCCAGAAGATACCCAGCAGTATATTGAATTAGTAGGTTAATGTAGTATTATTCTTATAATAGTTAAATACTTAAACAAATTTGCCCAAGGATATTGGCTGAAATGCTTTGTTTATTACTATCAGGTACCATGAACTCGAATTTCAAGTTCTCGTCAAAACTAAGTGCTTCGTTGGGATAAATACTATACCTTATTCTTCCTTTGACGGCGAGAACCACATTTTTTTAATATGCACATTTATGACTAATTTTTGTCCAAGAACCTCACGTCACTATATGCATTATTAATTTTTTAATACTGTCTTTTCAATTGCCTACTTACCAACACTACCAGCAGTTCTTTCGTTGTTGTTGTGTATGCATGCATGTGTGTAATAGAGACAAATGCATAGTTACGTATACACTGAATGTTCTTTTCTCTTTAGAATCTCTTCATTCCCAAAGAGGGCGACGAAAGCAATCCCAGTTTACTTTTGCCCACTGACACTGCTTCAGAAAGTGGTAGTAGTAGTAGTAGTAGTGGCAGTAGCACCACATCGTCTCCAGACGCCTCCGATGCTGAGGAAACGCCCACTAACAAAAGGTTGCTTGACTCGGAGGAACGGCGACCCTCCAAACGTTCGAAAATTGAGGAGATCGATCGCATTTCTGACGCCGACGATAAGGAGGACACCACCTTGTAAAGCGTTTGGCTTTTTTCATCTGTGATCCTTTGCTACACATTCCGCCAGATTCACTTTATAAAAATACCCATTTGATTCGACGTTCGTTTTGGATGGGTTTCCCTTTAACATCGCCTTTGGATAAATGGCTCAGAACACGTGTGCTAGTTAGATGTATTGGACAACACTTAGTCTGATCGTCCACCTCAAGTCAATTACCACTTACCTCTCACTTTTTCTTGCTCATTCGTCACTGTAATGCCTTGCGCCTACCCCAGTGGCACGTACCGGCTCAAGATTCACACGGTCTACCTTCTTGGGAGCGATTTATGCGGAAGCCGTGTGGAAATGAGGAAGTCGTCTTTGCATAAGTTGCATTGTGAAATCAGCATAGCGAAGACTGGTAAAGGTGGCGATGGTGGAGTATTTGGTGGAAGTGTGGTTGGTAGGCGCGTATACGGAATGTTAACCAGCACTGATTCTCGCTTTCGCGGCCTGGTGGTGTGTGTGTGTGTGTGGCGCGGTTCCTCTGACTGCATCGACAACTCCCGATTGACCCCTAGCTGAGACTAACCTGCCAACAAAGAGGCAGGAAAGTAGTGTTGTTTGAATGAAGGGAGTAAGTCGTGATACTTTACAGCATCCTGGTGGTGGTCTCACTTCTCTCACCCACGAGCATTGCGGTAGGACGCACTCCTCCAGCATGTGAAAGTTGAGAAACTGTATCTTGTTCAGAACAGTTTGCAAAACTGTTGTTGAAACAATTTATAGACAGACGTGCTTTGGATCTTGTTTTTTACAAATCCCAGCACTCAGCACTGTTCGCCAAAAAGGTAGATGAGGATACCATAGTAATTTAATTTTTCCCTCGTTCCTGTCAGAATTAATAGTCATTACTTGAATTTATGCAGAAGGAAAATTTATAGGGCGCTTTACCAAATCAAAAACTATACTTATGTATACTGTGGTTTAATTTAGTGCCATAATATATGCTCCACCACAGAAACTTAGGTAATTCCTTACTATTTTTCCTAACCCTCATCGACTTCTCCTCCTGGGCCTTGTAAAGGCAGTGCGATCTGTGGCATGCAGAACTAAATTCACCCATAAACTGGTATCTGACCCCGCTTTTATTTCGTGGCGGTGATATTAACGACCGAATGCTTGAAGGAGAGCATAAGGAGGACGGCCCCGGCAACTGACCACTTAAAAAAACGTCCTTTTACCTGATTCTAAATATCGTCATTCTAACTACGCTAAGCAGTAATTTGAATGTTGCCCTTTATAAACCTCAAGATTTTTGGCACAGGGCAAGATCGGACTACTTACATTTTAAAAAGAGCTTGCTACTGATTAATTATAAGTAGACTTTAATTCTGCTTACCTTGGAATCATTTTAGTCTTGCTTTATTGGGCCTTCGGCATCAATATTACCTGCAAATTTCGACCAACGCAATTTCTATCACTAAATAATGCCAAAATGATGCCAACAATTAAATGAAAAATTAAAATGTGAAAATTTGGGGGCACGCCGTATGATACCAAAAGGCTAAAATAAATGTGGGAACAAAAGTGAAAGCAAGCAAAATACAACTCGAATCGATGAAATGCAATGTAATTCGTTTTTCGCTGGTGCAGTCATAGCAGTCATAGAGTCAGCCGGTTTATAAATTCTCATGCAGATTGACAATTTAGCGAAACATTTTAGAACGAGGTTTGCTTAGCACCGTGTCCTAATACAAATTTTTTATTCCTAGTTGAATAAAATGGTAACTACCAAGAAATGAACTCAAAATTGATACTGAAAATGATAGTAATTTAAAATTTACCTCGAAGAGGATGCAAAAATAAGGAAAGTCAGAGTGAGTGCTAATGGTTTTAAACGCGGGATTTCCTCTGAGCTGTGGGTTTTCTGACAAATGATAGATCTTTAAACTTTGAATTGCATTCCTCTCTCAATACCCCTGGAGGCGATGAATATGGACACTTGGAAGTGCGATTCATTCTGATTTGATAATACCAAGACCATCATAATTTTATTCAGCCACATCGAATAAGCTTGTTATTGAGCTAAAAATGGGCATTAGATTTCCTCCAAATTCTTACGCATTTTTGGAGCTTTGATACAGTCCGGCACCTGTACACATTGAAGAGGCATTGTTTTTATTTTACTGCATCACGACTTACTCCCTTCATTCAAACAACACTACTTTCCTGCCTCTTTGTTGGCAGGTTAGTCTCAGCTAGGGGTCAATCGGGAGTTGTCGATGCAGTCAGAGGAACCGCGCCACACACACACACACACCACCAGGCCGCGAAAGCGAGAATCAGTGCTGGTTAACATTCCGTATACGCGTCTACCAACCACACTTCCACCAAATACTCCACCATCGCCACCTTTACCAGTCTTCGCTATGCTGATTTCACAATGCAACTTATGCAAAGACGACTTCCTCATTTCCACACGACTTCCGCATAAATCGCTCCCAAGAAGGTAGACCGTGTGAATCTTGAGCCGGTACGTGCCACTGGGGTAGGCGCAAGGCATTACAGTGACGAATAAGCGAGAAAAAGTGAGAAGTAAGTGGTAATTGACTTGGGGTGGACGATCAGACTAAGTGTTGTCCAATACATCCAAAGGCGAAGTTAAAAGGGGGTCCATCCAAACTAGGCGTTGAATTCAATGGGGATTTTCACAAAATGCATTTGAAAGAAGGTGTTGCAAAAATGACAGATAAAAACAGTTTAATTGCTCTACGAAGTGATGTACTTCCTATCGTCCGCGTTTAAAATGCAACTAAGATTTCCAATTTTGGGGCGATGTGCTATAAGCTAGAATAGCTCTTTTCGCCTGCCTTAGGAACGGAAAGATTTCAAGACAGAATATATTCAAGGTACATACATGCATGCATTAGCATATATTGCACGCACACCCCACAGCATTTACAACAGTGAGATGGTTTTATTTATTGTCATTACGGAATCATTTGCTAATCCCTTTCAGCAACACGGCAAATTGCAAAATTTGCCTAACCTTGATCACCAGGAAAGCTTGTTGACATCATGTTCTTGGCTCTACAGCAATGGCTGGCTAAAAGTGCCATTTTATGATGCTAAATGTAGGAAGAAAGGAATACCGATAATTTGACAAGCTTGTTAAGGTCAGTGTAATGTACTTTATTTTATTCGTTAAAGAATTTAAGACTTATCTCTTACTTTGCTCAATCTTCCTTCCTTTTACAGACACCTGTTTGCTCATTTGAAATTGAAATTAAAGCGAAATGACCATCTGTCAGTGATTTGTGCTTTCTCGTGCCATAGCAACTGAAACAGAGGGAGGAGATGCGTGGTGGCGCCTTTTCAGTTAAGAGTTTGAATGGCAGTCACCAGGGTGTGCTCTCTTTCCCCCAGCCTAAATGAATGTGGGAGGGGTGGAGGGGGGGGGGGATAAACGTGGTATTCACATTAATTTTTCTATCGCATTGTGACATGCCGGATGATCCCACGGTCGACGCATTTCTCACGCTAAAGGAAATTCGATTCCGTATTTTCTATGTTGAACCATTCCTCAATTTTGCTTATTTAGCATCTTAGAACTGCTAATTAGGTGAAGGCAGTCAGTGGTCAAAATAATCAACCGATCTGATAACTTTTGTTTGTTCTGACCCTCCGTGCTTGCGGGTGTTTATCGGGGTCACGTACCCAATCGCTCTCCACGCGATGACCAATGATCAGAAGGTCCTTTTCTCCCCTTCTCCTTTCCTCCCCCTTCCCCTACATTTTCCCACCTTGCTAAACAGATCAAATAAAACTTAAAAAATACAGGGAAAAATTAAAATTTGCTGAAAAGCTTGTAAAATCATACCACTGTGAGGAAGCTACTTGTCAGGACAAATCCAACTGTAAGGCTTTTTGGACACCTCTTCAATGTAGTTCCAAAAGTAGCTCTATTTTGGAGCATCCAACACTGGCACAAGTCGGTGCTGTTGAGGTGTGGCACCTTGACAATTCATCAGTTGATAACAATCGTCAGATCTATTTTAGCTTCCTACTACTTACTTCAATTGCAGTCTATGGAATGATTATAAGTTCATTTCGAGCCCCTGGCACCATACTGGCGGAAGAAAAGGATAATTTTGTTTAGCGTTATAAAATGAAATGTGATTTCCCCTTTCATTCCATTGCTCCGCATAAAGTAGAGCCAAACTCTAATCATAGATGATTGTTGAAGCAGCGGCACTCATTATACTAATATTCTTATTTGTGGGGCCCTAAACCTCAAACCGATTCTTTGTGCTTGTAAAAATGGATAAAAACCATTGATTGTTTAGCAGCAACAAAACCACCAAGGCTTAGCTGTTTTAAAAAAAAATTAGGCGAAACAATGACTCTGTATAATTTGGAATCACTTTTAAATCGACAGGGGCAGGTGGAAAACTAATGAAGCTTATATAGACGAAAGCGCCTTTTAAATAGTTCCAAGAGATAGGAAACCGCAGAACGAAGTTGTAACGTAGAAAGATGAGGCTATTAGTTGTAAAAAAATGGCCAATGACGAAGATGTTTTTACTTAATCACGATAGGGTCGCCAGATATCAGGTGGGGAAGATTCACAATGTCGTTTCTTCGATTGAACTTCCCCATAGTGAGTTTTAAGCGAAATAGAGGAGGTAGGAAGGGGAGAAGCGACGATAACCTTAGGCGAAGAGAAAGTAGGGAAACAGTCGAGTCCACTGTCGGCGCTATCCCTCTTCATTCCAGGTGTTGTGGATGGGCGCTTTTGCTGCGGGTAGAACGGGGACGCTACCAGTGGCGTGGAAGTTGTCAATACTTGGTGCCTTCCATCAGGCGTAAAAGTCGAGATGCAAGGTGGCACGTTCTCATTCTCTATCTTCACAATCGCCTCATACACCTTCTCCTTGGACTTGAAGGCTGTGCCATGCCGCTGACCTTCCCGCTGCTCTAACTTCTCTACCGAGGCAAGCTCCAAGCAGCGCATTTTTGCTTGCAATTCAGGCTCGCTCTTCACAAACTTTGATAAGCCTTGAAGCACACTTACACACTGGTTCAGTAGGTCCATGATCTCCGCCCTTTGATACAGCTGCGGTTGGGGGTCTAGTGCGATCGACTAATAAAAATCAAGTCTAGTTTTCAGCCAAAAGGGAAGCCTTTTTAAGCATAAACTATTTGTATTTCAAATTATTTCACCTTTAGCTAAAATAACCGACCCATAGGGATAGTGGCTGTGATGCATAAGTTCATAAATCACAGATCCAACGCCATCTAGCTAGCCAGCTACTGTTTTTTTTAATATTGATGCCTTGAAGACAAACGTGCGAAATCGCCCATTATGGTTTAACCCTGATCCCAACTTTGAGTTAGTTCCCTCATGATAAGAAGACCTGATGTCTGCATGACAGCTGCTGGATCTCAGCTACTTCTGACCAGAAACAGGACCACTCGTTTAAATGAATGATATGAAACAGGATAGGTCTAGGAGAGCGAAGACACAACTGACCTTTTCATTGACGAAAGAGACAGCAAGACTATGAAGGGCGGAGAGTTTGTTGAAAATGCAAGCCCGGCGTCGACGTTCTATGTTCCGTTTGTTGACCTAAAAATACTAGGTGGAATTAGACAAAATGCTACATCGGCTGTTCGTAAAAAGTGCCGATACGTTGGGAAGTAGAGGATAAGAGAGAAAAGATGGCGTTTGCCTTTTGAAAAATTTCCTTTTCCGTATCTTTCTCGTCATTCACTTACATAAATGCAGCAATTAACCCAAGCACACCAAAACCTAACGTGCGACTTGTTCCATCATATAGTATTTGCATACATTTAAGGCATTATCTTGGAAGTAGTGCTTCATTACAATTCCTATTTAATAGCTCTCTAAAGTGCACAGCTATCGATTTAGTTGTCGCATTATTTCCTTTATCTAAAATCAGCCAAACGAGGAGCACTTACCCTTCGTCGCATTTCCTGATCATCTTTAGATGGCATTTCTTGCTTAACCTTTAGGGAAGATGGAACTATGGTGCTGATTTCAGGATGTGTACCGGAAACTGATTGAAGTGTGAATGGTTGCGGCTTGTTAGATAAGTCCACTATGGTTGGTTCCACTGGCGTGATGCAGGCGGGTTCATTGGATTGTTGGTGTTGGTCTTGGTGCTGTGGATGCATAATCAGATTCGATGGAGGGTAGTGGGTTGGACGGTTAAGGCTTATTTTACAAAGTGACGCCATTTGTGTTTTCACGGAGGGGTGTAGCAAAAACATCCACCCACTGCCGGCGCAAGCGCAACCAATGAGCTTTGAGCGTCCACTTACCGTAGCCAACCAAAATCGTGGGTCTGCATGCATTGGCTAGTTCCACTCTGTCCCGTTGCGGCTTAAACACCGCCCCGACTTTACATGAATAATGGCTATTCCCGTAGGACCTATGTCAAGAATATGCAAACATGAATTCGAGACGATAATTATGAAGTGTAAAGGATATATTATAATGCAATGATCTAAACCTAAATCAATTCTAGCACCTTTTTTATAATTTGTAACAAGGATATTCAATAAAGTGATTGGGCATTTATGAAAAATGAAAACAATTATAGGTGATTTAACAGTATTTTAAAGCTGCAGTGTACTGCTATTGAAGACTTTTAGCTTGTTAAGAATAAACCGTTATATTTTAAAGTAACTTGACTTCTACAGTAATGTTTAAGCAGAATAGGAAACATACATACATACATACTTACATGCTCAATTTACCACACTTTACTAATCCGAAAACTTTTGATCTAAACACTTTGCCTCATTTGCCAGATCGAGCGCATTCAGAACTCCCCCAGCTCTTCATCGACTTGTTGTAACTCTTGCAGATATGGAAAAAGAAAGTTAAGCATGGTGATTCAAATTGTTTGATCAAGTATATCATAAAGATTATTACCGAGGTCTAGTTTTCCTAACTACATTTATCTGTATTATCTGCTTCGAAAACTTCGCCTTCGTTTTCGAAAGCAATTGAACAGATAATTGATGCAGTGCAAATAAAAGACACTACTGTTAGTGATTTGCAATCCAGTAGCACAAATGAAAATGCCACCTAAGTGCATTTTCGGAGAAAATTAGTCTCTAAACGGTGCTATACACACTTCAAAGTTGGGTCCTCAGCAAAGAAGGCTGGTGGTTGTGAGTAGTGTCAAGGAGAATTGGATTGATGTACAATTGCTCGAGAATATGTTGCTGGAAGACTTCATTGGAAGTGCTAGTTTTTATGAAATGCTAAACAACTGCCATGTTGTCATACTCAAACTCACTACTGTCATCACCAATAGTGGAGAGAATTGGAAATCCTGCATTAAATTCACACCTATTTAAAATACGTGAATTAGATAGAGAGGGAAATAGGAGGGGACATGAACTACTATTGCCTGGATTGGAGATGAAGGATAAATGTGATAAATGTGAGCTTTCGTATGTAGCATTCATTCATTTCTGTCCACACCTAATTATACTGTCACAATGCACACAGCAACTCCGATACCTCTCACTTTGCTGATTGCAATGTAAAAAAATAGCTTCCATTTCTAAGCAAAAGTGTTACGAAAAGATACAAACGGAAGAAACAGAGGCTTCTGACATTCTGTTCCTTAAACATGTACATTATGTCATTACTGTGACATTGCATGATTTGAAGTTGAGACACATTTTTAAAAAATGCCTATTAAATTATTCTCGAGTTCAAAGTAGAAACTGTGTAAATAGGTTATCTTAAAACACCCGCTATCTTGTTTACGATTTTAGGGCTTCTCCAAGCTTTGCATCTTGTATACTTTGCAATATATGATGATGAATTCCACCGAAATCAAGGGAATAGGCAACCAATCAAACATGAGGCGAGGGGAACGCGAGTGATGTGAGGCTCACCTGCGCAACACCTTCACAATAGGTCACGTAAAGCCACCTGGATGGCGAAGTAGCTTGCTTAGCACCTGTGTACTTGTTTAGAATTCGTTCATGAGAGGGGTACAGATGATTTGTCAGTTGTGTTCCCCACTTTTCTCCTCTCCCAATTTTTTACTCGCTTTACATGTCGCAATGACTCAGCAATGATCGTGTAAAATAGTCGAGTTCGGTCACGCATCTTAAGTTCCTTTTAGTTGTTAAAACAGTGAAAAGTTTAGTGCATTTGACCTTTTTAGAAGAGGGCATCCGACAGCAAACCTCAAAATCCGAAAGGCTGCTAAGTTGTTTATAAGTCCTACTCAGTTATACATACATACCGTGGCGGCTAATGAGCGTCGAAGATGCTCCTATCATAGCATCGCTAGTAATAAGTGAGATGTTTTTCTCTTAAGAGGATGAAAGGTAGATTATAAAAGGAATTTAAAAATCTTATCCTTTTGTGATCACACGAGATGGTCACTAATGCTCTGAATATGTAAGATATGGGCCTCGCAGACGCTGTGACAGAGAGAGACGATGATGCTATTCATAACACCTACCTAACGGCCGATTAGCCCCCTTGTCTTCATAATGCAAGGCTTAGTGTTCAACAAATCAAAGTTAGTTTTTTTGGCCCACATTAATGGGAAAAGTCATTAGGAATCAATCATTAGTAGAGAAGGCGTTGAAAATGTTCTGAGCAAAAAAGGTCAAAAGATTTACTTTTTTCGTAATTACCTATGCCCTTTCAGCCGCTCACACGATTGGCGACCTAAGCAATTGTGCTATAATTGGAGGAGCACAAACCCTTCCGAAGGAAGCACGGTCAATAAATCACAAAGGATTTTGACATTCATGACCATCTCTGTCCACTTTTTTCATTAACCGATGTAACAGCTTATTATTTGCCAAATAGCATAGAACTCAAACACCCGAAATTACTAATATTACTATTTATGAGCACGAACTGGAATAGGCAAATACCATTCGACAACCGGATGCTCACATCCATTAGGATGAACGAGGGTGATGCTACGTAAATTGGGACTCTGGTATGAATGCAAATGTTCACCGTAGGTATCAAGTAGGTTTTACTTTATGCAGCCTGCCCCCACTTTACCTTCCTCCTCGTCGCATAAATCTGCCTTCCCATCCAATTATATCACTGCGACTGGCGAGGGAAGAATGCCCTCCATTCAATTTATCTTCACACATCGCACGCACGTGTGAAATGAAACAAAGCTAATAGTCTTTCCATCGTCCACCTGTTGCCGTTTTACCTACCTCTCACGCTGCACAGCAACCGACTCAAAGGCAGTGCAAATGAAAGTAGACGTGTCATTAACTCTTATCTCATGGTCCTTTATCAGTAAATTAATTGAGCGACAGTCACTGGGCCAAAAACCTCCCCTACATTTGCAGTCGATTTAAATGGAGGCGTAAGTGGCACAGTCATCGCCAGATACCTCACATTTGTCCTTTTGCATTGGCTCGGAAAATTCGATTTGACAGCACCGCTGCTCCATTATGTTCCGTGAATCATCCTCACAGAGAAGTATACTGTGCATTGTTAAACTAAGGGTCATTTCTACCGGTATGACAGGCGAGACAAAAGATTTTATTGGCAATTAAAAAGTTATTAACACTTATGGAACACTATGGCACCAACGTGTCATAACAAATATCAATTTGTTATCATTTCGTGTAACCGATAGACCAAAATGAAGTTAATATAATTTTACTACTCTGACACCACATTCGTACTAATTTTCGATCCTGGGAAGTAATGTTGCCCTGACATGGGCCTGTGAGCTTATTGGGAGTTTGGGATCATTGTAGCATAACTTGACCTTCAACAACTCAAAAGATTACATTGGCAAATCTTAAAATCCCCGTCATTTTAACAGTTCAAGTGATATTTACAAGCATGATCAAGTTGTCCAAAATAGTGATTTGCCGGTAAGTCTGCGATCGCGAGAGATTCTTTGTAATCGCATTCACTGGTGTGAAATGTGCGAAAGCTTAGTTCCCGAGCTTATCAAACCACCATGCGGCTATCGCAATTGGCCACTTTTGCAATCAAAATTGTCAAAAAAGGCATTTGTTTTGATCTATTCCATCGGTCCTTCTCAGAAAATGCGCCTGGGAAAGGACTGTTTTCAAGAAGTCTAGAAATTAATACAATGCAACTAAAATGAAAGGTGGAAACGACCTTTGAGCATAATGCCTTTGTAGCCACCTTAGATGAAAAAGTTTTCTCACCTCACTTTTTAAAATTCATACGAAAATTTTCTTGCATTAGCAGAAGGATTAACTTCCAATTGGGGCAAAAAACCCGAAAGTGCGTCATTGTTGCAAATATCCTCGAGCATATTTAGCAAAGTATGATACAATTTCCAAGAAGAAAAGTAGGCTGATGAAAGGGCTTCACATTTAAAAAATTGAGTGACTGCTTGATGGAAGGCAACTCATCGCATCATAAAAGATTTAGTAGTGCGAACTGTCGGTAAGACCTGAGCACCTCCTAGTGCAAACCACCTCTGAAGGCAGCTAAGTAGAACGTGTTGTGCAATTTCACATCCTGCCACCTGGCCATCTATCTAATTTCTCAACCCAGCTTTGATTGTTTCCCAAAGTCCATCCCATTTGTCAGGTAGTAGCTTCATTTTACTACCTGATGCTAACTAATGCACATCGATGCTGTGCCCAGATCCTTAAGGCCAATCAGGAGTTATGTTTCAATTCTTTTTTATTTGAGTTGGCTTTTCTACTGGTCCAGTCAACCATTTAAAATTCATTTAAACGACAAAAATTACGATCACTCCTTTAAAGCCTTTTATGTATCCATTTGCACAATGAGAATTCATTTTACCCAAGTGACTTTATGGGCTGTCAACATGTCCAACTGCCTCCCCTCAATCATCTCCCGAATCTGCGTGTATACGTTGTTGAGGTCACACAGGATGTGCAATGGGTCTGTGCCACCTGCTAGTCTCGCATCAGGTGTCGACTGGTGATCACTCACCTCCTTCCCCACATTCTCCTTTTTCACACGTTCAGTTACACTAAACAGCGCGTCAGTAGACTGAATGCGATAATCGAAATTGATTTGGAGGACATTTACATTTCGAATTTCAAGTATCATGCCTAACTTAAAAGCGATGGTCTCCTAATCCCTCCGCAGTCTGACTGCTCACAGTTGCGGTGCTTGTCTTAAACTTATTAAGACACAGATATTTCCTTGCTGACTAATTATGTTCTACAGTTGGTAAGGCCTAACTACACTGCTCAGTCAATTAGAATGGGGCTACAAACGTGGAGATCGCAAACGCATATGACTCATCTAATAAGAGATTATTCGTTCCGTTTCGACTAGCCCGTTTTACTTCAAAATGACCGATAAGCAACTTAAGCATATGATCCTGTCTCAAAGTATCACACAAAAGGGTAAAAATAATTTTCCCACATCGGTTGTTTACAAAAGCAAAATTTATAATAACAAGGCTACGAATTGTTGCTATACCACGTTATAATGGATACTTATATTATTTACATCCTAAAACAGAAATGCCACAAAAAGGGATTGATCGTATGGCACTATATGAAAGAAATTAAAGAATGTCCAAGAGTAAACTTTGCGTCTCCATGATCCACAGTTATAAGCAGTGGAGATAAGGCCTCCATATCTCCTTGCTTTTCTTTGGTTGCACAGAGCAGTCAATGGGACCAATGCTAATGTTTTCGACGGAGGATGATTGCATGAGAGAGGTCGATGTTGACACATGTAACTCGTGGACACCACTGTCACAAAAGGTGGCTTGAGAAGGTGGAACATACAGTGTTGAACCAGAGGAAGGAGCAATAGCAGAGGTGGGGGCAGAGGAAGGATTCGGAAAGGGATTGGGATTCTGGCAGACAGTAGTTGTTGCTTTGTTAACATCGTTGTGAATTGCCTGCAGTCGTGCCTTCACTTCTGGATTCTCCTCAAGCAGGTTACGCAAGCCACTCAACACTTCGTAACAGAAGTTCAGCATCTCTGCCCTCTCCATACGAACGCGGCTTCTCGCCTGCAACGCAGACACAATTATTTAGTTTACCTGCCTGTTCGCTGTACTGCGCTGCATTCGTGAAAGCCACAATGCTACGTTATCGGCTAATGCTTATCGCCTTAGTAACGGAGCCATCAACGCAGCCTTCTAGAATAGCCTACTTTCGCAGGACAGCTGCATCCTTGTCATTAAAAATCAGAAAATTGATTGGAAACTTACGTCTTGTCCAACCATAGAGAGGGCGAGGTCATGTAGCCTTGCAATTTTGTCCGAAATTCGTGCTCTCCTTGTGCGTTCTGCATTCTGCTTCTTTACCTGATGCAACGAAGATGTACTTTAAAATGCGTATTTGTTTAAAAAGTCAAAAAATTGTAAAAACTATGGGAGTTGGTTTGTTTACCCTCCTTAACTCGGCGACCTGCTGCGGATTTAGTTGTGAGCGGTATCTAAGCCTCCGTTGAATTCCATGCGACTTTGAGAAGCAGTCTAACATGTCGTTCATCGTAAAGATGGGAATGTAGACGCGTGCTCCTGAAGCTGCTATCTTTATATGTTAGCAAACCAGACAACGCACCTATTTGTCAGTTTTGCAGCTACGCGTGTTAGTCCCACGCACCGTCCATTCAATCAGATCACGCGTACATGACTTGTCGATTGGCTAAAGTCTTAACCACTAGAAAAACGACCTGGCACGCGTGTGAATTGGTGGAACCAATCAGAGTACTGGTCGGTCCGCACGTGTAGTTGCACGAAAGCGTGACTTCACTAGGGGTGCTGCCGTTTCATTGCAAACAAAATTACTATTCACTAGTAATAAAGAATTCATTTTCATTGCACTTGCCACTCTCGGGCATCCATAACTATTTCTTCCCTTCGCAGATTTAGCACACATGTAGAATAAACTTCAATAAAGTAAAAAATGATTCATTATAAGTAGGCCATTGTGTGATGCTGCTTTGATTTTATTCAAGTACTAGACAGGCTTAGCTGCGCATTAAACAGTTCTGTGTTGGCGAAGACCTTTAGAGCTTTCCAAATAAGTGGATTGCTCCTTTTTGTCGTCTACGACACACGGATGTACTATTCATTGCAAATCCCACTAGCATTTGCAAAATAAACCATATTAATTGATAAGCACATGCCACTCCTCTAATCAAAGCTATGCTTTTTAAAGTCGTCATCTTTTAATTTCGTGTACTTAATAATGTTTTGAATTTTTGTGCCCCCTCAATGTCCTCATGTGAACGATCCAATTCTTATGGAGGTTGTTTTAACTGTTCCGTCTAGAATGAACAGTTTGTGAAGTTAGTGAGAGACTGACCCTATCTGTTAAATTATTATCCATCCACTAAATCAATCAATTGTTCACCCAGGGTGTTAATCCTTTCTGTTACTTTTGCACGCATCTTAATCACAGCTAAAAGGAGTCAAAACTCTAACGCCACGGCCGACGCATGCCTGGGCGTAAAAGGGCGGCAAAGTCGACTTTCTACCATATGTTGAGTGCTACTTATACAATTCATGTTTTATCTAGCCTGGCAATCGTAGAAAAAAACACAAACAAGGTCTATGAGCCACCTAACGATTCGCCAGTAAATTCTGGGCAGAGTGATGTCGTACTTCATGTTCTTAAAACCTTGAGTCACATTTAACTGAATAGAGAATACAAAGTAGCTAGTTGCGGTAAGCGGTAGCTGAATGGATCTCCATTTCTTTGCTATAGGACTAAACAAACACTTCTCGCTCAAAATTATTTATTCGTTTGTCGTTCACAACTTCAAGGAGACCAAGAGCAACTAAAGGGCACGCTTGGCAAACTTGGTCAAGTTAATTCAATACCGTACACAGGTTACTTACGAAAATGCTCGTCAAATAGTTACAAGAATGCTAGAGTATCCTGAATATCACTTGGAGCATTTGCACATAAGGATATTATTGCCATCGATTAAATTATACGCTTTAATGGAGTTTGTACAATTTGTGATGTGTGAGTAGCTACACCGGTCGAGTCATAAGTCAGGCCAAATCTACCCCTATCTGAGCCCTGGTCGCGAGCACCCCTTTCCCCCTTCCTTACCCGTCAGTCCTATCCATATGCGCCTTTTGAGTCACCTTCTCAACACTCGCAGATGTGAAACGCAAGGAACTGAGATAAAATGACATGAATTGACTCAAAGCAAGGTGCAAGCTTAGGAAGTTGTAAACCCAATGCACTTAATCTGCTCTTCTGTGGCGTCTCATCAGGGAAAAGAACACCGACTTGCGGTTGACACAGCGCATCTTACCCTCTGCTTCATAAGGCAGTGTTTGTGAGCTCATAGTACTAGATACCCTGCCATGACGTCTTATCGGATATAGGAGAGTGAGCGCCATTTGATAAATTCCAATTCACTTTGCGCTCAGTTTGGGAAAATATGCTTATTCTCCATTTGATTGTGCACCTTTCAGATGCCTCAGTTGCGTTGAAAAGCGCTATAGGATGAGCAAACTTTACTAATGAGTGTACGGTAATCGATGGTGACACACATATCCTTTGGAGGTAAAAAAATGACGGATGTGTCTAATCTTCTTCCAACTTTTGAATTTACTCCAAATAGCTATGGAATTAGTCGATTCTACCTTAAATGAAATCACCTCATTGCAGTGTCACTTTCTTACAGCAAATTAATTCGATTGTTGGGCCTCTGCAAATGATATGCTTAGGGTCAAGCTATCTTAGCATTTGGTCCGACATTCTCTAAGCGATGTAAAGATCAACAGTTGCAAAGGCTTTTAACTAAAAGGACCAATGTCGACTAAATCAGTTAATTTAAACAAATGGAGATTTTATTCTCATTATCTGCTTGGCGTCATTGAGTGGTGCGCCTTTGCTGCATTTGAAGGTTAATGAAGCAGAATTCGCCTCTCCCATCCCTTCCCCTATTTCACTCGTCCTATATGTCATGCATCCGCAACTCCCTGGAATCTTCGCCTTGTGGTAATATCGGTTTTACCGAATTTCTCTCATAATTTTATCATGATTGTTTAATTTTCAGAGAAATTTTCCCTTCATTTGAATCCAATCAAGGGGTATTCCTTACATGATTTATGATGCGTGGTACGTTTTTGCACTAGCGGCAAATTTTGACAAAAAAGCTAATAACATTAATGTGGCTTCAGGGTTGAAAATTTTATTCCTACAACGCTCAAGGTTGTAGTAACGACCATCAGTGTCAAGCCTTGGTAGACGCTAATTTCCCCCACTTAAACACATCCAATTTCCCTACATCTCCTACTGTGCCTTTTGTTTGGAAAATATAATTCCTTGTGGTGCTGTCACAATTGAATGGCTGGAAACAAGAGGAAATCTATTGGCGTTGTCCCATACCTGTTTAAGTTCCGGCTAATTGATTTTTCTTCGGATTGGTGTCACTGATGGAATTGCTTTCGCCATTTTTGAAACACTTTGTTAGTAGGTGACAGCTGAGTTGCCAAATCTGATCACTGACAGAGGAAAAATTCAACTGCTTATGCGAGCTGTGCAGGCAGTAGTGGTGGCAGTGGTTGAGGCCTGGAGGAGCATGCAGAGAGGAAAGTAGGTAAAGTTTTGATAGCGAATTTGCGCTCCCTATGACTGATGGGTCCAAGAGTCTACGTCACCCTACTCACCCTTGTCTCCCTTTCTCTTCTCTCCCCGAAGTCATGGCTATGAGCGCGTGTGGGGGTATGGGCTGATTTGGTTAGGTACTGAGGTCATGCAGGTGGACAGGCCAATGGGCAGAAGGTCAGTCAAACCAAGCACATTTGATGTGTTTTTGCTGTGAGAAGGAATGGTGATGATTGCGATAAAGTTCACGGTGATTTATTCAGTCTCATGCTCTGGCAAGTCAAGCACTACTAGTCCCAAATTTTCCACTTCTCTCCCATTGATGAATGCCGCAGCACTCAATTTTCACCTGCTTAAAATTACAGAATTTCTAGCGATCACTTCGCACCTTAAGGGATGTGCTGCAGTGTAGAGAAAATCGTTACCCTAAAATATTAAAAAAATTGAGTTTAAACATTACTTAAGCGGAGAATCTATATGGGAAACCTCTCCGATGGGTCTGACATCTTTTCAAATAGTGTTTTAATAGATCCTTAATGATCCCCATATTTCTTTAAGCAATGTGTACAATAAATGTGTAAAATTAGCAATGTTGAAGTTGTTCTAACTCTACTTTACAACTTGGCACGAAATACTGAAGACGGTATAGTTCTGGTGTCTACTTTTGAGAAAGTGAGATTCGATGAAATAAGAAATGGCAGCTGATCTGTCCTTTCAAATAAATTTTTGAGTTAACCACGTTTTCCAAAGAAATGAAGTGAAGCGCGTTCTTCAGTAATTTACTTTTAGGGGATATCAAGCTAGCTGCACAACAGTTTTTGAAAAAGCCTTTTTAATGTGGATGCTTCTCAATTAGTCAATTTGAGTCTAAGCACCGATATCATGCGACTGACCCAAGGATATACAGATGCAACCCCACGTGATTTCTCAAAGTAGAGCATAAATGAGGAAAGTCAAAATTGTCTTCAAACGCACTAGTTGACACACCTGTTAGACCGCTCGAGCTTCAACCATATTACCCCATCGATGTCGAACAGATGAATCGAAGGACGAGGAGCTTAAACAGGAGAAAGCAATCGAGTCAGGCGAAGTCATTGGTCCACTAACGTTTTCTTTGCTTTTGTACGCAGGGAGTCTAACAGAAATTAACACCTTCTCTGCCTTAGGCAAAGAACCAGAAAGCGAAAGGTCTGGATAAGATTTCGTTGTCCTCCTCTGCATTTTAGGAAGAGAGGCAATTTACTAATTTATTTACCTAACACTTTGAACTCCCTCTAATAGGTAAAGTCAATGAGGTAGTAAAATAGTTATGTCCAATTTCCTGGCTTTATTTGGTCTAAGTGAAACGAATGATTATTTGCATTGTAGAAATAATTCCGTGTTTTCAAGGAGAAGGCAGCGACATTGAGCTCCTCACTGTTGAATTGGCATTGCTAGATAACTAAAATAATCACCATAACCATTCCGACAGCAATATGTCTTTACAAGCGAATTATAGAGGTGGAATTTTACTCGAAGCATTGATGGATGAATAAATTGTCGACTAAATATGGATGCAACAAATCAGACCAAATCAATGGGGTACGAAGACTTGCAGAGGAAATGAAAAAGTAAGCCCAAAGGGAGGAAAGTGCATGGAGGAATGAGGAGTAAAAATTGATCCCCAAATGGGAATACGAAGCATGTGAATAAGCGGGCATCATCAACGTAAAAAAGATTTATCTAGTTTATCCATTATTACCACTACCTGTCGCGATCCTACACTTCATAAAGTTTAGTTACGCCTATTTTAGTGCACAAATCCACTTGATCTTAAAATGCATTCATTCCTCTTTACGTACATTAGCTGACCCACTATCAGAGCTCCACTTGTTTGTTAATCAATTGACGTACACGTATCTTGACAATCGTGTAGTCACATCCCATCGCTGCATAGCTCAAGTAAAGGGGGTCACTATGACTGGAAAAGACAGGTGAGGGTGTAGTGGCAAATGCATTGGTGGTCAAGTGGATCCATGCGACCTGTTATGATACCCTTGCTCAAGTGGATCACTTGCTGCACGCCCCCTCTACCCTCCCGCTTGACTGACCTTAGAGGCAGCTGTTCTCGCTGCGCATCGTCTCTGTTAGCATAAATTCTTAGGTAGATTTGCTTAAAAAATACTTTCAAGAGTTCCAAGCCAGGAAATTAGTATTTTTCTTGCATATCAAGAGAACTTTGACGTAGGCTTTTGGTGGAACACCTCCCTACTGTATTTTGGATATGCTCTAAAGCTTTTGCAAAGCTTGTGTCAAGGTTGAGTAAGAAACTCAATCGAATACATGTTTATGCTTGTACTCTCGTGGAAATTGTGTTATTAACCATAAATACTTACATCCCGATATATATTGAGGATTATCGCACCGGTTCTACCACTGTAAGTGGTAGTGGCACACCATTTTTACCTCCAAAGTCAAGGCAGGTTGCGGATGTAGACTTCATTTTGAATACTCAGCATTCACTATTCAGTTAAAAAGTAAGGTTGAGTGGAGGCAGGGTTCATACAAAAAACCTCCATCACACATTCAACCTTAAACGATAGAATTATTAATTTGGTAGTATGATTCATGCCACTACCTTTTTATCGTGACATTAAGAAGGCTGTTGTTATTCCACTTTGTGGCGTTAAAGCTGTTTACGCTATGAATGGGATGAAACTGCATAAATACCACTCTTCTTTTTTCCCATATTGTTAGAACATCTTTTTTACTGGTGATAATCACTACGCCTGCACTGCACATTTATTACTGGAATTCTACCATAGCATTAGGCACCATAATCACTCCATTTGGGTCAATCGCCAATCACGTAGCCTAAGAAAATGTTTCGGTTAAGCTTTGGTGGTGCAAGAGAGGCTTTGAGAAACAGCCACAAATTTCGGTCCGAGTAAAAAGAGCTTTTTGTTTCACATACTGACCATGATGACCACCAACCATTGTTCAAGGGAGCAGTCTTATCAATTAACCTACCAATCCAGGATAGCTGCATTTAACGTGCATACTTGGCTTCTCTTCTGCCCATTTGTGCTCTGCAATAAATTCACGCCTACTTCATACCCTAACTGAGGCATAACAGGAGAGATATGTTGCTCCAAGTATCAGTCCAGCATGGATCATTCAAGGAAGTACCACATTTATCCATTAGCCCTATCAGACACACCAGTCGTCATTTGAGTGGATCCGTTTTGGCGTAAAATCACTTTAAATCTTTTCGTCACATGCGACACACTAATATTCGAAAGCAGTCAATGTATTCCCGACTTTACGACTGCACAGTGGTTGTTGATAAAAGAAATAAAAGGGTGCCTTGACATCATTGTGCAACTGAAGCGTGGGAACCGGTAGGACTGTAAGCTAACCGTGCGATTAAAACAAACATTCCCACTACAGATCATTGATACAATAATCCTAACTGATCATCACATATACAAGATTTTACAGAGTCGTCTGCTTCCACAGTCCAAAACAACCCTCAGGGAGAAGCTCATATGTTGTTTGTTATCTGGCTAACCACGGGTTCCCGTGACTCGGGTTTGGCTTAACTTAAGAATAAATGATGATCTACTTGGGGTAACACGGCTTGTCAGTTCCACGATTCTTGTGGCAGTATACATAAATTTCTTTACTTGACAATTTTAAATAGCTTAATTGAGTCCAATTATTAACTGTTCTTTTAACGCAGGCCAGTTTTGAGTGCACACAAGATCGCATTATGATTAGCTAATGCTAACTGCACGCGTCTAATATACTTTTGCCATTGGACAAGCGTCCAGCCAATCAGAGCTCAACCTACATGGCACTTAAGCCAACAAGTGGGTGAAGGAATACGTGTGTCATCACAACTGCAGAAGAGAAGCATCCGTATCCTCATGTTCCACACACCCACCGTCAATGTCATCGCTGCATCTGTTATGGTGTCTACTCACCCACCCACACCCACACGACGCCTTGAGGATGGAAGAGTTCCCTCACCAACATGCACTTGTCAACGCATCGAATCGAGAAGAGTAAGTGATGTCCCCTCCACATTTCAACCACCCACTCTATCTCCACGATGACATTTGCCTTCCTCAAAGCAGTGTGTGTCACTTTGTGTCTTAGGTGAAGAAGCAGGGGATAGAGCGTGTGAGACGAGCACGCATCTCGCACAAGATTGCACAGCTGCATGGTGTCGCCCTCTCCATGGTCGGAGTGGATGTGAGTCACCGATCGATTTATTGATTAGTTGTGGAGAGCAGAGGTCGACTGTGTGGTGCCTGGTCACGTGCACTCATGGGGAAGGGGTGAGGCGGTATAGATTATTTGGTCACTAAGGCATCCTGTTGGGTGGGTTAGGCGATTGGAGTGTTGAGGAGAGCAGTGTGATGGTAGGGGAGTGGAGTGAAGAAATGGCTGCATTCTTTGGTGTTGTAGAGAGAAGTCACTGTGCGCACGAAGAAGTTGGAGATGTTGGGCTTCTGCCACGAGGTACTGAGTAGTCTGCACAGCCTGATGGTGGAGCGTCCAGACGTGCTGGAATGGCTGGAGACATGGCACAGAGGCAACACCGTGACGAGTGCTAGCTGTCAAAATATCACATCCGATTCTAGCACCCCCCCTCTGATTGGTTGTTATGCGAGTGGTGTATCAGCGTCCTCTACATCCATGACTCAATCCTCCTCTGTTGAGGGCTGTGGCGTCGATGATACTGACTGGCGATTGCCACTGAAGAAACGGCAAGAAGTGTGGAGACCCTATCTGTGAAGTGCTGCAAGACCTTCTGAAGTGGTTGATTTTTCTACTTTCATTTGCATTGCTTTGGTATCCTAAGAATACATGCATATGCGCAGTTGGTCACCTGTTGTACTAACAGCGTTGAAAACCAGAGTCGACTTCTGAATAGTACGTAAAAAGTTGCTGTGAAGAGGAGTCGTTTTTTTACCTCATTTACCCTGACGCGTTTTCGAAAATTATGCTGTTTAATAAGGGGATATCGTAGTTACCTGAAATGCCTTGTAAGCAGATATGAAAAGAAGTAGCTAGATATGCAACAGTTGGTATGTTCAAGAACCCTGCCTACCTAGAAGAGTCATGAAATGTGAATTGCAGTTGTAGTAGATTATTCGTACCGTGAAGTTGATTGCTAAGTGACATCCGCACTGTCCGTCTTCCCAATGATCGCATATCGCCGCGTGGCTGTGGCGAATAGCTCTGACGAGAATCAAAAAGCTGCATCAGGTTGGAGACTAATGCTCTCTTCCTTAACACTGACAACAACAAAAACTAAATGTGCTATAATGGCAATTATAGATAAAAGGGTGTCATTTTTGAATATTTGACTTTGATTCTGTTTCTCTAATTCATTGACCCCACAAATCGCCTCTTTTATTAATGGCTTTTGCACACACTAACCTCACCTCCCAAAGGCTTTTCTACTCCGGCAAATACAATGCATGATCTATTTGAAACTCCAGCGCATGACTGTTAGCGCATCAACAAGAGGGATTTGTGCCACATTTGCTACAAATGGCTCTGTATCAGCCTCAATATGTACACCTTTTCATATCGAGTGAACGTCCGCGGGCTGGGCTGATGATTATGAAGTGACTAAAAATGGGTCCGGACTTACGGTTTGGCCGTGCTCTTACTACCATCACATTCACTGGCACAGCCCAGAAAGTCGAATTTGTGTCGCCATGACAGACGCGACGCCCACAATGCAAAAGCGGATAAAGTTGGGTTGTCAGATTAGACTTTGCACCTACTGGAACAGAGGACGTGCCAAATCCATCATTATGTACTGTGGTCACGCAGTTTGAGATGATACACATGATTTAGTGCCACGGTAACCATTCAGTAGGCATGGCCACTCTTACTGTCACGATTTGCTATATCACGTGAGTGTGTATATGACTGTCACTGGGGTCTTGTGGTCTGTTTGACTATTTCTTCCTCCGGCTTAGAAATTGAACGCAACACAGAACAGAGTTAATGTATCCCTTATGCGGTTCTCATCGTAATGGAGGCTGTAAAACATTAGATTAAAACGCCATTCTGCAGAACTTCATGGTCAGTGTCGAGTCACGTGGGTTGGAGTGCAGAACGGGGAAAATCTAGACGGAATAAATTATAGCTACCCATAGTCTGCAGTGGGGAGGCATTCTCACGCCCAAAAAGAGCAACGCCACCGAATCGAATCTGCGCTCTCAGTCACACATGCACGTACCCACATACACACATATGGTGGAGGGGAATAGGAATGTTGGGAGTTGAGGTGGACATCAATTATGGAGAACGGGACATCAAAGTGGGAAACGGAGTCACCTCCACCGCCTCTAAGTTTTCATAGTCCATCGCAATCCACATTGATTCCATGATTTGGCTTACCCATTTGTGGGCACATGTGCCGCGGTTTTTTTTCGATGAAGCGCAAAATATGATAATGCATATTGCGAATGGATATTTGGTTGTCTACTTGGATATAGCGGTTCAGATTCTGCTGTAAACAATACATGTCGCATACTAGTGCAGTACTGTGGACACAAATGGCCATCTACTCGAATATGGTTAAAACTGGCTTACTTACGCATGATATATCACCACAACGCTCCTTTTTAACACTGAACCGGCATGTCGGGCTAGAACGGATGAGATTAGCTGAGATGGATGTAAAGAAAGGAAAAGGAAGCTTGGATTAAATTCTTTTACTTATCTTGGTCATGTTTTCGGGTATTTAAAATGATTTTTAGTCAAGCTTTTTAAACCAAGATGACAACGCCTCATTGAGAGGCGAGGGATTACGAAAGCCGACATTTTGGATCTGGGTTGACGGCAAATGCATTGCCGAACACTTTAAAAGATTTTTGTACTGTGGCTGTGATTATCTCAACAAAGAAATTTCTTGGTCGGATTTTTAGCAAAGCATAACACCTAAAGCACAAATAGCAAATGCAGCCCAAGCTTAGTTGTTAGATGGTTTCATACTTTTTTTACTTCCCCTTCATCAATCTTGTTTAAGTAGTTGCTACACCAATTTTGGAACGGTACTTGCATCAGCGCTTGTATCGTTACTTTCGTTGTTGCGTAGGCTCGGACTGCTCATTTTGATTGTTTTTCTCCGTTATATGTATCCCGTCCCATCGTGTGTTCAAGTCAGTGGGCCTAGTTTACTCCTCCAAAATTAGTAAATTTTACGTGAATCAGTATTGAATACTAAAATGTACTGTTCTATAAGCATGCATCTGGTTGTCATGGCAACCAGTTGTGTGACCTCATTATTTGTATTTTTTTTAAAGATCCACTGTGTCACATGGGTATCCCTAGCTTAAATAACTCAGCTTATTTATCTTTATGAGAGGAAATACTGATCCTGGGTCTCATGGTCTTTTATCCTTCTTTCTACGCCTAAGTGTCTGCCACGATTAAGTCAGGGAAATGACTATAGATTGGTTCGAACCTTCTGACTTTGGAGAAACAAAGAACCCCTCAAACGGTTGGTTAAAACATCCACTGAAACCCTATTTGTGAGAGGTGATTCTGGTTTTACAGACACATTCGATTACTTGGTTTGCTTTAGAGTCTCCTAAAAATTATTCCATTTATGGTGTCAGAATCCTAGCCCTCCGGCAAAGTGACGACAAAGACACTTCCAGATCTCTAAGAGGAACGTGGCTGAACAGTAAAATCAGCTAGAATGTGAGGACGGGAATGGTTACATCGCATATCAAGAGCCGGAGGACAGGGAGAACTCCCCATCCCAAACGAGCTTCCACCTCACGAAACCAATTCAACGCCAATTTAATAAAAATTTGGGATGGCCGCAGAATGCAAAATGTATTTCGCAATAACCGTAAACATCCTCATCTTGTCGAGGAGATTAGAAACCTTGTAAACATAGTCACAGACTTTCGATGGGAGGATCAAATTTAAATTAATGGTAGAAGAGACTGACTCATTGCCTCCAGTTACAGTACGGGGACATTTTCGTGGATTGTATTCGATGAGAGGAAAGCAGAAATGATAGCGGTGGCATTGGCTGTAAAATTTGAACTTCTTATCAGAAGCATGTTTTGTGGGCAGACACCGCCTCAAGGTTGGATGCACGACTTTGTTCTTTTACCGCGATATCGTATATGGACCTAAGTGTGCGAAGGCGAATAGCCAGCTCTGTTCATGTTCTCCACATGAGATGCCAAACTTTATTCAACTCATGGATAGTAAAGTACAATGTTGCTAATAGGCATTTTAAACTGTCCATTTTGTAATGGCGGAGTGAATAAAACATCCTTTTTCAAAACACACAGGTAGCTATAAATACTTGTTCCCAACATAAATTGTTGATTATGTCCACCTAAGACTTATCCGAAGAGTCACTTTTAGCCTTTAGAGGAGGTGAGCTATCTGGGTGGCAGTTTAAAGTGATGGGCAACCAAGAGACTGCTGATTATTGCCCCTCCCCTTTCCTTCTTCACTAAGTTTGCTAATGGCAGCTTCTATGCTAGAGAAAATGGCTAATTAAAGGTGTGATTGGCGGCTTAAGCGACATTAGCCCCACAGTTTATGGCTTCATGCTGGATCACTAATTAGGACAGTCACAGTGGAGACATTGCGTAAAGGAGCTACCATTTTCATAAGTACAACAGTTTTGCATCAAAAAGGCATGTGGCAACGACTGAACAGAGTTTTCATGTTAGCGGCAAGCAACTTGTCCTTTGCTCTCCCTAAACAAACAAACTAATTGTTAAATACGAATCTTATGAGGACCAAGAATAGGACCATTCAGTGTCTAGCCGGTGCCGGAGCTAATTGCAATCGTACCAACGTTTTATATGTTGCAAAGGAGATCACAGAGTACACCCAAAGCAAATGCATGTAAGATGTACCGAAATTTTTACCGAATCCATGTTCAAGTTGATTAATCCAGGTCATTCAACATTACTTGCAACGAAAGTGAACTTCTTCGGTTTTACAAAAGTGTGGAAGCGTTTCAGGATGTCATAGGTTGGCCAGTCTACGTTTAGGCTTGGAAAAAAAGTAACCAATAATGGATTAAGAACTACCAATACTTCTCAAAAAGACAATTAAGGACGAAAATTATCAATCATGGGTGCACTCAATTAAATTTAAGAAGGCGTTTTGACGCCATGGCAAGGAAAGTTGCAGTAAGACGTCAACTTATAAGCAGTGGAATCGCTTTATTGTTGGGGCCAACTTTGTCTAGATCTTACTAAGATGGATTTATTCCTTTTACGCAATCATATGGCACAAACTGATAGAGATAGTCAATTACAGGGGAGGAGGGAATAGTGTGAAGGTTGCATGAGTTTAAGCAAATATTGCGCTAAGCCGGACAGACTACTTCCGAGTGTACTGAGCTTAAAGTTGAAACTCTTCTAGTGACCATAAGATTACCTTCGTGTCTCAATTCAAGTTTCCAACTAATAGTCTTAACCACTTTCTTATGTCTTCATTTCCTACAGTTCCCTTCGTCTTCGCTTAGTTACCATTCAGTTCAGACACACCGAGGCAACTCAGGAGGGGTTTCACGTGCTGCCACGAGTTATTCCGGGAGACATTAGTTTAAACGTGTGCCTGTTGAAAGTAATTTAATGCATAATTGCACACAAAAAATGTTCCAACTAAAGTATAATCCTGGCAATCCTAACCTTGCTCCAAAATTAAAAACACCGATCCAGAGGTCATAATAGGGAGAATCTATGCAAGGGTATCCCCATCGCGCGTTTCTCCAAGTAAACACTTACGTGTGCGGCAAGAGCAGTCAAACGACCTCTTGATAGTTCGTGCCAAAACAAGTGCTATTTATGCTCAACCTTGAATACACTTTTTTGGCGTACTCTACTCCATGTGTGCAAATCATTGTGGAAGAATGTAGCCTTTTTCTCCGTGATAACCAAAACATTTAGTTAATAAAATGCTTTATAAATAGATATTCCTAGCATATTTATCATTTGAAATTAACAAAATGTTCTAACTGAGGCAATGTCCAACTTAAACTTAGGAGTAATTAGTTACGGAAGTTGACCATCGGTCAGGGTCCTTTTTCTCAATCCCATCTCCTGCCTCCTGCTCTCCCCTCTCCTCTATACAAGGTACTTTTATGTGGAATTATAAGATAATGTTTCTGTTCTTTTCCAAGAAGAGTAGGCTTCTTTAGGCTACAAATCGTTAAAGTTGGGTAATTTTAATGGAACTCAACCGGTTGTTTACAATTGCTATAGAATTAGGCTTTGGCGACGAGGGTATCTAATTCTTTTTCAAGGTGATCTCCGAGACGAAAACAATTATCCAATCTGTTGGTCTTCAATTAATCCCACATCGTGTGCTGACATCAGCGTTTCTCAATTTTAAGACCGTATGTATGATTTGCCATTCGGCGCTGCCATCGCACTAGCAATTAATTCCATGCGATTAGAATCGGTGATTTGCCAGAAGAGGTTATGTTTCTCTAAGCGTACAATCGGTGCCGATGGGTAAACAGACTTCGCGATGAGATGTAATTGTATCATTCACCAACAGCATTGTCTATCCAGTTTGGTTTGTGAGCGCACTCCAGCTAGGCTGCTCGATCGAACCTTAGATTGGTCAAACTTATAACCACTTGGGCACATTTCAAGTAAATTGGATTAAACGAGATATGCGGATCACTTAAAACTCATCAGTGCAAAGTAGACTCAGCCTTGACGTGTCACTAAATATGCTTGTACTACTTGTCAGGTGGAAAGTCTTTAGATAGATGAGGAAATCTGCTGAATTGCCTTGAGGTATAATAGCAATATATCAATCTCTTGCATGTTTATGCGTCATGAGTTTTATGGACTACTCCACTCAGTTATGCTCAGTGCCAGGCTACTCGGGTGAATGGTTAATACAGCTGCTCCTGAGACCCACTAGCGCATGACATCTTTGCTTGTGGGAGATTAGCATGACACCAACATGGATTCCTCAACCGAAGACCCCACTGCCTGTTCGATTAAGTGATGAAGTTCACTGCACCTTAAGCTGATCTGATTGTGACATCTGAAAGCACTTGGAGATTGAGCTACATCTGATTAAGCCATTTATTAAGTGAAGGATGGCTATATGGTAAACGTTGGGATCGTTGAATGCACTTTAGGAGTACCTCTACCTAAAAGGGAAGTAAATTTACCACCAATGAAAAGAAAGACGTCCACATGACCATGAAATCAAAGCTTCCTTTTAGACGTATATTAGCTGCAATCACTACAGTCTCGTCATTTCTCCTCGATCAGCCTGATGTCCACAAAATGTATGTCTAACACTACTTCATCATGAGAATAAATGCATAGCTTGTGAACGGGCGGTGGATGCGAAAGGTAAAGTGAGCGAAACTTCCTCCTGAAAAGGGAGCACCGAGCTTCGCCGCATAGTTGACTGAGGGTTTTGGTGACATTGATAGCCACATTGCGAAGCGTTCATTTTCACAGTGGTAAATGTTTAACACTCCCGTCGAATTGTGGTAACGTGGGCTGTATTTTAAGGGCTAAAGGGGTGGTGGGTATGGTTGGGGCATGCGACAAATGGGAAGCGTAAAATGGGAGGGGGAAGAGAGGACAAGGCATCTAGCTATCCAACATAACCGCACACTCACGCCTCCCAATGATAGTAAACAGTGATCTCTGAATGATCAATGGTCGAACGCCCTCCCCTGTACCCCCTCGTCTTGCGATCTACCTTTCCGGTGATAACGTAAACAAAGTCACTATTCGGTTGGATTGTTTGCGTCAATATACTTTATCAACGTCACCATTTCAAATTTTTGGCTAAGAAAAATTTATCAAATATTTTACTCCTTCATTTAAATTTGCTTCAAATTCCCAAACGTTTGCTTATGCATTTTGACTTTTGATCTTACACAAAGGATCCTTGACACATTTGCTTTTTTGAGCATAATTCATTCTCTCAACCAGAAGGTCGCGTAACTGTTAAACCTTACATCATATAGCAGAAGTAATGCTGAATACCATGATAGGTTGTCTTTAAACAGGCCATTTACAGAGACCCAAAGCTGCAACAAGGTGGTTTTATTCTTGAGATAGATTGACCAATTTTACGGCCGCTTAAGTTACATTTGAGCGTTGAATGATGATGAGACAGTCCTGTATGTTTTTAAAATTCATAGGGTGAGCTTGTCACCATTCACTATTTGTTTACTGAATGGTAAAATAAGTACACCGCATCACGTTTGCTTGCCACATCGAGATGGGCGGCCAGGTAAAGAAGGAGTATTTTGCTAATCCGACTGCAGAAGGAGAAGATAGCCTAAAATGACACTTAGCGTCGTTCTCCTGATCAGATGTGGCTAACAAACTCAGTAGGGAAATGAGCTCACAAAATTTGATAAAGCAGGCAAAAGGGTACACGTAGGAAAGAATGTGATCATTCAAATGAAGAGCAAAGGATAGCGATCGCTAATGACTTAAAATTATGTCAAATGGCTGAATACAGAATTAGGGTAATTTGAATCAAGGGATTGAATTATGCGCCTCACTAAGCTACCCGCCATATTTAGCGGCGCAAGGAATGGGCCTCGTAGACTGCCTTCCGCCGACGGAGGTTGCAATTCAACTTTGCCGGTTCCTGCCGGTGGCTCATTCGCTTATTCCTGTTGCGCGCTTGTCTTCAGTCGTTGCTATTGGTTACTTTAAAAAAAGGAAAGCAAGGACATCTTGATGACCCACGTATCATCAACACCGAGTGCCAACGAAGGGTCTGGTAGTTCGGTCAGCCCAAGAGTAAATGACAATACAGAAAATCTGGGTTGTTGTGATGTGAGTACATCAACCTCCCTCATCTCATTCACCTCTCCAACATCTGCCATCACGTTACATGGATACTAGTCTCAAGTGTGTTGTAACCGCTAAACGTAATCACCACACGAGATCGTTGGCACACAATTCGAAGCAAAGTTGAAAGTAGATACGGTGTCACAAACAAGCTGGCATCAACTGGCCACGAGGCCTTTTCAAAGGAATGAAAGGGCCTCCCCCAGCAACAAACACTTACTAACCTCAATACAATACAAACGTACTTACCTTCAATGCATCCAGGCAATGCATAATGCACAAGAGGGAGTAGGGCAAGTCAAGGTGATTGGAGAATTCACACACGAGGGTTGTGTTAGCCTCAATAAAGAGGTGAGTAGATGAACCGGAGTCAATCTCTTAATGCCTTCTCCAACGTGGAGATGGCATCATGAACAACCCTCAATGCCACAAATTGGGCTTTTATTTGTTGCAGTTCATTTCACGTGTGCGTGCACTAAGTGACGGAGGGTGGGAATAAGTATGAAGACGCGCTTCAGTAGAGTATGAATTTGAATGAGATTCCACGCTGATTAGGAAAGGTCATATTTTTAACAATGGAATAGAAGCACACCTAGTGAAGCCACGCTTTTGCACAAAAACACGTGCAGACCTACCAATGCTGTGATTGGTTCCACTAATTTGCACGCGTGTCGGGCCGTTTTTCTAGTGGGTAAGAGCTAAGCCAATCTGCATTTCACGTTCACGTGATCCACTCGAATGGATGGTGGGCGGGACCAACTGGCGTGGCCGCAAAACTGACAAATGGATGGGCTGTCCAGTACAATGGCATATAGGAGAGCGGCTTCAGCGACGCGCCCACATTCACAGGTTCGACGTGAATGACATGTTCGTCTACTCTCCAAAGTCGCGTGGAAGTGCACTGAAGCGTAGATCCCACTCACATATCGATCCGAAGCAGGCCGCCGAATTAAAGAGAGTAAGTATTTTAACATGCATCTTTCCCACTACCCCCAATTTTTTAAAGAAATAATTACTGTAAAGCACCTCTGGTTTGCGTATAAGGTAAAGAAGCAGAAGGCAGAACGTTCAAGACGAGCACGGATTTCGGACAGAATTATGGAGCTGCACAGTCTCGCCCTCTCCATGGTTGGACAAGACGTAAGTTCCCCATCAGTTTCTTGATTTCTCATGATATAAATAGGTCTGTTCCGTGATGTCCGGCCATGTAAGCAATTCTAATGGGCGATGTTGATGACACGATTACTAGTTTGCACAAGTGGATAGCAGTGCTACCACAAGATGAATGAAATTGGTAACTGCGTTTGCTCTGCAGGTGGGAAGTAGTGTTCGTAAGGAGAAGGCGGAGATGCTGAACTTCTGTCACGAAGTGTTGAGTGGTCTACACAACCTGCTCGAGGAGAATCCACAAGCAAAGGCGCGATTACAGGCGCACCACGGTGGTTTTGGTGCAGCAACGACTGCTGGCTGTGGAGATCTCGTTCCCTCCCACATTCCTGCCTTCACTTCCACCTCTGCCTCTGCCTCGACCTCTGCCTCTGCCTTCACCCTCTCTGTTTCGATACCACAAAGCATCCCTTGTGATAGTGGTGTCTTCGATTTACCTGCATCAACATCAGCCTCTGTCGTGCAACCGTCCTCCGTCGTAAGCAGTAACCACGACCCCACCGACTGTCCTGTACAACCGAAGGAATGCAAAGGGATATGGAGGCCTTATCTGCACTGCTTGTGACTGTTAATTATGGGGACACGCAGATCTCTCTTCAATCACTTTTGCAGCATTTCTGCTTTTGGAAGTGGATGCTATAGTTATCCACTAATGCCATTTATATTACCACTTTGTCAGGCTTGATGTTATTTCCTCCCACCTTGCGCCCTCCCCAGACTCATGTTGTCACAGTAGTGGGTTTTCTCTAGCAGTCCTTCCCTAGTTCCATATTCTATGCTGTATTGTGCCTTTGGGGATGGCTTGAGGACCATTGCGTTTGATGGAGTTTGGGGATAGCCGGTTAGTTCAGTTGCAAGTTTCCTCGAGTACTGATGGCGTGATAAATTTAGATTTGGAAAGAAACAAATGCAGGTGTGTTGTGTGAAGTTTTGGGGAATTGGTATGCACTTACGAAATGTTTGGTAAAGCAGGTAATGCGGACCATGGATTTCGTTAGGACAGTCTTAAACATGACGTTGTTAGGTGGTCAGTACAGATTGATTTATTGCAGCTCATCAAATTGAATTGGACAGCTCCATTGATGGTGCTTTTATTTTGGTGTATTTTGTTAGCAAAGTGAAGAGTAGTGTGGTGCATTGAAGTGGATTTGCTTTACCTCAACAGCAGAAAATAGAATCCTGTAAATGGATAGCAATTGTCAGAAAATCTTAACTCGAAACTGAAGGGCGTGTGGAGTAAATGATTCGCCGTTACCATCTGTGCTACCTTATTAGTTGGCAATGCACCACGATTCATCATAACTTAAAATCCTGAGGCACAACGACTGATTTTTTTGCTTGGCAGGTTCACGATTTGCATTACGTGTTAACCTATATCATTTGGACTGGAGCTCACCTACTCCCACCACAGATGCACATCTTTGATGTCTATCATTCAAAGACGAGTATTTGGCTGGGTGTAAAATACCCTGTTGAGTCAGGCATGGTGGGTGGAATTGAAACACACGTGTCCCATAGACCAATTTTTATCATCACATTTGGTCTTAAAACCACTAAGTTGCGCGATCGAAGGTGCGAAAAGTGGGGGAAGGTAGAGAGGGGGAGAAGAGAGGGGTAAGCAGGAGGCATGATCGTTGGCCTACTTGATAAACAGGTGGGATGTGACCCCAAAGTGGTCACTTCGGTCACTCACAATCCCAATGTGCTGCCCTGGCCAAAAACCGAAACTAGAATAACATCAAATGGCTTATTTATGTGGCTTTGGTTTTTGGTGTTAGTTGTCTTTAAAATTATGTTATTGCACTAGTAAGAAGATAATCTAAGTGTTGAATGCATAAGGGACATCTTACCTGCATACTTTGAACACTTCTAAGATCATCCCCTATTTCTCGAACTATTGCTTTCAGAGGCGCCCAGTCGTGTCATCTACCACTCGGTGGATTATTGTAAAGGGAGTCGCCTTATAAGGAATTAGTCTTTACATTTCAGCTTATACATATAGCAATTTATCGTGCCATTATTCCTGATTGCGGCCCTGAAACTGCAACCTAAGTGGCCTCTATTAACTGCATAAAAACTTATATTTTTTAATCGCTAACAGATCAACACATTCTTTTTGATGCTACTCACGCCAGCACAAGTTAATACATTCACTTCTTAAATGACATGAATTGATATCTCACTCTTGATAGGATAATGAGGTGGTTTCATAGGTCTGTGTGATCTAGGGTGTAAAGTATGGCGCTGCTATTCGGGCACTGATCTAACTACGTAGTTTAATGAGCCTTAAACAGAAGTGGGCACGTTTTATTAAGCCAATGCTTCATTTTTATTACCAATAGTTACCCATGAGTTCTCTTGGCCACTTGAGCTCCCCGTGGTCAAACTTCTACCCTGGTCGTGATAAAGTATTGGCCGATTTGGGACCACTCTAAGAATCGAAAGGAGAGTCTTGCAATAAATATCTATTCTACTCCTGTAAAATGAGTCCATTCCGTCGATTTTGACGGATTACTCGCTACGTGAAGTGCTTTTTAGGGGTGTTCTATGGTCTTCACCAAACACAACCAAAACAAGTTGTTTAGTGAAATATGTCAGGAAGCAGCGTCATTAACCTTCCTGAAGAAGGCATAATATACATCAACATAGAGAGAAAGCTATCGCAAACTTAGTAATAGGACTGTGGGATGATGACAGATGTGACGTAAAAGAAACGCCAAACCACCAAGAAGGTGACTGAAATCAACAGAGACAGATGAACTAATGCACTTACAATACGATTGAAACAAGGATCCGTGGAACTAATGCTCAGCTTCCTTCTTACCTTAAAACTGGCAGCATATCCCATGGTTACACAAGGCACTGATCGTCACCTTCACTTCAAATGAATAGGCGTTTGATCCATTCACTTCTACCCACTTCCTTGATCAAACCTTAGAGAAGGGAAAATCCCAAAAGTCTGGCAGATTCTGTAGCTCTCTCATCATGAGTCTCGGCAGATTAAGTCATCCATGACACCTAGATGTCAGTTCGAAACAGGACCATTTGCAGCTCATGCCATTGAGGTGTGCATACCCCTCTTGAAAACGCTCTATGATTACACACTTTGGAGCAGGACTTCTGGCAGATGTGCATGTGAACTAATGAGATGTCAATGGAAGTGAGTGAAAGGAACTCACAGAGATTGGGAAGGTCCTGTGGTCAAATACATCAACGAACCAGGTCATGGTGAGCCAATGCAATAGATCCAACTGGTCTTCAGTCACTACGACATTGTCGATCTGCCTAAAACCTCAAACGTCGCTAGGAGCGATGCAAGTGTTGGAGTGCATCCTCGTAAATCCCCATAGATGGAATAATGTAGGTCCCAAGCCATCACCACAGTGCTCGCACCATTCCAGGGATCGATGGAGGTACGAGAACCTCCATGTAGACAGACAGAAAAATCACAGACGCTCTAATTTTTCTTGTTAGGACCGTGCAAGTCAATTAAACGCTTGTCCTTCAGGTCTGCTTATTTCCACCCCCTTTGGGAGCCATTCCGTCACCAAAGATAAGGGGTAGCAAGGAAGCCAGTGCATGCACAAACATTAAATCCCATACTCAAGTCCAAGTCTTTGATTGAACAGGGCTTTTTGCAAAACATTTGGCACCGTCTACCACTTTTAAACGGTTACACCACAAGTCGCATTTCTATTTTAGCGAAGACGCAGCGCACCGTCTTCCTGTGCAGACAACCAAAACTTTTACCACAGTGGTGTTAGGCATTTGGAACTCTTGCAGCTGATGTCATCTCTCCCAAAGCGGTTTCCCATCCATCGATTTGAATGCGTACTTTCTTGTGTGATCCATGTCTACAAATAACCGTCTAGTTGGTCAAACTATGCTATCGTGTCAGCGCAGTAGAAGTACTCCGAATTCCGGGTGATGGCATAGGAGGGAAACGTGACCATTCAAAGGCACACATACATACGCACACTCACCACAACATAATGTGGTCACTCAGCATGTGGACACTACGAAATAACTACAGCGAATAACATCCCACACTGCAATTGTCTTTACAAGGGTATTCGTAACGCCCATCAATGCTACTCATCACATGCATGGACGATCGTCCCATGTTTCAACCTCAGGACGCCATTACCAAGCCCCTCCCGTGGTCTAGCAGCAAGTAGTTGAGTGCTTCATCTGTAGTTTTACAAATTTGATATCGACTGAAATAGATGGTCTGCATACCACTGCCACCTACCATTCTCTGTTTAACCAATTAACAGAAGCAAAGTGGAGTACAACCAAGCTGACGTTCACTCGACTAACTCCACATTCCCCAATTGCACTATCGTCACATCAGTGGTGAAGTGTTCAATCCAGATGGGGTGATGAAGCATTGTCTTACCTTCCTGCATCAGAATTCAAAAGCAGGCACTACTTTACCTTGCTGCAGCTGTGACAAATTACACCCACAGCCTCGTGTCCTGTCGTGCATTCTCACAGTCACGTAGTCCACGAGAAGGAGGTGAGCGAAGACACATGGTGGCACGCCCCACCCCGTAGTCTCTAAAACACCTCCACCCCTCTACACTCCTCCCCTCCACCCTCTCCTTCTCTGTTTACACTGTATTTAAGCATGCTCTGTGTGCGTACGTGCGTGTGTGTGTGTGCGGTGGAGTTCAAGACGGGAGGTCACGACCCCACTCACCTGTAGACGATAACATAAATACTTCTTGAAGAATAATACTGCAGTGGTGGTGGTTTTAATCGTGCAATCACATCGCCAATCAAGCATTCCGTGAAATGTCATTGGAAAGCCTTTCTACTGGAAGTTTGCACGTGTGCATTCAAAGTCGACATCATCATCATCATCATCATCATCATCATACTCAACGTCGTCGACGTCGTCGTCATCAATCTCCACCATGGTCAGCACTCATATCGGAACATTTCCTTCTCTGCATCTAAGCCTATGCTCAAGTGTGAAATGCATCCCTATCTAAACACCCATAGCCTCCTATATGCGCGTTCAAATGACAGGTTTAGGCTTACCAACCAACTGAATTTTGTACACTCTGGCGTTAAGCCCAGTGATAATGTTTACCAGAACATGAAAACAATCATTTTACGATAGGTAACACAGCCACCGGCGTCGGCTGTTGCGTCCACTTCGACAAACAGGACTAAAAGCTCAACTTGCTGTGTTTTCCCGAAGCTGCATAAGGTGAAACATAGGACCGAGCAGAGCGAAGACGTTCTCGTGGTTGGCCCTGCTACGCTTGCTCCGTGGTCGGACTGAACGCATCCGTTCAGATTAAGTGAGCCCACTAGAGACGCAAAGCATGGCATCACTAACACTTCAAAGCAGCAACTTGAGGACTCAGTGGCAAAGTGACTCAATGAACTAGGAACCAACACATCAAATCAGATATCTTGGATGTGCAAATACCACTTATAACCACCTTTATCGTGCGTAGATCCAGACAACATGCTTTAGCAAACCACCATGCCCCTCGTTTTGCGTGAGTTGAGGGTAATGCGAAATGCCATCTCTTTCTACACTAATCCCCAATATTGCTTCTCCACTTTCTCTACCCTCAGTCTTCACTGCGGCTCTCAGGACACCTCATAAGCACATTACTTCCGCTTTCCCTTTCCTTCCCTTCCCTTCCCTTCCCTTCACTTCCCTCATCTGGGCCAGCAATTGGACGCGATCCATTGGCGACCGACGAGCAGTTGCAACAACTCGTATGCTCTTCCTTGACTGCATTCAGCAGGCTGTACTGTGATCGCCATCCCCTCACAGTCTCCCTCTCAGACCACTTCACCTACCACAGGCGTGTGCAACCACTGCCTGCGCATTTGGAGGATGCATCCACAAACGGTTACATCGGCAGAGGAAGAGGAGAAGAGGCTCCATGTGTGGCATCGATTTTGATTCCGTATTAGGAACCAAAGCTAGTGCTTGCTATTTCACTACATGTTCTCTATTCTGCTCTGTCTGATTTGCGAACGAATTACCGGGAGCTACAACGGTAATCCCCAATTCTTCAACAGCACATAAGGTGAGTTTCCATCACCATCGTGATTTGACTGGTGTACAAGTTGGGCAACCAGCAATAAGCATAACATTGTTCTCTCAGGCAAACTCAAAATTCACTTTTCTTCTGCCATTGTCACAGAGTTTTGGTAGCAACAGTAGTAGCATCATGGGGAGGACATCAGCGACATGCTAATGCGATGCATTGTTATGCTGTAGGGCTTATCGCAATTAGCTAAGAGTGATTCTGAATTACAGGGCAGCTTGTATCATTTGGAAATGCCAAGACGGTAGGCTGGTGCAGTCAGGTTGAAGGAAGCAGCATGAGAAAAGGTGCTGACGAGTGAGTAGGTTGGTGTGTCGCTTCGTGTCTTGACGTTTGCGCTCCACGGAAGGTATGAAGTTGTGACCATCTCCACACAACTGGACGACTGGCATTCCTCCATTCCAGTCGCTATCCCAACTATCTCGCCCTCCTCTTGACAAGGGATGCCATCGGTTTCATTCTACCAACCTCTTCCGCCCTCACCTCTTCCTAATCGCACATCGGTAGTACTTTATCCACTAGAAATTAGCAACATTTCTCCCCAATGATATCCGGTGGCCGTATATGATCTTCTGCTCTTGTTTCGGTGGCTGGATTGAACAGAATGAGACCTGTAAGGGGGGAGACTGAAGTGGAGGATACGGTCAGACAGCCAGTAATTCCTCCCATATCGCTTTATTCCTCTTGGGAGAATTCCAAATTCTAGCATTCACACCAGCAACCAAAGCTATCGAATTTGCCCAATTAAGTCCGCATGGTCAAGCACCACACTGAATCTCATAGATGTGATGTCGGTTCTTCGTGGCCAGTACTGCCACTGACGTCCCTTCAATCCAAATGGACAGTTTACAGCACCCATTCACGATGTCCGCACTGGTTACTAACCCATTTATGCTTTCAACGTGAACAACTCTTACCGACTCTCTGTAAACGCAGTCAACTGACGCCTCACTTGCAACCAAAGTTATGCTTGACGACACCTCCTACAACATGTATTTCCTTCGTTTGTGGCATACTTGCGTCGTACCTCTTTCAGCACTGCCACACGCGACACAAGACCTGTCTTTCGCCAGCTTTACCAGGATACCTTGTCGCTACTGGAAGTCATATTTATGGCCTTCACTCGAACCGCAGTCGTTCCCTTTTCGAGTGCCGACACCGTGCAAGGATTAAAAGGTGGTGGTGTTGGTTGCGGCTTTTGGCACTTTGAAGTCACCTACCTCATGATTGATGTCCTCTCTCCACATGCCCCCATTCGCATCCCACCAAGCAAAGTAGGAGGGCACACGTGTGGGCATCGTGGATACGTCACGCACGCCACAACGTGAGCAATGAGTGTGGTGATTTGAAAAGCGTGCTGCCACCCCCATCCATCCAGACGACCGACCACCCTGCCAGTCGTCTAGTCAGGCGCAGGTGATCCTCCATGTGGCGTGGTGTAGTGATGGCTAAGTGACGAGACTGTCTGTAACACTCTCCCTCTTTATTCATGAGGAGTTATTTTAAGCAGTGAAAATTGCCCCTCCATTTGACTGAATGACCAGATTGCAATCGTGCAATCAGTAGGAATGGTCCGGCAAATAGCACAGAGAGGCGGTTTCGCTTCCACCAATTCGGTTGGTTGCATTTGCGATACTAACGTGAGTAAGGAGCCACGGTATCCGTGCGAATTCCCCCCTTCCCCCCACGCAGATTAACTCAAACAGGGCACGCGTGACTCCATCATGTCTTTCCAGTGGTTGTCAGGATGTTCAATTATTCATCTCACCACGACCATGCTTGGTAGATGCATGAGCATGTGTTTGACGTGTCACTCGACTAGTACTTCACATCCCTCCCTGCGTCTCCCTCCCTCCTCTCCACAGTAGTCGGCTCGTGCTTATTTCTACTACAGAGTTTAACTTATTAAACTGAACCAGTAATGCACCCATTGCAATTCTCGTCCACATCGTGACCATGCTCATACTCTCTCGACATCTGCATGATAGGCAAATTGAGATGATGAGGTGGACGATGAGTTCGACAAGATTAAATGTCACAACTTCCACTTGTGCAAACTTTCTACTGTGCAAAACTGCCTGAATTGCGTCAAAGCGCACAGGCACACCAATCAGTCCACCAGACCTTCCAGATAACATGGAATGTAGCTTTAGCGTTCAAAATGAGTGTGCTGTGGGCTATCTGCGTGGCATCAATTGTGCTTTTGTCGCTCAAGAACTGCGATGACAAGTCACTTGAATCATATTCCACTACATCGACTCACTGGAACAGCCTCATTGTTATTGGAAAAGAAGGCATAATCATGGTGGCTTGCAGGTTCAAATCGACCACACCTGCAAACATTTCCCCTTCCCCCTTCAATTGATGGCTAAGCAAATTGTAAATCAATTATGACTTCACTACCAGCATATCCGTTATCATGCGTCGTTGATTTCGCCAGCTATCATATCTTGGCCATCACGGGGCCATAATGTGTGTGATTTACCCCACATTTTTATTATCTCCCACTGTCTTCCATTCTTGTAAGTAAAGGCTTGTTGGAGGGTCACAGTGATGGGTGACTATTGATGCAGAGTAGTTAGTGTAAAAATAGCGTGAGCGCGAAAAAGTCAAACAACCTGTAATTTCACTCCCAACGGTTATCATTTCTTTTGAGCACAATACTCATCCGTTGACACTGGTAGATTATGGTTTTTTGGAATGCCAATTCACAGAAAGTACTGTACGATATTGGGTAGGTGCCGTAGAGCTTAATCGTCGAGGTGAATAAATGTTGGATCAATAGGCGTTTCGGACGGTGCGATTATGTGCCTGGGCTCTGACCATAGGAAATTGGTGGTAAGCACGAGGTACTTTTGCATGCGTCTGGTATACTTTAAGGATGAAGTGCAATTTACGTGCCACTCGTGGCCAGGTTATGATTGATGATAGAATGCACTCAACTGCCAGTCTTTCCTTTTAGATTTTAAGCCAGTTGCGCGACCACTTATTAGTAACGGACACGTGTAGGGGGACCCTTATGGTGTAGCCCACAAAAATGCTTAAACTGTACTTTATTGGTGCAGGTGAGGCTCCAGTATACAGCCACGTACTTGGGTCCATATATTCCATATATTCTGTCTCGTAAGCTTACTTACGAATCCAGAAGGTCTGCACTTTACACGCCCACTTGACTTCCCCCCAACTCACTTCTATCAACTGCCCTTCCACGGTAAGTCACAGGAAAGTGGGTATTTTGGTCACGGTACTATTTGAGTACGGATTATCCAAGGAAGAATTGAATCCCTCAGTTAGCCTCATCAGATGCATTAGTCGTCCACTCAGCTGAGTTGCTTAAGTGTGAGTCTTTTTGAATCTCTTTTTCGCGTGAGTTTATTTTGATGTTCTCTAGCAGTTAAAACATCCTTGTAGGCTCAACAGTACAGAGGTAGTTCTTCTAGAGTCAAAAGGGTATCTTGAAACCATCGTGGAAAGGGGACCGTGTGTACTGAATAGACCACAATTTGTAATCCTCACACAATCATCACATTAGCCAGCAGTAAGCAAAAATGTTAGTTTAAACACTCAAAAACAAACTGTAAGAAAAACTCACTGGGTGCGAGTCCTATGTAACCTAGTTCGGTGTTTCCTTAGCATAAACGGTAATTTTTTTGGAACAAACGTTATTTTTAATTATACGAATCTCATGGCAGTATACATGCCATTCTTTACTTGGCAATTTTAAACGACTTGCTTTAATTACAATTTTAATTGTTTTTATAATGTAAACCAGTTTTGGATGCGTGTAAGCGCTCAGGGTTGGTGTAATTGGCCAATAGTAACTGCACGCGTCTAATATACTTTTGCCATTGGACAAGCGTCCAGCCAATCAGAGCTCAACCCACATGGCACTTAAGCCAACAAGTGGGTGAAGGAATACGTGTGTCATCACAACTGCAGAAGAGAAGCATCCGTATTCTCATGTTCCACACACCCACCGTCAATGCCATCGCTGCATCGGTTATGCTGTCTACTCACCCACCCACACCCACACGACGCCTTGAGGATGGAAGAGTTCCCTCACCAACATGCACTCGTCAACGCACATTTCGACCACCCACTCTGTCCCCACAATGACATTTGCCTTCATCGAAGCAGTGTGTGTCACTTTGTGTCTTAGGTGAAGAAGCAGGGGATAGAGCGTGTGAGACGAGCACGCATCTCGGACAGGATTGCACAGCTGCATGGTGTCGCCCTCTCCATGGTCGGAGTGGATGTGAGTCACCGATCGATTTATTGATTAGTTGTGGATAGCAGAGGTCGACTGTATGGTGCCTGGTCACGTGCACTCGTGGGGAAGGGGTGAGGCAGTATGGATTATTTGGTCACTAAGGCATCCTGTCGTGTGGGTTAGGCGATTGGAGTGTTGAGGAGAGCAGAGGTGTGATGGTAGGGGAGTGGAGTGGAGAGGTGACTGCATTCTTTGGTGTTGTAGGCAGAAGCCAGTGTGCGCACGGAGAAGGTGGAGATGTTGGGCTTCTGTCACGAGGTGCTGAGTAGTCTGCACAGCCTGATGGTGGAGCGTCCAGACGTGCTGGAACGGCTGGAGACATGGTACATAGGCAGCACCGTGACGAGTGCTAGCTGTCAAAATATCACATCGGATTCTACCACCACCTCTCTGATTGGTTGTTATGCGAGTGGTGTATCAGCGTCCTCTACATCCATGACACAATCCTCCTCTGTTGAGAGCTGTGGCATCGATGGTGCTGGCTGCTGATTGCCACTGAAAAAACGTGAGTAGACGTGGGGATTCTCTTTCTGATGCAGTTGATTTGTCAACTTTTATTTGTGTTGTTTTGGTGCCCTAAGTATACATGCATATACACATTAGGCAACTTGTTGTGACTAACGTATTGACGGCTTTAAGAGTAGCAGCGTATTCCTTAATTGTGCATGGCTGCCTTCGCCCACCTGCATACTCTTCCATGAATATTGCTGCTTATCTCGAAGATGTCAGCCAAGTTCCCTGTTAAGTAAGGATGAAATAGGTAACTAACTGGAGTATCCTGCAGGCAGAAACAAAAAGAATGTGCATGGTATGCTAAAGGCTCTCGCCCATTTAGAATGGTCACGATTTTTAAATCTCCATTGTTACGATGCGAATTCGGTTTCCAGATAGTATACGCAGAATCTACTGCTGCGTTGAAGAAGCAGGGGTAAAAACATGTCTTATCTTCCAAAACAGTCGACGATACATTGAAAGCAAGGTGTTATAGCTGTGTGGATGGATAAGTACTTTGGCATAATACAATAAAGTGCGTGGTGTTTTGTGGTGCTGAATACTCCCATCCTTTTTGGACGGTAATTGAATAAATTTCCATGGGCGTTGGGTAGGAACGAGAGCTCACAATCATCTGCCAACTAGAAGACATTCATGGCACAAATGGTTCATCACTTCACAACTGTACACTTTTTCATTTCGAATGCGTGCCCGCTGGTTAGGCTGATGCTTTGATGTGATTACAGATTGTTATGAACCCACGTTTTTACCTTGCTCTCACTGCGACTGCTATCACTGAAACAGCTCAACAACTTCGTGATTGTGACGTCCTCAATGCAAAGGCGCAAAGACACGTGCGAACAAAGACGAGTTGTCAGGTCAGACTCTGCACCCACTTGCACACAGGACGTGCCAAATCCATCATCGCATGCTGAAGTCACGCATTTTGAGGTGAGAGAAATAATTTTGTACCATGGTAACCATTCAGCAGGCATGACCGCTGTCACTGTCACGATTAGTTTCATCGCGTATATGTATGTCACTGCGTGTCACTAAGGTCTTGTGGTAAATTGGACTATATCTTCCTTCGGTTTGGAAATAAAATGCAATAGAGGTCGAAAGTAATGCATCCATTATGCAGTTCTTATCGTAATGGAAGTTGTGAAGCACCGGAAGTGATCACCACGCGCCGTTACTATAGGGCCAGCATCGAGTAACGTAAATTAGAGGGCTGATCTGGATAAATTCTAGAGGGAACAGCATTCAGGCAAAGACCAACACAAATACCATAAGAAGTCGACCGTGGGAAGGCATTCTCACGCCCAAAAAGAGCACCATCACCAAATTAAATCAGCGCTCCCAGTCACGAATACATGTGCCCACATACACATATGGTGGAGGGGAATAAGGATGTTGGAACTTGGGGTGGACATCAATTATGGGGAATGGGACATTAAAGTAAGAACCGGAGTGATCCCCACCACCTTTAAGCATTCACGGTCCAACGCATTCAGCGTTGGCTCCATGATTTAGTTTTGCCATTTACCAACCCTTACGCCGTGTTTTCCTTCCTCGATGACCATGAAAGGTGACAGCTTTTATCCGTAACGGATGCTTGGTTGTCCACTTCAAGATGATGGTTTGTATTCCGTTGTAAATGGGACATGACGCAAACGAATGTGGCAATATGCACGAAAATCGGCTTCAATTCGGTTCTAGGTAGGACTGATTTGATTATATGCGACCTAGTTCCACAATGCTCGTCCCTTCCACTTTATCCACATCTAATTAGGAGAGGATGAAAGCACGCTAGGATTAAATAGTTTATAATCATATCGGTAATTATCATGGCATTTTAAAATTGATTTCAATCAAACATTTAAAAGAAGGTGATAATGTTTCATAAAATAGAGAGCCGACACGTTGGATCTGACTGAATGCTAAATCCATTGTAGAACACATGTAATATACACTCCAGTGGTGATTATTCCAACAAATAAATTTGTTAGGCTTTATTACTCCAAAAATTTGCATGGATTAACTTGATTATCTTATATAGTGTTCAAATCAAAAAGATGACATCAATTAATTTTTGTGTGGTGTTATAATTTTTTATTCCCCTTTACTTAGTGTTGTTTAAATTGTTGTTGCCTTTTTATCCTTAGTGTCGATCACAACAGGATAACAAAATCGGATGAAGCTAGGTTCTAATCTCCAAGTGTCAAGCACGAATCATGAGAGAAGCTTTTAGCTGTTACTGATTTGATCAATGCTTGAATCGACCCTCAGATATCGGAGCAGCTAATAAACTCCCCTGTCGGAAACCCTACTTGTAAGAGGTGAAACGATTGAATGTCTCCTCCAATTCGTCCCATTCTGGTGCTAGTATGCAGTCTCTTCTAAATGCTAATGATAAAAGCAGCCCCAGACCTCAAAATGGAACATGGCTCAGTAAGTAATATCACGATCACAAATGACCACTCAAACGTGAGGAAAAGGGTGTATCGATTGCATTACATTTTTATTCAAAAATAATATATATTTGAAATTCGGCATACCACCATAATAGACAAGTTATTTTCCAACAGTCCCAAGCATCCATTTCAATGCGGCAAGTGGTAAAATCGGCGTATAGTGCCACCATTGGAGGTCAATTTGAAATCACGGACTTTTTATAAAAGGATTCTATATAAATTAACAGTGGAAGATGTTGGCTCTTTGTCCCCAATTTTCCCGAACAAATACACCTCTGTGGGTTGTATTTGAGGTAACTTCTAATACTGGGCTAAACCCAACTCCAATGGACCCTTTGCAACATTGCGATGTAGCCATATCTCAAATCCTAAGCAAACTCACCACACTTTCCTTAAAGGCAGTGCAATAATTTATCCACTAGATTAGTTAACTACTTAATAGATGACAGCCGACTTAAATGGGGGCTGGCATGGCGTAGAAACTCTCCGAAGACTTTTGTACAAAGCCGTCTTAGCCTTCACCATAGGTAAGAGTATCTGTTTCTTATAAGTAATGGAAAAGTCACTACAAGAAGACTAATCTTAAGCATTTGAAAATAGCGTGGTTGATTTGGAAAGCACGTGCGAACGTCAAGCAATTTTTTAAATGGAAAATCTTTGACCAATCTGGGTACCGTTTTCACGCAGTGTTCGGGTACATGGCTACACAAATGGCGAGGGGGCCAATTAAATTCAAGTGTTGTAACCAAACGGTAATAATACTGAATCGTACAAGAACTGTGGGCTTTCTCCGCAAATCTACTCAAATATAATCGATGCAATTAAGAGAAGTGAGTGAATAGGTTGCAATGTCTTTGTTTTCACTAGCTTCTCAATTAAGGGGCTTGACAATTTTGGCCTAAGATGCGGAGATGAGCATGTGTTTTGGACAAAACTTCCAAAATATCCAAAAAATTAGGCGATCCAAAACTTGTGGATTGGTTGGTTGATTGACGGATGTAAGCGTGGAGAAGTGAATTCACAGCCACGATCAGTCAACGGCATTACCTTGACAGATGCCATCTATGAGAGTGTAATATCTATCTGCTCCCTACATGCCAAATGACAAATTGCATTACGCATTGGCAGCGGTATTCCCGATTTTATACCTAACCGCCTTCTTCTGCCTCTATTTTCCCCTATGAGGCTACATAGTACCGTCTAAAGGAACATGGAGACTTCCTTGCTTATCGGGCTCGAGATTCTTCCACACTACTCGCCTGTCTCCCGGACTTGTCATTGCACCACACATTAAAAGGGTAGCTCTTTGAAGTGATTCAATAAAAGCTCTGCTGTACTTCCAGTGGTTCTATAAGTGATTGTTCACTACTGTCTATTAATTTGATTTAAGCAATGAATTTTAACCAAGAAAACACTTTATTCCAGAAGTTTTTCTATAAAATGTTTGATACTAGTCAAGACAAATGGTGGCTGACAATGGTTTGGCAAGTTTAAGGACAATCCTTTGCAATATAATCGAATTACTTGAGTTGCGATAGATAGCTTTGGTAGAGAAAAATGACCTGCAACCCTTGGCTAGAACTACAGTTGTAAGCAGAGGATTCACAAATCCCTTATTAATACGGCACCGAGGTTACAGAAGTTTAGAATTCTGGATGATTTCATTCCAAAGTGTAACATTTTTAAATACCAATCGGTGAGGTTCTAAGAGTCATTTTGAGCCAATCTGTGCTGCATTTCTTTAGCAAACACACGATGAGCTTCAATTCCTCCGTAGTTTTGATGGTTCCTTATCATCATCGAACACATAGAGCCACGCGTACAAACAACCACTCATTCAATTAGTAGCCCCTGTCTAGCGTGCACTTGGGCTGTCACCTTTACCTATGGACACGACAGACATCGCAGTTCTTCTTCACCTCCTTCCTCTCTGCCTCGCCAAGTGGCTAGATTTGTACGGTCTGAAAGTAGTCATTCATTCCTGAAGAACAATTAATAATCATGATTTGAAGTAAACGCCTGACGTACCATTAAAGTGACGTTCTTCTTAAAGAATCAAATTTGACCTTTTATTTTTTTTACAGAGATCACTCCTGCCCTATGATCTTGCTCAGCAGGACAAGGAGGAAGAAATACGCTACTGATTTAGGTGCATGACGTCGAGCATAGAATGATTCAGCTAAAGGGTGAACGCAGATCGAAGGTAAGATAAACCAAGGAAAGGAGTTGATCACCTCGCTGATACACCCATTGTATTTAGCAAAGTAAAGATGGGTCTTGTGGACTGCGTTCTGCCCATAAAGACTGCTATTCGACGTTGTGGAATCACAGTCATCTTGGTTGCGTTACCTACGTCTTAATAAAAATTCCTCTTGAATTTCGACCTGCGACTCATTCACTTATTCTCGTTGCATCCGTTTCATTCAACTGTTGCTATCATCTTGTTGATTCACATATTTTTAAAACTGATGGTGTTAACGGAAGGTCTGCAGGAGCAAAAAATCTGCATTATGGGTTTGACTGTCCTCATGAGGACAAATACAGCACACAAATACACAACCAATTGAAGTGAGTACATCAACTTCCCTAGTGACTGTTGTACAACGAGGACTGCCACATCTTATCCACCTCTCCAACATCTGCCATCACGTTACATGGATACAGGTCTCAAGTGAGTTGTAACCGCTAAGCGTAATCACCACACGAGATCGTTGGCACACAATTCTAAGCAAAGTTGAAAGTAGATACGGTGTCACAAACAAGCTGGAGGGCTAGCACTCGTCACGGTGCTGCCTCTGTGCCATGTCTTCAGCCGTTCCAGCATGCCCGGACGCTCCACCATCAGGCTGTGCAGACTACTCAGCACCTCGTGGTAGAAGCCCAACATCTCCAACTTCTTCGTGCGCACACTGACTTCTTTCTACAACACCAAAGAATGCAGTCACCTCTCCACTCCCCTACCATCACAACTCTGTTCTTGTCAACACTCCAATCTCCTAACCCACCCGACAGGATACCTTAGCAACCAAATAATCTATATCGTCCCATCCCTCCCCCATGGGTGCACGTGACGAGACACCACATAGTCGACCTTTGCTTTCATTTCGAAAGAATGAAAGGGCCTCCCCCAGCAACAGTCACCTACTAACCTCAATACAATACAAACGTACTTACTTTTAATTCACCCATGCAATGCATAATGCACACGAGGGAGTGGGACAAGTCAAGGTGATCGGAGAAATCTTACACGAGGGTTGTATTAGCCTCAATAAAGAGGTGAGTAGATGAACCGGAGTCAATCACTTAATGCCTTCTCCAACGTGGAGATGGCATCATGAACAACCCTCAATGCCACAAATTGGGCTTTTATTTGTTGCAGTTCATTTCACGTGTGCGTGCACTAAGTGACGGAGGGTGGGAATAAGTATGAAGACGCGCTTCAGTAGAGTATGAATTTGAATGAGATTCCACGCTGATTAGGAAAGGTCATATTTTTAACAATGGAATAGAAGCACATCTAGTGAAGCCACGCTTTTGCACGAACACACGTGCAGATCTTCCAGTGCTGTGATTGGTTCCATTAATCCACACGCGTGTCATGCCGTATTTCTAGTGGGTAAGACCTAAACCAATCTGCATGTTACATTTCCGAGACCTGATTGAATGGATGGTGGGTGGGACCAGCTGGCGTGGCTGCAAAACTGACAAATGGATGGGCTGTCCGATGCAATAGCATATAAGAGAGCGGCTTCAGCGACACGCGCTCACATTTCCATGTTCAAGGTGAACGACATGTTCGTCCACCCACAAAAGACGCGTGGAAGTGCACTGAGGCGTAGATCCCACTCACACATCGACCCTAAACAGGCCACTGAGTTAAAAAGAGTAAGTGGGTCAACACACATCATTTCCACAATTTCTAATTTTCTATAAGAAACGCTCACTGTAATTCACCACTTCATTGCATAAGGTGAAGAAGCAGAAGGCGGAACGCACAAGACGAGCACGGATTTCGGACAGAATTGTGGAGCTGCACGGTCTCGCCCTCTCCATGGTTGGACAAGACGTAGGTTCCACATCAATTTACTTTTTACCACAACACGGATAGGTCTGTTCTGTTGTGCCTGACCACGTGGGCCGTTCCAGTAGGCGATATTGATGACACTGCCACTACCTGATTATGTGGTTGCTGATGAGGCAAATGTGTGGTCTTCACTCGTGCAGCGCAATGCTATGACGAGGAGAATGCGCCAAGTGATTGTGTTTGCCTTACAGGTGGGAAGCAGTGTTCGTATGGGGAAGGCGGAGATGCTGAACTTCTGTCACGAAGTGTTGAGTGGTCTGCACAACCTGCTCGAGGCGAATCCACAAGCAAAGGCGCGATTACAGGCGCACCACGGTGGTGTTGGTGCAGCAACGACTGCTGGCTGTGGAGATCTCGTTCCCTCCCACATTCCTGACTTCACTTCCACCTCTGCCTCTGCCTTCACCCTCCCTGTTTCGATACCACAAAGCATCCCTTGTGATAGTGGTGTCTTCGATTTACCTGCATCAGCATCAGCCTCTGTCGTGCAATCTTCCTCCGTCGTAAACAGTAACCACCACCCCACCGACTGTCCTGTACAACCGAAGGAATGCAAAGGGATATGGAGGCCTTATCTGCACTGCTTATAACTGCTGATCGTGACCACTCACAGTTTATTCTTCAACTTTACTTTCACGTAGTGCCATCAGACCAATCACTTTGGCAACATTTTTACATTGGGATGTAAATGTTACAGCTATCCATTAATTTCAACCTATTATTTCACTTCACCATGCGTGATGTCATTGCTTCCCACCTTGCGCCTTTTAATGGACTCATGAGACTCACGTTTCTAACTGTCCTTCCCTATGTGGAGAATTAAACCCTCTTCCCAAATGACACGCTCCAATGTCTCCTTGGAGATGACTTGAAGGCTATTGTGATGGATGGAGTTAAGTCACAACCGTTTGTTTCAGTCGTAAGGTTTCTTGAGTACTATCACCGTGATCACTTTGGATTTGGGAAAACACGAATGCAGATGGTTGAGTGAAGGAATGGGCAAGGATTTTTGCCTAAGAATTGTTTTACATGTTCGATAAACCATGCCACACACATATCATTGAAATGGTCCTTAGAAAATGACGTGATGTGTTGGTCAGTGTTTATTTGATATCCATGCCGATGACCTTGGTGATTTGTGTAACTCTACAGATGGCACGTTTTACGAAGTGCATTGTGTTCCAGTAGTGTCGCATAATGAGGCGAGAAGGAAACCGTTGGACTTGACATTTGCCATCTTCCTTTGTATGTTTTTTCGATACTCTTTTTAAGTGTGCATTAATATTATGAACAACGATGGATCATATTCCACCATGACTGTAGATGGAAAACAGCAGGAATGAATGCTGGTAGAAACATGCGCAAAATATATCTTGCCTATGTAAGCAATCACTGTGAATTAATTATCTTTTTCCTTACTTCACTTGGCACTTTGGCAGGACCGTATGCTTAAGACGCTTGCCGGTCATTTTTAGGTAAAGAAAGGCTTGTCGGCAAGATGATGACAAGTCAAAACAGAACGATTATTCTCCATTGGATGGATTGTATGTGTTTGAAATGCTCACGTGGGTAGCTTCATTCCAATCGACTGAATGGAGAAGTTAGTTGTTACCATCAGTGGAACATTAGTCAGCAAATTCATATCAGTGTCATTATCATTGCCATCATTAAGACACTACACTTTATTTATCATTAATAAATTTAAGACAAGCACCATATTCGTGAGCTCCTGCATTACAGAAGGATTAGAGTTCCACTCCTATTAAGTCAGAAATGATACCTGGAATAGGATATGTAAATGCCTTTCAAATCAGTCTCGATGATCACATTCGGTCTGTTTGGTTCACTGTTTTGTGTAACTGAAGGTGGAAAAAGAGGACAATGTGGGGAAAGTGGTAAATGATTAATCGTCAACAACTCACACGAGATTGGCAGGTGGCACAGACCCAGGGGAGGGGAGTGGACATGTTGAGAACCGATATAGCCACTTTGGTGAAATGAAATCTTGTTGTGTGTCTTTCGGTTGCAAATGTATACACAAAAGGCTTTAAAGGTGTGGTCGTAATTATCGGCGTTCAAATGATATCGAAGGGTTGACAGGACTAGTAAATTATGTTAGATGGAAAAGCCAGCCTAAATAAGAAATAAATGAATTCCAACTCTTGATTGTCCTCAAAATGCCCATTCGCCTCTGTCCGCGTCACCGAATCAGTGATATGCTAGGATGAGAAAGGCGAGAATGGGGGAGAGTAAAGGATAATGACAATGTGGGATAGTTCACACACATTATGGCCTCGTGATGCTTAAGATAAGATGTTGCGCCATCGAAAACCAAAATATTAGAAAATGGATATGCTGGTAGTGAAGTCATAATTGATTTACTATTTGCTTAGCCATCAAAATGAAGGGGGAAGGGGAATTGTCTGCAGGTGTGGTCGATTTGAACCTGCAAGCCACCATGATTATGCCTTCTTTTCCAATAACAATGAGGCTGTTCCAGTGAGTCGATGTAGTGGAATATGATTCAAGTGACTTGTCATCGCAGTTCTTGAGCGACAAAAGCACAATTGATGCCACGCAGATAGCCCACAGCAAACTCATCTTGAACGCTAAAGCTACATTCCATGTTATCTGGAAGGTCTGGTGGACTGATTGGTGTGCCTGTGCGCTTTGACGCAATTCAGGCAGTTTTGCGCAGTAGAAAGTTTGCACAAGTGGAAGTTGTGACATTTAATCTTGTCGAACTCATCGTCCACCTCATCATCTCAATTTGCCTATCATGCAGATGTCGAGGGAGTATGAGCATGGTCACGATGTGGACGAGAATTGCAATGGGTGCATTACTGGTTCAGTTTAATAAGTTAAACTCTGTAGTAGAAATAAGCACGAGCCGACTACTGTGGAGAGGAGGGAGGGAGACGCAGGGAGGGATGTGAAGTACTAGTCGAGTGACACGTCAAACACATGCTCATGCATCTACCAAGCATGGTCGTGGTGAGATGAATAATTGAACATCCTGACAACCACTGGAAAGACATGATGGAGTCACGCGTGCCCTGTTTGAGTTAATCTGCGTGGGGGGAAGGGGGAATTCGCATGGATACCGTGGTTCTTTACTCACGCTAGTGTCGCAAATGCAACCGGTCGAATTGGTGGAAGCGAAACCTCCTCTCTGTGCTGTTTGCCGGACCATTCCTACTGATTGCACGATTGCAATCTGGTCATTCAGTCAAATGGAGGGGCAATTTTCACTGCTTAAAATAACTCCTCATGAATAAAGAGGGAGAGTGTTACAGACAGTCTCGTCACTTAGCCATCACTACACCACGCCACATGGAGGATCACCTGCGCCTGACTAGACGACTGGCAGGGTGGTCGGTCGTCTGGATGGATGGGGGTGGCAGCACGCTTTTCAAATCACCACACTCATTGCTCACGTTGTGGCGTGCGTGACGTATCCACGATGCCCACACGTGTGCCCTCCTACTTTGCTTGGTGGGATGCGAATGGGGGCATGTGGAGAGAGGACATCAATCATGAGGTAGGTGACTTCAAAGTGCCAAAAGCCGCAACCAACACCATCATCACCACCTCCACCACCACCACCAACACCACCACCTTTTAATCCTTGCACCGTGTCGGCACTCGAAAAGAGAACGACTGCGATCCGAGTGAAGACCATGAATGTGATTTCCAGTAGCGACAAGGCAACCTGATAAAGCTGGCGAAAGACAGGTCTTGTGTCGCGTGTGGCAGTGCTGAAAGAGGTACAACGCAAGTATGCCACAAACGAAGGAAATACATGTTGTAGGAAGTGTCATCAAGCATAGCTTTGGTTGCAAGTGCGACGTCAGTTGACTGCGTTTCCAGAGAGTCAGTCAGAGTTGTTCACGTTGAAAGCATAAATGTGTTAATAACCAGTACGGACATCGTGAATGGGTGCCGTAAACTGTCCAATTGGATTGGAGGGACGTCAGTGGCGTAACCATACGGAGTTAATTAAGCAAATTGGAATGCTTTTGTTGCTGGTGTGAATGCGAGAGTTTGGAATTCTCTCAAGAGGAATTAAGAGATATGGGAGGGATTACTGGCTGTCTGACCGTACCCTCCACTTCATTCTCCTCCCTTACAGGTCTCATTCTGTTCAATCTAGCCACCAAAACAAGAGCAGAAGATCGTATACGGCCACCGGATATCATTGGGGAGAAATGTTGCCAATTTCTAGTGGATAAAGTCCTACCGATTTGCGATTAGGAAGAGGTGAGGGCGGAAGAGGTTTATAAAATGAAACTGATGGCATCCCTTGTGAAGAGTAAGGCGGTGAAGGAATGCCAGTCGTCCAGTTGTGTGGAGATGGTCACAACTTCATACCTTCCGTGGAGCGCAAACGTCAAGACACGAGGCAACACGCCAACCTACTCACTCGTCAACATCTTTTCTCATGCTGCTTCCTTCAACCTGACTGCACCAGCCTACCGTCTTAACATTTCCAAATGATACAAGCTGCCCTGTAATTCGGAATCACTCTTAGCGAATTGCGATAAGCCCTACAGCACAACAATGCTTCGCATTAGCATGTCGCTGATGTCCTCCCCATGATGCTACCACTGTTGCCGCCAAAACTCTGTGACAATGGCAGAAGAAAAGTGAATTTTGAGTTTGCCTGAGAGAACAATGTTATGCTTATTGCTGGTTGCCCAACTTGTACACCAGTCAAATCACGATGGTGATGGAAACTCACCTTATGTGCTGTTGAAGAATTGGGGATTACCGTTGTAGCTCCCGGTAATTCGTTCGCAAATCAGACAGAGCAGAATAGAGAACATGTAGTGAAATAGCAAGCACTAGCTTTGGTTCCTAATACGGAATCAAAATCGATGCCACACATGGAGCCTCTTCTCCTCTTCCTCTGCCGATGTAACCGTTTGTGGATGCATCCTCCAAATGCGCAGGCAGTGGTTGCACACGCCTGTGGTAGGTGAAGTGGTCTGAGAGGGAGACTGTGAGGGGATGGCGATCACAGTACAGCCTGTTAATTGCAGTCTAGAGAGAGCATACGAGTTGTTGCAACTGCTCGTCGGTCGCCGATGGATCACGTCCAATTGCTGGTTCAGATGAGGGAAGTGAAGTGAAGTGAAGTGAAGGGAAGGGAAGGGAAGGCGGAAGTAATGTGCTGATGAGGTGTCCTGAGAGCCGCAGTGAAGACTGAGGGTAGAGAAAATGGAGAAGCAATATTGGGGATTAGTGTAGAAAGAGATGGCATTTCGCATTACCCTCAACTCACGCAAAACGAGGGACATGGTGGTTTGCTAAAACATGTTGTCTGGATCTATGGATGATAAAGGTGGTTATAAGTGGTATTTACACATCCAAGATATCTGATTTGATGTGTTGGTTTCTAGTTCATTGAGTCACTTTGCCATTGAGTCCTCAAGTTGCTGCTTTGAAGTGTTAGTGATGCCATGCTTTGCGTCTCTAGTGGGCTCACTTAATCTGAACGGATGCGTTCAGTCCGACCACGGAGCAAGCGTAGCAGGGCCAACCACGAGAACGTCTTCACAGTGCTCAGTCCTAAGTTTTACCTTATGCAGCTTCGGGAAAACACAGCAAGTTGAGCTTTTAGTCCTGTTTGTCGAAGTGGACGCAACAGCAGACCTCAGTGGCTGTGTTATCTATCGTAAAATGATTGTTTTCATGCTCTGGTAAACATTATCACTGAGCTCAATGCCAGAGTGTACAAAATTCAGTTGGTTGGTAAGACTAAACCTGTCATTTGAACGCGCATGTAGGAGGCTATGGGTGTTTAGATGGGGAATTATTTCACACTTGAGCATAGGCTTAGATGCAGAGAAGGAAATGTTCCGATATGAGTGCTGACCATGGTGGAGATTGATGACGACGTTGATGATGATGATGATGATGATGTCGACTTTGAATGCACATGTGCAAACTTCCAGTAGAAAGGCTTTCCAATGACATTTCACGGAATGCTTGATTGGCGATGTGATTGCACGATTAAAACCACCACCACTGCAGTATTATTTTTCAAGAAGTATTTATGTTATCGTCTACAGGTGAGTGGGGTCGTGACCTCCCGTCTTGAACTCCACCGCACACACACACACACACGCACGTACACACACAGAGCATGCTTAAATACAGTGTAAACAGAGAAGGAGAGGGTGGAGAGGAGGAGTGTATAGGGGTGGAGGTGTTTTAGAGACTACGGGGTGGGGCGTGCCACCATGTGTCTTCGCTCACCTCCTTCTCGTGGACTACGTGACTGTGAGAATGCACGACAGGACACGAGGCTGTGGGTATAATTTGTCACAGCTGCAGCAAGGTAAGGTAGTGCCTGCTTTTGAATTCTGATGCAGGAAGGTAAGACAATGCTTCATCACCCCATCTGGATTGAACACTTCACCACTGATGTGACGATAGTGCAATTGGGGAATGTGGAGTTAGTCGAGTGAACGTCAGCTTGGTTGTACTCCACTTTGCTTCCATTAATTGGTTAAACAGAGAATGGTAGGTGGCAGTGGTATGCAGACCATCTATTTCAGTCGATATCAAATTTGTAAAACTACAGATGAAGCACTCAATTACTTGCTGCTAGACCACGGGAGGGGCTTGGTAATGGCGTCCTGAGGTTAATACATGGGACGATCGTCCATGCATGTGATGAGTAGCATTGATGGGCGTTACGTATGTATGTGTGCCTTTGAATGGTCACGTTTCCTTCCTATGCCATCACCAAGAATTCGGAGTTGTTCTATTGCGCTGACAAGATGGCAGGGTTTGACCACCTAGACGGTCATTTGTAGACATGGATCACACAAGAAAGTACGCATTCAAATCGATGGATGGGAAACCGCTTTGGGAGAGATGACATCAGCTGCAAGAGTTCCAAATGCCTAACACCACTGTGGTAAAAGTTTTGGTTGTCTGCACAGGAAGACGGTGCGCTGCGTCTTCGCTAAAATAGAAATGCGACTTGTGGTGTAACCGTTTAAAAGTGGTAGACGGTGCCAAATGTTTTGCAAAAAGCCCTGTTCAATCAAAGACTTGGACTTGAGTATGGGATTTAATGTTTGTGCATGCACTGGCTTCCTTGCTACCCCTTATCTTTGGTGACGGAATGGCTCCCAAAGGGGGTGGAAATAAGCAGACCTGAAGGACAAGCGTTTAATTGACTTGCACGGTCCTAACAAGAAAAATTAGAGCGTCTGTGATTTTTCTGTCTGTCTACATGGAGGTTCTCGTACCTCCATCGATCCCTGGAATGGTGCGGGCACTGTGGTGATGGCTTGGGACCTACATTATTCCATCTATGGGGATTTACAACGAGGATGCACCCCAACACTTGCATCGCTCCTAGCGACGTTTGAGGTTTTAGGCAGATCGACAATGTCGTAGTGACTGAATATCAGTTGGATTTATTGCATTGGCTCACCGTGATCTTGTTATTTTGTGATTTTCCTTCACTCACTTCCATCGACATCTCATTAGTTCACATGTACATCTGCCAGAAGTCCTGCTCCGAAGTGTGTAGTCATAGAGCGTTTTCAAGAGGGGTATGCACACCTCAATGGCATGAGCTGCAAATGGTCCTGTTTCGAACTAACATCTAGGTGTCATGGAGAGAGCGTACGTGGTGTGGATGACTTAATCCGCCGAGACTCATGATGTGAGAGCTACAGAATCTGCCAAACTTTTGGGATTTTCCCTTCTCTAACGTTTGATCAAGGAAGTGGGTAGAAGTGAATAGATCAAACGCCTATTCATTTGAAGTGAAGGTGACGATCAGTGCCTTGTGTAACCATGGGATGTGCTGTCAGTTTTAAGATAAGGAGAAAGCTGAGCATTGGCTCCACGGATCCTTGTTTCAATCGTATTGTAAGTGCATTAGTTCATCTGTCTCTGTTGATTTCAGTCACCTTGGTGGTTTGGCGTTTCTTTTACGTCACATCTGTCATCATCCCACAGTCCTATTACTAAGTTTGCGATAGCTTTCTCGCTATGTTGATGTATATTGTGCCTCCTTCAGAAAGGTAATGAAGCTACTCCCTGACATGTTACATTAAACAACTTGTTTTGGCTGCGGAAAGCGATAAACCCTAAGAATTGCGTCTGTTCCTGTTAATTTCGGCCCCAATCTTGTTGGCATGCCTCTCTTTCAGGCAGTATATATAGCTACTAAACAAGCCGATCTCTAGACCTAAAGTAGAGTTTTCTCTAGACCCATGTATCTTATTTTGTCTCTCTAAAATGCATTTTGCAAAGGGAGTGACCCATTGAAATCAAGAATATGGACATCTTTTTGAATTTATTTCTTTTCCCATGGTTAATATTAAATGTTTTGTGTTGATTCCTATTTGCAAGTGGTTTTACCGTACCTAATGCCTTATGGTGAGACAGTTTGTGAGAAGGGAAAATCTCTATAGCAGGAAGGTAATTTACTTCTGAACGACTTAATTTTACGACATTCACGTTTTCAATCACATATTGGATCCGATGTAGCTTGTTACTTCTTAGTGTCCCAGCCCTACAGCAAGCCATTTTAAACTTTCTTTTAAACTGGATAATTTAAGCACCACAGGGGAAACTTTTCTAGCAGAAATGTTTCATGTCAGGATAAATAAATGCAGACATCTTACACTTTCGCATCAATGAGAATCGATATACATAGGGAAAGACCCACCACCTTTTGGATTCAATGGAATATGGAGTTATCTTTGATAAAGGAAATATCTCAACTTGGGCAAATAAAGTAGAATTGTCAGTGTAAAAAAACTGCAATAAGGGTACTCTCCTTGACTGTAGTCTTAAAAAGCTAAACGGAGGTGGAACATGTTCACATGTTCATGCTCCCATAACATGAGCATTTAGAGCAGAACAATCGCTCGAATGAAGCTTGGTGCTTGTCGATGCTTAACAATTCTCTGGCGATGACGGCTGATAAACAATAAGAAATTGGTAAAATAATGTGCGATTATGAGGGAATAATAACAAATCTGATACCGAATAAAACTTTTGAACAGGTTGATTTGAGATTCATCAATGCTCAACGTGTTGGACTCAAGCAAACAAAGTATTTTACTTCGGCCTCATTCATAGGGTATTATTTACTACATTAGGTGAGGTCAGAATACGGACCAAAGTTCCAAACCCTGCGCACCCAAGGGGTGACGGTTCCTTGTAGAGAAGAGACTGGCAAGCTACTCCTGACCGTGCTTTTTGCTGCCTTTATGTTGAGCGGATCCTTGTGGAACGAACTTCAGGAGTGTAGATTACTAAGTTCAATGAAGATGATAGAGTCCTGTTTTGCATAAGAGTAACGATAAATATGTGACCGATGGGAGAATCCAAAAGAGCTTAACAAGATTGGCAGCTGATTGAGGCCTTTGATTAGTGGAGCAGTTCTTACCTTTCTCCTCAAACTGCCCATATTCCTACTAATCAAAACATCAAGACGGTGATGTGATGTTACTTGAATCTGGAGGTATATTGGGTAAAACAGGAAACAAGTAGAATGGTCACCGTCACCAAGCTGAAGAATTAATAAACCTGTCCCTTCGGTTCGTGACTATTAGCTGTTCATTTCATCGTCTATTTCCAGGTCTAATCGACTTAACTCAGAAGAAACATGTGTAAACGAAAATGAGATTGTTGTAAAACTATCTTTACCATGCTTGCATAGCTGATCACGCGAAAATGGCATTGTGTCCTTTTCGTAGTATCTTAGCTTCTAGTCATCTAGCCTTTCTGTATGTCAAAAACAAGTCTGCTTTCAGACCGTGATGTCTTATGCTTACATCAGCATATCCATTCCAATGTATCATTTCCACCGCCAGAAATACCAAAGCAAGGCAAAAGATGAAATTATTTGCCCTTTAGAAGCCCTTTAATTATGTTTCCCTCTATTCTGCCTTCAAAACCTCGTCCTGATCTCACTCTAGCCTTTATCTCGCTTGAACACCCATTGTAACGTGCCAAATCAGAAAATACCCATCAACTAAGTAGTGAGCTCTGAGATACAGTTGTAAGACTGTGACACTGGCACTCGGACGACGGCGTGCCAAATTGCTACCAAAGCTCCAAATCACTCTGCATTATGGCATCCTATGATTAATAGCTTTATTCCTACACATCACTCAGAAATCTGATTTGCAGACCATAAAGCACACTTAATGAATGAACTTCAAATCTTCATGTCATCCTAGTAATTAGTGGACAGGCAACTCCGATAAAAGGCAATGCGATCTAAAATTGACGGTCGATCAACCACTTGGCTATCGACAGTCACCTTTTTAGTTGGAACTAGCTTCTTAAGTGCTGGTAATTACAACTGTCAGCGTTTTGCGAGAGTTGCATGACAAAAGTTTCAGCTGCCCATTTCGAATTCTTACATAAAATGCCTTAATTTAATCTCATTTGTAGACATTTTTCTAAATTCTGCCCAATTAGTGAGTATTCCAAGTAAAGGCCTTTGGACTTTTAATCTCCTTGCTAATTTGCTTACATAAGAATTTCTGAGGAGAGCATAACTTTCATAAACATGGTAGCCAAAGCAACCAAGAAACCGAAACTAGTGGGTGACAAGGAGGTGTATATACAGCAGTAGGTCCTTCCGGGCTAGTGGAATACCCACCTCGCACCAATTGCAGTTTCAATGAAATGCTTGTGGCATGAGCAACACACAAGAAAACCCCAACATTAGCAATACACCCCATCTATGTGGTTCCTATGATTTACCTCAAGTATTTTTAATTTTAAACTAGCGTTGCCTTTCTAAGAACATCAAGAAGGCGTAAGGAACACGACCTGTCAGAGCAAATGACACATGCAAAGCGGCAGTCTGTGGGAGACACATCATTTAGTACCCACAAGTGTTGGGATAGTCACTTTGATAAGGCTCTAGATCCCATGGAAGTGTGACCACATTTTCACTATCTTAGCTGGAGTGACTGATAAATAGTCGGCATACCTATCCCCTGCCCTGCCCAACCATCCCTTCTGTGGTAAACAAAAGCAGTCAAGACGGAGGCCGTGGGAGCTCATAAATTTGCAGCGAGTGTGTGGTTGTAAAGAAGGCGCTAATTTTATTGCACTACAGCCAAACTAGTTCAAAGCTTAAAAACAAACCTGACAATAAAGATGTCTGAAGACACCATCTACGCGTTGTTTATCAATTCCGTCCTGCAACATCAAATGTTAACGTTAGTGGCACCGAAGCTACTGGAGCTACGCTCGCTCATTCTCGAGAACACAGTTGATTAGTGAGAACTAAAACAGAATCTTGCTTAAATCAATTCCACTTGTTCCGATATGAGGCACTGTCAACATACCCACGTGAATCAGGTGCCCATATACCAGCACCCCAATCAGCTCTACTCTACACAGGTATACAAAACCACCCGTATTACTGTATTAAAAGTGGGGTCTCTAATCAGATTATTTAAGAAGCAAATGCATCATCTTGTGCTGACATTGGCAGCATCAAAACGAATGCAACAGTTTTTAGAGATAGAAAACTGTAGGTTGTAGATTGCACGTTTACAAACGCAACAGAAAAAAAACAGTACAGTAAAAGTATTGAATGTAGAAGCTGGAATGTAAAGAACATTTCCTTAAAAGGTGACTCCCTTTACAATAACCCACTAAGTGATAGGTGATGCGATCAAGTGCCTCTGAAAGCAGTCGTTGGAGAGGTAAGGGAAATGTTTAAATTATGCACGTAAGATGTGCCTTATACTTTCTAAAATTTACGATGCATTCTTTACTGTTGTAATAATATAATTCTTAAGGTAAGCTGCATTTGTTTAAGTCACCAAAACCATGAGACATAAATCATTTGATGCACTTCCAATTTCACTTTCGGCTAGGGCAGCACATTGGGAAGGGGCCATTCAAATCGCCCATGAACAAGGCGTGTGCGCATGCTTTTGGAGTCACGTCTCACCTGTTTATCGGGTGGACCAGCGGTCATACTGCCTCCCACCTCCCTCCATTGCCTTTCCCACTTTTCGCACCTTTGATTGCGCAGCTTAGTGATTTTAAGACTGAATACGGTAACCCAAATTCACCAATGGAACACACGCGTTTCTATTCCACATACCACGCCTGATTTCACATGATATGTTCCACCCAGCCAACTGCTTGCCTTTGAAAAGTAGACGTCAGAAATGTGCAACAGTGGTTGCAAGAGGTGTGTTTCAATCCAAACGAACTCGATCAATATATTTGACACAAATCGTGAACTTGCTGGGCAAAAAGGTAGTTTCTGTGCCCTACCTTTTGCGGATGCAATGGTTTTAACATTAATTTGCTAATTAATGAGGCAATATGAATAGTAACAAGGGACCTTTCACTCCACACTCATCTCAGTTGCGCTTTGAAATTCCAAACAGTCACGATCCACTTATAAGATTCTACTTCCTGCTGCTTAGAAAAGCGTATCCACTTCACTGCACTTTACTGCTACACTACTCCACACTTAACGTGCCGACCATTGAGCTGCCTGATTCAATGAGATGATCTAAACAAACGTCAACTTGCACTGACCAACTCATAACGTTGTGCTTGAGACTATCGGATTGATATCCATGGCCTGCACTACTGGCTATACCACACATTCCTCAATTGTACACCAAATCTCCAAGCCTTTACACAACGCATCTGCATTCCTGTTTCCCCAAATCCAAAGTGATCACGATAGCAGTACTCAAAGCACCTTACAAATGAACCAACCGGTTATGCCCAAACCCAACAAAACCCAATAGCTTTCAAGTCATAGCAGAAAACACATTAGAGCGTACTACCTGGGAAGAGGGTTCCGTTGTCTACGCGTGAACGAAGGATCAGAAACAACCTACCACTGTGATATCATTAGCCCATGAGAGCGCGTAAGATAGGAAGCAATGACATCATGTCTGGTGAAGTAGTACTATCACTCGTAATAATAGATAACTGTAGCATTTACTTCCCGATGTAAAAATGCTACAATAGTGATCGATACATTGAAATCTATGAAAAGAAGAGAAGTCAGAGAGCAAACTGTGTGTTTCCATGACCAGCAGTTATAAGCAGTGCAGATAAGGCCTCCATATCCCTTTGCATTCCTTCGGTTGTACAGGACAGTCGGTGGGGTGGTGGTTACTGTTTACGACGGAGGAAGATTGCACGACAGAGGCTGATGCTGATGTAGGTAAATCGAAGACACCACTATCACAAGGGATGCTTTGTGGTATCGAAACAGGGAGGGTGAAGGCAGAGGCAGAGGCTGAGGCCGAGGCAGAGGTCGAGGCAGAGGTCGAGGCAGAGGCAGAGGTGGAAGTGAAGTCAGGAATGTGGGAGGGAACGAGATCTCCACAGCCAGCAGTCGTTGCTGCACCAACACCACCGTGGTGAGCCTGCAATCGCGCCTTTGCTTGTGGATTCGCCTCGAGCAGGTTGTGCAGACCACTCAACACTTCGTGACAGAAGTTCAGCATCTCCGCCTTCCCCATACGAACACTGCTTCCCACCTGTAAGGCAAACACAATCACTTGGCGCATTCTCCTCGTCATAGCATTGCGCTGCACGAGTGAAGACCACACATTTGCCTCATCAGCAACCACATATTCAGGCAGTAGCAGTGTCATCAATATCGCCTACTGGAACAGCTTACGTGGTCAGGCACAACAGAACAGACCTATCGTGTTGTGGTAAAAAGTAAATTGATGTGGAACCTACGTCTTGTCCAACCATGGAGAGGGCGAGACCGTGCAGCTCCACAATTCTGTCCGAAATCCGTGCTCGTCTTGTGCGTTCCGCCTTCTGCTTCTTCACCTTATGCAATGAAGTGGTGAATTACAGTGAGCGTTTCTTATAGAAAATTAGAAATTGTAGAAATGATGTGTGCTGACCCACTTACTCTTTTTAACTCAGTGGCCTGTTTGGGGTCGATGTGTGAGTGGGATCTACGCCTCAGTGCACTTCCACGCGACTTGGGAGAGTGGACGAACATGTCGTTCACCTTGAACATGGAAATGTGAGCGCGTGTCGCTGAAGCCGCTCTCCTATATGCTATTGCATCGGACAGCCCATCCATTTGTCAGTTTTGCAGCCACGCCAGCTGGTCCCACCCACCATCCATTCAATCAGGTCTCGGAAATGTAACATGCAGATTGGTTTAGGTCTTACCCACTAGAAATACGGCATGACACGCGTGTGGATTAATGGAACCAATCACAGCACTGGAAGATCTGCACGTGTGTTTGTGCATAAGCGCGACTTCACTGGTGGCGCTTACGCACCAATCCAGACGAATTGATTAGCCATAATCGTTCTCCACTAATACGTCTTCATACCTATTTCTACACTTTCCCGCTGTTTTAACTCATGCTTGCAAAACAAACTGTAACGAGGACTAGCCTGCTTTGTTGTATTGAGGAATTTTCTGTGATACTGCATTGGCTTCATTCACAAGCTTGTCTTTCTCGACTGCTCATTAGCCGCCTCTGCGTTTGAGAAGGTCTTTAAAGGCATACTCTCGCTCCACCAACCGACCTGTTTATTTAAAATAAACCAATCCTTGTGCGCGATCTCTTCGGTTACATTGACGCATCCACTTTCCTCGTGCACATTAAACATTACCTAGACGAATTGAAATTGAATTTCGTTACAGAACAGTGTGCTAGAAAAGTTATTACTACTAACAGAGGCCGTATCATTCCTTAGAAAAAGCCTTGTGGTAGGTAGATATCGATGTGTTTGTCTGATCACATCCCATTTGGACATTGCAGTTAATCGTGGAACAGAGATCTCATAAATTACTTGCTTTTACCATTACCGACTACTTGAAAAAGTGTCACTATAACATTGTAGGCCTCGAAGAGGTAGATGGGATACCTTTTCCCCGTTGTGTTGTGATTATTAGGGAAGTTAATGCAACCACTTCAGTTGTTTGTATTTTTGCATGTCCTCAGGACAATTTCTGCAGTTATTGAGCAAATAGTTTTACCGAGCATCAAATATGCCAAGGATATGCGGATTACATATTTAGGCTCAAGGAACCATGAACAGATTATGACCGAACCACGAACGTGGAAGTTGAAGCAAGTAGATTGCCGAAAGAATGTGCAACTTCCCAATATCGTGTTGATATTATTCTTTGCCAAAAATTGGGTAAAATCTCGTACATATTATGCTTCATATAGTCTGGTGAAAGATGAGAGCACACACGCCCGCCTTTTAGCTACCTTGGATAGATGGATAGGCAAGTTAGCGATCCAAACAAGAAACCAAACGATCCACAAAGTGGAGGGGCTAGACTTCTAATGCTAGATATTTAGTGATTGGATCAGACGATATCTGAGTGTTGTAAATTTTCTTTTACTTGTTGGTACTTCCACTTTAAATTTTATGTAAGCTTACAAAATTTCCTTTCATTGCTGTCTTTAAATTTGCAATAAAAATTGTTGAAGGGGTAGCATGCAGTGCGAGTAGACAGATGAGCCAATGGCAGAGACGCGAGTGCTCAGTGAAGAGCGCACGCGCGTCTAACCAATCACATCATTTTCGGATGTTTGCGGCCATATAATCGAACCGTACTGTCATTTTGTCTTTCTGCAATGACATTATAACAACTTTACAACCTTTAATGACAAATGCACATCCATCTTTTCAATGGGGCCTGAGGAGACTGTACATGTAAAACCTTCGAATAGTTTTAACATAATACCAGCCGCCATCCAAATCACTTATTATTTATTCAGAGACTTTTCGTTAATTGTTCACGTTGTAGCTAATTTCTTTAAAGAGGGTGAGGTGAGTTTGCCTACGTCATTGGACATGGTTGCTTTGCGATGGTGCAAAGGGTTTAGTGGAGATGAGCATCGGTTCTGCACGTAGAAATGCGCCTGAGCAGTAGAGATGTAAAGCATAGGCTCCAACTCAATGTTTGCTCTAAAATGAACGCTCATATTCTTCATGCATTGTTCACCACCTATCAGCCATCAGGTAGCTACTGAGATCTGTCAAACCTACTCCTTTACCATTCGTATGCTGGGTTTTATTCTACTCGACATAAGGTTCATGTTGACCAGAGTCTACGCCATTGTACTTGAATGGACACTGGGGCCTTGAACAATGGATCGGTAGCAGAGGAGATGTCTCCTCCGAATGTCTGACAAAAACGCTCAAAGGTGCATTTCTTTACACATCAGCCGTAGTAGACGGTTCAAAAAATCCATTTTGACACGGTAGCACTTTATCAACATAACTGCCACCATCATCCATTTGTGTGTTAAATTGCTAATTCAAACCTCATGATTTTTACCGGTAGCGACACCGCGCCAGAAAGGTCTGAGAATAAGTAAAAAATTTTCCGTCTTCACTGCTGCAGTAATCTTGTTTGCATCAAATTTACAATACTGGCTGCATCTCACTCATGGTCTTACTTTTTCAAGCGAAGCCATTAACCACCTTCCAATCACATCAAATTGGGAAGAAGATGGAAAAGAGCTAAATGCGGTAAGCATTGGCCCACCATTGAAGTTGCACGACAGGGTCAATTGTGTTACTTACATATTACCAGCAAATTGCTGATTAAATTGCTCGTCAGATTCTATTCAAGATGCTAGAGCATTCAGAAAATTACTCGGATAATTTTTACATAGGACGTTATTGTCTCCCATTAAATTATGCATCTGAAGAAGTTGGTTCGACTTGTGTTGTGCAAGCAGACCCACCGTCCAAAAGAGATCCGGACGATTAGGCCAAACTCTACGTTCAATCTGATTCCTCGTCGAGTGCCCTCTTCCATTTTTCCCCTTCGTCAGCCCTACTCAGTGCATCTCCACACTTGGGACAACTTCGTCAAATGCTCATATGTAAAGTGGAATGAGATGGAATAAAATGATATTAAATGTTTATCATGACTAAAATTAAAGACGTAAAAAAATTGTAAGCTTATTCCAGTTCACGTGCCATTCCGTGGCGTCTTCTGAAAAGACCCTGACTTACTATCAACATAGCACATCTTCCCTTCACCTTCTCATCCAATGGTTGTGATCTCAATCCACTGCTGAGTTATGCCGCGACTATTCATTAGTGAAGAGGTTAGGTGACAGTTCTCAGGCTACCTTCCCCTTCCGCTCTCAGATCAGCAAACACTGGTCATCCTTTACTTGACTATTGCATCCGCAGTGGTAAGCAAACGCTACAGGGTATACGAAATCGGCTGAGGACTAAGCGAATGGTGAATGGTGGCAGACCCACCCTATGAATGTAAAAGACAGTTACAGAAGTGCCACATCCTCATTAATGCTTGAGTGTAGTTTAAACGCGTCGTGCAAAACAAGTTCTATTTTCACCTTCAAAGCTAGCTTCGACAAAAAGCTAGCTCACTGTGTAATACTTTGTTTGTTCGAACTACCGGTTTAGGTCACTTGGGTGGCCATCTTGTTCTAGCCGGTTGGTCGGCCTCCGGGCCGTACCAACAGCCCCCAAGTACTCTGTTCCCGGAATATATATATTCTGCCCTAGTACTGCGCCTTCTTTTACCTTTAGGGGAGCCTCGGGACGCTACATTGGTGGCAGCGGAAAGCGGACCCGACTTTGATGGATTTTATCCTGCTCCATGCCGTTTCTGGCAAACGTCGGCGTTGTAAAAGAAGTGCATGTGCTACGGAGGGGAGAACCTTTGGTATCTCGTAACAGAAGGGTCGAGATCGACGTTCATCTTTGACATCTCCCTCGCCCTCGTGTTCGACAGGAAAGCTATTAACAACTGAAGCGACACTAGCCGTGAACTCCAAGCCCAGGGGAGGGCCAAGAGGCGCGCATTTGCTGCACTGAGTGCTACGCGGAATTGATGGCACTACAGGAACACATGCGTTCGAACCTCGACGACTGGGACGGTTAGCTCGTGGGTGCTCCTCGCAGCGCAGCACTGATTACGTTGTGATGGCTGACACGGGAGGCTGGCTGAGGGGAGCGTCGGGGACGACGCTCGAAAGAAGAGAGGGGCTGTGTAATACTTTGTTTGTTCGAACTACCGGTTTAGGTCACTTGGGTGGCCATCTTGTTCTAGCCGGTTGGTCGGCCTCCGGGCCGTGCCAACAGCCCCCAAGTTCTCTGTTCCCGGAATATATATATTCTGCCCTAGTACTGCGCCTTCTTTTACCTTAAGGGGAGCCTTGGGATGCTACACACTGCATACATATTGGCGTATTAATTTAGCGTTCATTAGCAAAGGGTCAGAATGCTTCTGTAAATCTAACAGAATACACCTATACTTGATCATTTGCATTATTTACCATCTATTTAAGTAGTGATGCTACCATTCGTAATCTGATAGTGATTATTTTTCCCTTCCAAACCTAAACATAGACTGACTGACTTATTACGTCCTGATTTACATCCATTTTTCAATGAAGAGGTAAAGTTTACTCCCTATCAAGGGGATCGGGAAGGTTTTGGGCTATACGACTCAATATTTGATTCAGTGTACTCATTGATATGAAGGTAGTTTCATTTCGAAGCCTCTAATGATGAAGCAACTTTGTGCACGTGTCCGAGAGCGCTAATTCAAATTGGTGGCGCTGCGCTTTTTGGGCATGAAACTGTCTCTTCGTGCCTGACTACGCGTGATAGTGATGTTGGTGCCCGCTCGGGATTTGTTCGGTCCAAATTTGCCCCTACTCTATCCTCTAACTCACACAACCCGGTGTTGATCATGGTTTACTGTGGGTTGGCGATCGCTTCCAAAGTTTCGCAGTCTCCATTGCGATGGAAATTGCATAGGAAACCCATTAATCCTACTCCACATTGTGCTCTATTTAAAAGGTGAAGAAAGATGTATTCCAACAGATTACAAGACCTCAGTGACGCAACATACAAACATGAACATGGTGTATGCTTATGTGGCAGTGGCAGTGGCCATGCCTATTGAATGGTTACCGTGGTAGTAAATTATTTGTATGACCTCAAAATGTGCGACTACAGGACACGATGATGGATTTGGCACGTCCTGCATGAAGGTGAGTGCGAAGTCTAACCTGACAACTCGTCCTCGTTCACACGTGTCTTTGTGCGCCCTTGCATTGGGGGCGTCAACTATGAAGTTGCTAAGCTGTGCTAGGGAGGACAATAGCAGTAAAAGCACAATAAAAATGTGAGTTCGTACTCATACGCGACTAGACCATGACCATCTGCCAGACACGTGGACTCTCAGATAACACACGACTTGTGGAGCGTCATGTGTAGCATGAATGTCGTCTTGTTGGCCCAAACCCCTTGTGTTGGTATGCGGTCAATCGTGCGCACGCTGTTCCTGTTCAACGTCCATAATAATTTCTGGAATATTCATTAGTAATTCTAATCATTATCGAAATTGAAGTTGAAATATTGTAAATGACACGTTTTTTACAACTACATTTACCATTTAAATGAGATCATGGTATTCATTACCACGAAACACCACGTATTTCGTTACTTCATGCCAAAGCACTTGCCCATTCATACAGCTGCACCGTTGTGCTTTCATGGCACCACCACCTGCGTGAGAGGATGATATAGGATTTTGTTCCTTCTGTTACAAGTTTGGAGCGACATTAGGCAGTTGTACCTTTATGACAATATTAGAGAAGGGAGTGTTAGTCTCCAGCCTAATAAATTGCCACATAGCGGTGTAAGGTTGTATGGAAGGTAACTTATTGATGTTGATGTGGCTCAAAAACAACCTTTACGCTGTAAATGATCTTCTACTAGTGAGATCCACAATTCGTGGCCCTTCTAGGTAGACAGGGACCCTGAAGAATACCACCTAGTACATTCTAAGTAACTTCGTTTCTACTTGCAAGATTTCCCATATAATAACCAAACTTGCCCATAGCAGGAAACTTAACTGGCATCTCCATAAGAATGGGCGAATAAATAGTAAAAAAGTCTTGCTTATGCAACAACTTCCCATAAAGAATCTAGGAGTCGGCTGTGGCTTTCAACACCGTCAGTACGTAAGCGACAACAAATGGCCAACCATGTATATGCATGTATTTTTAGGAAACGAAAACAAAACAAATAAAAGTAAACAAATCAACTACTTCGAAGGAAGGGTCTTCACACCTTTTAGCATTTCTTTACTGTCAGTCAACAGTCAGTACGATTGGCGCCGTTGCTGTAGGAGGATTGTGGAACAGATATGGAAGGCACATAAACACTACTCTCACAACAGCCACTTCGAGAGGTGGTGGGAGAATCGCATGTGATGTTTCGACACACAGCACTCGTCACGCTGCCGCCTCTGTGGCATGCCTTCAGCCGTTCCATCATATCTGGACGCTCCACCATCAGGCTGTGCAGATTACTCAGTACCTCGTGACAGAAGCCCAACATCTCCACCTTCTCCGTGCGCACACTGGCTTCTGCCTACAACATCAAAGTATGCAGTCACCTCTCCACTCCACTCCCCTACCATCACACCTCTGCTCTCCTCAACACTCCAATCGCCTAACCCACACGACAGGATGCCTTAGTGACCAAATAATCCATACTGCCTCACCCCTTCCCCATGAGTGCACGTGATCAGGCACCACACCGTCGACCTCTGCTCTCCACAACTAATCAATAAATCGATCGGTGACTCATATCCACTCTGACCATGGAGAGGGCGACACCATGCAGCTGCGCAATTTTGTCCGAGATGCGTGCTCGTCTCACACGCTCCATCCTCTGCTTCTTCACCTAAGACACAAAGTGACACACACTGCTTCGAGGAAGGCAAATATCATTGTGGGGACAGAATGGGTGGTCAAAATGTGGAGGGGACATCACTTACTCTTCTTGATTCGATGCGTTGACGAGTGCATGTTGGTGAGGGAACTCTTCCATCCTCAAGGCGTCGTGTGGGTGTGGGTGGGTGAGTAGACAGCATACCCGATGCAGCGATGACATTGACGGTGGGTGTGTGGAACATGAGGATATGGATGCTTCTCTTCTGCAGTTGTGATGACACACGCATTCCTTCACCCACTTGTTGGCTTAAGTGCCATGTGGGTTGAGCTCTGATTGGCTGGACGCTTGTCCAATGGCAAAAGCAGATTTGACGCGGGCAAGTTGGTATTAGCCAATCATGCCAACTCTGAGCATCTGCATGCATTTGCAATGATTTAACATTAAGACTACAGCAAGAAATCTCAATTGATCAGGTGGAAGATGTGTTAACTGCTGTGAATATCATAGGTTAAATGAAGTGGTTCACTTTCAATTAATCATCGCCACCTCTAAAAACATTAAACTCTAACCATGGAAACCTGTGGTGTTAGGGGACAAATTACCTCACTATCATGCACTTTAATGCGCAGCTTTGGCAGATAGCATGCATCGTGCGATTTTTTCTTGAAGATTGTTCTGGACTGTGAAAATAGACACTTTTGCAAACAATTGGCTAATGCAATGGCCCTGTGAGAGTCACAACAAAATTGGACTGTGGTGGAAGAATGCTTGCATCAATCGTGAATTCATTCACCTGCCACAGTGGTGTCAAGGTGCTTCTTTATAAGGCAATCTTGCTTTACAGGTGCCCTATTACTCTTATGGATTTATGAACACCGCGTCTGTGTGGTTTTCCTTTGGGAACAAACAACTACTGCAGAACCTTGAGCTGAGAAACTCACACTTTTAAAGCTAATCAAGCTGACAGATGGACTCACCACTTCCTTGGACGATCCGTACTCATACTGTAAAGTAGGTGGATCTGAAAAATGAACTTAATTCAAGCCATTGCGCCATTACATTCAAAGAATTAGGTTGCTGTACCACCTTATAAAATCAATTACCCTTCTGTCTCCAAGGTCTATGTGGGGTTTTGATATGCCAAGCTTACTGCATAATCGGTTAGTTTTCAAGGGGTCCCAAACGGAGCTAGGCGGGGTGAGGATCTTACTCCAGACGCACGGCCCCCTCTGGCATGATAAACATTCATGCACACTGCTTGCTTGCTTGCTCGCCGTGGACTGCTTTCCCCAATTAGCTCCTTTCACGTAAAGGAGCCTTAAATTGGTGCAACTTAGTCAGTTTGCCGCTTAGCTAGGCACATGTCACTGCTGCATCACTTAGCCTGTTTTCCATGTGTCAAGGTCATCACTGAAGGAGGATAATAGTGGTCGTCAGAAGTGACTCTGTTACATGTGTTAATAATCTCTTCATTTATCCTATTATGCCGACCATGAACTTAGAGGATTGTCTATGGCTGTAGCTTATCAGGTGTAGAGTGTCAAAGATAAACCGATCCATCGTGGAATTGAAATCCAACTGATCTACTGCGGGAGTGATAAACGAACATTATACCAAAATAGGTAGAACATCCGCCTATTTAAGCTAAACATGGAAGTATGCGTTTGTTTGAGAGTTCCCCCAGGCTCATACCATACATAGTACTGGCCCGGTGGTCACTCTAAATGCATAGGATAAAACCGCCTGCAGGGATAACTCAAGAGCAATAATACCGAAAATCTTTCAAAGATGATTTATGTTGTCGCTGCGAATTCGAACGCGACGTGATGATAAAACAGGAATGGAAAGGTGGTGCTTAGATAGTGCTGTGGGGATTAAAAACTGGTCTAGAGATATTGTGCTCCCCACATCTCGCCTTCCCGCTGTCTAGTCATCTGTTTCCCATGCAGTGCTTTGAAGTTGCACGCTAATGTCACTCTAGTCCTCTCTTTTACTAGCTTACTATTTGTAAATGTCAGCCCCAATCTTATACGGGAGTTAATACAGTGGAGTCAGTTATGAAAACACCTACCACTAGTCATATCGGTATAACTTGTGGAGCACAGTCACCCAAAATGCTCGCAAAGAGGATGTCTAATTTCCCATAAGCCTCTCTAATGTACTGGAGTAGTTAATGAGTAAATTGAAACCAGAAGCTTGGGGAATTCGATTGCTGAAATGCAACTCCCAAGACAAGGATCACAACGTGTCGAAGGACATCGCATCACGTTATTGAGTTGTTGGTATCTTCATCGTCACCATATACACACTGACTACAGGTGATAAAATCAAGGATGATAATTTAGTTAACCAACTAATTTCTAAACATTTAAATTAAACTATTTTAACAAAATATAGGGCGAGCGGTCAATACTTTCAATGATTATGCACCCATTCCATAACTTTTGCCATTTGATAATTGAGAGAAGAAGGGGAATTACAGGAAGATCCCCTCATACACCAATTTGAATGTATCTGTCTATTTTTATGCAAAAATAAACTGATCCTGTGTTCAGTTTCCATGACCACATAATTTGATCATGCCTACTTGGAAGTTTTTTGTTTCATAGAGAGGTGAGAATACTTAAACGCAGGTATTTATTTCAGGACGCGATTAATTACACCGGGAAAATAGCCAATTTTCTTCAAAGACTATTGCTAACTTGGAAACAAGTGACTCCGTAGATTACGGGGATTATTTAGCTCATGCGAATCTGTATGCCATTGGAATGATCAAAATAAATCTCGACGAGCTCAAATGACAATCTCAATTCAATCCCTGCCCTTCAACCCATGCTGATAGTGTCGACCGAATCTGCTGTAAAGCAAAATTACTTTGCAAAACGTGATCTATACTTCATTTAGCTCTTGCAAGAGACAAAGAAACCCATTATTTCTAGATATGATCCCATTAGATTAAGATATACTGTGCAACAGTGCACAACTAAAGATTGACTTAGAGCTAAAGGATTGCAGATATAGTAATTGCAAAATAATCAAGCGTGGACGTTTTTGATGTTTTGGATATTCATCATTTGGGATGCCTTGCCCCAAACTAAGACAAACGTACCAGATCTTTCACATTTAAAAAAAAAAATGGACGCAAGTATGGCCGCTCAGATTCTGCCACTGTCTCATTTAAAGTTTTTGACAAACAATCTTCGCTGCCCATCTTCTCTTGTCATCATTCACTGTTCATTCAAGACGCATTGAGAACAATTCATAGTCTTGATTGCTAAAAATTACAGAGGACGGTGTTATAATGCATTATTCTTCCAAATTACGCATTTCTAGACTAGAGAATCGTATTATTGCTTATGTATACGTAATATGGAGGCATGCAGAAGACAATGAGAGAGGGGAATGGTCGAGATAGCACATGCCTGAATTGCTGCCTTCGGAGGGTAGTGGACGAGTGGCGGAAGCGAGGATATGCGACAGTTGAGGGGTCGTGATGTGAAAAGCGCACAATCGTGCTAATGTACATATTTCACTTGCCTTCCTCTATTTAATAAACCACACCTTGCAATTATGCAATCTTCTTTACATTATGAAAGAGACCCCTGGGATATTCTATTTTACCTACAATAGAAGAATCCAAAACCATCCTGACAACCTTTTTCTTCAATTTCCCATTTAATTGAGGTATTATTTACAGACGTTGGAAGTGTTTTTTGAGGAGGAAAGAAAGCGTAGGGGAAGGCGGAGGAGGAGGAGGAGGAGGAGGCAGGAGGATAGCAATGGGAAGAATGGTGTCAGGTCGGTGGTTAACATGTGATGCTCAGTGAACAAGTGGTGTATCTCCGAAGCTCATCACATGTGTGACACCAATACATACCAAGATGGTCAAAGCGAAAATAAAAAATATTGTTTATGAAACGAGGCTAAATGCTTAGTTGTTCTAAAATCACCATCTCAAAGGTAATAGTACTAGGCTAGTGTCTTCATATCAAACGAGAGACAAATCATGTGGTGAATAAATTACTTTCACAAATGCATCTTCAGTTTAAGATTTTAGATTGGTTTATTTAATACAAAAGTCGCGGAAACATTTCCATGTGACATGCTTTGATGAGGAACTCAGAGCAGACGGTCCAGTTACTTCCCAGAAAGGGTGGACTCTTTATTATTTCAAATCGCTAAAGTTGGATGATCTCGGACACTAATACAATCCCTTTAGTGGTTCCCGGTTAACCCATAGTTTGGATTGTAAGCACCACTCTGATAGCTAAAACAACCTATGATGAATTTTTGGTGGTCTGTTTACCCTCCCTCCCTCCTTCTCAATGATGCTTAATGAATAAGTACCAAGATTGTAAGGTAAAGTACCTTGTTTTCGACCATCCTCCCCAGCCAGACCCTTTTTATCAGATTAAGTTGAACAATTGCTAACTCTTCCTTCTTGCCATCCCGACAAATCCGGAGACGTGGATAATGGGGAAAAGCTAGGCGAATTAAAGTGTTCTCTAGCTATCCCTTTGTGATGTCTACCTGTTGCAGCTTACACACCTCTAATAGCCAGCTTAAAGAGAGTAAGGAAGAAGGTAGATGTAAATTCATACTATGACACCTTGTCACTGAAGAAAATGAGTGGCAGTTGCTTAGGCGAACCCTTTGCCTGCGTATTTATCGGATGAACTAGAGGAGTAAAATGGCACTTACGATCTCACCTAAGATCATTATTTACATCTCTTATGCTAAATAAAAATTTGACATTGTGGTAGGCTTTCAACTTTACTCCGCAGGGTAGACGTGGTGAATTTTACCAATAGAAGGTTTTTAAGTTATGGGGAAAATATGACAAGTAACAACAACTCTACAGTTTGATGTGATTCTACCAGAAGGGTAATAAATTTTACACTAGTACGGAGGAATTAAACCGAACATGATACCAGCTCGTCTTGGGGAAACTTTTTGAATTTATTACTGAATCGGATTTGTTTTAAATTTGAAGAAATAACAACCGCCTTCCTACTGTCACGAGAAGAATGTTGGTGGCACAATTGTGCCATCACATAGGCAATTCTGTCTCCAAAGATAAATTATTTGAAGGATGAATTTCCTCCAAAATTGTGCCTAATCATCACCCACCCCCTTTTACACCATTGATGATTGTTTGACATTTACAATAACTCGCAATTTTAGAATCTACTTTGACTATGGTAATAAAGTGGTGGAGGGTTTGTGGGACTAGCAAGAGTGGCTGCAAAACTGACAAATGGACACGTTTCCCAGCTGAACTCCAACTGTGAACCAATTCCGCTTTGCATTTGGCCAATAAGCATAACGTTGAACGTACAAAACTAGCTCGAATTTCTAACACATTTGCGGAGCTACACAACCTCATCCTCTCTGTGGTTGGACAAGACGAAAGTCCCTCGACAATTTTTTGATTTACCATGACAACGACGTGTCAATGTCGTGGTGCCTGGTCATGTAGGCCATTCGAGTGGACGACGTTGACGACGTTATGAAGTCAAAGCGCATTAGCCGGTACGACAGGTGTATTTACATAAGTGTAGTGCAGTGCTGCGGAGAGACGATGCCGTTAAATAATTGCATCTTCCTCGCAGGCCGGAAGCAGTGCTCGAACGGAGAAAGCAGAGATGTGGAAATTCTGCTAGGAAGCATTTGGTTATTTGCGCAACCAAACTCTTTCCGTCCCCAGCTCTACCTCTGCCCCATCCATACTTCTGCTTCCAGCCTTTCTGTTTCAACTTATTCAACCACTCCTCGTGACAGTGGTGTCCACGAGTTACCTGCAACAACACCCAACTCTCGCGCTCAATCATCCTCCATCGAAAACAATGGCGTCTACTCCACCGACTCCTCTGTGCAATTTAAGATGCTTCTGCCTCTAATTCCTCCTATTCAACCTCCCGGATCACCTCTCTTGATAGCGATTCCACGAGTCACTTGAGGTGACATCAACCTCAGCCGTTCTCTCATGCCTGAACGCTCCAACGACAGGTGGCAGAAGCACAACACCACCACCTTCTCCCTGCACACACTGGCTTCTGCCTACAACACCAAAGAATGCAGTCACCTCTCCACTCCCCTACCATCACACCTCCGCTCTCCTCAACACTCCAATCTCTTACCCCACAGCACAGTCAACCTCTGCACATCACAACAAATCAATAAATTGGTCCGTGGATCACATTCACTCCGACCATGAAGAGGGCGAGACCATGCAGCTGTGCACTTTTGTCCGAGATGCGTGCTCGTCTCATACACTCCATATTCTGTTTCTTCACCTACGACACTAAGTGAGACATACTGCTTCGAGGAAGGCAAATGTCATTGTGGAGACAGAGTGGGTGGTCAAAATGTGGAGGAAGCGCCACTCACCAACATGCGTTGACGAGTGCATGCTGGTGAGAGAACTCTTCCATCCTCGATGCATCGCATGGGTGTCGATGAATTGAGTGGACAGCATAGCCGATGCAGAGACGACGTTGAAGACAGGTGTGCGGAGCATAAGAATGCAGGCTCTCCTCTTCCGCAGTTGTGACGACACGCGTATTCCGCATGTGGATTGAGATCCGATTGACTAGGTTCTTGTCCAGCAACAGAATTATACGGTACCTGCACATGTTCGTGGTAGTCAATCACGTTAACTTGGATTCGAATTTGGCCTAGGTTTTAACAACACTTAAAATTGAGACTTGAGTGAGAAAAACAAGTTTAGTGTCGAAAAAGTATGACTAGGGAAAAGATGTATTATCCTCAATAAATCACCACTTATCATTGTTACTTCAATAACTCCCCTCAACGTAATGGACCTTAAAGTGGAGCTTAAGCAGATCCCAAACAAAATATAAATTCTTTCCAAGGTTTTTTCGGACCGTAAGTGCAGGAACCCTTGCAAACAATCGAACAATATGACGGTCATTTGAGGATTACGAAATAAGTGAATTGCAGCGGAAAAATGCTTGTTTCAATCACTTACTTAACTTGTGGCCTCTTCAGTCTCCACGCTCCCCTACTACAACTGCTATTAACATACTCTTTCATCGCCTAGAAAAATCACCTCTATACAGTTGTACCCCTGAGAATGATTCGACTGCAACGCAATGTCTGTGTAAACGCACGTGAAGAGGAGATTTGAGGAAACTCACATTGCAGCAGCTCCACCTGAAGGGCTTAATACTTCCTCAGGTGATCTACATTCAACTGATAACTTGGTCGACATGTCTGCCCTCTTACGGCTCACTGTTGGCAGGATGTAGGCTTGAATTCAATGCGGTGAGGTACGCCACGCCAACACGTCTTGCGTTCCATGCTGTCTTGGCACTCGAAAGGATTCCTCTTAACGACATGGATGAAATGCTACAACGCTGAGTTATTAACCGGTCCTTCCTTCCACTTTCGCTAATCATCAAGTTAACAGTTCCCAGAGCGTCGAATATTGCTACCTATACGGTAACCCCCATCTCAATGATGAAACTAAAAATCAACTACTGGTTTGTCAAATACACATTTGCTTCATTAAGGAATTACTAGAGTATGATAACGCCCTTCCATTTCCGTATTTTTCACTACCTCTAAGTAGACATTAATCGTGCGATTCGCACCATCAGGAGTCGATGACAATGCTGAGGTTGTACAATCTATTCCTTGTAAGGCCACCTTGCAGCCGCGACCAGAGATGAATCGTTAATTCGTTGGTTATGGGTTCTGTAATCGAGGCTGTGAGCCAGACGACCATTCTTTCGTTGGTCTACATCCTTATTATTGCCGTCTTGCTACTGGCACCATACAGAATTCACAGCCTCATCATGCACATCATAAGTATCGCCATACCCCTCAGTCATGCCTACCCATGTCCTCTTCACGAATGCTACTACTGCCACATCCTCTAGCAAGTGAGTGACGTCCGTCCACTCCCCAACTACTCCTTGTAATTCCTATATCCACCAACGAATTAGGATGTCAAAGGCTGACGCCACCCTTGTAATGATCGCTCAGCCCATTCACGATGCTGCAGTGCAAATCGTAGATCCACAATCATATACACCCAAGGCTGGGCAAAATTTCATCAGATCCAATCTGCACAAACTCTGGTTCAGTCATTGGTAAATGATTCGTTAACTTGGTACACAATTGTGGTTCATGTATTTTCACAGCAAGAATGTTGCCGTCAGAAAACCATCCAATGTTAGACACACAATGTTGAGGAATGCGTGAAAATGTCATGTCTTATGCAAAAACGAACTGTCCAACCACTCCACTCCATGCTTCGGAACCTCTCCTGCCGGCAGTCCAAACACCTCTCCCTTTCCACACTCATCAAAAGGCTGGCCATTGTTTACAAAAAAGAAAGACCTTCTGCTTTAGGAGAAGAAATGAATAAATGCAAAGCATACATAGAGTAAATGAGAGCTAAAGTCAAAGCTGTTTAAAACGGACGACAACAAAGTAAGGAGATGCAGTGGCCTTGAGTGAAATGTCACCACCATCTGCTCTACTGCATTATGGGGTCGTGAAGAAATGCAAAGTTATCTTTGCCAACAACAGAATGCATGTTCTCCTTCAGTTTTATGCACATCCATCAACTGCACTGACACAATAACCAGATCCGTGTTGACAACGGAATGGGCATCAACAGTTATCAGCTGCTGGTTCCTGTGCAAAGTCTCGGTAGTACGGATTACCTTTACAGCTTACTGCTGTGCTACAATGAATCAGATTCTAAAAGTGGAAACTCCACGACCGGTAGGTTCATTGACGGTATCCTCAACCGTAGTCCCAACAACTCGGTTCATCAGTTCGCCCGTTTGTATCCTTCGGTGACCTCTTCCGTGCGTCAGATACAGCCTCTACTCTTCACTTGTGAGTAGGTGATCACGTTAACTGAATCCGAGACTTTTCGGAATCACACGATGCGTGTGATGCTCGACCATGCACTCACTATGGGAGACCTCAATCAACGTGCCGCCGAACCGTGACCTACTCCACGGTCTTTTGCATTCTCCTCCACCTCAGTGTCATCTGTGCTTCAACGTCTACCAAATGCCCAACCTTCCCGTCTTGGAGTGCTTAAGGCATTTCAATCTTCGAGATTGTCAGCTAGTTGAACAACGCTTCATTATAAGGTGATAAATGAGCCATCAGGGGAACCACTTTGACCCCTGTCTCATAGTGCTGGCTAACTAACTCACATTGTAGCCTTTTGTAGGTTCTGTGCTGTTTGCTATCCCGATACACCCACTGAAATGTGCGACGTCCAGTTCGTTTTTTGCCACATCTCTTCTGCTCCTTGTCACCTCTTGTATGTTCACCATCGTCAGCGCTTCGTCTCTCCTCTATCGCCATATTCTTCCCACGTGCATTCGGGTGAACCTAGACCAAATTAGTTTTGACACACTCGCCTTTGCTCTCCCGTTCAGCCACTTTGACTGACACAGTCAATAAGCTTAGCAGTTGCTGCTCAATGGATGAATCCAAAACCACTTTTCCAACCCTTTCAAAAAGACATTTTGTCAACTGATTATTGTCAACATCTGCTTTCACTTACGCACTCAAGCACAATGGTTGTACCGAGTGGTTGGTGCATTACATCGGGCGAAATGACGCCAGTTAGGCAGAGAAGGCACCATGGTGCTTCATTTTGGACTTCAGCACTCCAAGAGAGCACAGAAAATGGGCAGTGCCAGCCGAAATGCTTCAACATGTCCTTTCCTTCCGTAGTCAGCCAAAACATGTGAGCAACTTCACAAGGTCACATAATCTTGAAAAACTTCCAATGCTCCATGCTACGTCAATTATTTCGCCGGAAATTCAGATCAAATGCGTGGATCAACTCTCTCAATTGGATAATAGAGAATGACGATCTCTACCTACGCACCAACTTAGTCGCCCATCTATTCCCAAAAAGAATCAAGACGTCGGCAAATCTTCCAACAAAAATTTACCACCACGCTTCTAGCATACAAAGTGCGCTGTGTTACCGCCTTTGGATTCAGAGGCCCCTTAACTGTCATGGCTTCAGTGCCTCAACCAACTGTCGTTGCTCACTTTAATGACTGGCAGAGAATTGTACTGTACAACCAAGGGCGGCGCAAAAACGTACCATAACAAGGAGACCTCACCTAGCATTCCCCTCACTCCTCTTAACTTCCGCCTCTTCTGTGTCACCATGGTAAATTTACTTCAAACTCAAACGACTAGGCTTCAAAACACCTCTGACATCAACACGCCAAGCACGTTAGTGGCAGAGCAATGAAATGTGCCCTACATCCAAAGTACTTTTACACGGCAGTGGCAACTTGCGAACCAACAACAGAACAGATAGCAGGTGCATCGTTGAATCTACAGTTGACCAAAAATGACCACCCGATCGGTGTCGCGAAACAACAAGGCGTATTAACAACATTAAGACTAACTGCCTTCCCGCCTCGACCTTCTTTCTTGAGTCCCAGGTAGGTGCAGTCTAGGGTGCGTTGGCAGTCGCATACAAATGACCAGGGTAGGCGTTCAGAAAGACAATATTTATTCTATACATAACTTAAATACACTGATTCTCCCACCTCATCGGTTACAAAGCCTCCTGTTCATGGCTGCAGCCTCTCAACCTTCCCTTACGTCGGCAGTAGAAGACTGTACCCCATTACGTTCCCGGGGTCAGTCCAGGACATTAAGTGTCTACACCAAAAAGTGGCGGAAACAACCCACCAGCAACAGATTCGCCATTCAACGCGCAAAAGTACAAGGGAAATTCATGATAAAAGCGTCAAAAAAGCCACTGAGAGGACGACCAAGCGACGTCCCATACATTCAATGCGATCGTGCATATCGTCGGACCACTTGCTAATGCGGTGGAGAAAATTGCACCAGGCTTATCTTTGACGTGGCTAGAATAAGAGGGGAATGCAGCAATCTCCCAGTATCACCTGACCTCAAATACTATCCGTAATGGGCCGACTACAGCACTCGAAGAATGGACAGACCAACCATTGAAGCTGGTCACCCTCGGTGGAGTAGTCTGTTCGGACCTCTATGCAAAAGCAAACACATAATACATTCTGCACTGAACGACTCGTCAGTTCACCACTCCTAAGTCTAGCATTTGTACCAGCACAAGCTGATATACACTAGCATTCATTCAATGCACCAACAAAACTCGAGTGCTTTGGGATAAAAATAAGCAACTTCAGTTGGATGAACACATATGAGGCGATGGGCGGGACACGGGACAGATGGATGCATTGGTGAACAAAACCATCCGGTGGAAATAGGCACGCACTGATTAGATCTATCGATGAGACAAGTGATTTGGCATGAGCAAGCGAACTATCCGTTCGGCCAACAGATCCCAACTTCACCTCCAAGTCACCTCTTACCCTTACGACGATGGCCCATCAGGCACAAAATAGCCCACCCTCATTACCAACGGCGCCAATGAAACAAGCAGCATTCTCCAGACAGGAACTATCGGGGTTAAAAAAACACCTCAATGTTGGCAAAAAAACTAGCTGAATTTCGTCTTATTCTTCCTAACATGAGTTTCACCTCGCGGAATCACAAAATAAAAGCACAGACAACATCCCGAAACATCTGCGAACCGTGTGAAAATGTGGAACTAATATCAAGACGGCAGACGAAACGAAAAGAAGTGCCGCGAAAGGTTGCACCCGTCAACCTCCAACTGTTGAAATTAGCACAGCAACGATTCATATGACCACGGCTTTAAGAGCAGGGGACTAAGTAAAACAACGCAGAACTACAAATGCATTTAGATCACTCGACGAAATCCGACACAAGATATGGCCAAATGTCTACAGAGCCAACCCTCATTTAATGGGCAAGATGCCAACACATCAACCATGCAGCTTCCGAATCCCCTTGGCAGCACTACAACTGTAGCATTTCACTTTGCATGCACTTCAGTTTTTTAAAGGCCTTTCGAATCTACATCAAGTACGAGGCATTCCATTCCGTCCAGTGCCAAGCTTAAAAGCAACCAATCTCACTAAAATATCTGCTCTAACGATACTTCTGTGAAGTCTTTAACCTCGCACCACGAATTCAGACGCATCTCACAGAGCTCTTTGTTTTGTCCCAAGGTAACGGATAAGCCATTCAAAAGTTCAAGTTAAAGGTTGAAGCTGAGCCGAGAGTAGACGTGGCTCAATCGGCGGATCCACCAACCGCAACCTACGCATAAATTCGTACCCGCAACAACACTACATCACTTAAGGGGCTTAAAACTGGTGGCAGCACCTCAATGTATGACGAAGGAGGAACTGTCATTGTAAGCAATGCTTCCCACTTACAGTACGTCCCGACCTCATCGCAATTTGTCACGCGAAAACGTATTAGAGGGACTGCATCAAACAATATGGCACAACCGAATGCTGTCGAAACATGAAACTAGAAAATGTGGACACCGCAAATAACCTATGAGTTCAGACAAATCACAAACTGTTTTCCTTTCAAACAGCCACAAAGTACAGCATTTCGTCAAACATACTTCGATACATCGAGTATGCAAGAGGGATAACCGATAAAGCATGGCTACGCTGACGAAAATGCCTGGGAATGCAGATCATGTACCAGGGACAAGCAGACATCTGCCAAGCTAATCTACACGATATCTTTAGAATCCAACCAATTTCGCATAGACATCCACCCAATAAATCAAAACATGCATTGTTTGAAATCGACTGAACTTGCGCCAAGACTCAATGGCATAGGCAAGGACAAAATCTCACTCACCTTTGCATTTAGCACAAGCCTTTTCACGAGCAATGCCTCCTACGCACGAGATTTGATGCAAACCCTCGAACTTCTTGTCGTCAGACTTGTCCTTGTGAAGGCAAACAACAGCATGGAAAGGCACACCAACACGATCCCCGCGTAATTCGCAATTTGAAAACAAAATCCGGAACCTGTTTTACTGCATCAAACCACTACCGGAAATTAACGCATTTTGTGAAATGTGTGATCAAGCAAAAATGCTCCGCTAATTATTAGTTTAGCTTAGCATTGGTATTGGGCTACGATCTTCAAAACAATGAAGAGGTCATTTATCGAAGGGGAAACCGTCATCCACAGGGCATAACCGATTCAGCTGTTCAGATTATCTAATCTATTTAATAAGGCTTGTTTTGCGAAGCACTTTTGTGCGTCATAAACCATTGGTGAATTCGTGGCATTTGTATGTCCACGTCAGATGAACTTTAGCTAAACTAATTAATCAAGCTTGTGAATTAGTACAATGTCTTACTTAAATACAAACAAGAGAGAGCAGCTTAAAGCTCTCCTCACCGGTTTGGGTACACGTTATTGCGCGTTTTTCACGGAATGTGGTTGAATATCTTGAACTACTTTTAGTTTTATCCTCCATAGTGCCTTGTAGCCGCCTTAGTCTACCTTGAAGTCGTAAAAATCCATTGTGAACGATTGCCTCCTCTTTTCCTTCTCTATTGTACCACCATTGCAATGAGAAGGTTGGATGTTTCTAGGCATCTTTATCATAAGCACCGGATGGATATGCGGTGGGGGAGACGAAGTACTTACGACGAGTTTATCCCGGACTCCCGCCTCTCACCCACGTCATTCGTAAAAAAAAACAAGTTTTGCAGTCATGGCTGTGATATTTTGATTGTTCGAACTGGCGGTTGGCTGGCCTGCGGGCTGTCATTAGACCCCAATCCCCCGGTTTCCAGAATATATGTATTCTGTCGTGGTACGGTGCCTTCTTTTACCTTCAAAGAAGTCTCGGGCGCTACAATGGCGGTGCGAGAGGTGGTACGTTTCTGCTAAAATGGAACACATGAGGCTACAGGCATGGCCTTGCGTCCACGTCACTGAGAAGAATTCAGATCTCCCCGGCTTGAATGCCCGCCTCATCTAACACAGCATTAAGCAAACTACCACAGCATCACAGAATAGCCTTTCGCACATTATGTTCACATCAGATACCTGACAGGAAGGCTTCTCTACTTGTTCTCTTGCCTATCAATTGTCACCTGTTTTTTTTTCAGACCTCGTGCCTCAATTCAGCAAGCGTTTTCGTTTTTACCTTGTTTATTCGCAACTTCAGCTGTACTTTTTAGGTGGCTTTTTGATTGAAAGAATACTACCAAGAATAATAGTGCCAAAATCGAAGCATGTTATCTTATATGGGAAGGGCTTGCATATGGAAATCACATTTTGATAGTAAAATCACATAGATTAAATGATTCTTGACTGTAGTGCTAAACCTTACACGGCAGCTCATCCCACTAAATGAAATAAATGGCAGTACGAGATTGCTTTTATCGCACAACATGAGAACTTCCTAGTTATGTCCGTTGGAGACGGTGGATGCATTCTGTCATGCAACAGTCTAGGCCGTCGGTACGTCCGTAGCACTGTTGCACGTCCTATCCGCACAGATCTGTTATGTCGATTAAAAGCGAAAAAGAGCAACACAAAGACACGTTAGAAAGCACACTCCAGCCAATTTGATTAATGGGGCTTTGGTGGTTCACTTTTGCTCGGTTAGTGTGGGGCATTAATTCCCGACCACCAGGTCAGAGATGGCCTCACGCCTTCTTGGCAGCTTTCTACTGCTACGGTCCTGTGGGGAAGGCTACTGCCTGTTAGGATTGTAGCGCCGCAAAAGTATGGAGGCGAAGCGAACGCGACACTTGCAATGTGATGGGGCAGAACTCGGTTTACTGACTGGATGAGTCAGCGCCTTAACAGGGCGCCCCAATCGGTTGTTGGGCCGTCATTTGAGTCAAATGTGAAGGCAGCATAGAAAGGCCTGAGCGAGCGTCTCACACCAGATGAGGTGACAGGCAACCTTAATTTCGACATTTTCCTCGAGCCAAAGCGAAGTTGCATATCCATGTGCAACCACCATGAAAGGCGCCTCTGAGGTCATTGCGTACGACATGGACACAATTCATAGAACGGTCTTTAGCAGTCAACAGAGCTGAATGCTGACACTGCCTCTGATAGGAATATGTGTTCAAAAGACACAACTGTTTGGTTGAGTGGAACAAAGCATAGCGTCTCGAAAATCCGTTCCGATAGAGTTGTTCCTGCACCTCTCATTTTAGCTCTCTGCTTCACTGGGTCTTGGATGCCTACCGCAAAGGAGAGTCTTAGACCTCTCAGTGGGGATCCTGCTGCACTGCTGATCAGCGTGCAAAAGTGAGGATTCAGTTGAATGTTAGAAGCTACTGCAATGCATGCTGATCCATTTCCCCATACTCAATCATCCTTATCCGAGGCACTGAGACCACCCAAGCTCCTTAGGCAAGTCTTTATAATGTCTTAGCCAAAGCTGCAATCATTCTTCACAATGCCTAAAAGGCATTACGAAAGCGTACAACAGTAATGATCGGAGCTGCCCTCAAAGGTTGCGAGATGGTTGAAGCTCCACGAAAAGCCGATGAAACTCACGTACTTTCGCGCTCAAGCAAAAGCAGCTACCGCTCTTAACAAGTGTTGAAAGCTACCATGAACATGCAAGGCAGATCATGTGGCGATTTAAATCACAGACATTTCAGGGAGGTTTGAGCATTTTATAGATAAGGATGAATCCATCTGCGCCTATTCCAGTTACTCCCCATCATTCTCAAGGCAGGCAGGTTCGGGGTAAGCGACAACAGGTGAGGTCATTTCAGTGCTCCCTCCTCTTGGCCACTTTACAAACTCAGTCATCTATAGTAACCGCAGCCCTTCAGTGGAAATTGGCCAACCTTCCACGAGGAATCTCAGCCCTCACTGAGAGCGTTTGCAGTATGGGACTTAAAAGGGATATTATTACTGACGCATAAAAGAACAAGCCGAGTGGTAGCTGAGCTCCATTCCACCATTCGTTGTCTCAACTGCTCACAACTTGTAGTTGCCTAGGCTCTTGCCTCCACCGATTCCAGGACGCTTAGGCAATGCACGCAAAGAGTTAGAATTAACTAGTTGATTCGTGAGATCTGTTCGTTGTGTAGGAAATGACACACGTACGAAAGTGTATGATCAGGTCAAAATAAGTTAATTTACATTGCATTGTGGAGAGCATAGTACGCCCCTCTCGCCTCCAATAGAGCGTTCGGCGTGCCCCACTCTACTGCTTTTCCCCGTTCCAACACCACTACCAGATCACAGGCTTCAACAGTGCTCAATCGATGCGCCACCACTAGACACGTGCGTCCACCTTTCTTCATCGCCTCGTCCAAGGCTGCCTGCACTACTCTCTCACTCTCGCTGTCCAGCGCCGCTGTTGCTTCATCCAACACCAACAATCGCGGATCCCGGATCAATGCTCTGGCAATCGCAATCCTCTGTTTCTGCCCTCCTGACAGCCTAGATCCTCGTGGTCCCACTCGTGTCTCGTATTGCTCTGGCAGGCTGCTGATAAAGGCGTGGGCGTTGGCCTGCTTAGCCGCCTCAATTATTGCTTCCATGGGTACGCCTGAGCAGATGCCTTCGGCACTCTTGAAACGATAGTTGAGACCATAGGCGATGTTCTCTCCAATGGTGAGATCAAGGAGGTTGGGCTCCTGGGAGACCACTCCGATTTGCCGACGGATCCAGTTCGGTGCAAGGCTGCGGATGTTGATGCCGTCAAGAGTGATGCCTTCGGTTAAATCGGTGTTTGAGGAGTCGTAGAAGCGTTGTACAAGTTGAAGGACAGTTGACTTTCCACAACCGGACTGGCCAACGAGGGCAACACTCTTACCTGGCGGTATCTTGAAGGTGAAGCCCTGTTGACATTGGGGCGGAAAGGGTAATCTAACCATTCGCTAATTATGCTTCAGGGAGGAACAAAAGACTTCCATTCATTCATTCATTCATGACTGTGCTAAAGACTTCTCATATGGAATACAAGTATCAGAATGACAGCCACTTTCTGATGCAGTTGTACTTGTTTTTGTCTCTTACGACACCAAAGTCACTCCCTGATTTTCAGGTCTTGCAACGTAGTTATGGACAACTGAAGAGGTTGAATTTGGTGCTAATGTTGGTGGAATGATACAGGAACACTAAGTTCTACTCGCCCGATTGGATGCAAAGCCATACTCAACAGAAGAAAGGCGTCCAGTGCGGGTGGCCGAGTCTGTGGAGATTGCGAGCAGAACAGTAATTAAAATCACGTCAACTTTTGGAGACCCCTTCAATCTCAAGCCTACTTGACTACAAGTAATGAGGTCAGATTGAAGTTGGTTGGGTGGGATGTATGGTTCATGAAATAGGCACTTGACTATGTTGTAAGAGACGAGAAATCCAGATGGGAATTCGGTCAAGCTTGAAGTGGAGGCACAGCGATGGAAAAAGTGAATCCAGAACTAGTTCAGAGGTTTTACTTTTGGCAATTATTTCCATGGAATTCATTTAGCATAGGGAAATTGACTGCAGTTCACTACATTTCACACTTAATCAAACCTTAGCAAGTAGATTTCCAACATTTAGTTCACAAAGAGGGTGTGACAAGCGAACCAATCAGAAAGTAGGCAAAGTAGAACTGACGTTAGACAAGAAGGCCATCGTTTGACCTTCGTTACTGCCTTGCATGCAGTTTTAACACCCAAGATTACCGTAGTCATGACCAGTACACAAGAAGACTAATGGAGGTCACTATGAATCCGACCCAAAACACGACTGAGGCCGTGTAGCGTGAAGGTCTGCGCATGTCAACTCAATCACTGGTCTTTCATCTATTCACGTGCAGAGATGATGCAAGAAGTTGGCATTCCATCTTCTTGGCGTTAAACTAGGTTTTACTAACAAGACGTCTATCACTGAAACAAAACCAAGCGGGGAGTCAAGTGTGAGCTGACACCACGTAAACAGTTCATTCACCTCACCATGTTCCCAACAGGCGACTCTTCGCTACCCCGTTACACAGGCTAGCACAAACCAGGTCGTCAAGTTAGAATCCCTTCTAAACCTCTCTTCACCCACACATCCACCACGAACATTGGAGTTGCAGATATAAGTTCGTAGTGCAATGACGTTTTCTTCATTTGTGCAAACAACCAATCATGTTGGCTCTTCCTACTTCATGGGTTCTGCCACCATGTTAGAGCAACGATATTCCCACCACGACCATGCCTTTTTGCCCTCCACATATTTGCAGAAAACCTTCTCCTATAATGCTATGCTTTATGAAAGGCTTGGTTTTCGCTACAGTGCTTTCTACCACCCCAATCCTCCTCCCCAGTGATCTCACCTTGAGCACGGCAACCTGCCTGCGTGAAGGGTAGCGGAAACGAACGTTGTTGAAAACGATGTTCCCGGTAAAGGGGGCATCGGGGAAATCGCCGTGGTCAGGCTGCAGATGGGGGCGACGATGGATGATGTCAAGAATCGCCTTCGCTGCCTTCGATGCCTTCTTGGCATCGGGTGCAAAGGACACCGCGTAGCCGATGTTGGAAGCTGCGAAACTGATGGCAAAGAAGGACCTATGGATGAAAAGGGAGGGCCTTTAGTTCCCATTCCCACCCACGAACTGTGCATTTTATCCATGTTGCCTCAAGTCGAGATTACTTTGAAGAGAGCAATTAAAACTCCATTTCCCATTTCTACACCTCTCGTACCCTACTGCATCAAACTCCACCGCTATCATAATTTTTAACTTTCCGATAAAATTCCTGCATCCGGTCAACTTGGCGTTTCGATTTATTAACCGATGAAGTGTGACATTTTCCTGCAACAGACCTCCAAAGCTGCAACATGGTGACGTCACCTCTTTCGAGAAGAATCCCACCCAGATAGAAGACACCGCTGAATTCGAAGCTCATGAGGGAATTAGCGATGGCATTCACCAGAGCGTAGCGTGCCACACCTTTGAGGATTTGGCTGTGAAGTGGAAAGATGACGAATGGAAAGGGACTCGCCTGTGTAACCATGCAAACGATGAGCGTCAGCTAATCAATCCAACCATCTCATCAGACGTTCCATCCAAAAAGGCACACACTCCAAATTCGGTTACAACTCAAACAAACTAATTACTAAACCGTCCGTCCCTCTATTCAACCACCCATTCAGCGAACAAACCATTAAATTCACCATTCACTGACATGTTCCCCATTCGTCCAATCATCCAACACCCCTTCGTTCTTCCATCCACCCACTCCATTTATGCTGGAACCCATTGTCAAACACTAATCCAAACATCTCTTTTCGCATTCAGCTTAACGTCAATTTAACTACCAATTCATCTAACTGATCGTCAATTTCCCTAGCAATCTATTAATACGTCCACACCTTCCAACCGAATTAATACGGATTAAAAGTCTGGCCGCCTTTCCACCACTCATTCAATCAACCATCCAAGCGATTTCCCATTACTTCACCGTAACAACGATGCGTTCTCCAAAAAGTCAATCTCTTCTACTCTAACAAATAAATAAACCACCCAACCAACCCCCAACCCATCATCCCCTTACCATATCAGCTGCTTCCTTATCCATTCCTCCATCCATCTCTTCACTTAACTAGAACTTAAACCAACCATTCATCCATTGCGATCTCTATTCAAAAAGTGAACAAAAGTCAACCATTCTAGCTGCCAGTCTACCCGTACGTCCATCTGCACAGCCAATCATCTGTCAGTCAATCAGCGGATTAGTCCTATCAAAAGGATTCCCAATTGCTGAACATGCCTTCTATGAAATACCATTGTTATCAAAACCATGACTTACGAGTTCGAGAGAAGGGCTTGACTAGCGTAATTGCCAACAAAGTACTCCTCAGCCTGCAACGCGGAGACAGTCTTGGAGGCAGAGAAGACCTCCTGTGCCAAGGACGCACCCTTCACACTCTTCCGCGACACCTCTGCACTCCACGTCTGCATCTGGAATAGTACCAATTGCTTGATACCAAGCGCATGCATGCATCTGTGTACCCCTTCAGTGCGGCGCGGAGCTACTCCATTTCTCGCCGCTGACTAGCACAGCACTTCTACACTTCACATTCAAGTCCACTATGCAGAAACGGGAAAGAAGGAAAGAGAAAAGATAGCTGCTGTAAATGTCTTAATTTTCATTGACTTATGCTGACACCTTTGCCGAAAAGTGCATCCTGCAAATAAAGCTACATCTCAACACCTGTGCCTGGCATCACCTTCAGGGCTGACACAGGCGGTGAAACGACAGTAGTGCGATACCCTTTGCGTCCTGCGAAGTACAAGACTGCTATCGCAGGCAATTCAAAGAAAGTTAGTGCGTGAATGGGCCAACTAAGTGCTGTCGAAAAGGTACTTGCTATGGGTGACTAATGCCTGCAAGGGCTCTCGATGGAGGAGGTATTCCAACCACGTTGACTGTTAAGCACGGCGTGCAGAAATAATTTATTCAACTACAGAAAACTTACCTATTCATTTACTTATTTACTCTTTTAATCATCCAAATGTCTACCCCATCCACCCATTCTGCTAAGCAACCGGTAGGTGTTTAACCAACTATCAAAGGAATAGGAAAGTAAAAGAAGGTTGTGTTTGTGAAAGACTGAACAGACAAGTAAATCATGTAACCCTCAACCATTCATGGATCCACTTAAACATTCCTCCGTCTACTCGTCACTTCTACTTACAAACGAGAAAGGAAAGGCTTTACAAACGAACCCCAAAAGCGCCAGCAACGACTAGAATGGGAAAGTAGGCGAGGGAGACAAGGGCGACCTGCCAACTAAAGTAAAAACCGATGGAGAGGGAGGAGACGATGAGAACCAACACCTCCATCATGGAGGCCAGTCGACGCCCCGTCATGTTCTGCAGCGTCGGCACATCAGCTGCCAGTCGACCCGTTAGGGCGCCTGGCTGATTCTCTGCATTGTCAAACCATCCAACCTCCTACAATTGGAGAGAGGGCCAAGTTGGCTCAACACTGTAGCTGCTGTAGCTTCCATTTATACAGCTGCTCATCCATCCACCCATCCATCCCATTCATCAATCCGTCCCCTCAGATTATCATGACAGTCGAACATTCCACTACCCATTAATTTTGCTGGTCATCTTTACATCAGCTTCTCCAGACACCTTAACTCCAAACCATCACCAAACCATTGGCTCAACCTAACCACTCTTTTAACAATTTCAATATCTCTCTGTCGATTCATTCACATGTTCATTCCCTTATCGACTCAAGCTTCCCCTCATACATTCGTTCACACAGGGGAGAAACCGCCGTAGCTAGCTATGGCCTATTCCAAAAATTGACCACAAAACACTTATAGCCTCAACACAATTCACTAACTCACCTGTTTGAGAATGGACTCAAAGAGGAGTATTCGACATCGTGTTGTCAAACGCCCACCTGCCACACCGAATGCGTACTCCTGCAGAAATTCCACAAACCAGACAACCACATTAGAAGCAGGAGGAGACTCCCAAAGCAAGAGATCATCTATCGTGCTTTGTGGTGTGCAACAGGAATGCTTCGCCATCTTGCGGATGAGTGGGAAATCATCCAGGTGGACGGCAAGACAGGGCAAAGTTAAAGCGACGATGAAATAGTTTCCCAAGAATTTTTGTCCAGATCCCTCAGACTAGGTGAGGGCGTCAATATTAGTAGCAATCTGGAAGAGTAAGGGAAGACTGTGTCAAGTCTGTTCGTCTACCTACGTAGCAACTTAATCGCCTCTTTATTTACGAACGGAAACAAGACGTGGGCAAATGTTTTTGCGGAAATTGACTAGCATGCGATTGGTACACAAAAGGCGGTCGTCGCAGAACAGTTACTCCACGTATTTTACCGCTATAGGACTCGACAGCCGAAATCTACGATATGTAATCCTGCCTTTGGATTCAGCGGTCCCTTCGTTGCGATGGCAAACAGAGGAGAAGGCTATGGTGAGCGCTGTATTCTACAAGCAAGACAAAACAGAGGCAACGTAGCAGAACCTGCCACTAACTTTGTGAAATAGCATTCAATCCAGTACTACTGTCAAGGTGATACTTCATCTTCTTCCATTGCTGCTAGACAGACAAATCCCACCAAAGTTCATGATCCTGAGCAGGTAAGTGAATGGCTTCAATGTGTCAACCTCCTGGCACTGTTGTCGACATTGCAATGACTGGCAGGAAACTGCAGTACAGCTGAGAACACCACAGAAGACAATCCAGACGGGGAGAAGGCGCATAGCATTCATCTCATTCTTCCTAACTTTCTGTTCTTCCACCTCTCCCCACCTCTCCCCACCCCACCCCACCCACTCCTCCTCACATTATTCCACATTTAAACGCTGGTGCCTCAAGGTACTTCCACGATCAACTTTCCACGTGTGCTAGTGACGGTGAGGTGGCATGTCTAACATCAAAATTATTTGTTGCATGAGACAAAGCAGGGGCTTGAGGAATAGAAACGAAGGCGAGGCAGGTCATATTGAATTGACGGTTGATACAATATGACCAGCTAACAAACGTTGTAAAGCATTACCCCATCGTTTGACGGTCAGAGACACAACGTTCGCGCTGACCCCTGGAAACCACAACAATGACAGGAAGGGACAGAATGATGAAAGACTCACGTTAAGAGTGTAGCAGATGATGCGAAGGACGGCTAGACCACCAAAAGCGCCACAAATTACTGAGGTGCGATCAAGACGTTTTTGTGAGTCGCTTATAGGGAGGATCTATAAGAGAGGGGGTAACAGAGAGGTATGAGCAGAAGTGTGCCATTGTCCCTACATCCACCTCATTTCACTTCGTCTCATACTCCATTACTTCCGCCTGGTCTACCAACCATCCAACCAACCAACTGGAACACTCAGCTTTTCTCAACTAGCTTGACCCAAAAGCGCACTCAGGAACACGTACACATCGTCACGACGCAGCAACCTGATCTCACATGTCATCATTTAAACTCACCAACATTTTGCCATTCCGTTCCTCTCATCTCTTCACATAAAAATGAACTGATAGAGGGAGAACCAAACCCACCTCAGCATGTTTGCTACCACAGTCCCATTTGCTTCAAACTCCTCAATTTTCTCATCCACACTCCCACATCACACGCATGTGTGTTGTACGAAAGCGCTTCACAAACACGGGTTAGCATAGTTTTGTGGATATTGCTTGTCAATTTTCTTTTCAATCCATAGTGTCAATCGAAAAAGCCTTCAACCTCGACGAGTGGCAAACGGGGTTAGTTCTTGAAAAGCAAGAGGAGAGCGAGAATTCAAACGCGCACCACTTACGTCGTACATCTCGGTGTAGGCGACAATAACGGCAGCCTGCATTCCACCTATCAAGATAGAGGTGATACAGCCCAGAACGAGGTACCACTTTTCCGGTCCGTTTAGACGCAACATTTCCCAGAATGTGTTGGGCTTCTTCCTCACTATCTAGCGCATAAATAAAGTACGAGCATGACAAGGGAACACATGTGATTAAAGTACACCGAAAGGAGACAACGCACATCAGGTCTCGACTGAACTGTTTGTACACCCAGCAACCCATTCCTCCCAATCGGTTCGTTTGTTTATTTTGACGTCAGTCTATCCACCTACTCAAACATCCATACCTGTCCATCAATTAATTAAACAGCATGCCAACCCACCATTCGACCAGTTCAGTCATTCAGTCTATGCAGTAATGTGGTCCGAAGCAAATGACTCCAAAGCCCGTCATTTCTACCATTTGTAGACTCAAAATAGGCCACCACACCTCGGATACAAAGTCGAGTATTAACAAAAAGGCAACCAGGCCAAGTTTGTCACTTCGTGCAAACAAAAGGAGCACAACTTGCTCCCTATGGACCCAACAAAGGACTAGGAAGTGAGGTTTGGAGATTCCACTGCCTGGTAAATGTACCCACATTCGCCAATCAACTTACCATTTCATCAACCGATTCACTCAGTGAGGACAAGACCGTCTTCGCTTCTAAATCACCATCTTCATCCAGCTAAAACAATGAAATTTGCGATGTTGAAGGAGTTACCGCCAAGGTTAACAAGCGAAAGATAAAGGCTCTACAAACAGAAACTCACCCTCTTGAGATCACCTTTTTCTTGATGCTAAAGTGTGCAAAAGAGAACAACTCATCTGGCCTCCCATACTTCAATAAACCTGGTGATTGGCCTACCTAATCACTAGTTGGAGTCATGCCAGCTACAAGAACACCAAAACACCAACTACTTGGAGCTTTAATTCTGGTCTGAGTGCATAAATAACTGCCCAACTACCTAATAAAATTGATAGAGCTAAGTGTCATCGATGCCCTCATCAAGCAGCTTTAAGTCTCCCCCTCAGAAGGGCCCTCATGACACCCACCAGTAGTTCCGAAGCACCTTCCAGACTAATGTGTAAGTTTGACCAGTTTGATTTCACTTCTAATCCAGTAAGAAGAGTAATGTCACCCGACTACTTAAAACGATAAGGAATCATGCAGCGGTTTAAAGGATGAAACCGGCAGCAAAACTGACCTGCTGGGTAGCTCTGGTGATGCTTTCAACGTCATCATCGTTACCTACATAGTCATCATCATCATCATCATCATCATCATCACCCCATTCATCATCCATTCCTTTGAGCTAAAAAAGGAGATAATGAACAAACTTCGCATTTCCAGTTCCTGCAAAACGCAGTACGAAGGTGTCAAATCATGATAAGTTTATTCTCTACGCAATGAGCCCCTTCTCTCAATGCATCAACAGCAAATCCAGATGTTGAACATACTCCACGCATCACGAGATTGGCATAGACTCCACCCCGCGCCATCAGCTCCTCGTGACTGTCCGCTTCCACCACGCGTCCTTTTCCCATCACCAAAACCACATCAGCGTCTTGCACTGTCGATAGTCTATGTGCCACCGTCACCGTAGTCCTACCCTTCTTCGCCTCCCCCAATGCCACCTGCACCGCCTTCTCCGACCTTGTATCCAACGCCGAGGTCGCCTCGTCCAATAAGAGCAGTTTCGGATCTCGAATTAGAGCTCTCGCGATGGCAACCCGCTGTTTCTGACCTCCTGACATGCCACCTCCACCATCCTGTGCCACGAACACGGTCTCGTAAGCCTCGGGCAGCTTTGTGATAAAGTCGTGAGCGTGTGCCAGTCTGGCAGCCGCTTCCACCTCCTCCGAAATGCCGTTCGGCTTCCCCAGACAGATATTCTGCCTCAATGAGCCTGCGAAGAGAGTGGGCTCCTGCGAGACCACTCCAAGGCAGGATCGCCACCAGGAAAGATCGAGGTCACGCAGATCCACGCCGTCAACTGTGATGCGACCCGAGTCAGGATCGTAGAGACGTTGGAGGAGTTGAATTAGCGTGCTTTTGCCTGAGCCGCTAGCACCAACGATGGCGAGGTTTTGGCCAGGCCTAAGGCGCCACGAGAAGTGATCGAGGACAAGAACGTCGGGACGGGTGGGATAGGAGAAGCACACGTCCTCGAAGACGATGTCGCAGCGCAGGAACGACAGGCGAATTTTCTTGTCATTGGGCATCTTATCGATGGGCGGAATCTAAACAGGGAGAATTTCGTGCATAAATCGCCGCCAGTAAACTAATCATGCTGTTCGGCGCATTCAAGATTAGTGCCACATATGGGGTACATCCATCCCCTCAGTCCAAATCCAGCATTACAGCACCACTTTACGATAAATGTCTGAAGAACATTGTGCTACAAATAGATTTGCTGAGCTCAAAACAATATAGGAAATGCGTGACTTTCTCACCCTCAGTATAACTACATTTTTACTTCTAGAGTAGAAGTTAGATTGAAGTAATGAGCGAAAAAGGAAAGTAGGTGAATAGATGAGTGAAATGAACACAGGACAATTGACACAGAACGATGGAGTCGCAATGGATGAATAGCAAAGTGGGGAACCGATAGGAAATTGTGGAACTGCATGAATGAATAGTTGAGTGGATCGAAGAATGAGTAGTTGGGGGAAAAAACGGTCCGTGTGGACGAGTAAATACGTTAACCCAAAGTAGGTTGAGGATTGGACGTCGATAGGCAGAAGAAGGAATTGCTGATTGATCATGCGGGGTAATGGGAAAAGAGATGGCGTTTGTTAATTTACTCAACGACTGGTCCTCATCAAACACACACACACACACACGCACCCGGTCGATGATAGGAAAGATCTCGCCAGCGGCAGTAACGGCGAAGTTGAAATGGTCGAACTCCTGAAAGGCCTGTCCCACTGTGGCCCCAGCGTAGAGCATTGCCAACACCACCAAAACAACCTCACCCGGGTCCGTGGTGCCGCGTCCGACCATGACGATTCCGTGGTAGAAGGTCACCGCCATCAACAAGTAGACAGACGCATCTGTCATTCCCAGCACTAAGGACACAAAGCCATTTCAAATCGGAGTTCATCTTCCAGCATGTAAAAAGAGAGCCTTTAGAATTACTAAGCCCAACCAAACCAATATCATGACTTTAAAACTAACTCTACCAGTGTTTTCCTGAACCCCTATTTTCACTTTCGCTTTCACAGACCACACTTGCTACTAAGGAATTCACTGACTTCCCGATCGGGACGGGATCGTTTTAATACATGCTAACATTGATTGTGCACCTGCATTAACTCAAAATTCTAACACCTTCCTCCTACTGAATCAGGGTCTAGTACGATCAGTCACTCAAATCCCAATCATCTCTTACCGAAACCGAAGACGATGGAGCGCAACAGCCCAACCTTTTCCGCCTCCGACAGCTCCTCCGCATAGCGCTTAGTCTCCCTCTCCTGCCCCTCAAACGCAAGGATAGTCTTTACTGCTCCCAACACCTCTCCTGCAATCCCATTAGCTCTCGAGTAGGCGGCGCGTTCTTTCGCGCCCAGTTTCCGTGTGACAAAACCGACGGCAGCAAAGGAAGCACCAACTAGTGGAAAGAAGGCCGCCGATACCAGCGCCAGTTCCCAATTCTTGATTAAGCTGATCACTGCACCACCGATGAAGATGAAGAGGTTCTGCACAAACATACCCGCCTTTTCACCCAATCCTGCTTCGATTTTATCTACTCCCTCAGTCAGTCGAGTTATAAGAGCCCCCACATTGGCGCCATCAAACCAGGCTGCGTCCTGCCGTAAAACACCCTAGCGAAATGCCAGTAAACTGCTGCAACAAAACCAACCGAAAAGAATAGGTGTCGTATGCGTCTGGCTTGCCTTCGAGCACAGAACTGCAGGCAAAACATCTGCATGTAGGCAACTAAGAAAGTGACGGCACCCAATATAGCCATTCTCTGAATTGTGGTTTTAGAACCACCCTGAGTAGGAGAAATAAAATCATTGACTAAACTGGAGAAGAGAAGGAACGATAATTGAGTTGAGACGCCAATCAAGGCGCTAGCAACTACACCAATGATGAACATCCCAATCTCGAGAGGCGGGGCATATTTGAGTAATTGGTGGTATCGAACACGAACAATCACCTCGTCTCTAAACGCAAAATAAAAACAATAAAGTAACTTGCCGCAGGAACTCGCCTTCTGTGTGGTCAGACGCTAACGCCTCGACCATTGCGAAACACCCTTCGAAAATGCGCGATCGTGCGGACCACTAGTATTTATCAAATTGGTTTGCTTAAACGTAAGCGACCAATCTTAGAAAATGAAAACAAAATAGGCGTAATTGCCCAAGCAAAGATTAGATTTAACTGCGCAACTTCAAAATAAGCGAAGTAAAATGTGCTAAAGGGTGTGTTGGCACAAATTATACCGGAGTAATTTACCATTATTTCCACCTAATGCTATCGAGGATCTCGGTCGCCAATCCAGCTATTTTTTTTAGTTTTAACGCATACAGTGCGATCTGTGTGGGCAGTTAGCGCCGCAATTAGGCGCACATATTTGACTAGAAAATGCCGATGACTACGTGCAGCAAAGATGCAACCATTGGGCGCGTTTTTATAACTTCTGGGATAAGCGGATTCTTTTCGATCCGTCTTGCAAACATGGATAGGTTGTACTAGTATGTGGCAGTGCAGGACTTCCGTATTTTGTGATTTGCGCATCACCTTCGAGCCTAAAGCGTGCTAGCACGAGCTTTCGATTGCACCGCATATCTAGCGGAAGCTTAAACTGCAAAGACTCAAAGCGATCTTAGCAAAAACATCAGCAAGATAATGTGACACTAGCGTGTGTTGATTGCCATAGCAACGGTGTTTGCAACGACAATTGCAGCTAATTATCACGCACTTGGATTTGACATGTCTTCCGATACCAGTCCCACCATCGCAACGGTCTGCACTTCTGCCATGTCTTTTGCCCTCCAGCCTGTTCTGCACGCCAGTTTGACTTATTTTTGCGTAGCTGGGGGTGTCCAGCTCCGCAGCCTGGCCAGAAGCTTTTCTAAAACATGCTTTTCTTTCTACATTGGTTTCATCAGCATCACTAAACTCCCTGTTCGTAGGTTGCTCAATGCAAATGAATAAATGAACGTGCAATTTCCTCTCATTTTCGCTCCTTTCTGTTAAAATAGACAGTGTAATTTGCGTTTAGACACGAAGGCATAATTTGTAGTGCCTCGAAACTTTCTCAAGGGAAAGAGAAGATATAACACGCGGGTGGGATACACACATGTTTGGAAAAGAAGGAACTGAGACGAGCCTACCCAGAGATGGGGACATGGCAAACTAAGTGATCGTAATTCACACTGCAACGAAAGGTAATTTCTAGGCCTGGTTGATGCCTGTGGTTGGCCTTAGGTCGACTTCATTTGCTAGCCTTATAAAGGCTTCAGCCATAGCGCGACACATTTAGTCTGATGCTCGTCTATGGAGTGGACCTAACCTGGCTGTCCATCCCACCATACCACACTGGGGGTCTTGTACTTGGGGCTTCAACCGCATACCTGGATCGGATTCGGCTTCACACTGCTGTGATCACAAATGTTCCATTGGAAATGCTTCAAGCAGTATGCCTCATCGAGATAGTTGCTCATCCGAAACATACTGTGAGATGTATAACTGCGGGCAGCACCGCTCCACCATCGACAGCTTCACTGCTGTGACGGCTTCTCCCACTCCTACATTCGCATTCATGCCTGTGCCCTATCGCTACTGGGTGAGAGGGCCTTCCTTCTCCATTATCGTACGTGTCCGAGTCGCAACCAATGCGAGTCTCGTCTACATCACCCTTTTTCTCCTCTTTGGGTTGACTGATTTTTCTTCGTTTTTACGTACGCTATCTCACCACTAGTCTAAGTTCTTACACCAAGCTCTTTCTCACTGCCCTGTCATCCTCGTTTGCATGAGTTTCCCTAACCCTGAAATCCCACCTCGGGCCACACCAATGGAAGTGCATCGTGCGCAGGTTCAGTTGACGTCTACATCTTATGGTTGGAAGACATTGCACCTACTTTCTTCATCATTGTATTCTCACCTACTTCAGACACAAATTATACTTATGCATTCTACTTGAGTCGACTGACCATTACCTTAATAGCACGATGTTGAGGGCAAAATGGCTGCCACTTGTTGGAATTTGTAGAGCTTCGGTGTTTCTCTGATTTAGCCTACTGTAAGTCTGGAAGTTGTTGAAAATGTCGACAAGGTGGGTCAGCGCTTATTCCATGGCTCCCCTACACTTCGAGTAATTTCTTCTCGAATCTTTTTGCCGAAGCAACATGTGTAGCGTCCCGAGGCTCCCTTTAAGGTAAGAGAAGGCGCAGTACTAGGACAGAATATATATATTCCGGGAACAGAGGACTTGGGGGCTGTTGGCACGGCCCGGAGGCCGACCAACCGGCTAGAACAAGATGGCCACCCAAGTGACCTAAACCGGTAGTTCGAACAAACAATGTTTTACAACATGCGCAGCAGGAGCATGCTGTTTCATTCAGCTTCGTAGGGGAGTTAATCATTAGCATGTAGACTCCTGCAAATTCTAGCTAGTGGAGGTTATTTCTTCAACGGAAGAACCACAGTAAGGCCTCTTCAATAGCAACGGCTGGATTGCGAACGTCGTGAATGCTTCATTGTTGCAGTGCACTCGTGGACGCTTGCTATGCTGTCTAACAAAACGGGAAATTCATGACGTTGCCACCACATGCACACGCTCTCCTGTGAGTGGGGTGAATGCAGACGGCGCAAGCTGATCACCACAGGTAAACTTTGACGTAAAATCGGATGTACTTGAGCAGATGAGTGGCAGTCTCCACGTTGTTCCTACACTCCAGCGATTTTCCATCAACCATTTAAGTCAGTGACCTGTGCAAACATGTATACTACCAAAAGAGATAAACCGTATTAACTGAAGTCAGGTGGAATGCATTGATAGGTGACCCAATTGATACAAAAGGTGAAAAAGGGGAAGAGAAGGCCGTGATTAAATGTTTTTTTTTGGATTGTAACTATCAGCTTACACCGATTAGCGTAAATGCGAGTGAATCCCGAGTGAACAACAGGAAATGTCTGACAAAATGAGAATTAGATGCAAGTCTATATGTTATTAAGTTTAAACAGACGACGGGCGCGCCATAAATTGAGTAGTCGTGGTTAGACTGTCAGCAAGTAACTCAATCGCAGACAAAAGTAGGCGCATTTGAGTGAAGGCCATTCAAAGCAAACAATGGTAAATTTTACATTGTGTAGACCTGATTAATGACATCATTTCACCTCACCATCAAGGTGTCGGCGAGGTCCATATCTTACACATTCTCGCATGATTGCAAAAGAATAAAACCTAGAAATCCCTTCCATAATTTACCTTTTATCCTCCGAAACGATAAAGGCATCCCGCCTTCTATAACGACGGATTAATAAAGGCATCATCAACGTCTGCTTTTTACTGTATCATGCATTCAGTACTGAGTAGGGCTTGACAAAAGCCTTAGTACCCAACAATAATTTTCGAGCTACCTGTCAGGAGCCCTATTTCAAGAAAAGCTCTTTAGAGGAGTCTACTAAATTAAACTTTTGACTGTTTCACTGAAGTTGAATGGAAGTGGAAATGAGTGAACATGGACACCAAATGCTTTGTGACCGACTCCAACCTCTTTAGTCGGTCTTCACTGAGTCATCTTGGTATGCCAAATGGAGGGGAACACAACTGACAGACCATCCATGCCACCCGAAAAAGTACGTGCTAAACAAGCACACAGGTGTTGGGCAAGCTACTTGGCCTTCCAGATGGCTTCATGTGAAAGCTTTGCACAAGGGAGCCTCATATCACCCACATCTCCCTCACCTCCTGTGTGAATGATTGCCCATCCTCCTGAATCCAAATAAATCCTACATCCTATTTCATGGAGTACGCAAAAGGCAAAGCTAGGAGAAGCCATAAAACCAGTGAAGACCTAGCGAATTATTTGGAGGTAGACGAATTACACAGTTTTTGAATAGAACTAGAGGCTAGTATTGCATACAATCTTTCAGAAGGAGTCTGCGCTTTAAATATCCCAATAATTTTACTTATGGTGAAGTGCACAAACCAAATGGACAGAGTGGTGAAGCAGGCTGTTCCTTTTGCTTGCTGCTTTAGTCACACGGATATGCTTTAAAATGGGTAGCGAGGTAACCAGAATTGGGGCTGGTGTGTACACTAAGCATAGGCAAGCATGGGTCACAGAATGTTAGTATTGCATGCAGAATCCCATCCCTAGGTATCCCTCTTCTCACATTTAAAATGCATGTGAATTTGAATGAAAAAATTGCCTTCCTCCTCACTCGCGCTGGTGATGGCAGTGGTTTTGACTGTGGGATCAGGATGGTCAATTGACAGTTTGGGAAATCCTGTACCTTCGTTGAAGTCTTGTAGTCGCATGTTCTTAACTAATTGCCCAACATTCTAAATTGCCTTCGCCACTACTCACAAATATCATCCTTCATTATTGAGAACCGACATTCCTCATTTCTAGTCCAATGCTTGACCTTGGAGCGCTTCCATTAAAATTTTGAAGCCTATTTCCCCCAAACATGCACTTAGGCGATTGGATTCCAGCTGAAGACATGCTTAGGTGATAAGGAGGTGAGGGAAGATGAAGTCCTCAAGCCACGAGTAATGTGATGGTTGCATTGAGCAATATAGCGCTAAATGGATCAGAAAGCATGCTTTCTTTTCCACTTAAACATTGTTGTTAAATGTCAACACTACTCATGATACAACGTCTGCAACTTAGCAAATCGGAAGTCTTCAATTTCGACACGTCCCATTTTCGAGAAGCTGATAGATCATTTACAAGACAACCACTTTAGTCTTCATATTTGCGCAATCACTATTTCAAAAAATAAACAGTTGCTGCTAAATTTGTTTAGACTAGAATCAGTTTGAGGATCATTGGATTTAATTGTATCTACTAAACCCCGCAACCGTCGTTTCAAATTTGCAGTTGCCTTCCTTTAATATGCGTCCCACTAAAATTATTTTTATCATTAATATAGAAATGAGGTGACGTTGTAGCCGCCACGGGATGGAAGAGAACTGGCCAATGCATGTGAGTCGGCGGTTTTGATTGGCTACAGTGCTCAATACTCAACGCTTATTGGTTGTGTTTGCGCTGCCACACCTCTCCGTTGACTCAGCATACACTTTGCTTTGTGGAAATGAATTTCATTCGTCCGGTGTTGCACCATCTCACTAACTATTTGACTTCCAATCTGGTAATGCAGCTACAGCACTGGCACCATCAGCACCAATGCAATCAGCCGATCCACATCACGCCAGTGCAATCAACTATGGCGAATTTATCTCCTAAACTGGCACTAAAGCTCTATCTTCTAAGTTGGTGCAAAAAAAAGATGATACGAATGGTGATGCACAACCACAATCCGATGGGTGTACAATAGAGAGAGCTATCAAATAGGAAGAGTAGTAAAACATTATTGGCTGCATAATGCCTACATTAGGTGCAAGTACTAGATGGTGAGTTAAGTCGCATGTTTGGTGCGAGTGTGTGAGTGTTAGGGAGGATGCCGCTATCATGAAGTGAAAGCGGAAAAGATACGATAAAGGGAATATCTTAAGTAAGGAACCACGTCCCTCTTCCCCTCCTTCCCTCCTTCATTCCCTCAAATATTATGAACCTTTCTTATGAACAGTGGGTGCGGCGCTTAGACTAAGTCCACCTAATATGCTTTCCCCGTTTTCCTAAATCAAAAACGGCGCACGGAGTGTCGACACCTGGCCTACATTTACGATGAACTCTCCATCCTCCATAACCTTGCCATCTCCTTCATCGTTGAAAAGTGAGTTGTGTATTTGCTCCCCCAAACCTATCCAATTTCATGCCATTTTGTCCAACAATTTGTCCTGCATTCACACGGTAGCAGTTGGGGTCGTGAGAGTCCACGCAGACATTGGGCCCACAGGATCTTCGCTTTAAAATTTGGTCCTTCAGTAAGGAACAGGCTTTGAGATGGTTATATACAAGAAGTTAATCACATGCTAGTCTTCGAGTCATCAGTGAATGAATAGTGGACCCTAAAAACATCAGTTTCCAGCTAGATAGCGTGGGATCTTTGAGTAGTGAACTTTTGCATCATTACTACCCCACTTGGCTGATTAAAAGCAGACTACGTCAGAATGCAAATAATTCATAAATAAAAAGGCCTCACTACAGTCCCAGTTGCAGCCGTATCGAAGGCCAGACATCATGGACCTACTGAATCAATGCGCGAGTGTGCTGCAAGGCTTATCCAAGTTTGTGAAGAGTGAGCCCATACAAAGGCGAAAATGTGCTGCTTGGAGCTCGTCTCGATAAAGAATTTGGAGCAGCATGAAGGTCAGCAGTATGGCACAGCCTTCAAATTCGATGTGACGGTGAAGGAGGCGATTTGGAAGACAGAGAAAGGGAACGTGTCACCTTGCACCTCAACTTTCATGTCTCACGGAAGGTCACCGAGCGTTGACGGCCTTTGCTTCGCTGGTAGAGCCTCTGTCCCACCTGCAGCAGAAGCGTTAACACACGACGCCTGCAATGAAGAAGGAAAGCGCCGACAGCGGCCTCGACTGTTTTCCTCCTCTCACATCATCCGAGGCCGTTGTTGCGCTTCCCTTTACACCTCCTCTACTTCACTTATAACTCACTTTGGGAGAATTCAGTCGGAGAAACTGCATTGCATATCTTCCTCACCTAACATTTGGCGGCTCTATCGTGATTTAGTGAAAGCAACTTCTTCAGTGGCTGCATTTCCTTACAGCTGAAAGCCTTACTTCGTGAACTTGCTCTCGCATTCAAAAACATCTGCTTACCCACGGATACCTGTCCAGGCGGACATAAAGATTATTCCCAAAGTATTTTGTCTCTCACCGCTTTAAGTTAAAACTTCATTGAAATCTGTATTTTTGAGGTTTCATATCACGCGAACCTGTTCACGAGGCGTCTTTGTCTATTTCAACTTAACCTGCCGTTATCCACTTAAAAGTAATTGCAAATTATTCAGGATCAGTTATTTCATCTATCTTTTGAAAGCGGCTCAACCGATGGTGGTTTTGTTGCTGCTAAACAACGCGCGGTATGTGATTAGTTTTACTAGGAAGAAAGGCTCGGTTTGAGGGACAGTGCCGAGCAAACAATTGTTCCATGAATGCTGCCACTCAAGTACGCATTTATAACTGGGGTTTGGTTCAATTTTATAAGCTAAGGGGAATAATAAAAGTGGGAGCATCATTACCGATTTATGGCGTTAAATGAAATTCTCTCTTTCCGTCAGTACGGTGCCAGGGGCTAGCAGTGAAAGCATAAATAGCATGGGAGTTAAGCCAACTTCATAGTCTGCAATTAAGGCAAGCTGTGAGAAGCTAAAATGGATCTAATGATTAATACGATAAGTTTTTGCATGAAAATTTCCAGGTATCGCACTTCAACAGCAACGAATTGTGTTAGTGATCGGTGCTCTAAAAAGCAGTTACTTTTGGAACTACATTGAAGGAGTGTTCAAAAAGACCTCCAGTCAGATTTTGTAGAGTTGAGCAGTTTTTTACATTGGCATTGTTTTACGGGGAGAGGAGGAGGAGGAGGAGGAGGAGGAGGAGGAGGAGGAGGAGGAAAAGGGACTTTTGATCACTCGTCATGGCGTGGTTAGTGATCGGGTACGTGACCCCGACAAACACTCGCAAACACTGAAGATCAGAACAAGCACAAGTTATCAGATCAATTAACTATTTTGACTGTTGACTGACAGCATAGAGAATACGAAGCTGAATTTTCTTTAGCACGAGAATTGCGTCGACCGTAGGATCGTCCAGTTTGTCACAATGCGAGGGATGGTGATGAGAATACCACTTTTATCTCCCCTTCCCGTATTCATTTGATCCAGGGGAAGGGAAACACACTATGCCGATTGACATTTAATCACTTAAATTAAAGGCACCACGAGGCACCTCCTCTGTCCCAGTTGCCATGGCACAAGAAAGCTAACCGATGCCAAAGTGTAAGGATGGGAAAGAACAGAGAAAATAGACATAAATGTAGCATAGAATTTCCAGCCAATTAGGTTTGACAATTATGCAGCAAATGCACTCTTTTTTCCTAGTAAACAAAGCTTCCGCGTTGGTGATAGGTGCCGCAAACCCTCAACATGATGACATCGAAAAACGCATGGCCTTGACTGGAGAAGCCTCTTTAAATCAGTCAATGAAACAGTTTATTTTTAATTTGTTCATGGAATTGGCTACGAACAGAACATTTGTGCAACTTGGACGATGAATAGTAGAGAACTAATGCTTTGAGAGTGGTGAAGAAATTTCACTGCAGTTGTCTCCTCGCCAAGCAGGAACGATTCCTACTTCCAACAGCAACAACAATAATAACTTATTAATGCAGCCAAATTCTAGACAGATTTGGGACTTCAAATTGCCAAAGGCCCAAGAGAATTGCATAACTTGCCCCCAAATGTCCACTGTAGTCATCGATGTGGCAGCAAATTCCACAACGTCCAACGCCTCGCAGACATCTCGGTTGCGACCAACGAAACGTCGCATTTGGTGAAACCCTAAACCAGACAGAAGTGAATTTCGGACTGCTGCTATTCGCAGGGCTGTAAGGCAGTTGTATCTAGCTATTTGTTTATAACTGGCTGATGTTTCAACTGAACGGAGCAGTGCTACTGTGCTACACGGGATAATATTTGGCTGGAATATCCAATCCCTATGAGGCATTTGGCAGGCGCAGCGATCATGCGATCACCCATCCGCAACAGACTGATCTGCATTTAAGTTGCAAATTTGGCAACACAACTACTAACACATTCCTCTATTCGACATCCTCTCCTGCAGGGTAGGGACTTGCTAGCCTCATCCATGCTGTTATGCTCCTAGCTCCCCAAACACCTTCTGTGAAACTACTTCCTCACTGGTGAGCTTGGCTAACGTGCTGAGGGCAACTCAAGGTCTGCACACCTCTCCTATAGTGCATCTGGCCCTATTCAACTGCCCCACAATCCTCCCATATGACTTGGCTTTCAAACGAGGATACACACTAACTTCACAGCCACTGTTTTCGACATGACACTACAACTGCCATCAACCACTCTGTGCAGCTCGCGTTAGCATTTCTTAAGCAGACACCTGCAACCCTTCTTCTCGAAAACTCCCATCCTTCCTCGCAGCTTGCATTCAGCAGTATCATCAATATGCTCCACCTTCACCTCATTTCATCCAATCCGATCGTCTGAGGCGGCTAAGACGCTGCGCCAGATCAACTACTTGTATGTAAACGTATACTCTTCCCTAGCTGTGAACTACTACATTGGATAAAATCTATCTTATCGTTGGTGTGCAAACACCTCCTAAAGCGCCACCGAAAAGTGAACAGTGTCCCATTTACCCAAAAATAACTTACTACACAAAAAAATCTTCTACAACATAGGCCAGTCAAAATGAAAAAGGATCACTGCTGTCTGAGATAGTCTTCATCAGTCCACTGTTTTGTACAAAGGGACTGTTTGTGGATGAGACTGGTGGGGTGAGAAGGGTCAGTCGCTCGATCGGCAGAATGCATCTCATGGATTAGGTTAACGTTACGAATGCTGTTCTTTGAATCCACCGGATTAGTCTTCGTGTATGCGCTACTCATGGTTTCCCGTTAGGCATCTCCCTCGAGTTTCGGCCAGTAGTTCATCCGCATGCTCCTATCGCATGTTTTTCCTTCAACGCCTGGTAAAGCTACTTTAAAAGCATCAATATGGGGAAGGCAAATTGACTTATACATGACCAAAAGTGGAACTGACACATTGGCATGTCATCCGATTTGGTGACATAAGGAGACGGCTTCGGAGACACTCACCCGAATTCCCACCTAAACAATAGATGTTCATCCACTCACCAAAGCCGCTTTGTAGTACACCGAGGTGCAGAATTCACTCACGGATCAATTTACAGCAGATGGTCGAGTAAAGGAAGGCAAATGATTTGACACATTTGATTTCCACAATTACAGGCCCTCCCAGCGGTACTCCAACTGTGAACCAATTCTGCTTTGCATTTGGCCAATAAGCAGAACGTTGGACGTGCGAAACTAGCTCAAATTTCAAACACATTTGTCAAGTTACATGATTTCATCCTCTCTGTGATTGGACAAGACCAAAGTCCCTCGACAATTTTTTGATTTACCATGACAATGACGCGTCAATGCAGTGGTGTCTGGTCATGTAGGCCATTCGAGTGGACGGCGTTGACGTTACGAAGTCAATGCGCATTAGCCGATACGGCGAGTGTGTTTACACAAGTGTAGTGCAGTGCTACGGAGAGACAAAGCCATTAAACAATTGCACTTTCCTTGCAGCCCGGAAGCAATGTGGAAATTTTGCTAAGAAGCATTTAGTGATCTGCGCACCTGCTCGAGAAGAATCAGAAGTGAAGAGGCGGCTGCAAGCGCTTCACAGTGGTGGCAGCACAAAACACGATCGCTATCTGCCACAACTTCGTTCCGCCCTCCATCTCCACCTCTGCCCCATCCCTACTTCTGCTTCCAGCCTTTCTGTTTCAACTTATTTAACCACTCCTTGTGACACCGATGTCCACGAGTTACCCACAACAACACCAAACTCTCGCACAATCATCCTCCATCGGAAAAACAGCATCTTATTTAAACTGCTTATAACTGCACTTCCTCCCGAAACCCTGCCTCCAGATTCCCCTATGCTTCTGCCTCCAATTCCTCCTATTAAGCATCCCAGACCACCTCTCTTGATAACGGTTCCACGAGTTACTTGGAGTGACATCAAGCGGTCCTTTCTTCCACTTTCACTAATCACCAAGTTAACGGTTCCCAGAGCGTCGAATATTGCTACCTATACGGTAACCCCCATCTCAATGATGAAACTAAAAATCAACTACTGGTTTGTCAAATACACATTTGCTTCATTAAGGAATCACTAGAGTATGATAACGCCCTTCCATTTCCGTATTTTTCACTACCTCTAAGTAGACATTAATCGTGCGATTCGCACCATCAGGAGTCGATGACAATGCTGAGGTTGTACAATCTATTCCTTGTAAGGCCACCTTGCAGCCGCGACCAGAGATGAATCGTTAATTCGTTGGTTATGGGTGCTGTAATCGAGGCTGTGAGACAGACGACCATTCTTTCGTTGGTCTACATCCTTATTATTGCCGTCTTGCTACTGGCACCATACAGAATTCACAGCCTCATCATGCACATCATAAGTATCGCCATACCCCTCAGTCATGCCTACCCATGTCCTCTTCACGAATGCTACTACTGCCACATCCTCTAGCAAGTGAGTGGAATCCGTCCACCCCCCAACTACTCCTTGTAATTCCTATATCCACCAACGAATTAGGATGTCAAAGGCTGACGCCACCCTTGTAATGATCGCTCAGCCCATTCACGATGCTGCAGTGCAAATCGTAGATCCACAATCATATACACCCAAGGCTGGGCAAAATTTCATCAGATCCAATCTGCACAAACTCTGGTTCAGTCATTGGTAAATGATTCGTTAACTTGGTACACAATTGTGGTTCATGTATTTTCACAGCAAGAATGTTGCCGTCAGAAAACCATCCAGTGTTAGACACACAATGTTGAGGAATGCGTGAAAATGTCATATCTTATGCAAAAACGAACTGTCCAACCACTCCACTCCATGCTTCGGAACCTCTCCTGCCGGCAGCCCAAACACCTCTCCCTTTCCACACTCATCAAAAGGCTGGCCATTGTTTACAAAAAAGAAAGACCTTCTGCTTTAGGAGAAGAAATGAATAAATGCAAAGCATACATAGAGTTAATGAGAGCTAAAGTCAAAGCTGTTTAAAACGGAAGACAACAAAGTAAGGAGATGCAGTGGCCTTGAGTGAAATGTCACCACCATCTGCTCTACTGCATTATGGGGTCGTGAAGGGATGCAAAGTTGTCTTTGCCAACAACAGAATGCATGTTCTCCTTCAGTTTTATGCACATCCGTCAACTGCACTGACACAATAACCAGATCCGTGGTAACAATGGAATGGGCATCAACAGTTATCAGCTGCTGGTTCCTGTGCAAAGTCTCGGTAGTACGGATTACCTTTACAGCTTACTGCTGTGCTACAATGAATCAGATTCTAAAAGTGGAAACTCCACGACCGGTAGGTTCATTGACGGTATCCTCAACCGTAGTCCCAACAACTCGGTTCATCAGTTCGCCCGTTTGTATCCTTCGGTGACCTCTTCCGTGCGTCAGATACAGCCTCTACTCTTCACTTGTGAGTAGGTGATCACGTTAACTGAATCCGAGACTTTTCGGAATCACACGATGCGTGTGATGCTCGACCATGCACTCACTATGGGAGACCTCAATCAACGTGCCGCCGAACCGTGACCTACTCCACGGTCTTTTGCATTCTCCTCCACCTCAGTGTCATCTGTGCTTCAACGTCTACCAAATGCCCAACCTTCCCGTCTTGGAGTGCTTAAGGCATTTCAATCTTCGAGATTGTCAGCTAGTTGAACAACGCTTCATTATAAGGTGATAAATGAGCCATCAGGGGAACCACTTTGACCCCTGTCTCATAGTGCTGGCTAACTAACTCACATTGTAGCCTTTTGTAGGTTCTGTGCTGTTTGCTATCCCGATACACCCACTGAAATGTGCGACGTCCAGTTCGTTTTTTGCCACATCTCTTCTGCTCCTTGTCACCTCTTGTATGTTCACCATCGTCAGCGCTTCGTCTCTCCTCTATCGCCATATTCTTCCCACGTGCATTCGGGTGAACCTAGACCAAATTAGTTTTGACACACTCGCCTTTGCTCTCCCGTTCAGCCACTTTGACTGACACAGTCAATAAGCTTAGCAGTTGCTGCTCAATGGATGAATCCAAAACCACTTTTCCAACCCTTTCAAAAAGACATTTTGTCAACTGATTATTGCCAACATCTGCTTTCACTTACGCACTCAAGCTCAATGGTTGTACCGAGTGGTTGGTGCATTACACCGATCGAAATGACGCCAGCTAGGCAGAGAAGGCACCATGGTGCTTCATTTTGGACTTAGACACTCCAAGAGAATGCAGGAAATGGACAGTGCCAGCAAAAATGCCTCAACGTGTCCTTTCCCTCTGTAGTCACCCAATACCTGTGAGCCACTTCACAAGGTCACACAATCTTGTAAAACTTCCAATACTCCGTGTTACGTCAATTATTTGGCCGTGAAGTTAGACGAAATGCGTGGTTCAACTCTCTCAATTGGATAGCAGAGAACGACGATCTCTCCCCTCTCCGACCCCGATTCCGATTCCGACCCTAACTCAAACTCCCTCTTCAGGAATAAAGACTACACTCCAATATCGACCCTGTCACAGAAGTCTGTCCGCTTCATTACAAAATGTGCTACAATGCATGAGTAGGACCGGACAATTTCTTGCTAACTTTGTACAAATTTGTTCTCCCTTCTTAACTACCTGCAACCCGAGTTGCCATTACGTATTTACCCTGGAACATTGTGCGTAATTCATTTAAAGGCTCAGTATTGATGTTCTCTCTTCAACCCTTCAAAAAGCAGGTAAACGCGGCGCTGCACCTTCTCTGTGCTAAGCAATGTGATCATCTCCCAAGTCAACGCAATATCTGTCGCCGTCGCACCGCGCTCGAATGAGCGACATGTCATGCTGACGTCTGGTACGTCTGCACCAGACAGTTGGTAAATAATGCCAAAGCAACCTAACTATCACCATAGACGAAAAGGACCTATCTATGACGCCGTTGAACAAGAACTTGTATTTCTGCAGCCGCATTATTCAAGACCACTTTTGCATGAAAACTCAACGCGATTAAACCTTCCAACAAAGCAGGTTTGGATCTGTTCCTTCCACTCAAGAAATGCGTTCTTATCAGGCCTAGCATAAGTGCCCTTCTCGATCGTGTCTACCTCATCGCAACGCGATAGGAAGCAATGATGGGAATAAGCACGAACGAAACAGGCAGCAGTTGCATTAATGTGGAATCAGAGTCTATGGTTGGTAATTTGGACAAAGCACTGCAGTCAAGAGGTCTGGTGTCTGCACACACACATGCCCGTTGCATAACTAAAATTGCACAGTTTGAAGGAAAAAAGGACGAGTCTCGTTTACCCCCGAAGTTTCTCCGCATAAAAGAGAATGCACACTTCGACACCGTATTGAAGCATATTGCTATGTAACAACTGCTGACACGGCTTCAGTGTATCAACCGACTGTCGTTGCTGTCATTTTAATGACTGGCAGGGAATTGTACTGTACAACCAAGGGCGGCGCAAAAACGTACCATAACAAGGAGACCTTACCTAGCATTCCTCTCACTCCTCTTAACTTCCGCCTCTTCTGTGTCACCATGGTAAATTTACTTCCAACTCAAACGACTAGGCTTCAAAACACCTCTGGCATCAACACGCCAAGCACGTTAGTGGCAGAGCAATGAAATGTGCCCTACATCCAAAGTACTTTTACACGGCAAAGTGGCAACTTGCGAACCAACAACAGAACAGATAGCAGGTGCATCGTTGAATCTACAGTTGACCAAAAATGACCACTCGATCGGTGTCGCAAAACAACAAGGCGTATTAACAACATTAAGACTAACTGCCTTCCCGCCTCGACCTTCTTTCTTGAGTCCCAGGTAGGTGCAGTCTAGGGTGCGTTGGCAGTCGCATGCAAATGACCAGGGTAGGCGTTCAGAAAGACAATATTTATTCTATACATACTTTAAATACACTGATTCTCCCACCTCATCGGTTACAAAGCCTCCTGTTCATGGCTGCAGCCTCTCAACCTTCCCTTACGTCGGTAGTAGAAGACTGTACCCCATTACATTCCCGGGGTCAGTCCAGGACATTAAAAGTGTCTACACCAAAAAGTGGCGGAAACAACCCACCAGCAACAGATTCGCCATTCAACGCGCAAAAGTACAAGGGAAATTCATGATAAAAGCGTCAAAAAAGCCACTGAGAGGACGACCAAGTGACGTCCCATACATTCAATGCGATTGTGCATATCGTCGTACCACTTGCTAATGCGGTGGAGAAAATTGCACCAGGCTTATCTTTGACGCGGCTAGAATACAAGAGGAATGGAGCCATTTCCCAGCATCACCTGACCTCAAATGCTATCCGTGGTGGGCCGACTACAGCACTCGAAGAATGGACAGACCAACCATTGAAGCTGGTCACCCTCGGTGGAGTAGTCTGTTCCGACCTCTATGCAAAAGCAAACACATAATACATTCTGCACTGAACTACTCGTCAGTTCACCACTCCCAAGTCTGGCATTTAAACCAGTACAACCTGACACACTAGCATTCATTCAATGCACCAACAAAACTCGAGTGCTTTAGGATGGATGAACACATATGAGGCGATGGGCGGGACACGGGACAGATGGATGCATTGGTGAACAAAACCATCCGGTGGAAATAGGCACGCACTGATTAGATCTATCGATGAGACAAGTGATTTGGCATGAGCAAGCGAACTATCCGTTCGGCCAACAGACCCCAACTTCACCTCCAAGTCACCTCTTACCCTTACGACGATGGCCCATCAGGCACAAAATAGCCCACCCTCATTACCAACGGCGCCAATGAAACAAGCAGCATTCTCCAGACAGGAACTATCAGGGTTAAAAAAACACCTCAATGTTGGAAAAAAAACTAGCCGAATTTCGTCTTATTCTTCCTAACATGAGTTCCGCCTCGCAGAATCACAAAATAAAAGCACAGACAACAACTCAAAACATCTGCGAACCGTGTGAAAATGTGGAACTAATATCAAGACGGCAGACGAAACGAAAGAAAGTGTCGCGAAAGGTTACACCCGTCAACCTCAAACTGTTGAAATTAGCACAGCAACGATTCATATGACCACGGCTTTAAGAGCAGGGGACTAAGTAAAACAACGCAGAAGAACTACAAATGCATTTAGATCACTCGACGAAATCCGACACAAGATATGGCCAAATGTCTACAGAGCCAACCCTCATTTAATGGGCAAGATGCCAACACATCAACCATGCAGCTTCCGAATCCCCTAGGCAGCACTACAACTGTAGCATTTCACTTTGCATGCACTTCACTTTTTTAGAGGCCTTTCAAATCTACATCAAGTACGAGGCATTCCATTCCGTCCGGTGCCAAGCTTAAAAGCAACCAATCTCACTAAAATATCTGCTCTAACGATACTTCTGTGAAGTCTTTAACCTCGCACCACGAATTCAGACGCATCTCACAGAGCTCTTTGTTTTGTCCCAAGGTAACGGATAAGCCATTCAAAAGTTCAAGTTAAAGGTTGAAGCTGAGCCGAGAGTAGACGTGGTTCAATCGGCGGATCCGCCAACCGCAACCTACGCATAAATTAGTACCCCACAACAACACTGCATCACTTAAGGGGCTTAAAACTGGTGGCAGCACCTCAATGTATGACGAAGGAGGAACTGTCATTGTAAGCAATGCCTTCCACTTACAGTACGTCCCGACCTCATCGCAATTTGTCACGCGAAAACGTATTAGAGGGACTGCATCAAACAATATGGCACAACCGAATGCTGTCGAAACATGAAACTAGAAAATGTGGACACCGCAAATAACCTATGAGTTCAGACAAATCACAAACTGTTTTCCTTTCAAACAGCCACAAAGTACAGCATTTCGTCAAACATACTTCGATACATCGAGTATGCAAGAGGGATAACCGATAAAGCATGGCTACGCTGACGAAAATGCCTGGGAATGCAGATCATGTACCAGGGACAAGCAGACATCTGCCAAGCTAATCTACACGATATCTTTAGAATCCAACCAATTTCGCATAGACATCCACCCAATAAATCAAAACATGCATTGTTTGAAATCGACTGAACTTGCGCCAAGACTCAATGGCATAGGCAAGGACAAAATCTCACTCACCTTTGCATTTAGCACAAGCCTTTTCACGAGCAATGCCTCCTACGCACGAGATTTGATGCAAACCCTCGAACTTCTTGTCGTCAGACTTGTCCTTGTGAAGGCAAACAACAGCATGGAAAGGCACACCAACACGATCCCCGCGTAATTCGCAATTTGAAAACAAAATCCGGAACCTGTTTTACTGCATCAAACCACTATCCAAAATTACTGTATTTCGTGAAGTGGCTGATCAAGCAAAAATACACCGCTAATTATTATTTTAGCTTAGCACTGTATTGGACAACGATCTTCAAAACAATAAAGTGGTCATTTATTGAAGGGGAAACCGTTATCCACAGGGCATAACCGACTCAGCTGTTCAGATTATCTAATCTATTCCATAAATTTTGTTTTGCAAAGCACTTTTGTGCGTCATAAACCACTGGTGAGTTTGGTGAATTTGTATGTCCACGTCAGATGAACTTTAGCTAAACTAATTAATCAAGCTTGTGAATTAGTACAATGTCTTACTTAAATACAAACAAGAGAGAGCAGCTTAAAGCTCTCCTCACCGGTTTGGGTACACGTTATTGCGCGTTTTTCACGGAATGTGGTTGAATATCTTGAACTACTTTTAGTTTTATCTTCCATAGTGCCTTGTAGCCGCCTTAGTCTACCTTGAAGTCGTAAAAATCCATTGTGAACGATTGCCTCCTCTTTTCCTTCTCTATTGTACCACCATTGCTATGAGAAGGTTGGCTGTTTCTAGGCATCTTTATCATAAGCACCGGATGGATATGCGGTGGGGGAGACGAAGTATTTACGACGAGTTTATCCCGGACTCCCGCCTCTCACACACAAGGTCATTGGTAAAAAAACCAAGTTTTGCAGTCACAGGGTACAACAGGTAATGCGTTTCTGTTAAAATGGGACACATGTGGCTACAGGCATGGCCTTGCGTCTACGGCACTGAGAAGAATTCAGATCGCCCCGGCTTGAATGCCCGCCTCATCTAACACAGCATTAAGTAAACTACCACAGCATCACAGAATAGCCTTTCGCACATTATGTTCACATCAGGCACCTGACAGGAAGGCTTCTTTACTTGTTTTCTTGCCTGTCAATTGTCACCTGTTCTTCTTTCAGACCTCGTGCCTCCATCCAGCAAGCGTTTTCGTTTTTACCTTGTTTATTCGCAACTTCAGCTGTACTTTTTAGGTGGCTTTTTGATTGAAAGAATACTATCAAGAATAATAGTGCCAAAATCAAAGCATGTTATCTTATATGGGAAGGGCTTGCATATGGAAATCACATTTTGATGGTAAAATCACATGGATTAAATGATTCTTGACTGTAGTGCTAAACCTTACACGGTAGCCCATACCACTAAATGAGATAAATGACAGTACGAGATTTCTTTTATCGCACAACATGAGAACTTCCTAGTTATGTCCGTTGGAGACGGTGGATGCATTCTGTCATGCAACAGTCTAGGCCGTCGGTACGTCCGTAGCACTGTTGCACGTCCTATCCGCACAGATCTGTTATGTCGATTAAAAGCGAAAAAGAGCAACACAAAGACACGTTAGAAAGCACACTTCAGCCAATTTGATTAATGGGGCTTTGGTGGTTCACTTTTGCTCTGTTAGTGTGGGGCATTAATTCCCGACCACCAGGTCAGAGATGGCCTCACGCCTTCTTGGCAGCTTTCTACTGCTACGGTCCTGTGGGGAAGGCTACTGCCTGTTAGGATTGTAGCGCCGCAAAAGTATGGAGATGAAGCAAACGCGACACTTGCAATGTGATGGGGCAGAACTCGGTTTACTGACTGGGTGAGTCAGCACCTTAACAGGGCGCCCCAATCGGTTGTTGGGCCGTCATTTGAGTCAAATGTGAAGGCAGCATAGAAAGGCCTGAGCGAGCGTCTCACACCAGATGAGGTGACAGGCAACCTTAATTTCGACATTTTCCTCGAGCCAAAGCGAAGTTGCATATCCATGTGCAACCACCATGAAAGGCGCCTCTGAGGTCAACGCGTACGACATGGACACAATTCCTAGAACGGTCTTCACCAGTCAACAGAGCTGAATGCTGACACTGCCTCTGATAGGAATATGTATTCAAGAGACACAACTGTTTGGTTGCGTGGAACAAAGCATGGCTTCTCGAAAATCCGTTCCGATAGAGTTGTTCCTGCACCTCTCATTTTAGCTCTCTGCTTCACTGGGTCTTGGATGCCTACCGCAAAGGAGAGTCTTAGACCTCTCAGTGGGGATCCTGCTGCACTGCTGATCAGCGTGCAAAAGTGAGGATTCAGTTGAATGTTAGAAGCTACTGCAATGCATGCTGATCCATTTCCCCATACTCAATCATCCTTATCCGAGGCACTGAGACTACCCAAGCTCCTTAGACAAGTCTTTATAATGTCTTAGCCAAAGCTGCAATCATTCTTCGCAATGCCTAAAAGGCATTACGAAAGCGTACAACAGTAATGATCGGAGCTGCCCTCAAAGGTTGCGAGATGGTTGAAGCTCCACGAAAAGCCGATGAAACTCACGTACTTTCGCGCTCAAGCAAAAGCAGCTACCGCTCTTGACGGGTGTTGAAAGCTACCATGAACATGCAAGGCAGATCATGTGGTGATTTAAATCACAAACATTTCAGGGAGGTTTGAGCATTTTATAGATAAGGATGAATCCATCTGCGCCTATTCCAGTTACTCCCCATCATTCTCAAGGCAGGCAGGTTCGGGGTAAGCGACAACAGGTGAGGTCATTTCAGTGCTCCCTCCTCTTGGCCACTTTACAAACTCAGTCATCTATAGTAACCGCAGCCCTTCAGTGGAAATTGGCCAACCTTCCACGAGGAATCTCAGCCCTCACTGAGAGCGTTTGCAGTATGGGACTTAAAAGGGATATTATTACTGACGCATAAAAGAACAAGCCGAGTGGTAGCTGAGCTCCATTCCACCATTCGTTGTCTCAACTGCTCACAACTTGTAGTTGCCTAGGCTCTTGCCTCCACCGATTCCAGGACGCTTGGGCAACACACGCAAAGAGTTAGAATTAACTTGTTGATCCGTGAGATCTGTTCGTTGTGTAGGAAATGACACACGTACGAAAGTGTATGATCAGGTCAAAATAAGTTAATTTACATTGCATTGTGGAGAGCATAGTACGCCCCTCTCGCCTCCAATAGAGCGTTCGGCGTGCCCCACTCTACTGCTTTTCCCCGTTCCAACACCACTACCAGATCACAGGCTTCAACAGTGCTCAATCGATGCGCCACCACTAGACACGTGCGTCCACCTTTCTTCATCGCCTCGTCCAAGGCTGCCTGCACTACTCTCTCACTCTCGCTGTCCAGCGCCGCTGTTGCTTCATCCAACACCAACAATCGCGGATCCCGGATCAATGCTCTGGCAATCGCAATCCTCTGTTTCTGCCCTCCTGACAGCCTAGATCCTCGTGGTCCCACTCGTGTCTCGTATTGCTCTGGCAGGCTGCTGATAAAGGCGTGGGCGTTGGCCTGCTTAGCCGCCTCAATTATTGCTTCCATGGGTACGCCTGAGCAGATGCCTCCAGCACTCTTGAAACGGTAGTTGAGACCATAGGCGATGTTCTCTCCAATGGTGAGATCAAGGAGGTTGGGCTCCTGGGAGACCACTCCGATTTGCCGACGGATCCAGTTCGGTGCAAGGCTGCGGATGTTGATGCCGTCAAGAGTGATGCCTTCGGTTAAATCGGTGTTTGAGGAGTCGTAGAAGCGTTGTACAAGTTGAAGGACAGTTGACTTTCCACAACCGGACTGGCCAACGAGGGCAACACTCTTACCTGGCGGTATCTTGAAGGTGAAGCCCTGTTGACATTGAGGCGGAAAGGGTAATCTAACCATTCGCTAATTATGCTTCAGGGAGGAACAAAAGACTTCCATTCATTCATTCATTCATGACTGTGCTAAAGACTTCTCATATGGAATACAAGTATCAGAATGACAGCCACTTTCTGATGCAGTTGTACTTGTTTTTGTCTCTTACGACACCAAAGTCACTCCCTGATTTTCAGGTCTTGCAACGTAGTTATGGACAACTGAAGAGGTTGAATTTGGTGCTAATGTTGGTGGAATGATACAGGAACACTAAGTTCTACTCGCCCGATTGGATGCAAAGCCATACTCAACAGAAGAAAGGCGTCCAGTGCGGGTGGCCGAGTCTGTGGAGATTGCGAGCAGAACAGTAATTAAAATCACGTCAACTTTTGGAGACCCCTTCAATCTCAAGCCTACTTGACTACAAGTAATGAGGTCAGATTGAAGTTGGTTGAGTGGGATGTATGGTTCATGAAATAAGCACTTGACTATGTTGTAAGAGACGAGAAATCCAGATGGGAATTCGGTCAAGCTTGAAGTGGAGGCACAGCGATGGAAAAAGTGAATCCAGAACTAGTTCAGAGGTTTTACTTTTGGCAATTATTTCCATGGAATTCATTTAGCATAGGGAAATTGACTGCAGTTCACTACATTTCACACTTAATCAAACCTTAGCAAGTAGATTTCCAACATTTAGTTCACAAAGAGGGTGTGACAAGCGAACCAATCAGAAAGTAGGCAAAGTAGAACTGACGTTAGACAAGAAGGCCATCGTTTGACCTTCGTTACTGCCTTGCATGCAGTTTTAACACCCAAGATTACCGTAGTCATGACCAGTACACAAGAAGACTAATGGAGGTCACTATGAATCCGACCCAAAACACGACTGAGGCCGTGTAGCGTGAAGGTCTGCGCATGTCAACTCAATCACTGGTCTTTCATCTATTCACGTGCAAAGATAATGCAAGAAGTTGGCATTCCATCTTCTTGGCGTTAAACTAGGTTTTACTAACAAGACGTCTATCACTGAAACAAAACCAAGCGGAGAGTCAAGTGTGAGCTGACACCACGTAAACAGTTCATTCACCTCACCATGTTCCCAACAGGCGACTCTTCGCTACCCCGTTACACAGGCTAGCACAAACCAGGTCGTCAAGTTAGAATCCCTTCTAAACCTCTCTTCACCCACACATCCACCACGAACATTGGAGTTGCAGATATAAGTTCGTAGTGCAATGACGTTTTCTTCATTTGTGCAAACAACCAATCATGTTGGCTCTTCCTACTTCATGGGTTCTGCCACCATGTTAGAGCAACGATATTCCCACCACGACCATGCCTTTTTGCCCTCCACATATTTGCAGAAAACCTTCTCCTATAATGCTATGCTTTATGAAAGGCTTGGTTTTCGCTACAGTGCTTTCTACCACCCCAAATCCTCCTCCCCAGTGATCTCACCTTGAGCACGGCAACCTGCCTGCGTGAAGGGTAGCGGAAACGAACGTTGTTGAAAACGATGTTCCCGGTGAAGGAGGCATCAGGAAAATCGCCATGGTCAGGCTGCAGATGGGGGCGACGATGAATGATGTCAAGAATCGCCTTCGCTGCCTTCGATGCCTTCTTGGCGTCGGGTGCAAAGGACACCGCGTAGCCGATGTTGGAAGCTGCGAAACTGATGGCAAAGAAGGACCTATGGATGAAGAGGGAGGGCCTTTAGTTCCCATTCCCACCCACGAGATTACTTGGAAGAGAGCAATTAAAACTCCATTTCCCATTTCTACACCTCTCGTACCCTACTGCATCAAACTCTACCGCTATCATAATTTTTAACTTTCCGATAAAATTCCTGCATCCGGTCAACTTGGCGTTTCGATTTAGTAACCGATGAAGTGTGACATTTTCCTGCAACAGACCTCCAAAGCTGCAACATGGTGACGTCGCCTCTTTCGAGAAGAATCCCACCCAGATAGAAGACACCGCTGAATTCGAAGCTCATGAGGGAATTAGCGATGGCATTCACCAGAGCGTAGCGTGCCACACCTTTGAGGATTTGGCTGTGAAGTGGAAAGATGACGAATGGAAAGGGACTCGCCTGTGTAACCATGCAAACGATGAGCGTCAGCTAGTCAATCCAACCATCTCATCAGACGTTCCATCCAAAAAGGCACACACTCCAAATTCGGTTACAACTCAAACAAACTAATTACTAAACCGTCCGTCCCTCTATTCAACCACCCATTCAGCGAACAAACCATTAAATTTACCATTCACTGATATGTTCCCCATTCGTCCAATCATCCAACACCCCTTCGTTCTTTTATCCACCCACTCCATTTACGCTAGAATCCATTGTCAAACTCTAATCCAAACATCTCTTTTCGCATTCAGCTTAACGTCAATTTAACTACCGATTCATCTAACTGATCATCAATTTCCCTAGCAATCTATTAATACGTCCACACCTTCCAACCGAATTAATACGGATTAAAAGTCTGGCCGCCTTTCCACCACTCATTCAATCAACCATCCAAGCGATTTCCCATTACTTCACCGTAACAACGATGCGTTCTCCAAAAAGTCAATCTCTTCTACTCTAACAAATAAATAAACCACCCAACCAACCCCCAACCTAACTTCCCTTACAATATCAGCTGCTTCCTTATCCATTCCTCCATCCATCTCTTCACTTAACTAGAACTTAAACCAACCATTCATCCATTGCGATCTCTATTCAAAAAGTGAACAAAAGTCAACCATTCTAGCTGCCAGTCTACCCGTCACACCAAAATGACTTCCAATTGCTGAACATGCTTTCTATGAAGCATCATTGCTATCAAAACCGCGACTTACGAGTTCGAGAGAAGGGCTTGACTAGCGTAATTGCCAACAAAGTACTCCTCAGCCTGCAACGCGGAGACAGTCTTGGAGGCAGAGAAGACCTCCTGTGCCAAGGACGCACCCTTCACACTCTTCCGCGACACCTCTGCACTCCACGTCTGCATCTGGAATAGTACCAGTTACTTGACACCAAGCACATGCATGCATCTGTGTACCCCTTCAGTGCGGCGCGGAGCTACTCCATGTCTCGCCGCTGACTAGCACAGCACTTCTACACTTCACATTCAAGTCCACTATGCAGAAACGGGAAAGAAGGAAAGAGAAAAGATAGCTGCTGTAAATGTCTTAATCTTCATTGACTTATGCTGACACCTTTGCCGAAAAGTGCATCCTGCAAATAAAGCTACATCTCAACACCTGTGCCTGGCATCACCTTCAGGGCTGACACAGGCGGTGAAACGGCAGTAGTGCGATACCTTTGCGTCCTGCAAAGTACAAGACTGCTATCGCAGGCAATTCAAAGAAAGTTGGTGCGTGAATGGACCAACTAAGTGCTGTCGAAAAGGTATTTGCTATGGGTGACTAACGCCTTCAAGGGCTCTCGATGGAGGAGGTATTCCAACCACGTTGACTGTTAAGCAACCGCCTCAGTTAAAGTTGCGAACCGGGGCTAGCAGTACTCCACAACGTTTTGACACATTCGTAATTATCATGTCACAGAAGTAACTCAGCAATAAAATTAGGTTACACATGTTTGCATAAACTTTCATGAAATCTAAGAACATCAGACGATTAATCTTCATGTGCGAGAAGAAAAATTGGCCTTCAAGGATATCTACGCCTATTGACAAACAAGGTGGATAAATGGAGGCTGCACGGCGTGCAGAAATAGTTTATCCACCTACAGAAAACTTACCTATTCATCCAAATGTCTACCCCATCCACCCATTCTGCTAAGCAACCGGTAGGTGTTTAGCCAACTATCAAAGGAATAGGAAAGTAAAAGAAGGTTGTGTTTGTGAAAGACTGAACAGACAAGCAAATCATGTAACCCTCAACCATTCATGGATCCACTTAAACATTCCTCCGTCTACTCGTCACTTCTACTTACAAACGAGAAAGGAAAGGCTTTACAAACGAACCCCAAAAGCGCCAGCAACGACTAGAATGGGAAAGTAGGCGAGGGAGACAAGGGCGACCTGCCAACTAAAGTAGAAACCGATGGAGAGGGAGGAGACGATGAGAACCAACACCTCCATCATGGAGGCCAGTCGACGACCCGTCATGTTCTGCAGCGTCGGCACATCAGCTGCCAGTCGACCCGTTAGGGCGCCTGGCTGATTCTCTGCATTGTCAAACCATCCAACCTCCTACAATTGGAGAGAGGGCCAAGTTGGCTCGACACTGTAGCTGCTGTACCTTCCATTTATACGGCTGCTCCTCCATCCACCCATCCATCCCATTCATCAATCCGTCCCCTCAGATTATCATGACAGTCGAACATTCCACTACCCATTAATTTTGCTGGTCATCTTTACATCAGCTTCTCCAGACACCTTAACTCCAAACCATCACCAAACCATTGGCTCAACCTAACCACTCTTTTAACAATTTCAATATCTCTCTGTCGATTCATTCACATGTTCATTCCCTTATCGACTCAAGCTTCCCCTCATACATTCGTTCACACAGGGGAGAAACCGCCGTAGCTAGCTATGGCCTATTCCAAAAATTGACCACAAAACACTTATAGCCTCAACACAATTCACTAACTCACCTGTTTGAGAATGGACTCAAAGAGGAGTATTCGACATCGTGTTGTCAAACGCCCACCTGCCACACCGAATGCGTACTCCTACAGAAATTCCACAAACCAGACAACCACATTAGAAGCAGGAGGAGACTCCCAAAGCAAGAGATCATCTATCGTGTTTTGTGGTGTGCAACAGGAATGCTTCGCCATCTTGCGGATGAGTGGGAAATCATCCAGGTGGACGGCAAGACAGGGCAAAGTTAAAGCGACGATGAAATAGTTTCCCAAGAATTTTTGTCCAGATCCCTCAGACTAGGTGAGGGCGTCAATATTAGTAGCAATCTGGAAGAGTAAGGGAAGACTGCGTTAAGTCTGTTCGTCTACCTACGTAGCAACTTAATCGCCTCTTTATTTACGAACGGAAACAAGACGTGGGCAAATGTTTTTGCGGAAATTGACTAGCATGCGATTGGTACACAAAAGGCGGTCGTCGCAGAACAGTTACTCCACGTATTTTACCGCTATAGGACTCGACAGCCGAAATCTACGATATGTAATCCTGCCTTTGGATTCAGCGGTCCCTTTGTTGCGATGGCAAACAGAGGAGAAGGCTATGGTAAGCGCTGTATTCTACAAGCAAGACAAAACAGAGGCAACGTAGCAGAACCTGCCACTAACTTTGTGAAATATCATTCAATCCAGTACTACTGTCAAGGTGATACTTCATCTTGTTCCATTGCTGCTAGACAGACAAATCCCACCAAAGTTCATGATCCTGAGCAGGTAAGTGGATGGCTTTAATGTGTCAACCTCCTGGCACTGTTGTCGACATTGCAATGACTGGCAGGAAACTGCAGTACAGCTGAGAACACCACAGAAGACAATCCAAACGGGGAGAAGGCGCATAGCATTCATCTCATTCTTCCTAACTTTCTGTTCTTCCACCTCTCCCCACCCCAACCCACCCACTCCTCCTCACATTGTTCCACATTTAAACGCTGGTGCCTCAAAGTACTTCCACGATCAACTTTCCACGTGTGCTAGTGACGGTGAGGTGGCATGTCTAACATCAAGATTATTTGTTGCATGAGACAAAGCAGAGGCTTGAGGAATAGAAACGAAGTCGCAGCAGGTCATATTGAATTGACAGTTGATACAATATGACCAGCTAACAAACGTTGTAAAGCATTACCCTATCGTTTGACGGTCAGAGACACAACTTTCGCGCTGACCCCTGGAAACCACGACAATGACAGGAAGGGACAGAATGATGAAAGACTCACGTTAAGAGTGTAGCAGATGATGCGAAGGGCGGCTAGACCACCAAAAGCGCCACAAATTACTGAGGTGCGATCAAGACGTTTTTGTGAGTCGCTTATAGGGAGGATCTATAAGAGAGGAGGTAAAAGGGAGGTATGAGCAGAAGTGTGCCATTGTCCCTACATCCACCTCATTTCACTTCGTCCCATACTCCATTACTTCCGCCTGGTCTACCAACCATCCAACCAACCACCTGGAACACTCAGCTTTTCTCAACTAGCTTGACCCAAAAGCGCACTCAAGAACACGTACACATTGTCACGACGCAGCAACCTGATCTCACATGTCATCATTTAAACTCACCAACATTTTGCCATTCCGTTCCTCTCATCTCTTCACATAAAAATGAACTGATAGAGGGTGAACCAAACCCACCTCAGCATGTTTGCTACCACAGTCCCATTTGCTTCAAACTCCTCAATTTTCTCATCACACTCCCACATCACACGCATGTGTGGTTGTACGAAAGCGCTTCACAAACACGGGTTAGCATAGTTTTGTGGATATTGCTTGTCAATTTTCTTTTCAATCCATAGTGTCAATCGAAAAAGCCTTCAACCTCGACGAGTGGCAAACGGGGTTAGTTCTTGAAAAGCAAGAGGAGAGCGAGAATTCAAACGCGCACCACTTACGTCGTACATCTCGGTGTAGGCGACAATAACGGCAGCCTGCATTCCACCTATCAAGATAGAGGTGATACAGCCCAGAACGAGGTACCACTTTTCCGGTCCGTTTAGACGCAACATTTCCCAGAATGTGTTGGGCTTCTTCCTCACTATCTAGCGCATAAATAAAGTACGAGCATGACAAGGGAACACATGTGATTAAAGTACACCGAAAGGAGACAACGCACATCAGGTCTCGACTGAACTGTTTGTACACCCAGCAACCCATTCCTCCCAATCGGTTCGTTTGTTTATTTTGACGTCAGTCTATCCACCTACTCAAATATCCATACCTGTCCATCAATTAATTAAACAGCATGCCAACCCACCATTCGACCAGTTCAGTCATTCAGTCTATGCAGTAATGTGGTCCGAAGCAAATGACTCCAAAGCCCGTCATTTCTACCATTTGTAGACTCAAAATAGGCCACCACACCTCGGATACAAAGTCGAGTATTAACAAAAAGGCAACCAGGCCAAGTTTGTCACTTCGTGCAAACAAAAGGAGCACAACTTGCTCCCTATGGACCCAACAAAGGACTAAGAAGTGAGGTTCAGAGATTCCACTGCCTGGTAAATGTACTCACACTCGCCAATCAACTTACCATTTCATCAACCGATTCACTCAGTGAGGACAAGACCGTCTTCGCTTCTAAATCACCATCTTCATCCAGCTAAAACAATGAAATTTGCGATGTTGAAGGAGTTACCGCCAAGGTTAACAAGCGAAAGATAAAGGCTCTACAAACAGAAACTCACCCTCTTGAGATCACCTTTTTCTTGATGCTAAAGTGTGCAAAAGAGAACAACTCATCTGGCCTCCCATACTTCAATAAACCTGGTGATTGGCCTACCTAATCACTAGTTGGAGTCATGCCAGCTACAAGAACACCAAAACACCAACTACTTGGAGCTTTAATTCTGGTCTGAGTGCATAAATAACTGCCCAACTACCTAATAAAATTGATAGAGCTAAGTGTCATCGATGCCCTCATCAAGCAGCTTTAAGTCTCCCCCTCAGAAGGGCCCTCATGACACCCACCAGTAGTTCCAAAGCACCTTCCAGACTAATGTGTAAGTTTGACCAGTTTGATTTCACTTCTAATCCAGTAAGAAAAGTAATGTCACCCGACTACTTAAAACGATAAGGAATCATGCAGCGGTTTCAAGGATGAAACCGGCAGCAAAACTGACCTGCTGGGTAGCGCTGGTGATGCCTTCAACGTCATCATCGTTACCTACATAGTCATCATCATCATCATCATCACCCGATTCATCATCCATTCCTTTGAGCTAAAAAAGGAGATAATGAACAAACTTCGCATTTCCAGTTCCTGCAAAACGCAGTACGAAGGTGTCAAATCATGATAAGTTTATTTTCTACGCAATGAGCCTCTTCTCATAATGCATCAACAGCAAATCCAGATGTTGAACATACTCCACGCATCACGAGATTGGCATAGACTCCACCCCGCGCCATCAGCTCCTCGTGACTGCCCGCTTCCACCACGCGTCCTTTTCCCATCACCAAAACCACATCAGCGTCTTGCACTGTCGATAGTCTATGTGCCACCGTCACCGTAGTCCTACCCTTCTTCGCCTCGCCCAGTGCCACCTGCACCGCCTTCTCCGACCTTGTATCCAACGCCGAGGTCGCCTCGTCCAATAAGAGCAGTTTCGGATCTCGAATTAGAGCTCTCGCGATGGCAACCCGCTGTTTCTGACCTCCTGACATGCCACCTCCACCATCCTGTGCCACGAACACGGTCTCGTAAGCCTCGGGCAGCTTTGTGATAAAGTCGTGAGCGTGTGCCAGTCTGGCAGCCGCTTCCACCTCCTCCGAAATGCCGTTCGGCTTCCCCAGACAGATATTCTGCCTCAATGAGCCTGCGAAGAGAGTGGGCTCCTGCGAGACCACTCCAAGGCAGGATCGCCACCAGGAAAGATCGAGGTCACGCAGATCCACGCCGTCAACTGTGATGCGACCCGAGTCAGGATCGTAGAGACGTTGGAGGAGTTGAATTAGCGTGCTTTTGCCTGAGCCGCTAGCACCAACGATGGCGAGGTTTTGGCCAGGCCTAAGGCGCCACGAGAAGTGATCGAGGACAAGAACGTCGGGACGGGTGGGATAGGAGAAGCACACGTCCTCGAAGACGATGTCGCAGCGCAGGAACGACAGGCGAATTTTCTTGTCATTGGGCATCTTATCGATGGGCGGAATCTAAACAGGGAGAATTTCGTGCATAAGTCGCCGCCAGTAAACTAATCATGCTGTTCGGCGCATTCAAGATTAGTGCCACATATGGGGTACATCCATCCCCTCAGTCCAAATCCAGCATTACAGCACCACTTTACGATAAATGTCTGAAGAACATTGTGCTACAAATAGATTTGCTGAGCTCAAAACAATATAGGAAATGCGTGACTTTCTCACCCTCAGTATAACTACATTTTTACTTCTAGAGTAGAAGTTAGATTGAAGTAATGAGCGAAAAAGGAAAGTAGGTGAATAGATGAGTGAAATGAATACAGGACAATTGACACAGAACGATGGAGTCGCAATGGATGAATAGCAAAGTGGGGAACCGATAGGAAATTGTGGAACTGCATGAATGAATAGTTGAGTGGATCGAAGAATGAGTAGTTGGGGGAAAAAACGGTCCGTGTGGACGAGTAAATACGCTAACCAATGCAGCTTGAGGATTGGACGTCGATAGGCAGAAGAAGGAATTGCTGATTGATCATGCAGGGTAATGGGAAAAGGGATGGAGTTTGTTAATTTACTCAACGACTGGTCCTCATCAAACACACACACACACACGCACCCGGTCGATGATAGGAAAGATCTCGCCAGCGGCAGTAACGGCGAAGTTGAAATGGTCGAACTCCTGAAAGGCCTGTCCCACTGTGGCCCCAGCGTAGAGCATTGCCAACACCACCAAAACAACCTCACCCGGGTCCGTGGTGCCGCGTCCGACCATGACGATTCCGTGGTAGAAGGTCACCGCCATCAACAAGTAGACAGACGCATCTGTCATTCCCAGCACTAAGGACACAAAGCCATTCCAAATCGGAGTTCATCTTCCAGCATGTACAAAGAGAGCCTTTAGAATTACTAAGCCCAACCAAACCAATATCATGACTTTAAAACTAACTCTACCAGTGTTTTTCTGAACCTCCACTTTCACTTTCGCTTTCACAGACCACAAATGCTACTAAGGAATTCACTGACTTCCCGATCGGGACGGGATCGTTTTAATACATGCTAACATTGATTGTGCACTTGCATTAACTCAAAATTCTAACACTCTCCTCCTACTGAATCAGGGTCTAGTACGATCAGTCACTCAAATCCCAATCATCTCTTACCGAAACCGAAGACGATGGAGCGCAACAGCCCAACCTTTTCCGCCTCCGACAGCTCCTCCGCATAGCGCTTAGTCTCCCTCTCCTGTCCCTCAAACGCAAGGATAGTCTTTACTGCTCCCAACACCTCTCCTGCAATCCCATTAGCTCTCGAGTAGGCGGCGCGTTCTTTCGCGCCCAGTTTCCGTGTGACAAAACCGACGGCAGCAAAGGAAGCACCAACTAGTGGAAAGAAGGCCGCCGATACCAGCGCCAGTTCCCAATTCTTGATTAAGCTGATCACTGCACCACCGATGAAGACGAAGAGGTTCTGCACAAACATACCCGCCTTTTCACCCAATCCTGCTTCGATTTTATCTACTCCCTCAGTCAGTCGAGTTATAAGGGTCCCCACATTGGCGCCATCAAACCAGGCTGCGTCCTGCCGCAAAACACTCTAGCAAAATGCCAGTAAACTGCTGCAACAAAACCAACCGAAAAGAATAGGTGTCGTATGCGTCTGGCTTGCCTTCGAGCACAGAACTGCAGGCAAAACATCTGGATGTAGGCAACTACGAAAGTGACGGCACCCAATATAGCCATTCTCTGAATTGTGGCTTTAGAACCACTCTGAGTAGGAGAAATAAAATCGTTGACTAAACTGGAGAAGAGAAAGAGCGACAATTGAATTGAGATGCCAATCAAGGCGCTGGCAACTACACCAATGATGAACATCCCAATCTCGAGAGGCGGGGCATATTTGAGTAATTGGTGGTATCGAACACGAACAATCACCTCGTCTCTAAACGCAAAATAAAAACAATAAAGTAACTTGCCGCAGGAACTCGCCTTCTGTGTGGTCAGACGCCAACGTCTCGACCATAGCAAAAGACCCTTCGAAAATGCGCGATCGTGCGGACCACTAGTATTTATCAAATTGGTTTGCTTAAACGTAAGCGACCTATTTTAGAAAATAAAAACAAAATAGACGTAGCTGCTATAGTAAAGATTAGGCTTAGTTGCACAACTTCTAAATAAGCGAAGTAAAGTGTGCTAAAAGGTGTGTTGGCACAAATTATACCGGAGTAATTTACCATTATTTCCACCTAATGCTATCGAGGATCTCGGCCGCCAATCCAGCTATTTCTTTTAGTTTTGACACATACTTTTCGTCTGTGTGTGCAGTTAGCGTTGCAATTAGGCTTCCACATTTATAAAATGGGCTAATTTTGACTAGAAAATGCCGATGACTACGTGCAGCAAAGATGCAACCATTGGGTGAATTTTGTTAATTTTTGGGATGTGCAGATTCCTTTGGATTCGTCGTACTAGTATGTGGCAGTGCAGGATTTCCATATTTTGTGATTTGCGCATCACCTTCGAGCCTAAAGCGTGCTAGCACGAGCTTTTGACTGCACCGCATATCTGGCGGAAGCTTAAACTGCAAAGACTCAAGGCGATCTTAGCAAAAACATCAGCAAGATAATGTGACACTAGCGTGTGTTGATTGCCATAGCAACGGTGTTTGCAACGACAATTGCAGCTAATTATCACGCACTTGGATTTGACATGTCTTCCGATACCAGTCCCACCATCGCAACGGTCTGCACTTCTGCCATGTCTTTAGCCTTCCAGCCTGTTCTGCACGCCAGTTTGACTTATTTTTGCGTAGCTGGGGGTGTCCAGCTCCGCAGCCTGGTCAGAAGCTTTTCTAAAACATGCTTTTCTTTCTACATTGGTTTCATCAGCGTCACTAAACTCCCTGTTCGTAGGTTGCTCAATGCAAATGAATAAATGAACTTGCAATTTCCTCTCATTTTCGCTCCTTTCTGTTAAAATAGACAGTGTAATTTGCGTTTAGACACGAAGGCATAATTTGTAGTGCCTCGAAACTTTCTAAAGGGAAAGAGAAGATATAACACGCGGGTGGGATACACACATGTTTGGAAAAGAAGGAACTGAGACGAGCCTACCCAGAGATGGGGACATGGCAAACTAAGTGATCGTAACTCACACTGCAACGAAAGGTAATTTCTAGGCCTGGTTGATGCCTGCGGTTGGCCTTAGGTCGACTTCATTTGCTAGCCTTATAAAGGCTTCAGCCATAGCGCGACACATTTAGTCTGATGTTCCTCTATGGAGTGGACCTAACCTGGCTGTCCATCCCACCATACCACACTGGGGGTCTTGTACTTGGGGCTTCAACCGCATACCTCGTTTGGATTCGGCTTCACACTGCTGTGATCACAAATGTTCCATTGGAAATGCTTCAAGCAGTATGCCTCATCGAGATAGTTGCTCATCCGAAACATACTGTGAGATGTATAACTGAGGGCAGCACCGCTCCACCATCGACAGCTTCACTGCTGTGACGGCTTCTTCCACTCCTACATTCGCATTCATGCCTGAGCCCTATCGCTACTGGGTGAGAGGACCTTCCTTCTCCATTATCGTACGTGTCCGAGTCGCAACCAATGCGAGTCTCGTCTACATCACCCTTTTTCTCCTCTTTGAGTTGACTGATTTTTCTTCGTTTTTACGTACGCTATCTCACCACTAGTCTAAGTTCTTACACCAAGCTCTTTCTCACTGCCCTGTCATCCTCGTTTGCATGAGTTTCCCTAACCCTGAAATCCCACCTCGGGCCACACCAATGGAAGTGCATCGTGCGCAGGTTCAGTTGACGTCTACATCTTATGGTTGGAAGACATTGCACCTACTTTCTTCATCATTGTATTCTCACCTACTTCAGACACAAATTATACTTATGCATTCTACTTGAGTCGACTGACCATTACCTTAATAGCACGATGTTGAGGGCAAAATGGCTGCCACTTGTTGGAATTTGTAGAGCTTCGGTGTTTCTCTGATTTAGCCTACTGTAAGTCTGGAAGTTGTTGAAAATGTCGACAAGGTGGGTCAGCGCTTATTCCATGGTTCCCGTACACTTCGAGTAATTTCTTCTCGAATCTTTTTGCCGACACAGCATGGGCAGCAGGAGCATGCTGTTTCATTCAGCTTCGTAGGGGAGTTAATCATTAGCATGTAGACTCCTGCAAATCCTAGCTATGGGAGATTATTTCCCCAACGGAAGAACCACAATTGGTTGGGGCCTGTTTAGAATTTTTTCCTGCCTTTTATGCTGTTTGGGCTCCTCTCTGATGTAGATTTATGCTGTTATGGGGAGCTGTTTCATCTTTTCGTTGCACTTTTTAAGTCTTTTTAATTAAATTAGAGCCTCAGTAACAATATTATATGAGGTTGTTTACAATCACTTCCCGTATTTTTTTCGCTCTTTTGTTTTTTTATGGCAGTCACTTTGAGATTTTATATGTTTTGGCGTTCGACCCCGGAAAATTTCGGACTAGTCGTTCAATGTTTATTTTTCTTGGAACACACAGAGCAGAGATTGCCCAGACCAATGGAAATCTTAGTTTTATCTTTCTTTTTATGCTTTTATCCCCCACCCTATTTTGGCCTTGGTTTTAGAGAGCTCTTATGAATTCTGCTTAGGTATGTCAATGGTGATGGATTGAACACCATCGGTGGGGATTCTCACATGTGATTTCTTGGAAGTGTTAGTTCGCCTTTGTTCTTTTTTTTTCTTGATTCCTACTCTTTTAACCTTTGTTTTTAGCTGACGTTATAATTTTTGGCTGCTGAAACCCAACATTCTCGTCCACGTAGCCAATGGCTTGCCACGTTGATTATCCCTTCAAGCTAAGTTTCATCTTGTTTCGCAGTTCGAGTAGACTAGACGTCACTTTTACTATCCACAAGATGTTGTGTGATTTGGGATTGAATCGAATAAAGATCGCTATATGTCCAGATTTCACTACTTAGAAGGCAGTGTCGGAGATTTATGTCTTCACGGTAGCTTTGAAAGACGACGTATGTGTGAATAACAGCTACATAGTTGATGCGGTTAGCTAGTGATAATGGTGTAAACATTCCACATGAATGGTTTTTCAATTCCTCATTAAAAACATTACAAATTCTTACTAACTTTGCGAAGATCTCTTATTTGTCGGATTAGGTGACCACAAGAAGAGTTCTCCAAGTGCAGTGCCTGGAGGCTTCGTTATCTTTCCTGTTTTGCATGACTTATGTCCTTCTGTCTCGAGTTCTATTCGCCTTTTACTGTCTTTGACGGTGTCTGTCACACTTTACCGGTCTTTTGATAATTGGTTGCATATAGTTGGGTATCTGCGTTCGGGGACTGCAAACAGATTAAGTTTATTATTAGGTTTCCTTGGGCTGAAAACAAGTGAGGAATATCTTCACCTTATTTTTTTGGTTGACGTAACCTGGAAAAAAATAAACCTATTTTGATTCACTATTGGAAGGTGAAAATTTCGCGTGGAATCGCTGGTAGCGCTGCTGTGAAGCGGAACAACAAGGCATAACGATAAGTCGCTCCACTTGGGAATGAGACCTGTTTACGTTGGCTAGGTGGATTGTCTTCCTATTCTTGAGTTTCTCTTCCGTCAATATGCCTCGTATAATTCAAGTCTTAGAAAAGTTGAGAATAAATCTAAGGGTAGAACAAGATGATTGTGGTTCATTTGACTTGAAAATTAGGCAGGATGAGGCAAGTGCCTAGAAGTTAGATAGCCTAGTCTGGCATGGTTTAATTTGAGCAATTCGATGAAAGTGTGGCAATTTCCACATGCTTAGAACACGATTGTTTTAGCTAGATTCGCTTGTGTAGGAAAAGAATAGATTGGATGGTCTCTTTGGAGATTGGATGCAGATACTAGTGAGGTCGTCATTGGTTGTGGGCATGCATTGTTACAAACAATTTGACTACGTCTCAGGCATGCCAGCCCATAAGGACGAAATTGGGGAAGCCGAAAAGGCCTTGTGACAGCTTAATTCCATTTATTTTAATAATTTTTAGGCGAGGGATGGTCAGTGAATACAAACCTTATGACGGATAGGACGCCATCGGCACCCAAGAAGGAAGCGTCCTCTGAACCTGCTCAACTGAGACATCTGTACCCCTTAATTTATCCCTACTTAGTAATGCTTTCCCTTGTCCAACTCGTCTGCTCTTCGCAAGGGTATGAAGTCTGAGGTGGGAGAATAGCCGAGCCTATTATACTGATTGCAGAGCTGGCGGACTTCTCCCATTACAAGAACGACATGAATTTTTAAATGTACTAAATAATGACCCTCCCCAGAATCTATTTACGGCCAAGACGCACGAAATTCACATCAAAACATCGTAGTTTTGCGATTATTTGACGCAAATCTCGCTATCACCTCTTTAAGTGTTAATGCACTACAAGCTACAGGGTGTTTGAAAAGGAGGTCATGGGGCTAACCCCGGTGTCACTCACACTTTCCTGCTTCGCAGCTATCCCATATTTCTTCTTAAGGAGTGTCAGGTGGGCTAAAGTAGGTGAAAAAGAAGGAAGTGGGCCGCAAATGGTGGAATGCAGACAGTATTAGTCCATACTCTAGCCATAGCTAAGGTCGCGCAGATCATACCCTCACGCAGAGCACTGATGGGGTGACTCCAGAGGCGTATCGTGAAGTGGCTCTAGTGGTAGATGATGAACACGCCCAAGGTCGGCCACAAGGCCCACGACAATGGATGCCGTTTGACGCGTAGGGGGCCGGAGTCGGTGGACATAGCAACGGTTTGCACGATATTAGGAATGAGGGAGAGCACAATGTTAGCTGCGAGGAAACTCATCACCACTGATGACACATATAAGAGTGATGTTAGGAACTGGACAGGGGGTGGACAGCTCAAATCGACTGAATCTTAGCACATTCATTAGTACACATTTACCAAAGAAACAACTTTTATGGCTAAAGTTTTGCAAAAAAACCGCGACCATCAAGGGAGCTGTTCGATCGCAAATCCCCATGTTGCATCTATTAAGCTTCTTCTCAAATTACTATCTTATTTTGTACCGATTTGTTGCGTCTCTGTTCCTGTCAAAACACCAGGCAGTTGAATTGGTGGAGTACAACAGCCACGTACGTGAGCGCGCACGAGCATTTAACATTCCATGCCATCAGTCATTACCTCCAATTGTGCTTTGTTTAGTGTCCACTGACCCAGTAAATGCAAACCTCTCAGTAGTGCTGTGTCCTTTGATTTGCGCTTTCAGTTTGGCACCTTCCACGTAAATTAGTCAATTTAAAATTCGCTCACTACCGCCGTGTGGTGCCTATTACTGAGTTCTCTTTCAACGAGGGGCGAAGGTATTGCTCAGTCAATGTCGTCCATGTCCCGTAGTTTAGATTAAACACATTTAAGTTGCAGTTAGCCAAGTTTCCGACACTCAAGTGAAGTGAGATGAGGCATTGTGACAGACAAGGCGGATGTATCATAGAGTTGGCTACAAGAACGAAGGGAAAAATCTTGTCAGAGTAGCACATTGTGCGCGTAAACCAAGGAAATTACACTTGCTCATTCCCTCCCGATTGAGTGGTCGACAAAAATCGCAGACATAAATTAAGTTCCCAAATAATTGCCATAGTGTGAGAGAGATTGAAGTTAAGTCGTGGCTATGATATTCTATGTCAGCCGTCCAGTCACTTACTCGTTCACTCATGTGTACAAACTTGTGCCTATGGTGTTTATAAACAAGGATGCATGTGTGTCTGATAAGTTTGTATGGAAAATAGTCGAAAGAAAACACAATTGCCATCAGGAGTGAGAAGTGATGACGTAATTGAGAATTTAGCCGCAGTTTTTATGCGCACAATTTTTCAATTGTAGTTCATCACAGAGATTGGAGGAGCCATAACTACAACGACTTATTGATGACCTACTTCTTCATTTTTTGTCATGGACAGGTTATCACCTGCTTAATTTGTTCTTACATTATCTGGGACATTATGTTTTTTTTCTGGATACGGCTATACAAGCATTTCCAAGGGACCACACAGCCGTGGTATTGCCATCTCCTTCCCAGTGGTGCAAATCCCACGGCCGTCGTCCATTGCTGACGCGGTGGAAAGACGAGTTATCAGGAGAGAGTTCGCACCAAAACACACAGAAATATGCTAACAGCACCATCGTATGCTCTAGTCAAGCAGCTTGAGGCGATACTAGTAGCTAAGATCCACAGTGAATATTTACCAGGCATGGCCACTGTCATTGTCGCGATAGCTTGTACCGTGTGCATATATGTATGGATGTGCTGCTGATATGCCACGGCATATTGGACCACTTCTTCCTTTGACTTGGGAGCCTAACTTAATACAAAATAAGGTTAATAGGTTTCCTACGCAGTTTCTTTCGTAATGCAGGCTGTGGAACATTGGAAACGATAGCCATATGACGTTTATTTACGGCCAGCGTCGAGTGACGGGGGTTGAAGGGCAGAGCGGGGGAAATCTAGACAGAATAAATCACACATCCAACACCAACACCACTGCTTAACGTAGTCTGGAGTGGGGAGGAATTCTCACGCCCAAAAAGAGCAGAACCACCAAATCAAATCAGCGCCCTCAGGCACATACACACACACGTATGGTGGGGGAAGAGTGGAAGGTGGGAAAGTTAGCACTTGAGACACCCATCAATTGTGTGGAAAGCAACATCTGAGTGGGCACTGTGTCTAGGTTTTTACAGCCCATAGCTATCAATGTTGACATCCCAAATTGGCTTTACCATTCGTCCATCCTTACATCACGTTTTATTTTCTCTATGGGCTGACTTGATTGTAAATGACCTATTTCCACAATACTTGTCGATCTCACTGAACCGACATGTCTGATTAGATTGGATGTGAACAGCTGAAGCTTGATTTAAGCCAAGAATTCACCCTATGGGGGAGGGACTTCAAATATTAACATTTTGGAACTGTGCTAATAAAAAATACCTCGTAGAACAATTAAAGGTATTATGCACTGAAGTGGTGGCCATTTAGACAAACAATTTTGTATAGACTTTCATTGTGAAAAACACAATAAATTACTTTATTGGCGTACAGTGTGTAAAATGAAAAAGGCAATTCAGGCTAGTGTTTACGCAGTTTTATGCTTTCTCTGATTTTCTTAATGTTATTACAATTGTCGTTACCTCAGTTGCAGAACGGTACTCGCGCTGCCGCTACTGATGTTACTATCGCTGTGATGTAGGATCGGTCTGTTCATTTGAATACCTATCCAGAGTAAAGACGGTTTTATTTTTGGTTGTTTTTTCCCTTGATCATGCTTCCTGCTCTCGTCGTGTGTTTTAGCTAGTGGGTGAGTCATGAGATCGTGCAAGAAACAGCACCAACTACTACACTGTGCTACGCCGGGCACATAATTACGATCGTCATGGCAACCATTAGTGTGACCTTTCCATTTGTATACTTTTTGCAAGGACTGCTGTGCCACCTGGTTGCCTAATTGGAACGGCTCAGCTTATTTATCTAGGTGAAGGATGATGATGATAATTATTATGATGATGGTCATTCGTCCTCCGCCCTATTTGTAAGCGTCAACAAAAACAGTAACCGAAAAATGGTTGTGGCGAGATTCTAATTTCCAAGTATGAGGCATGAAACGGGAACAAAGTTGTTAACCACCCAACTCTTACGATCGGATGGCTACAACATCAACTGAAACTTTATCTGTGAGAGACCGATTCCAATTTTACTGACACATGGGATGTCTCCGATTGTCCCATTCACGGTGCCAGTACCGTAGCCCTTCAACAAACTGACAACATAGTCATTTTCAGACCTTGAAGTGGAATATGACTCGATAGTTAAAATCACGATTACAAATGATCGCCCAGAATGTGAGGAAAGGAGTAGCTACATTGCATAGTGAGGGTTTGAGGACAGAGGGTGTCACATAAACCACGCAAAGGCACGCCTTACTAAATCTCCTTTTTCTTGCCGTTTCCTCCTTTCCTTTATTTAACGTTAGGGTATTTATAGCCCAGCGTAACTTCAGAATGCATAATATACTTCCTAACATCCCTCTCAAATGGAAAAGTAATAAAAATCGGTGAAAATCGCCATGGACGCAAACCATTTTAACACCACGGACTAACCATGACGGTAAGAGATTGGCTCATTTCGTTCAATTTCGTGGACCAAGTACAGTTTCACGGACAGTATCCGACGCGTTTCTTAGTAATAATCATTTTCTAACTCCAATGATCTTTTGGCACTATTGCAACACAATTGTACCTCACGACCTAGTTAAGCTCACTAAAGGAAAAATGACGTATTCACATAATTGAAATCCTCGTGGATAGAATATGGGGACATTGGATAACTACTCCTATATTGCTGTAATTTTCCGAAAGTTTTGCGAAGGGATCCGTCCCAGACATTGCGAGAAGATAAATCGAATACGCGCTTCGACAATATGGACTGACGCATTCGAGAATGGCATGATTGGTTGGATGGTAGTGGGCACGCGTCAAACAATTTTCTGAGTGGGTAAGGCTTCCACCAAAAAAATGCGATACAAGTAAGAAGTGTTACGGCCACATCTAAGAATTAATTCTCTCTTTTCCTCTTCACCTCGAGGACGAATGCCTCTCACACGTTAATAATGCGTAGTACACTAAAAATGCAGATTCCATTTGAAAATACACCAGAATGCCATCAACGCATCTGAGAGAAGTGGGTAGATGTAACGAAATGTCTGTCATTTTCACTGCCTTACCAGTCTGTGAACTTGATATGGAAACTACCGTGTGTTTTGAATTGAACTACCTGAGTGTCCACATCTCCAGGATGTCCTAGTCATTGATTGACTCATTGGTTGATTGGTAGTAACAATGTGTTGCCTGTGAGTGGTGTAACATCGGCTTTTTTTTCCACGCGTCAAATGGTAGCTGGCACGGCGTTATGGCAGCATTTTCCACGATTTTTACGCTACCATCTTCTCCTGCCCCATTTCCCTAAATGAACTTAGATCACACCGGTTTTCGAATATCACTGACAAAATACCCCAGTCCGACTCGAAATCCTGCCACACCTGGGAACCTGACCACTTTTAAACAGGCCATTGCCTTGAAGCAGGGCATTGTAATCTCTGCTGTATTTTTAATGGTTCCATATGTGAGGATCTACAAGTAGTAGATCTTGGCAACACCTATCACTATGACTCAATCAATGAGCACCATCTAAAGCAAGTATACATTCCTCAATGTGGCTCATAACTAATGAAAACTGGAAAGGACAAGTGGCGATTTATTGCTTAAAAACTCCAAGCATCACAAATCTACAGTCATTAACTTTAACGCATGCAACAATTGCTTGCACTCAAACGAAGTACTGCTTCAACCTTGCTTCTTGGTTTGGTAAGTTTGAGGATAATCATTTGAAACAATCACTAGTCACTTGTGCAGAGATAAAAGTTGTTCTGAACAGAAAGGATAATCTGCAACCGTTAGTTTGCTTACTTCGCTTACATCGATGCGATTACTTCTTTATCTTACACGTCGTGGGTGAGCGCTTGTGGTGCAGGCGAGGACAAAGCGCCGCCAGAGGCTGTTGCTATTCGGTGCCACCCTTCTGGTGCAAAAATCAAGGTGCAAGGCGAAACTTTCTCCTTCCCTACCTCCAAGATCTCCTCTTTTATAGCCTTCTTAAGCTTGAAGGCCGGACCCTGCCAGTGACCTCGTCGATGACTGGATTTTTACACCGACGAGAGCCTCAGGCAGTAGATTTTTGCTTTTAGTTAGAGAATCCTCTTCATGAACTCCTATTTTCTCTGTAGCGCACTCGCGTACTAGTTCAGTAGGTTAAGATCTCCGTTGATTGATACAGTCCCTGTTGCGGCTGAAGTGCGACTGAGTGATTGAAGTCAAGTACAATTTCTGACAAACAGGAAACCCCTTCCTCTTAAGGGGTTTTTATTCTGACTAAATTCACTTTTAATTCAATCAGTCGACTTAATAGGATGGTGGTGATGCATAAGCCCACAAATCATACATTTGATATTGCCAGACAATGGACACTTTAAGAATTGAAAGCTCATTTACCACTGTCCTGAAGACGAGTAGATGAAATTGGCTTACAAGACTTTAATGTGATCCATGAGAGAGGAAAACTTTAGGTTAGTTGTAAAGGTCCTGTGGGCCCAATGCTTGCTTGAACAATATCGGACGACGACCATTTGGAATGATGCGTAATTAGTTAAGAAGACCTTATTGGTAGACTTCAACAAGGTACGAGATTCCATGAACCGTCTAACGACTGTTGGAAAAAGAGAACTTTTCACTTTTCAAATTCGCACCCATTTAAAATTTGCGAAGTAGGTAGTGAGGAATATAAGAAGGAATGTGAACTACTACTAAACGCGGAGAAGAGGAAGTGCCAAAGCTGAGATTTTACGTGTGTTCCTTTTATTCAAAGACTGCACTCATTTATATATGCCAGGGAGAGTTTTCTAACAGGCCGAACACAGTCCAAGCACTGCTGCCATGTGGTTGACTCAAGGATACACTGAAGTAGACCCACCCGATTTCTCAAAGTAGAGCCTAAACAAGGAAAGTCAAAGGCATCTCCAAAAGCACTTGTTGACTTTTTGAGTTTCACCGAAGGATCCAAGACAAGCACCGACTTTTAAATAAGAGTTTACAGCCTCTTTCTCCGTATCTCTATATCACTAATTCATTTATTTATCACATCAAAATCTCTTCTAATAGGCAATACCAATTGATCGGTTACCAAGCGGATAGGTTAGACAAATAGTTGAGTTGTGTCGATCACGTGTTTTCATTGCAGAAAGAATGTCGTATTTGCAAAAAGGAGGCAGACAAATTGAAATTCTCAAATTTTGAGTTAACTCTGGTGTATTCAGTCGCTATGCTCTACGCTCTCATTGTCATGTGCTCTAGTGAAGTGGATCACTCCAACTGGGAAATAGAGGTGAGGGCTCCGCGATAAATGCGTTGGTTGTCAAGTGGATCCATACGACCTGTTATGACACCGTTGATCAAGTGGATCACTTGTCGTACGTCCTCTCCGCCCTCGTGCCTGACTGCTCTTAGAGGGCTATGCATCTCCAAATGTGCCACACTAGAATTTGTGGCTTCCCCTATTCATCGATAACAAATTTTTCATCACTACCAGCTTCTTACTATCCCCGTTTTCTCTGTAAGCGTAATATCACTGACAGATTTGCAAGCACATTGAGTGCAAAATAGATTAAAATTTGAAGAATAAGTAACTAGCGTTTTTAATGTAAACCAAGAGAGCTTTAACGGAGCTTAGCACTTTTCCATTAAAATATGAACTCATTAAATGCCTTTTTAAAGCTGATGCTGGAGATAAGTGGAGAATTCTGCGTAATACTGATTTTTGCCCATGAACCTTGTGTTGCAGTATATGTTGAACGTTTCTCCACGAAATTTTAAAAATCAAATCAACTCAGTGTAGGTTGTAATTTTATACCATTTTGCCAACCAACTCAAGGCATCATTGTGAATGTTAAACACTAGCCATTCAGTAAAAACGCAGAAACAATATGGAGGAGGTATGGTCCTTAGGAAAATTCCTTCCTCATACATTTCACCTTGAAAGATCGGATTGTCATATAAGCTACTACCTACATTGAAGTTTAATCCTACACATTGAATAAATAGTGCAAAGATGCTATTTGATGTCGTACATTTTACATTATTTAAAACTTTTCCTTCAATCAACGAATTTTACTGCCCATACGCTGCGAAACTCATGTTGGAATTTTACTGCATTACCATTGGTTCAAGCGCAGTTCGGTACTATCCTAGGTGCTATGTCATCCAAAAGAAGACGCTGGCGAAGGATGTGCACTACTAACCTCAACTCGGTTTCCTTGCTAAAGAGGAGCCACCTTGCGGAATCTTTATTACAAGCTTGTAAATGTTGAGCAGTGGGCATCGTAGAAGGATAGCCAGAGGGCGCGTCGATTGCTCCGGCTTTGCCTCAAACTGTATGTCCACATAATTTGAGAGGATGACTGGAAGGAAGAATTAGTAATGATACAGTTGAATGCAAGAAGAAGTGGAGGCAATAAAGATTAAACTTGAAGTCAACTAGATATTCGTTGCTAGGAGATGTGCTGCTGTGCCATCAACCATCACGACTTTGATGCATCAAAAGCACCAAATTACATCATATTTGGACTTACTAAACCCTTATCTATGACCAGTCACTTTTTATTATGAGGTTTTTCTTGACACTGACCTATTACTGTCACAAGCTAGGCGCGGGTAAATGATTGGAGGTTAAGTCATGTTCCCAGATCACGCTTCTCCAAGGGAAGGGATGAAACTAGTCATCACGCTGGTACTGCAGCATCACATTCCATTGGATCGTAGCAAGCGCAAGGCTCAATAAAGTGAGAAAAAGGGGAAGTGAATTTGTTCACCACTGCTTACTTGTATTTTGGTCAAACAAATCAAACATCTTGCATTTTTGTAACTAAAATACTAACTCACTACTTCACAAAATTTGAAAAGGAGTCTTTTACTAGCCAACTTAAGGGCGACTACTTTTAAAATGCAATAAAGCAGTTTAGACTGCCGCCCATATGACCGAAATTTTGCGATTAAATTTAGCATTTGATAAGGAATGAATGTTTCCTAAAATGAGCCTCCAATTATGCCTCTCACGATACTCACGATAAAAGGAAAATTGCCAAAAAAATTAAAATGATTTTGGCAGACAAACACCGATTGTGATGACAGAAAAGTGCCGTATAAATTGTTGAAACATGGGTCAGACCCAGGAGACTGGGGTCACAAGTGGTCAAGTGCGCCAGTTTGACAGGTGACACGTACACTAGCAGACATGCACGCTCGAACAAGCGTGATGACCTGTGATACCTACGCTAGCATCATTGACACACCTATGCATCCTGCGTGCCGTCTGACAAAACTAGCACATTCACTAGTATTAATTTGCCTAGCAGCCCACGTTGTTGCATTCCCTCATCTTGGGCAACTTATTAGCTAACCGATGGACAAGGCAATGAGTAGGTAGTCTCGAGAGAAGGCGTCCACAGAGGACTGCTTGCTGTGACTATCGTGGTCCAAAGACGGTCGCTGATGCTTGTTCCCAAATGGACAGCTTGATTTGAAAAGTAACTTATAACCATGGCAACCATGCAAGGTATTCAGTCGAGTTAATGTGAATGCTTCACACAAAAATTGGGTAGGTCCCAGTAGTGTAGAATAATTTTGCGAATGTGAAAATACACCGTTTTGAAAAACAAAATAAATGGATAATTGTGAGACAATGAGTTGAAGAGTTTCGAAACGAAAATCACTGCGACCTCTGTTATGCTGGGAGCAGATTTTAGCCGTGATATCGCAGTCGACTAATGGGTCATTTCCATTCCGTCTCCGAAATTCATTCATTTGAACTTCACATTTTATTGTATCCCACTCGAATGTTTTAACGTTATTTTATGATAGGTACGAGATTACGCAACTGAAGTAATTTTAAGTTAAAAGGCGGCCAATTCGTAAAGGAAGTGACTGGAATATTTTTGTTAGGTCTAGCAATAAATCACTACAAGGAGGAGTGAGAGAGGAGGAAGAGAATAAGTGGGAGAAAGAGGGATGGGAATTGGAAAAAGGGTGCTCACTGAACAAATTATGGGTCCCCGAGACTCCTAACGTGTGTGACACCAATACACACCCGAGTGGTCACAGCATGGGAATTCTTCACATTTGAGAGTGGAATTTTCAGTACAGACGCGAGGATATTTTTGAGGAAAACGTGCTGTTTATGCAACAAGGCTAGTCACTTGGTCTTTTCGCATCGCATGCTTAAAAGTAACAGTAACCGTAAAAAAATAGCGCAATAGACAAATTGCTTCTGGAGTTGCACCTCCCATTTTAAGGAAGGCAAGGAAAGGAAAGGTGACAAGCATTTTGTGGAAACGTGACTAATCCTCTGTAAAATTGGGAAGAAAACAATCTGAAACATTTTTGGATGCTCCAATCGTAGAAAGTGCAACCAGCAAATCAGGGTTCCCTTTCATGAATACTGCAGAATCGGAAGGTGGGATTTACAAAAGTGAGGTGAGTAAATGAAATGTGAACATTAGTACAGTTGTTCACTTTTCATGTCATGATCAGACATGAAAGCAGTGCGCTGGCAGGTCAACCGTCGTATGTCTCTTCCGCTTCGAAGGCCGCATTTTAAGTACGGGCTACCTCGATCATTCCCCTCTAACGGAGCTCTGCACTCCTCCATATCAGGTCGGCATAAATAAAATGAAGGGTGTGAGAACAGACAGGTTCCACGCTCGGTCACACAACTGTACACAATGGATAACACCAAATCTTCACAGTGGATGGTGACGGGGACAGTGAGGCAATAGCACCGGTGGCGTGATCCGCTAACCTCACCTTGCAAAAATTATAATAAGTTTCTGTCATTTAATCATGTAATAAAAGGTAAACTATTCCTATGTGGCTTCAACCCATTTCCTTCTAACATCCAACGCAAAGACTATCTGAGGCAAAAAAGAAGTGCACACATTGTTGTTTTCCGGTTCCATCACCTGTAGCCGATAAAATTTGTGGTGAATAGGAAGATAAAAGAACATGCTATTGTGATACAATGCCCTCCAATGCAACTTGCCCTCGGCCTCAAGCTTTAACTTCTATAACGAAATCCTCGTGCTCCTGGCTTAATTTTATTCATTACCTGCTCCAATACGTTAGAGATTCTGCTCTTCAAGTTGAACCGATTTGACTAGTAATAGCGATTTCTACTGCATCAAATGTTAAATTAGATTAAGGCAGGTGGTCACTTGTTTGAACCTTTAAAAAGGAGGACTATGGTGACACCAATGCGCAACTTCAAAGCGCTTCATAGAAAACAGACAGCCAGACAGCAAGGAGGCAAGTTGTATTGCGCATAGTATCTCCAGACCAGTTCTCCATCCCCACTTCAATGTGGGTGGCCACCTGCGCTCCATGTCTACGTCGTTTCACCATCACATCACCCTTCATGTCACATCAACACCATAAATCATCTTTGAAGAATATTCAATACCTTTCTCCCTGAATTATCCCTGCAGGTGGTTTTATCCTATGTATTTAAAAGGGTCACCGGGTTGGTACTATTGACAGCATAAGCCTCTGGGGAACTTCCAAATAAGCAAAGACTTCCATATTTACCTTAAACAGGCGAATGTTTTAGCCATTTCGGTATAGTCTTCGTTAATCACCACAGCCGTAGATCTGTTGAATCTCATTTCCACAATGAATCAGTTTATCTTTGACAGGCTACACCTGATAAACTACAGCCATAGACAGTCCTCGAATTTCGTGGTTGGAATCATGGGATATATGAAGGGGTTATTTACACGTGTAACAGACTTACTTCAGACCACCACTATTATCCTCCTCCAGTGATGACCCTGACAGACGGAAAACGGGCTAAGCAAACCAGTAGGGGTATTTTCCTGGCTAAACGATGAGCTACCTGAGGCGCTCTAATTTATGGCCCCTGCCTTTTAATTGAGCTAATTTGGTAAAATAGATTACAATAAGCGAGCAATATGCATGGACGTTTAGAGTGAGACCTTCCCTTCCAGTCAGTTCCGTTTGGGGTTCCTTTGAAACAAATCGATTTGAAGAAGACATGACCTATCGTCGGTCCACATGGGCCCAAAAGACAGATTATATCGTTGCCTTCAAATGGATTTTCCAGCAAGCCAATTTTCCAGATGAATCAGCCATTGTTGTTACTATCGCCGTGGCATAGGATTAGTCTGCTTATTTGGATGCTAACACAGAATAAAGACGGCTTTATTTTTTACTGTTTCCCTCTTTGATCCTTTTCCTACTCCCTTCGTTCTTCTCTGAGTTATGGAATTATGCAGCAACTTCTACTACCACACTGTACTACACCGGGCACATCATTACGATCGTCATGGTAACCACTAGTGCGACCTCTCCATTTGTATACTTTTTGCAATGGCTGCTGTGCCACCTGGGTGCCTAATTGGAACGGCTCAGCTTATTTATCCAGGTAAGGGAGGATACTGATTCTGGGTCCCATGGTCGGTTGTCCTGTCCCCCATGACTAAGCATCTGTCACAAGAGTATCTGAAAAATGGTTGTAGCAAGGTTCTAGTCTTTAAATGGAAGGCATGAACCAGGAATGAAATAGTTAACTCTGATTAATTAGATCAATTTGATTAAAAAAACGAATCCTTGAAATGAATGATCACAATATTTACCAACCTATTCCCCAAAATGTCCCATCCATAACGCCAGTACCTTAGCCCTTCGGCAAACTGATAATATAAGCACTTCTAAGCGCTGAGATGGAGTATGACTTTATAGCAAGATCAAGATCACAAACAGCCACCCAAAATATGAGGAAGGAAGTCGTTACGTTGCATAGTGAGGGTTTGAGGACAGAGGGTACCGCCCACCCCACAAAACTTTCATTTCAATTAACCTTTTTTTGTATTTTCACCCGTCCTCTCTTTCATTCAACATTAGTGTAATTGAAATTTGGCATGGCTACCGCTTGTGCAACATAATTCTTGACTGCGAAAAGTGGTTAACGTAGCCGCTCAAGCAAATCGTTTTAACACCACGGACCTTACATTACATGATCACGGGTAAGTCAATAGTAGAAGTGATTTACTCGTTACCTCCGGGAGGAACGGGACTATGTACATGAGGACTTCGGCTGTTAAGTGAGAAGACGCTGCTTCAAGGCGGAGAAATCCCCACCTAACACGTCCATCACCATATTGAACATGAACATACCTGTGCAGGGCGAATAGCCAGGCCTTTCCACGTTCTCATCATGAGATGTCAAAATCACCAACGTTAACTGTGACATTTTTTGCTTGTCCTTTTTGCAACGGGAGAGTGATAAATAACCCTTCTTAGGAAATACTCAGGTAGCTATAGCTACGTGTTCCTGGCATAAGTAGTCCACTTTAAGATTTATTTGAAAATTCATTTCTGGCCTCCAGAGGAGGTGAGCTGTTGGGCTGATCGGCGAGGCGGTGCAAAATGATGGGCAATCGAGGGACTGTTTACTGTCCCTTTCCCTTTCATCCCTCAGCCAACTGCTACTGGCGCCTCATGCACGAGAAAAATTTTCAATTAAAGGTTTGATTTTGAGCATAATTGGAAGTAGTCCCACAAAAATCCCGTTTTACAGTTTACGCTAGCTGGCTAATTAGGGCAGCCACAGCAAAGACAGCTGCAACTGATGCAAACCATAAAGACGCCAAAGCGTATAAAAGGCTACCATTTTCACAAGAACAGCAGCTTTGCTCCAAAAGGTATATGTCAATGGCTGAACAGAGCTGAAACGAAAAGAAGTAGGCTATTTGTGCACTTCTCTACAAGAATTATTTGACTACAAAGCTTACGAGGATGAGGAACAGATCTTGTCAATGTCAAGCTGACAGGGGGCTGGAATAATTTCGTGTTCACGTTTTATAAGTTGTAAAGGAAATTAAAGTGTAAGCTCAAAGCAGACATGAAAGTTGTACATTCATGGGATAAATCGCAAAATAGAATCATCCTCGTACTGGCGAATTTTATTGAATTTATGTTCGTGTTGTATAGCCCAGGTCCCTCAACGGTGCCCGTGAAGGTAGTGAAAATCGGTGGCTTTTAAAAATGTTAAAGCATTTCAGGATGTCATAGGTTTGTCGGTCTATGTTTAAGTTTAGAAATAAAAACAATCAGTATTCGATTGAAAACTACCATCACCCCTCAAATTAATAATTAATTGTAAGTTGACAATGTATTGGTACAATTTGTTAAATTTAGGGAAGCATTTTAACGATTTAGTAATGAGCTTCGAGTTGAGACGTCAATTTGTGAGCTGTGGATTCCTCCTTCTGCCACAGCCAACTTTAATAATTAAGGTAGACCTCACTTTGCGCATCGGGTGCTAGGAAAACAGATCTTACAAAAATGGATCCATTCCTCTCGCACAACCACACGGTTGTTCAACCCTAGTTGTTAACTGCAGGGGAAGTAAAAGTCAAGTAGGGGGTACATGAGTTCGTTTATATATTGCACAAAGCCATACGAAACACATAAGCATAGTAAATCCAGAAGTGAATGTTCTAGGCTACAATCTTTACTCGAAGTGATCGTGGAATGACCTTCGTGTCTTAATTCAAGTTTTTTTTATAAACAATCATCACTTCTTCTCTGCAGCTCTGCTTTTTATTTTCCTTTACTTTTATTTTTTCCTTTCGTCGCATTCCAGTCATCCTTCTTTTCAGACGCACCGAGAGTGTGCAGGAGGATTTAACACGTGTTGTCACAGGACCTGGTTCTAGCGGTCATCAGTTTTGGGATGAGCGTGTCGGAAGCGGTTATAAAATTGCTTCACCTAGAAAATGTCTTCACTTGAATATGGTTCTGACTATCCTCCCTCTATTCTAAAATGCTTAATGCTGATTTTTGCCTAGCTCTGTAAAATCCACGTATCACAACGGGAAGACACTTTATGAAAGTGTCCCTAGCATGCATTTTCTCAATTGCAACACTTTCATGCGTGCATGGCAAAAGAGGTCGGGCAAAAAAGGTGGGACACGCAATGGGTGATACACTTGCCCATCGCCATCTTGACAGTTCATATCTAATGACAGCCTTATAGACAATTTTTTGGCGTATCCTACTCCATGTGCACAATTAAGTGTGGAAATATGCCACTTGTTTAGCAGTAACAAGCAAAACCCTAAGCCGGCCAAAATGCTTGGTACAGCTTAAGTGCATACCAGAGGCAATGTTGTAATACCTTGTTTATTCTGACTGTCGGTTTCGGTTTCGGTTTAGATTTCGGTCACTGGGGTGGCCATATTGCCCCAGCCGGGCAAGCTGGCCTCTGGGCCATGCCAGCAACACTGTTCCCTCCGTTTTCCAAAATTTATGTATTCTGCCCTAGCATTATGCCTTCTTTTGCCTTCAAGGAAGTCTCGGAACGCTACAACTGTCCCACCCAGATTTGAGGTAATTATTTGCAGGCATAGAAATTATTTTCAAAGGTATTTTACTGGTTTTTTTCAAAGGCAATGTTTCCGTCATGTCACTTATTTCTCGTTTGATTTCGGGACAACTGGGCGAGTGGCCTCCATTCATAAATAGCAGGTTTTCTTCCAATATATTTTCGTATACACTGGTGATTTCACTCTCTAATGGGAGGAATTTTCGTGCTGACCACCTGAGAGACCTTGAGGATGCACGACTTGTTCAGTGAGCATCACGTGTTGAACACGGATAAGCACCCTTTTTCCCATTTCCTTCCTTCTGCCCTCTCCTCCCGTCACCCTCCTCATCTCTGTAGGACGTGCTTCAACATAGTACTTCAAGGAAACGTTCAACTTTCCTTCCAGAAGACGTGATTTCATTTTGATTTTAAATCAGTGCTGTTGGATGATCTTGGGTCTCAACAAAATCATACCATCTGTTTCTTTGTGCCCTAAAATTAAGGTTCCCACTTCGAACTTGGAATGCTAACCTTCGTTTCCTCCACTGATGTGTTTTGAATGAGCACAAAAGTAGTAAATAGGCTGCATTAACTCGGATCCTATTTCAAAACTAGTGTTGATAACGCGGAGTGTGTGATTTTATTTTCATGTGAAAAGTGCGATCAGACAAGTTATGGTCGTCCGCACGTCACCTTCAAATCTTACCACCGTTCCTAGTGGATCAATTGATCTCTTTGTGGGCACAAGGAATTGTGTGGGAAAATATACAACGGTGAGGAAGTAAAGTATTGTCAATCACCTCATTGTACAGTGGTCGTTGACATAAATAACCGAGATATTTCAGTGAGTAAATTTTATTTATTCATTTATTTAAGCTTGACAAAACATTCATCCAAAAAACTCATTCTTCCGATGGTTTGTAAATCGGTAACCAGGCTTTGAGAAGAAATATGATTGCATCATCCTCCATTTTAAATTGTCTATCCAGTTTGTTTTGAGAAAGCACAACTAAGCTAGGCTTCTCAACCAAATCTTAGATTGGTCAATCAGCTAACCACTTGGACTGCCATCATAAACGCATGCAAGTTGATACGGTTAAGTAAATTGAACTGGACTAGAAAGGTGGATTACTTGAAACCCATCAGTGTGAAATATACTCCCTCTCGTCGTGTCACTGTATGAGCTTGTACCACTTTTTTGTCAATTGGAAAGCCTTTAGATAGATGAATTAATCTGTTGAAATTTATCCAAGGCGTTGTGGCGACAAATCAACCACTTTCATGTTTCTGTGTCATGAGTTTTATGGACGTTTCTATTCAACCACACTAAAATGACCAGATACTTTGGGCCACCTCTTAATAATACACTGCTAAATAGTTGGCACAACTTTTCCTGACATTCACTGTAGATTGATATCTTTGCTTGTGGAGAAGCGGCACGATTCCCTAGACAGAAGTTCCCACCATCTGTTCAGTTGCATGCTTGGGCGCACCACACGCCTGAGAGGTGAGAGTTGTCCCATTCGATCTATTTATGACAGCTCAAAGCACTGAAAGTTTGACCTCACTGATAGAGGTCTGAGAGACATTTGATCAAGTCATTCCTCAAGTGGAGGGTGGCTGCACAGTCCTGCACAGATCATAAATTTTCCGGAAAAACACTAATAATTTGAAATTACAGATTGGTGGCATCCTAAAATGGCAGCGCTTGATGAGTAGCTGATGCATGAATTTACCTCCCCAATGCTGGGAATTTCGTGAAGTGGCGTTGATACGTTCAAAGGGCAATGAAATCACGCTTTCTGTCTAGACACATGTCAGCTCCAATCACCACAGTCTCGTCCTTTCATCCTGATCAGATTGACCTATTATCCACGAAACACGTGTCAAACACTTCTTCATCTTGTAGATACATACATAGCTCGCGAGTGAGTGGCGGAAGAGGGAGGTAAAATTTAGTAAAATTCCTGTTTATATGTTATGGTTCATCATGCACACTATATCAAAATGGTGGTCTGCACAGTTACTATCAAGTTAATTAAATAAGTGATTACTGCTGTGAGCATGGTACGGCTTTACTGTACCCTCAATTCGGTGCTCCATGTTCCTGTTTGGATTGCAATCTCGCTCATTTGGCCAAGAGTGGAAGGGAGGAGACCTTGGGAGCACTGTATATCCCCATGTGGTGCAGGTTTTTTAGTAAAGATGCATATCCGACGCCCTGACAATCAGTCTCGTCCCACGTCCAGTCTGAGTGGAAACATCTCTGCTTGTTGTCGTTTGGAGGCAGATATCGCAACACAGATTTCCTACCTTGTTAACCACCAGCATCTTACACCAGCCTAAATTGCCTTCAGTAGCTCTTCAAAGTGTTGCATAAAATTCATTTTGAGTGATAAAGATCTGCCTTATTTTGATTAAGGTCAGGGTCAAGGACATTGAATGCTACTAATTAACAAATGCAAACCTTTTCGCCAAGAAGGCATCGACTAAAACCGCCCTTTATCGTGGTTGAGCTCTGTGATCTTGCCATGTCAATTTGTGTCAGTGCCGGTTCTACCAACGCATAAAAATAACTTTAACAAGCTCATTATCAATGATTCGCATGTATTCGGATTTTCTGCCTATGCCAAAATGCACTAAAGTGTTCATTGTTTGCATAGAACTTAAACGTTTGTCCTCACCATACCTTTTGTATAGTCGCATTTCAAACTATCTGTCATCCATTCGTATTGATGATGTTCAAACTAACAGGAAACTTCCCATTGAAAAAGAAACACCTAAGTCCGTCTTTAAACTGACTGGGAGTATTAACTACACTGATAAATGTTTAGCCCACATTTTGAATTGTGGCAAAGGGGGCCTGAATTGTAGGGCATCAGACACATGGGATGCGCGGAGTGGGGGAAGGGAGGAACGCAGGTAGAGGGGAGTAAGAATCTAGTTTATCTCCACAAAACCACGCACTCGGGCTTCCCAATGGCAGTAAACAGTGATCTCGGAGTGATCAATGGCCAAGCATCCTCCCCTATACTCCCTTGTCTTGAAACCTGCCTTTTCACTGGTAATGTAAACAAAAACCTTGGGCTTTACCAACGTCCATCTTTACTATTTTAGCTTTTTTTTGGCCAAGCCATCTCACTAAAGGCAACGAGAACATGCCAGTTTCGATGTAAACTTTATCAGAAATCATATTCTTATTTAGTTTGTGACCTACCTCTTAAGATACGATTATTGACTCATTAAGTTCATTTCTACCGAAACCTAAGTTCTGCATTTGAATTTGCCTTAAGTTTTGCAAGAGTGCTTTCATGCGATTTGACTCTTATTCTGCTGAAATGATCCTCGACACATTTACTTCTTTGGCATAATCCTTTCGCCTAACTAGAAGTCCACAAAATCAGGTCAAATGTCATGATAGTTGGGCCCTTAGCAGGACGTATTCAAGGGTCCGACGCTCAAATTAATCTGATGGGTGAAGTTGACACCGCGAGGAGACGACTTTATTCCCAAGTTAGGCTTGGCTGGTTTCACACTTGTTTAAACAACTTTGGGTGTATCTGTCTTTTGCATCCACAGGGAAGGTGTATCACAATTCATCATTCGTTTGCACGTTAGTGCATTTGCGCTTGCTTACCTCAGCGCGTACACCTAAGAGACAGACGTTTGAGTAGAGAACGACCAGTGTTTGCCGTTCTGAGTGTAGAAGGAGAAGGCAAGCTAGCAAGTGGCACGCAAACTCCGACTGAGAAGGCAGGTGGGTAATGTGCTGTGTATACTGGAAGCCAGTGTTTTCTTTTTTTGAGAGGAGGCCATGAAATTACAGGTGAAGTAGAATAAGCTTACAATTTTTTGCGCTTTTGGCATAGTTTGAGTTAAGAGGAGCACTTTGTGTCAATTAATCTCATCTTATTTTTTTCTACACCTACGCGTGTGACGGGAACGACTTAGGTAAAGAAATGCATATGGATAGGACTAACGGAAAGGAGAAGGGAAAAGGGAATTTGAAAGAAAATGTAGATTGGGAGTAGGGTTTAGCCTATTTATCTGTATTTCACCCATGACGCTCTTCCGATGTGACTACTCACACGTCACAAGTAGAATACACCACACCAAAGTGTAGAGCATAATGGGCGATAACAATACCCGCATGTGAAGTGCTCCATACAAAATTCTGGGTGCTCATGCATTCCAAAAACCAATCGACGAGCAATTTTGCAAGCAATCTGTGTTTATTATGAGATTTTATTGACTATTGCTGTTGTGTTTGCTGTTTAATTGCTTTAGCTCTCCTCGAAATTGCAAAGTTCAGAGAGAGTGAAGTTGGCCTATGTCTATGGCAAAGGATTGAAGATCCTATCGTCAAAGATGTGCCGCATTCAACCACCTCGCACCCTAGACCCAATTAGATATGACTGAGTGGGAGTTGGCAGCTTCGCTTGAAGCAATTATACCAATGAAGCAGATACGGTCAGAACGCTGTAAATGTGTTTCATACAACACTAATGCGGTATTTAAGATGGAAAATTTTCACACGTAGCTTCAGACTTTTATGCTATAGGGTCGTTGAGCAGTCAAAATCATAAGGTCCAAGTGAGCAATTCAGCACACAAATGAATGGCAAGGGAAAATGTGTAGACGAAGTGCTGCAGTGTCAAGAAGGGTTTTCCGACACGTCTACTACACCAAATATGCAAGAGGAATACACGTAAATGCACCCTAGAGCATTGTGATTAAGATTTCTCTTCACTGTCCTAGGTCGCAAACTCCATCAACGCACAATGGCGGACACTCTGGCCTACATGAATCTGATGTTGAGTGAAATGTGATCATATGTCTCGGGAAAGAAATTGGAGAATGGGAAGGACATCATACAAGAGATAGAGAAAGTGCTTTGACATGTCTCACTAATTACCCGACCGCTAGCAGATAACAAACAACGCATGAAGAGGATGTGGTTATTTTAAAGCGAACGGTAATGTGAAGCATGCATACAGTAGCTCAACTACGAAAGCTCATTTCTATGTGCTAGACCGATTCCCACCTCCACTGGGTCCTTTACACCACAGCAAACTAGTTTGCACATAGGCAAACTCGTCCCTCTATAAATGGTGGCTGCTCTCGAGTTTATACTATCTGAAGGTTTTGTGTAGGAAACAATCTCAGGTCTCTCTTAAGGTGAGGGTATGCATTTTAATTAAAAGTTGTAATGTCATTATAAAGTCATCGCAAGCACCTGACAATAGTGTAATTGGTTGGACGAGCATTTGCTCATGTCAAATAAGTTAGTGGGTGGCTTGGACCTTCACCAGAATGGGTAGCGTATTCGTGCAGATTGGTGGGGCAAACTATCAGGCAATTCATTTAGAGAATGTTACAACCACCTTCAAGAACATTGGCTGCCATTCTTCCTCCAAATAAGGAATATAAGGCCTTTCTGATAATAACCGATGCAAGTGGTCGAAGTTGGCGAATGAAGTGAGATGCCTCTGTTATTTACGCTATTCTTTAGTCAAGGAGTTTGAAAATGTTCACTTAGGATAAAGAAGAGAGCGCGTTTTTGGACAAAATTTCTCATCCTCCATGTTGTTGAATGCTTGTTTTGTTGGTAGATTAGTAACCGAGAGAATAAAGAAGCGATTTTATAACTCCGACCATTTTAACTGCGTTACCTTGATGAAATTCGCCTTGCGATCTTAAATTTGGCTTTTGCGTCATGGTAGGTAGCTTTACGACAGCTCTTGGAAAGGATGCGACTTGAAGCCTACTACATTTCAGAAAGTCCCATAAGTGATTGCTCACAATTGAGGAGTCTTGATACCCTTTAAGAATGTGATTAAAATAATTGACACTACATCAAGAAGGCACTTCAGTCCACTCCACAGCCTTTAAACATTGGACACGGGATAAGCTGAATGGTATGTTATCATCCTAACAGCACTAAGTCAGTGAACTAACCACAGCATCGTTACCCCTTAGTTTAGCCAATTTAATGAGGCTATTAGTTGCTTAGACACGGGAGGATTACCTGCAAATGTTAGCTCGATTAATGAAACTACGATTAGAAGTGAAGTACTTACAAGTCTCGCATGATAAAAACATTATTAAAGATCTTTCAACTCTCGACTAAGTTTTTTTCTGAATTATTCCACATGTAGATACGAATTAGAGAGATTTTGGGGGTCGTATTGAGATACTACGAATTTCTATCCTCCAGAGAACTCACTTCTCATGAGGCATAGTATGAGCTTGATCTCATCCATGGTTTTGATGTTACGCCTTGTGTACTGCTTTCGTCCACAGATGCTACTGTTTAAATCAGAGTCATCTTGTAAACATTATCCGCTATCCCCACTGAAGTCTCCCCTCGAGTCTCAGCCAGTGGCTCATCCATTTACGCACATTGCATGCCCTCCCTCCAACGATACCTATTGCTAATTTAAAGACAGCAATTCAAGGGAATTTAGTTGACTTAGGTAAAATTTAAAGTGAAAGTGTCAATGAGTGATTTTGTGATTTGGTGGCCACAAGAGTAAAAGGAAAGGTATGATACTTGGGTATCGCTTGATCCAATGGTTAAACATCCAGTCCACCCTCTCCACTTCGTGGGCGAATTTGATTTCTTGTTTAGATCACTAAGTTATTTATCTGTCTATCAAAAGTAGCTGACAGATGTGGGTGTTTTTAGCCTTCACCAGGCTAGATGAAGCATGGTATGTAAAGAGTCTACTTACTTTGTGACAAGAAGTTATAGTGGCAAGAAATTAGGGAGTTGCACGGCCTGTCGACACTACACTCTCTTCACCTTCCACGTCTGTGGTCTGGTCTCAGGCTGTTCGTGGTCTCCCCGCTTTAAATATGTAAGCCATGTATCATTGGCACATTTGATGTCTGGTACAATAGTTAGCTCAATAACTTCGAAAACTGCCCATTTTAGTTGAAAGAGTGCGGACAACCCTCGAATGGGTTGGACTGTCCATACGAGGACATCGATGATTCGCGAATCTACAAAAAAAACTGAAGTGAGTGCACTAACTTCCTAACTCAGCACAACCAAAAGGGAGACTGCGATATCTTATCCACCTCTATGAGACCTATCAGGGTGTTATGATGACGCATTTTTGGAGGAGTTGGCGCTGATTAAAGCAGTTACACTAAAAGATCTCAATCACACAATTAACAGCTGAGTCCAAATGAGATGTTTTCAGACGAACGAATCGGCATCTCCTTTTTGGAAGGGATGATAGGGCCTCTATTAGCAGTAAGCACTTATCTAGCAAAACCTACTACAACCGAATTTACTTTCAATGCGTCTAGCCGGGAATATTGACCCAAGGAAACTGGATGGGTCAATGTGGTCAAGGTGATTACGGATGTGAGCTGATTCAACCTCAGTAAGCAGATGGGTTAGTGGACCGTGGTATACCTCTGGAAGGCCTTCTCTAATAGGGTACCGTCAGGCACGCAGTTGAGCACGACTATCAAGTAACTTGAGTCAAGGGAATATATTGAAATGCCCTAAATACAATGCATTGGGCTTTACTTGACTGCAGTTTGTCCGACATGTGTGTGTTAAAAAGGCGAAGGAAAGAAACAAGTATGAAGACTTGTGAGTGGAAGACTTTAATAGAAGGAGACTCCGCATTGATTATGACTACTCAGTTCGTATATAATGGTACATAAGCACCTTCAGTAAAGTTACGATTTTGCACAAACACGCGTGCAGATCAATCAGTGCTCTGATTGGTTCCCCTAATTCGCATGCGTGTCAGACCGTTTTTCTAGTGGTTTAGAGTTCAGCCAATCTGCATGTTACGTTTACGCGGTCTGATTGAATGGACGGTGGATGGAACTAACTCAAGTGGCTATGAAATCGGCAATTAGGAAAATTTTCTGGTTTGATCATACATATATGTATAAAATAGGTTGGCTCAGGGGCTCAGAGATGTTCGTCAGCATGCTGATGACGCTTGGAAGTGCACCGAGACGTAGATCTCTCCTCTCATACACCAATCCGCAGCAGATGACTGAGCTAAGGAGAGTACTTGGTTTAAAACATGTGAGTCCCACAATTCCTAGCTTTCCATATGGAATGCTTACTGTGGAACGCCTCTTCCTTGCATTATGCAAACAGCTAGCAGAACACTCAAGACAAGCGGGATTTTCGGACAAAATTTTGGAAGTGGATGGCTTCCTCTTCCCTGTGGACGGATAAGGCGTAGGTTCCCATCAATTTCTTAATTTATTATGATTTATTGTGACAAAGATGTACCTGTTTTCTGTCATCAGATCATGTAAGCCATTCCGGCAGGTGATTTTGATGGCTCGGTTACAAGATCAAGACGTGGTGCTGCGATGAGATGATAGGACTTTGTGGTTGTGTCTACTTTGCAGGTGGAATGTGTGGAGAAAGCAGGGATGTTGAACTTTTGATATGAAGTGTTGTGTGGTCTGCGCAATCTACTTGAAAAGAACCTAGAAGCAAAGGCTTATTTGCAGGCGATTCATAGTTGTGGTAGCGCAGCAACGACTACTGCGTCCCACATCACTGTCTCAACCTCCACCTCTGCCACTGATGTTACCTCCTTCGTCTCATAATCGCAAGCCAACTGTTGTAACAGTGGTGTCTACGAGTTCCCTGAGTCAGCATCAGCCCCCCTTGTACAATCATCCTCCTTCGAAAACAGCAGCATCAACCTCACTGATTTCTCTGTGCAACTATGGAGATGCAAATGGATATGGAGACCTTATCAGGATTGTTTGTAACTGCCTTATGAAGACGCCTAATTTTCTCCTCAATGCCCTTCCATTGCTTTTATATGGGGCCATGAGATCAATCACTTTTGCAACACCGCCACTTCGGGGAGAAGATACAGTAGTAATCCGTCATTACACGTTATTTTGCAACTGGTTAGTCCCGTTGTTATTATTTTCCGTCTTGCTTCCTTTTATGGATTAATGATGTCATCGGGGCAGAATGTCTCTAGCGCTTTTTCCCTCCGTAGACAATAGAACTCTCTTCTTAGGTGACATACCCTATCGTGTCTTCGGCAATGATTTGGGGCTTTAATGTTTGATGGAGTTTAGGAATAACCGGTTGGTTCAGTTGCAAGGTTTTTTGAGTACCCCCATTGTAATTACCTTGGGTTTGGTAAAATACGGATGCAAATGTGTTGTGACAATTTTTGAAGGATTGGTATGCACTTGAAAAATGTTTGACATAGCCGGTAATGTGGGCGGTAGATCTCAATTGGATAATCTCAACTGTGCCGTAGTGAGGCGGTCAGTACCAGCTTGATATTCATGTTAATCATGTTATTAAGCAAAGAATTTCTATAGACGGCAGAATTGTATGATATAGTGCAGTAATGAGGTGCACTTAAGTGAATTTGTTAACCTCAACAGCAATAAGTAGAATCTTAAGGCTGGATCGTGGATGTTTAAAATCTACACGTGGGTAGCTCCATTTCCAATTGAAAAAACGGAGTAAGAAGGTGGTGATCCTTTGTTACTATCTGAGTTGCTTCATTATTCAGAAATGTAGCATAAATGTCATCACAACCGCAAACTGTGACGCATGAGAACTGATTTTTTTGCTTTTTAAGTTCATGAGTTACATCACATCAGTAAATTCTCACATCATCGATGGAGAATTGGTCTTCTCTTACCTTCCGAAAATGATATTTTTATCTTAACCAAATTTCTTTGGATTGGGGCCTACTAATTACGACCACAGATGGACAGTTTTAATGTCGACTTTCCGAGGATGAGTATTTACCTGGGTAAAACATACCCTTTCATGTCAAAAATACTGTATTGAATTGATGTCATAAATGGCCTATGGGCCAATTCCGACTATCGCATTAGGTGGTTGGAACCACGGAGTGACGAGAGTGAAGGCAAGAAAAGGGAGAGGATTGGGGAGAGCCGTGATCGCTGGTCTACTCGATAAACAGGTGGGATGTGACTCCAAGAGCACGCACACATGCCTCATCCACTACCCACTCGAACAGTCACTTCGGTCACTCCCATTCTCAGTGTGTTGCCTTTACCAAAACTGGAGGGGTATCAAACGGATCAATTTTATGAGTTTCAGAGACCTAATTTAAAACAAATCATCTCCAAGATCATCTAGTTGCGACAGCTAAGAAGACAGCTTAAATGTCAAATGTATAAGGCACATCTTGCGTGCATAAATTGATCACTTCTGAGATCGTCCCTTGTTTCTCGAATGATTGCTTTCAGAGACGCTTAATCACATCACCAACCACTGAATGAGTTATTGTGAAGAGAACCATCTTGTAAGGAATTGGTCTTTGTATTTCAGCTTCTACACTCACCACTTCTATCGTGCTATTCTTTCCAGTTTCGTTCCTGAACTCGTAACCTAACTGACTTCTTTAAATGTATCAAAATCTACATTCTCTTGTCGCTAGCAAATTAGTGCTTTTGTTTTTAATGCTGCTAATGTCAGCAGGTGGTTTTGTAGATCTGCGTGATCTAGAGTGTGGAGTAGAGTCGAGTGGGGAGCTGGTATATTGGCTCCTGATTCACGTGGGTATTTCGACAGTGCCTCATATCGGAACAAGTGGAATTGATTTAAGCAAGATTCTGTTTTAGTTCTCATTAATCAACTATGTTATCGAAAATGAGTGAGCGTAGCTTCAGTAGCTTCGGTGCCACTAACGTTAACATTCGATGTTGCAGGACGGAATTGATAAACAACGCGTAGATGGTGTCTTCAGACATCTTTATTGTCAGGTTTGTTTTTAAGCTTTGAACTAGTTTGGCTGTAGTGCAATAAAATTAGCGCCTTCTTTACAACCACACACTCGCTGCAAATTTATGAGCTCCCACGGCCTCCGTCTTGACTGCTTTTGTTTACCACAGAAGGGATGGTTGGGCAGGGCAGGGGATAGGTATGCCGACTATTTATCAGTCACTCCAGCTAAGATAGTGAAAATGTGGTCACACTTCCATGGGATCTAGAGCCTTATCAAAGTGACTATCCCAACACTTGTGGGTACTAAATGATGTGTCTCCCACAGACTGCCGCTTTGCATGTGTCATTTGCTCTGACAGGTCGTGTTCCTTACGCCTTCTTGATGTTCTTAGAAAGGCAACGCTAGTTTAAAATTAAAAATACTTGAGGTAAATCATAGGAACCACATAGATGGGGTGTATTGCTAATGTTGGGGTTTTCTTGTGTGCTGCTCATGCCGTAAGTATTTCATTGAGATTGCAATTGGTGCGAAGTGGGTATTCCACTAGCCCGGAAGGACCTACTGCTGTATATACACCTCCTTGTCACCCACTAGTTTCGGTTTCTTGGTTGCGTTGGCTACCATATTTATAAAAGTTATGCTCTCCTCAGAGATTCCTTTGTAAGGAAATTAGCGAGAATGTCACGAGTCCAAAAGTCTTTGTTTGGGATGGTAAATAAATGAGCGAAAATAAGAATAACGTCTCCAAAAGTGACTGAATTGAGGTCTTTTATATGAGAATTTGAAAGGCATGGAGATAATATGAACAGTTGCAACTTCCCTCATGCTACTCTTGCGAAACACTGAAGGGTGTACTTACTGACACTTACGAAGCTATTTTAGGCTAAAAGTGTGACTGACTGTTTGACAATGCAACTGTATCTCAGAATTCGCTACTTTGTTAATGGAAAAGCAGTAGAAGCCGGTAGAGTAGTAGCTATTTTGAGAAAAATTTCCTGATTTGTCACATTCCAATGGATTTCCAAGCGAGACAAGGGTTGAGGTGAGATCAGGAAGGTGTGTTGAGGGTACAAGAGAGATTGATGTATTTGGAGGACGTTTAAAGAGTATATCATTTCGCCTCTTTTCGCTTCAGTATGTCCGTTGTATTTAGTGAGGTACAGGGGTAAGCATGAGGTGGTATAGGCGTTATTCGGACAAAATTGAGGCACACTCAGTACTAGTAATGGAGGTACGCATTCACATATCGCAAAAATAAAATGGCCTCACCATCCTTGAAACTGTTTTATTCATTTCGCTGGATGTAGGCTTCCATTTAATAATCATTCACGTGATAAAATTCGCGATTAATTGAGGAGTCTCGAGATGAATGCATTCTACGCCATTAAACGTGAAGTGTTGTTATGCTCCATAAATGGTGTGGCAACAAGTAACCTAGTGCTTCAATTTGAAATAGTCTGATACAGATAGTTTGTCCATTAGTTCTTATCGTTCTCTATTCAGCCCATCAGTTGAAGTAATTTAAATTACAGCTTAGCTGACATTCCTTCAAACGAATTCCAACTCTCAAATGGCAGCATTAACGGTCAACTGTTCAATCCAGACGGGTCAATAGAGCACCCTGCCGTTTCACTTTGTTCCTCTGCAGAACTCTAAAAAAAAAAAAAACAAGGCGAAACATATATCATGGCAGCCGTAGAGACTTTGAGTTCTAGGCCTTTTAAATTATGCCCTTTGTGTCTTGTCGTGGCGTGCATTGTCACAATCAAGTATTCCATGAGGTGGAGGTGAGAGCAGGCACATGGAAGTGCGGCCCCACTGCTTAGTCTCTGGAACCGCTCCAACCCCCCCCCCCCCTCCTCCTCTCCTCCTCTGTTTACACTGTATTTAAGCGTGCTTTGTGTGCATGCATGTGTAGTGGAGGTTAAGATGGGAGGTCACGACCTCAATAACCTGTAGGCGACGAAATAAACATTTCTTAAAGAATGAAACAGTTGTGTTGGTGGTGATTTTGATAATCTAGCATTTCACTGCATGCCATCAAAAGCCTTTCCACTGGAGGTCCACACTTGTCTACGTACGATCATTAATTATCTGCCACATTATCCACCACCATCAGCATTTATATTGGGACTTTTCCTCCCCTATAACAAAGCCTACGCTTCAGTACAAACCGTGTCCCTATCTAGACATCCACAGCTTCCCCTACACACATTCAAATGGCAGGCCTTATCTTACCAATCGACTTTATTTTACACACTATGAAATTGGGTTCATTGTTATTGGTTTCCAAAGCATAGAAGCAAGTGTTTTGCGATGGGTAATATGGCCACCAGGGCTGGTAGTTGCACCCACTTGGACGAAAAGGGCTGGAATTTCCATTTGTTGGATTATCTCCAAACTTGTGAAGCGTTAACCATAGGACGTTCGGGTGGTCGGCTAAGTCACGAATATCCCGTGGTTGGACCGAATGTTCCGTTTAAGTGAGCACGCAAGAGAAGTAAGCATAGCATTGGGATAAAACTTCAAGATAGTGATCAAATGCTGGGGCTACGAGAGAGGAAGCCATCTATCAACAGAAAATGTTAGGGTACAACAGGTTTGTGAATAATAAATTAAATCACCCTTTACTTTATGCTTCGATGTAAGTTACATGTTCGAGCAAACCTCAGAGTCTCTTCTTTTGCGTGGGTTAAAGGAAATGGATAAATAACATTTATAATGGCCGTTAAGAAGCGTTTTAGCTTATTTTTCCACTAGCCCACAATACTGCTCCTTATTTTCCTCCACCCTCATTCGTTCATGCAACTCCTGTGGTCAGCCATTGCATAACCTCTGCTTCCCTTCTCTTCTCTCCTCTAGGTCAAAAATGGAAGTTGTGATCACCTGTCCGCTCTCCCTTAACAGGGAAAGATAAGTTGTGCTTCGCTCTCCATTCCCTTACCTTCTCTTCAAGCCGTATCGTTTCGCTGAGCCCTGTCCAACCGCTACATGTGCATTTGGAGGAGGATACACGGGTGCTCATATCGTCTGAGTGAGAGGAAAATAAGATTACATGCGGTGTTTATTGGAACTCCTATTTCAAAACAAAATTAATGCCCTCCATTCAGGGGGAGAGCCCTGACACCTAATGTTATCGGTCGCCTTTCTAGAACACTAAATTTCCTACCACCACCCTTGCGATTTTATTGGTGAATGAGTTAGACGCAGATCAGTATGATGTTGGTCTTTCTGGCAGACTCGAATTTGGGTTAGAGTTTTGGCTGAAATAAGAGTAGCGTCAAGGGAAGGAGATCAGCGACACGCAAAAAGGTAGATTATTGCACTGTAGAGCTTGTCGCAGTTCTCTAAGAGTAGGTTCGAACTTCTGGACAATTTGTACCGTCTAGAAATGCCAAATAAAATTACCAGTGGCGGTGACAGTAAGCTGTGACAGTCAGGTCGAAGAAGGCAGTATGAGTAAAGATGCTGGAGGCGGAGAAGGGCAATATGTTGCTTCGGGTCTTGACGTTTACGAACGTCGAAAGATATCGAGTTGTGACCATTTCCACACACTTGGCATTCCCCTTCCCATATCTGGACAGAAAGGGAGATCTCCTTATAGCTGTCTCAACTGTCTTGCCTTTCCGCTGACAGAAGTTGCCGTCGATTTTTTTCTACACAACCCCTATTTATCCCTACTCTCTTCCACCTCCACCCCTTCTCTATCCACCAAGTGTCCCTAAAAATCTTTCCCTTACGATACTCAATAACTGTATTATCAATTTTAAAGGCTTTTATTTCTCTTTAGCTGTTTTTAATGGAAAAGAACATCAAGGCGAAAGAGGTTGAAGTAAGGGCGAGAGAGGAATATGCGTTTCAGCAGCTAGTAATTCCATTTGTGCTGCTTAGCCTCTCTTGAAAGAAGTCCAACCTCTCTGATTATTAACAGCAAAAAGAGTAGTCGAAATTGCTCAATGAAGTGCTTATGGCTATGCATCACACTGAACCTCAACTATGTGATGTCAGTTCCTCGTGGTCAGTATTGCCATTGGGGTTCCCCTATCCACTGCAGTTCGCATTCACGAAATGAGTTCCTTTATTAACACTTCAACGCTTTCAACTTAAACACATAAGATCGACTTTCTGAGAACGCTGTTAAAAGACGTCCCGATTTTTCGCCCAAAAAATAGTCTGGATGTTTTTTCGCATCACAGTTGGGTCGTAGCACTTTCAGCGCATGTCTTGCTTCTTTACCAGGATACCTAGCCGCTACTAGCAGTCACATTCACGGCATTCAATTGAACAGTGTTCAATCACTTTTGAAGCACCGACACTGTGCAACAACTGAAGTTGGTGGTGTCGGTTGCGGCTTTTAGCACTATGAGGTAAACAAGATTATGATTGAGGCCCCATCCGCGTCTCACCCAGCGCCCCACGACGTGAGCTGTGGATGCGGCAATTTAAGAGGGGGACACGTCCATCCATCCAAACAGCCGATCACACTGTCAGTCGTTCAGTCAAGTGAGAAAAGCCCTCTACATGGTGTAGTAATGGTTAGGTGGCAAGACTGTCAGTAACCGCAACTTATGTAAGTGATTTCTTATCGCTGTTCAAAGGATGTTTTGAAATTTCTCTTTCCGTGTGAACCGTTATCAAATCTTGAGAATAAACACAAAGACTTCCTTGAAGCAATTTGAGCATACCATCTACACCTTATCAGTAACATCTTGCGATTGTCTTAAACCACAGATAGAAATTTAATGTTTATTAATGCTAAAAATTATAGATCCCTCACTCATCTATTGCACTTCTTATAGATATAAGAAAGATTCCAAACATCAAAATTTAAAAAAAAGTAAACTTAAGCACTGGAAATGGTAACATACTCTGGCAGATCGAAAAGAGAGCATTTAAAAAATTGGAGAGAATTGCCCAAAAACAGCAAAAAGAAGTACCTCCAATTTCAAAAATTCAACTCAGTACCTTCGTGGTAAAAACGTCAATTGCTCATCCCACCATAACAATATTCAGTGGAAGAGAGAACGTGTGATCCAAGTACCACCCAACAAGCACTTCACCATCCTACGTCGCAATTCCTTCCAATCCACAGTAATCGGCACGTGTTTATTGCCACCGCACCGTGAGGGTTACTAGGCTGCACCAATAAAACAACCATTGCAATTCTCCACCACATTGCAATCATGCCCACATCTCCTCGACATCTGCATGATAGGTTAGTGCCATCACCAAAAGGCTACCACGATGGCATCCTACAATCTACATTTCTTGTCCTACAAAACCGCCTCTATTGCATCCAAGTCCACTCACACACCTAACAGTCCAATGCATTATCCACTTGGCATGATTTGCTGCTTTTGCGTTCAAAAATTGTCCCCTGTGAACTAACCATAAAGCACCGATTTTGCCTTCACCACGCAAACACTGCGATGACAAATCACTGGAACCACATTCCACCACATCGACACACTGCAATAGCCTCCTTGTCACTGTCCCTGTAAGCACAATCATGCTGATTTGAGGGGTCATTTCACTTGCAGCTGCACACTTCTCCCCCTTCCTCCTCCACTTTCATGGCTAGGCAAAGTGTGCACCAATTGTGACTTCACCACCAGCATATCTGTTATCCGATGTCGCTGATGTCGATAGGGCAACATCTTATCAAGGGCATCACAATACCATAATGTGTGTGAACTATCCCACCTTAACATCATTTCCCACTCTCCCCCATTTCCGTCCCCCTCATCTTCTTTCATCACTAGATTGGCGAATTGACACCAGGTGGAGGGATCACAGTGAGGCACGACGACTGACATTGAATGGCTAGCGTTGGAATGCTGTCGACGCAAATATATCTCAGCTTGACCTGTCGTTGCACCCACAATGCTGAGCATTTCTGTTGAGCACAATAGCCCTCCCGTTGACAATGGTGATCTACCGTGGCAGAGCAGCAAAGTAACGCCTCCATTCAACACGTCTGTGCTGTCCACTGGAAGCACACCTATTCGCGAGTTCGCGATGCTAGCATTATGGTGTCACAGAGTGACACTACAGACAGTGCTGCATGGTATTCGACTAGTGCTATAGTGCCCATTCACTCAGGTGGTTGAGGTGGTGGGGGCTGCCTCGTTTTGTCGACGTGCATTTGACAAAGTAGGATTCCCTCCGCTAGACACCTCGTCAACTCATGTCAGTGTGCATGTAGCTCCCACTGAAACCTGGCATAAACAACCATCACTCCCACCTCCTCCCTCTCCTGTCGCCTTCATCAGCCTCACAGTTGCAAGCTGACAGCTTGACGGAGTGGCTTCACGGAGTGGGTGGCCAGCCCTTTCTCGCCATCCACAACCCCATCCCATCCTCTTTAAATAAACCCACCTATTTGAATCATTGTGTTTGTACATTTGAAAGGCGTCCCAACTTAAGGAACCCTCAGACCACCATTCACTTTCCTAGTTCTACCTCTACCGCTTTCCATGCACACGTCTTAACTTCTCACCACCACTGCCACCACCATACGGTGAACACTGCTTCACGCCACTTCATCCACCTTCGGAAGCAGGAGGCAGTCTGCATATGGAAAATTCTACACCCACCACAAAATCACTGCTGTCGCAACACATCTCACACAGTCGTTCCCATTGGGATTCTCCATCTCTTAAAAGAAACCAATCATCGTAATCGGCTTCCACGCTAGTTTAAGGTTCAATCGGATTAACCGATCACTCCAGTTCGTTCACTGTGCGCACTAGTGAATCGAGGCACCCAATATCGAAATGGCACTTGCATTAAGGTGAGGGGAGGTACAACAAGAGGCACACTGATGCAAAACCCATTTCCACGGAGAGGAAGAGAATGTGTGAATGACAATCAATCCAATCCCTTTTTACTGGAAACATCATCGCAAATCATGAATGAGTTGAATGGGGAACCACACCATCACTTTGACCCCATCACCCATAACTCCTTACTACCACCCACACCACCGTGTCTCCATCTTGGGACTGTTCCGAGCATCCCTCCACAGCCGTTATTCACGAGTCATGATTCCTCTCAAAGAGGTCGTGGCTCATCTTCTACACACACACCAGTTGCAGCATTGACCTGGGCCTTCACCAAGGGAACGTGGCAACGTTCTGAGAACAATTTCCTCTACAGAGCGTCGCACACAGGGCATATCCATTCCTGTGCGGATGAAGTGGTGTCTTCGAAGTGTAGGGTACATAGGGCGTGCATTGTTCAAGGCTACTCAATGCTCAAATGGTTTGCTTAACAGTGGAAAACAAAAACCAGTTCTCACCATCACCACAAGCCAGCCAGCAAGTCATCCCTTCACAACAGTGCATCATGCAGCATGAAGTGTGGAAGTGAAGAGCACATTGGCGGTCCTCGAATCCAACTCCTATTTGCCAATGCACACTGTTTGAGACCCACTCAATTGGCACATCCAACTACTTCCGCCTCACACTTGATGCAACTGTGCATCCATCGCACCATCGCTCATCTTATAAACATTACTGCCAATCGTTCCTGGCACACTCAGCCTCCATTATCGCTCCAAGAGCAACATGTCATTCCGCATTATTGTCAAGACCGCAAGGGCATTCCAATTGTGGTACCCCATCATCTGCCAGTCTGTCGTCCTACTCAAATTCGTCAGACCGTCACCTACCACCACCATGTTCTGCCACCACATAGCGCACCATCTTCAATGGTCTGACACCTACTTTAATGCACACTTTCTATTGAGCTGCAGTCAAGCAACGCATAGAGCAGACAACCCTCAGTCACATACAATCCAACCACTACATTATGAGAAATCAATGTGGAAAGCTAGTAGTAGAGGAGAGAGTGACAGTCTGCACCACAGCAACAGATAGATCCACATCATTGTCCTACAACACATGCATACAGTCGCGAGCACGTCGAATGCACCTGCAACTCAAATGAAGTCATTGCAGTAAGCTATAGCGAGAACCACGCCAACTGTTGTGAGTACGTAGGTCGGGCGAATCATTCACTCCGAGAGGTGTTACTACAAAATAACCCTTCTGCTGCAACAGCACAGCCTCTGCGCATATAGGCTCACATCTCACCCCTCAACCCCCACATCTCACATCTCACAGCAGCACACACTGAACCCACCACCTCTCTATCAACTCACCGGTCAAAGTGGCATTCTTGATGCACAAATGGCTTTGGTGAACACCTACTTTGTGGACATGAGACGACTGTGATGTCTGGGCTTCGTGACTTGAAGTAAGCCTTTCCAATGCACCTGCTTGAACCACAGGCTATTTCATTCACGCATCCAGGCATGATGCCATGATCCCAATCCACACACCACAATCACACACGCACGACAGAGCAGCAACACGTACCTGATGCACCAACCGCCTCCAATTCCGTGTGTTTGGCGGCAAGGCACCAATTCACTTTCTTTCACAAGTCAATAATTCCATCACCAACTCCTCCACAAATCAGGCAATGTCACTCCGCTGCGACTCTCGAAGTTGAGATTGCCACTTAATCACGATTCACCACCCATCTGTCACCTCTGCAACACATTTGACGAGGTCGACTCCAGTGTGACTGTCAGCGTAGGGCCTTGTTGAAACGCGTGCAGGTCATCGAGCATGTGCATTCACTCTCACCGTGGGAGAGTGGTGTTGGTGAGCACGAGGCACTCGGTGCTGCGCCAGTGTACTTTTGCATCTGTCTCACGTACTTTAACGGTGAAGTGCAAATTGTGTGCCACTCGAGGCTAGTCTCCAATCGATGAGGGAGTGCGCTCACCTGCTCCTCCTTCCTCTCCTCCCCTCCCCCCCACCCCACCCCACCCCCAAAAAAAAACACCGACCAATCGCTCAACTATTCCATCAGCCATGGCCAATAGCTGCACCAGGGTTTTTCGGTTAGAGCCCAGGTGCATGCCTAGTCTACGCTTTTTTGGTAGACGAGGCGCAGACGAGGCTTCAACAAACAGCCACGTATTTGGGTGCGAGCAAAGTGGGCTGTCTGCTCCACATATTGGCCAAACTCACGAGTCAATCATCATTCAACACCACTGTCTTGTCAATTTGACTATGAATCCACAATGTCAGTAGCTTGCGTGTGCGCCCGACTTCTCGCCTACCAACCTGGCTATTGCATTGCATTGCATTCACGCCACCAACAACATCCCACTCACGGTGAGTCACCAGAGAATGAGTATTTTGCTCAAGGTATCAATCGAGTACGGATCATCCCAGGAAGTAGTAGGTCCATCTGTCAGTTTGATCAGCCTCGTCACTCGTCGTTTCAGTGGACCTGTGTTTCGGCGTGGGTCTCCTCCAACCATTGCTTACAGTGCACTCATTCGAGATTTTGTAATAGCTGTTTGTCTCCAAAGGAACAACCATACAGACATCGAGTTGATTAGCCCACGAGAGCAATGGGGAGCCTGTAATACAGGATTCCTTCATGAGAGAGGCACCCTGGCACTACTGTGGCAGGTGGAGCAGGAAGCAGACAACGTCGCGAGACAAACACACCATTGATGCAAGCGTTCTTCTACCACAGTCAACTTCCCTTGCAATCCTCACTGAATCCTCAATTAACCAGCCGTTTGCAAAGGTGTCTGCTCCCACAGTTCTCAACAATTGGGGAGACAAAATCATATGCTATCTGTGATCCACCCAATCCACGCATGATGGCGCATCTGTGTTCCAGCAGGATGAGTAACGATTTATTCGATGCAACTCACTCCATTATTCCTACATTTATTGCGACACAACACATCTTTCTCTAGCTGATGATTTGAAGCACCCTACTCAAGTCTCAACTTTTAGTCGTTAATGCAGCATTGTGAACCAGTTTCGAGTGCACGCAAACCCTCAGAGTTGGTGTGATTGGCTAATACCAACTTGCACGCGTCCAACCTACTTTTGCCATTGGACAAGAGTCTAGCCAATCCGAACTCAAGCCACATGGCGTTTAAGCCAGCAAGTGGGTGAAGGAATACGCGTGTCATCACAACTGCAGAAGAGAAGCCTCCGTATCCTCATGTTCCACACACCCGTCGCCAACGTCGTCTCTGCACCAACTTTTGTGCCCACCCAGCCGCCCACTCCCATACGACGCGTTGAGGAGGGAGGAGTTGCCTCACCAACATGCACTTGTCAACGCATCGAATCGAGAAGAGTAAGTGATGCCCTCTCCACATTTCGACCACCCACTCTGTCTCCACAATGACATTTGCCTTCCTCGAAGCAGTGTGTGTCACTTTGTGTCTTAGGTGAAGAAGCAGAGGATGGAGCGTGTGAGACGAGCACGCATCTCGGACAAGATTGCACAGCTGCATGGTCTCGCCCTCTCCATGGTCGGAGTGGATGTGAGTCACCGATCGATTTATTGATTAGTTGTGGAGAGCAGAGGTCGACGGTGTGGTGCCTGATCACGTGCACTCGTGGGGAAGGGGTGAGGCAGTATGGATTATTTGGTCACTAAGGTATCCTGTCGTGTGGGTTAGGCGATTGGAGTGTTGAGGAGAGCAGAGGTGTGATGGTAGGGGAGTGGAGTGGAGAGGTGACTGCATACTTTGATGTTGTAGGCAGAAGCCAGTGTGCGCACGGAGAAGGTGGAGATGTTGGGCTTCTGTCACGAGGTGCTGAGTAGTCTGCACAGCCTGTTGGTGGAGCGTCCAGACATGATGGAACGGCTGAAGGCACGCCACAGAGGCGGCAGCGTGACGAGTGCTGTGTGTCGCAACATCACATGCGATTCTCTCACCACCTCTCGGAGTGGCTGTTGTGAGAGTGGTGTTTATGTGCCTTCCATATGTGTTCCACAATCCTCCACCGTTGACAGCAACGGCGTCAATCGCACCGACTGCCGACTGCCGTTGAAGAAACGCCAAGAGGTGTGGAAACCCTATCTCTGAAGTGTTGTGCGACTCCCCAAAGCAGTTTACTTGTCTACTTTTATTTGCGTTGTTTTGGTATTCTGAGAATACATGTCTATGCATATTTGGCTGCCTATTTTCGCGCACGTTTTGACGGCGTTGAGAGCCACAGTGGACTCCTCAATCGTGTATGGCGAGTTGTTGTGGATGCAAGACCTCCTTTTTTCTCCATTCACCTGCACGCCTTTTCGTGAATGATGCTGTTTACGTGAGAGATGCCGTTTGAGTCAACTGTAGGTAGGAGGCGGATTTGGGAGCTATCAGAAGCAGCTTGTGAGCAGAAACGGGAAGAAGGTACTAAGGATGCAGTGAGTGGTGTGTTGAAGGTCTCTGTGTGGCTGGGAGGGACACAAGTTGTGGATCTCACTTGAAGCGGATTATTGAGGTGTGGGGTTTGTTTGTGAGTGACATCCACATCCACATTCATCACATACCTCTCAAATAATTGAACACCGCAGGCTAAGTCTGACATGCAACACTGAAAAGCATTGTAATCTGCTTCAATAGACGAAGTGGTAATGTCATTTGCCGTGGTGTACAGTAAACGAACTGAATCGCTCTTATTTAGGGCTACCGAATTTGATCTGCGCAAACTTGGTTTGATTAAAATTATAGACCAATGTGCTTTTAATTTTTTGTGGCTGCAAAGATCGTGGCTGTAGTGTGAAACCTTTTCTAGCTATCTCCTTTTACAGCCTCCATTTGCACGGTAAATGAAGCAGCAATGCAAAAATATACTTATTAATGTCTTACATAGACTTAAAGGAGACAAGTGAATGGTTAACTCCGGAGGATGTTTCAGTAAGCTTACCTTTTGGGTGAATCCGCACAGTGTCTGTGGAAGTAGACCCATCTCTCAAATCAGTCAATCTGTCTAAGCATCTACGAATGATGTAAAGTTCCCGTTTCTTTAGAATCTAATTTTGGTTGTAAATGGAATCGATGTTCCGCTACGCGTTTTGATATCATTTCGATCTCAAATGTTAGCTTTTGTGTTTCCTCGCTTCTTTGTCAGATATTACCGTCTTTGGTAAACCATCGACTTAAAATAATTTAAAATGCCTCGACAGATGAGCAAGATGAGTTAAAGCTATTTAACACAAACCTACTTTCATCCTTTTTCTTCACCTCCATTTAGGCTGTTCCAACGTGTTCTTACCAGGCGCTTTGCCTACATAGAGATTAAGGGCATTTTTGAAGGATTTTTTGAGCAATTAAATCAATTCCATTTACGTTAATATGAAAAACAAATTCCGCACACATTACTGTTATTTTACATCATAGTCAATTTACAGCGATATGCATCCGCATATTCTATGGTTCATGCAGAAAACAAAAGACTGTGCAAATGTGGACAATTGAGAAAGGAGTCAACGTGGATCGCTATGGGCCGTGAAAACCCAGAGGTGGTGGAGGTAACTCCAATACCTACTTTGATGTCCCAATCCCTATAAGTGATGGGCACCTCAAGTGACATCTCCATACTCCTCCACCATATGTGTGGGTACGTGCGTGTGTCTGAGAGCGCTGATTTGATTCGGTGTTTCTCCACGCCAGACTACATGTAGCAGTGGTGTTTGTGTTCGCGTGTGATTTATTCCGTCTAGATTTACCTCGCTCTGCCCTTCAACCCACGCCACTCGACGCTGTTCATGGACTAGTGCCGCGTGGCTCTATAGTATCTAATGTTCCACAACATCCATTACAATGGAAACTGCATAAGGGATACACTACCTCTGTCTTCCATTGCATTTTATTTCCAAGCCGATGGAAGAAATATTCCAAGTGACCGCAAGACTATAGTGACACACAATCACACACACGCACACATAATGAAACTAATCCTGACAGTGACAGTTTTATTAAAATATTTGATTCACCTCAAGTTGCCATGATGGCGTTGACACGACCTGTGTCCTGACAACTCTTCTTCGGTCACGCGCGTTTTTGCTCGCTTTCACGCTGCAGGCGTCAGGAGAGTTCAGTGTCACCAAAAATGCGAAGTTGCTGGCTCACAATTGCGGTACGACTACGGTGGAAATTAAGCTCTCAGGTGACATACAGACAAAGCCACGTTCATGGAGTGATGGAGAGCCTTGTGTAACATGAATGATGTCCAGTTGGCTCAAGTCACTTGCAATGCTGCGCAGAAAATCATGCGCCCAAGACCCTACACAATGTACGTGGTAATTCATGTGTTGTGTTTGCCGAAGTAGAAAAATCCTTTCGAGGTGCGAGTTGTGTGAACAATAGCCATTAATAGGTCTAGCGAATAAAAGAAACGAAACCGAAGTGCCTTTATTAAAAATGACAAGATTATTAATCAATAATTGGAGTTGCATGCATTTCATGATCCCAATGCCAAAGCACTCGCTCATTCATGCAGCCGAATCAAGGCACATTTATTGCTCAACCGCATGGTTAAAAAAGTAATAAAAGGCTTTCATCTTCCTTCCTCGAGTACCAAGCGATTCCACGCAGCTCTATCTCCGCGTCTGTTTACCAAAAGGGGATGCTAAATTCACCAGCTTGAAGCAGATTGAAATGCTTTTCAGTGTTGCATGTCAGACTTAGCCTGCGGTGTTCAATTATTTGGGAGGTATGTGGTGAATGTGCATGTGGATGTCACTCACAAACAAACTCCACACCTCAATAATCCGCTTCAAGTGAGATCCACAACTTGTGTCCCTCCCAGCCACACAGCGACCTTCAACACACCACTCACTGCATCCTTAGTACCTTCTTCCCGTTTCTGCTCACAAGTTGACTCAAACGGCATCCCCCACGTAAAGAGCATCATTCACGAAAAGGCGTGCAGGTGAATGGAGAAAAAAGGAGGTCTTGCATCCACAACAACTCGCCATACACGATTGAGGAGTCCACTGTGGCTCTCAACGCCGTCAAAACGTGCGCGAAAATAGGCAGCCAAATATGCATAGACATGTATTCTCAGAATACCAAAACAACGCAAATAAAAGTAGACAAGTAAACTGCTTTGGGGAGTCGCACAACACTTCAGAGATAGGGTTTCCACACCTCTTGGCGTTTCTTCAACGGCAGTCGGCAGTCGGTGCGATTGACGCCGTTGCTGTCAACGGTGGAGGATTGTGGAACACATATGGAAGGCACATAAACACCACTCTCACAACAGCCACTCCGAGAGGTGGTGAGAGAATCGCATGTGATGTTGCGACACACAGCACTCGTCACGCTGCCGCCTCTGTGGCGTGCCTTCAGCCGTTCCATCATGTCTGGACGCTCCACCAACAGGCTGTGCAGACTACTCAGCACCTCGTGACAGAAGCCCAACATCTCCACCTTCTCCGTGCGCACACTGGCTTCTGCCTACAACACCAAAGAATGCAGTCACCTCTCCACTCCACTCCCCTACCATCACACCTCTGCTCTCCTCAACACTCCAATCGCCTAACCCACACGACAGGATACCTTAGTGACCAAATAATCCATACTGCCTCACCCCTTCCCCACGAGTGCACGTGATCAGGCACCACACCGTCGACCTCTGCTCTCCACAACTAATCAATAAATCGATCGGTGACTCACATCCACTCCGACCATGGAGAGGGCGAGACCATGCAGCTGTGCAATCTTGTCCGAGATGCGTGCTCGTCTCACACGCTCCATCCTCTGCTTCTTCACCTAAGACACAAAGTGACACACACTGCTTCGAGGAAGGCAAATGTCATTGTGGAGACAGAGTGGGTGGTCGAAATGTGGAGAGGGCATCACTTACTCTTCTCGATTCGATGCGTTGACAAGTGCATGTTGGTGAGGCAACTCCTCCCTCCTCAACGCGTCGTATGGGAGTGGGCGGCTGGGTGGGCACAAAAGTTGGTGCAGAGACGACGTTGGCGACGGGTGTGTGGAACATGAGGATACGGAGGCTTCTCTTCTGCAGTTGTGATGACACGCGTATTCCTTCACCCACTTGCTGGCTTAAACGCCATGTGGCTTGAGTTCGGATTGGCTAGACTCTTGTCCAATGGCAAAAGTAGGTTGGACGCGTGCAAGTTGGTATTAGCCAATCACACCAACTCTGAGGGTTTGCGTGCACTCGAAACTGGTTCACAATGCTGCATTAACGACTAAAAGTTGAGACTTGAGTAGGGTGCTTCAAATCATCAGCTAGAGAAAGATGTGTTGTGTCGCAATAAATGTAGGAATAATGGAGTGAGTTGCATCGAATAAATCGTTACTCATCCTGCTGGAACACAGATGCGCCATCATGCGTGGATTGGGTGGATCACAGATAGCATATGATTTTGTCTCCCCAATTGTTGAGAACTGTGGGAGCAGACACCTTTGCAAACGGCTGGTTAATTGAGGATTCAGTGAGGATTGCAAGGGAAGTTGACTGTGGTAGAAGAACGCTTGCATCAATGGTGTGTTTGTCTCGCGACGTTGTCTGCTTCCTGCTCCACCTGCCACAGTAGTGCCAGGGTGCCTCTCTCATGAAGGAATCCTGTATTACAGGCTCCCCATTGCTCTCGTGGGCTAATCAACTCGATGTCTGTATGGTTGTTCCTTTGGAGACAAACAGCTATTACAAAATCTCGAATGAGTGCACTGTAAGCAATGGTTGGAGGAGACCCACGCCGAAACACAGGTCCACTGAAACGACGAGTGACGAGGCTGATCAAACTGACAGATGGACCTACTACTTCCTGGGATGATCCGTACTCGATTGATACCTTGAGCAAAATACTCATTCTCTGGTGACTCACCGTGAGTGGGATGTTGTTGGTGGCGTGAATGCAATGCAATGCAATAGCCAGGTTGGTAGGCGAGAAGTCGGGCGCACACGCAAGCTACTGACATTGTGGATTCATAGTCAAATTGACAAGACAGTGGTGTTGAATGATGATTGACTCGTGAGTTTGGCCAATATGTGGAGCAGACAGCCCACTTTGCTCGCACCCAAATACGTGGCTGTTTGTTGAAGCCTCGTCTGCGCCTCGTCTACCAAAAAAGCGTAGACTAGGCATGCACCTGGGCTCTAACCGAAAAACCCTGGTGCAGCTATTGGCCATGGCTGATGGAATAGTTGAGCGATTGGTCGGTGTTTTTTTTTGGGGGTGGGGTGGGGTGGGGGGAGGGGAGGAGAGGAAGGAGGAGCAGGTGAGCGCACTCCCTCATCGATTGGAGACTAGCCTCGAGTGGCACACAATTTGCACTTCACCGTTAAAGTACGTGAGACAGATGCAAAAGTACACTGGCGCAGCACCGAGTGCCTCGTGCTCACCAACACCACTCTCCCACGGTGAGAGTGAATGCACATGCTCGATGACCTGCACGCGTTTCAACAAGGCCCTACGCTGACAGTCACACTGGAGTCGACCTCGTCAAATGTGTTGCAGAGGTGACAGATGGGTGGTGAATCGTGATTAAGTGGCAATCTCAACTTCGAGAGTCGCAGCGGAGTGACATTGCCTGATTTGTGGAGGAGTTGGTGATGGAATTATTGACTTGTGAAAGAAAGTGAATTGGTGCCTTGCCGCCAAACACACGGAATTGGAGGCGGTTGGTGCATCAGGTACGTGTTGCTGCTCTGTCGTGCGTGTGTGATTGTGGTGTGTGGATTGGGATCATGGCATCATGCCTGGATGCGTGAATGAAATAGCCTGTGGTTCAAGCAGGTGCATTGGAAAGGCTTACTTCAAGTCACGAAGCCCAGACATCACAGTCGTCTCATGTCCACAAAGTAGGTGTTCACCAAAGCCATTTGTGCATCAAGAATGCCACTTTGACCGGTGAGTTGATAGAGAGGTGGTGGGTTCAGTGTGTGCTGCTGTGAGATGTGAGATGTGGGGGTTGAGGGGTGAGATGTGAGCCTATATGCGCAGAGGCTGTGCTGTTGCAGCGGAAGGGTTATTTTGTAGTAACACCTCTCGGAGTGAATGATTTGCTCGACCTACGTACTCACAACAGTTGGCGTGGTTCTCGCTATAGCTTACTGCAATGACTTCATTTGAGTTGCAGGTGCATTCGACGTGCTCGCGACTGTATGCATGTGTTGTAGGACAATGATGTGGATCTGTCTGTTGCTATTGTGCAGACTGTCACTCTCTCCTCTACAACTAGCTTTCCACATTGATTTCTCATAATATAGTGGTTGGATTGTATGTGACTGAGGGTTGTCTGCTCTATGCGTTGCTTGACTGCAGCTCAATAGAAAGTGTGCATTAAAGTAGGTGTCAGACCATTGAAGATGGTGCGCTATGTGGTGGCAGAACATGGTGGTGGTAGGTGACGGTCTGACGAATTTGAGTAGGACGACAGACTGGCAGATGATGGGGTACCACAATTGGAATGCCCTTGCGGTCTTGACAATAATGCGGAATGACATGTTGCTCTTGGAGCGATAATGGAGGCTGAGTGTGCCAGGAACGATTGGCAGTAATGTTTATAAGATGAGCGATGGTGCGATGGATGCACAGTTGCATCTAGTATGAGGCGGAAGTAGTTGGACGTGCCAATTGAGTGGGTCTCAAACAGTGTGCATTGGCAAATAGGAGTTGGATTCGAGGACCGCCAATGTGCTCTTCACTTCCACACTTCATGCTGCATGATGCACTGTTGTGAAGGGATGACTTGCTGACTGGCTTGTGGTGATGATGAGAACTGGTTTTTGTTTTCCACTGTTAAGCAAACCATTTGAGCATTGAGTAGCCTTGAACAATGCACGCCCTATGTACCCTACACTTCGAAGACACCACTTCATCCGCACAGGAATGGATATGCCCTGTGTGCGACGCTCTGTAGAGGAAATTGTTCTCAGAACGTTGCCACGTTCCCTTGGTGAAGGCCCAGGTCAATGCTGCAACTGGTGTGTGTGTAGAAGATGAGCCACGACCTCTTTGAGAGGAATCATGACTCGTGAATAACGGCTGTGGAGGGATGCTCGGAACAGTCCCAAGATGGAGACACGGTGGTGTGGGTGGTAGTAAGGAGTTATGGGTGATGGGGTCAAAGTGATGGTGTGGTTCCCCATTCAACTCATTCATGATTTGCGATGATGTTTCCAGTAAAAAGGGATTGGATTGATTGTCATTCACACATTCTCTTCCTCTCCGTGGAAATGGGTTTTGCATCAGTGTGCCTCTTGTTGTACCTCCCCTCACCTTAATGCAAGTGCCATTTCGATATTGGGTGCCTCGATTCACTAGTGCGCACAGTGAACGAACTGGAGTGATCGGTTAATCCGATTGAACCTTAAACTAGCGTGGAAGCCGATTACGATGATTGGTTTCTTTTAAGAGATGGAGAATCCCAATGGGAACGACTGTGTGAGATGTGTTGCGACAGCAGTGATTTTGTGGTGGGTGTAGAATTTTCCATATGCAGACTGCCTCCTGCTTCCGAAGGTGGATGAAGTGGCGTGAAGCAGTGTTCACCGTATGGTGGTGGCAGTGGTGGTGAGAAGTTAAGACGTGTGCATGGAAAGCGGTAGAGGTAGAACTAGGAAAGTGAATGGTGGTCTGAGGGTTCCTTAAGTTGGGACGCCTTTCAAATGTACAAACACAATGATTCAAATAGGTGGGTTTATTTAAAGAGGATGGGATGGGGTTGTGGATGGCGAGAAAGGGCTGGCCACCCACTCCGTGAAGCCACTCCGTCAAGCTGTCAGCTTGCAACTGTGAGGCTGATGAAGGCGACAGGAGAGGGAGGAGGTGGGAGTGATGGTTGTTTATGCCAGGTTTCAGTGGGAGCTACATGCACACTGACATGAGTTGACGAGGTGTCTAGCGGAGGGAATCCTACTTTGTCTAATGCACGTCGACAAAACGAGGCAGCCCCCACCACCTCAACCACCTGAGTGAATGGGCACTATAGCACTAGTCGAATACCATGCAGCACTGTCTGTAGTGTCACTCTGTGAGACCATAATGCGAGCATCGCGAACTCGCGAATAGGTGTGCTTCCAGTGGACAGCACAGACGTGTTGAATGGAGGCGTTACTTTGCTGCTCTGCCACGGTCGATCACCATTGTCAACGGGAGGGCAATTGTGCTCAACAGAAATGCTCAGCATTGTGGGTGCAACGACAGGTCAAGCTGAGGTATATTTGCGTCGACAGCATTCCAACGCTAGCCATTCAATGTCAGTCGTCGTGCCTCACTGTGATCCCTCCACCTGGTGTCAATTCGCCAATCTAGTGATGAAAGAAGATGAGGGGGACGGAAATGGGGGAGAGTGGGAAATGATGTTAAGGTGGGATAGTTCACACACATTATGGTATTGTGATGCCCTTGATAAGATGTTGCCCTATCGACATCAGCGACATCGGATAACAGATATGCTGGTGGTGAAGTCACAATTGGTGCACACTTTGCCTAGCCATGAAAGTGGAGGAGGAAGGGGGAGAAGTGTGCAGCTGCAAGTGAAATGACCCCTCAAATCAGCATGATTGTGCTTACAGGGACAGTGACAAGGAGGCTATTGCAGTGTGTCGATGTGGTGGAATGTGGTTCCAGTGATTTGTCATCGCAGTGTTTGCGTGGTGAAGGCAAAATCGGTGCTTTATGGTTAGTTCACAGGGGACAATTTTTGAACGCAAAAGCAGCAAATCATGCCAAGTGGATAATGCATTGGACTGTTAGGTGTGTGAGTGGACTTGGATGCAATAGAGGCGGTTTTGTAGGACAAGAAATGTAGATTGTAGGATGCCATCGTGGTAGCCTTTTGGTGATGGCACTAACCTATCATGCAGATGTCGAGGAGATGTGGGCATGATTGCAATGTGGTGGAGAATTGCAATGGTTGTTTTATTGGTGCAGCCTAGTAACCCTCACGGTGCGGTGGCAATAAACACGTGCCGATTACTGTGGATTGGAAGGAATTGCGACGTAGGATGGTGAAGTGCTTGTTGGGTGGTACTTGGATCACACGTTCTCTCTTCCACTGAATATTGTTATGGTGGGATGTATAATTGAACAAGTTGACAAATTTTAAAGACATGGGAAATTTACTTAACCCTTGTTTGACTATGGTTTCATAGGCGTGCGTGCGTTTGTATGATTTTCTTTTTTCTTTGTCTTATTAAATACTATTATGCAGGTTCGCAAGGCGGTTGAGGAGTTCTTCAGGTGTGTATTCTTTGGTAAATTGACAGTTTGAATTTGAATAAAGAGTCTGTAATACTTTGTTTGTTTGAACTACCGGTTTAGGTCACTTGGGTGGCCATCTTGTTCTAGCCGGTTGGTCGGCCTCCGGGTCGTGCCAACAGCACCCAAGTCCTCTGTTCCCGGAATATATATATTCTGCCCTAGTACTGCGCCTTCTTTTACCTTAAGGGGAGCCTCGGGACGCTACATTGGTGGCAGCGGAAAGCGGACCCGACTTTGATGGATTTTATCCTGCTCCATGCCGTTTCTGGCAAACGTCGGCGTTGTGAAAGAAGTACATGTGCTACGGAGGGGAGAACCTTTGGGGTCTCGTAACAGAAGGGTCGAGATCGACGTTCATCTTTGACATCTCCCTCGCCCTCGTGTTCGACAGGAAAGCTATTAACAACTGAAGCGACACTAGCCGTGGACTCCAAGCCCAGAGGAGGGCCAAGAGGCGCGCATTTGCTGCACTGAGTGCTACGCGGAATTGATGGCACTACAGGAACACATGCGTTCGAACCTCGACGACTGGGACGGTTAGCTCGTGGGTGCTCCTCGCAGCACTGATTACGTTGTGATGGCTGACACGGGAGGCTGGCTGAGGGGAGCGTCGAGGACGACGCTCGAAAGAAGAGAGGGGCTGTGTAATACTTTGTTTGTTCGAACTACCGGTTTAGGTCACTTGGGTGGCCATCTTGTTCTAGCCGGTTGGTCGGTCTCCGGGCCGTGCCAACAGTCCCCAAGTCCTCTGTTCCCGAAATATATATATTCTGCCCTAGTACTGCGCCTTCTTTTACCTTAAAGGGAGCCTCGGGACGCTACAGAGTCGTCATTGCTTTTACTTGTGTCTTTTAATTTTGACCATGTACAAACTATTTATTGATTTATTTATTTTTATACCATTTAAACTGCTATTTATTTGTTTTAATGCTTCCCCTATAAGGATTTCTTTCGAGACTCCAAATTTACAAATTTGAACTCCTTAGTTAACAATAATTTACTGATAAAATGAAACAAAATTGCCAAAGAAGACAAGTGGACGTTTTTATGAGGCTATTGATCTTGTAGCTATGGTCAATCCTTCTTACAAAGTTAGCTTTACAATCCTCTTTATTAGCTTTTCTGAGCCATCTCAATACACATTTTAAATGAATGATGAGTGGGTAAAGAATTTCGGTATTTTTGGTCACTGTTTGTTTTTGTGCGTTTTTATCATATTCCTGCTGTTTTGCCTGCAATCAATGCTACATTAAGTGATCTCTAATATTTATTGCCCTTTGTGAAAAATTAGGCAACTGTGTAGCCATAAATGTGGCATATGGCAACAGTCCGATTACTTGACTGGCTGGCTGAATGGGCGAAGCACCACTCTAAATTCGGGCCTCCACCCACGTGCGTTGGCATCTGTGTCCTCTTTCTTTCGGTGAACGAAAAGCGGAAATAGTGAAGAGATAGGGGCCATGGTCACTTTTAATCCGGGCAGTCGCAATCACCACCGCCTGAAATTTTCGCTTATTTTCTGTTCATCATGATGCCTAATTGGGTTCCACTACGACCGTAACTACCCACTACCAACAAAGAAACTGGAGTCGTCCCTCTTTCAGAAAAAAGAATAACTTTAAAATGGATGTTGAAGGGTATTATTTAATGGCAATAATTTATTTACAACAGGTATAGTCTTTGAGGAGATTCGGACAATATTAGTTGTCAATTTCGGCAACGTCAGTTTATTTTTCTCATCCACAGTTGAAGAATGGCGATCGAATTTACCATCTTAAAGTTGAATGCCGCCGGATGTCAATAGAAATGGGTATCATCCGCCACCTGTTCCCCTTTCAAATTCACTGTTCCTGTCACATAAAGTTGGGTTAAGGAGGCTGAGGGAACTAGCAAGCGATAAAGAGGGGATCACCGGGGGGAGCTAGACTCCGGTCAACACGTGATTTCAGATAAACTGAATACGTGTGTGACCTTACAACCGCACTTGCTTCATATACAGGAAGTCAAAGTAAACATAGGACGTATAATAAGATTATTATTTTAGGTTTTGATTACATTTGATTTGGAACAGGATAAGAATTAGCTTAACCATGCAACTATCCGCTACAGTCCTTGGAATTTTGTTAATATTTCTTTCCATGCTTGTAAAACAAGGATTCTAACTTATTTGGTTCTACCTGACATGGAAATGCTATTTACTCTGGTCGCCTGATGGACATCCTCCTTATCGTGAGTCTCCTTTTCTCATACATATTTAGGCCTTTTTTATGAAGGCCCACGTATAAATGTATCCTTGAACTCATCAGCGACTTAACGGAGGAAGGTGGTTTTGACCATTTGCTTTCCTGAAGTGCTTTTTTTGAACACAAAGGCAAAAAACTAGAATTAGTCTAAATGACCTTTCATCAAATTAAAATTTCCCTTGAGGTCGCCTGGCCCATCAATTAGGTACGAATGGAGTGAATGGGATTTGTGAAGGTCACAGTGCTAAAATTGCTTACATTGCATCCAGAATTTAGCGACAATCCAAATGGCCATTAACGTCAACACATTTTATTCAAGACTGAGACTGCTGTTGAAGCAACCCAGTAATTGTCTGCCCACGTGACTTTATTCAAACAAATGAATTCCTATAACTAGCGATTCTAGGTCAGAGGATAAGGAGGGTGTACTGGTGGTCAGTCCTAGTAACTAATTTGCGTGCCTAGCCCTAGTGTGTTCCGTCCAAGTCACTCTCAATGCAGAAGGGTCAAGCGGAATTGATATAAAAGCTACTTCGAATAGAACTTAGCGGCATATGCCCAAATACTATTATCCTTTTGAGATTAGCATTTTATCTAATTGTTTTCCTGCACATATGCTCCTATCTTTGCCATCCTTGCACCTTTTTATTAAACAAGGAATGACTAGTTACCAGCATTCGGTCGTGACCGTTTCCTAACAGTGACTCGCCAATCTTCAAAGATCTGTATCTCTGAATGCACTTACATACTTATTTAATGAGACCTATATTTTTTTCTAGTGATGAATGCGCATTAAGTAAATCCACTTAAAGTGAAGTGATGAGAACCCACTATCTTACCGACAGTCACATGTTCAGCTTGGTTTTCTTGTCTACGGTCAATGGATTTCTTTACCCAACTCCTCCCTTAGGTCTAGTCACATAGCTTTAAGAGGCTTGTTCTTGTAATAGTCCATAAAAGTAGGATAAAGCTAGCGCCTTGGTCCCATTTAATTTGGTTCATTTATAAGCATTAATTATTTGACAGCAGATTCATTTCAGTAACTTAAGGCTGATAGGACCGTACGCATTCCACCATTTAGCGGTGGTTAGTCTACCTTCTAAAAAATGTGGCTCCAGAAAACGTTTCACTGGCTAAATTTCACTAAAAAGTTTCCCTTATTTGCGTGTGGGAGATGTGGTTTACTCCAGCGGTATGAGTCAATGTTGTCCAATGTACTTTTAACAAAAAGTACATTCCCTAGGCTGACCGTGGATCCAAGTTCTCGCCTTTCCTTCTTCGATCGATAGAACTCCTGTCTCCATTGTAGCCATTGTCTGGTGCTCGCACAAACACTAATTGACAGCTAGTTTGAGCTCAACTAGACACAGACAGAGACGGGGATCCAACACAGTCAAGCCGTATCCTGCACACTCGCATGAAGTGTCAATCAGGGCTGTTGTGCTTGGTTACAATTCTACTAAAATACCAGTCACTCAATAAATGTCGTTTTCTCACCAAAAATAGCTTATCCTGTTAAGGGTTTTATGATTATTATCGATATTGATGCAGTGTATATCACATAAACTGCAAAATGGGTGTCAAAAAGCAAATTTAAATAAGGAAAACCTACACAACTAAATCATCACTAAAAAACCAACATTTAACATATTTTCTTTTGGAGTTCTTTGTCGACCACCTGGTTGACTTCATATACAATTGAGCTGATTAGGGCCTTTACGGATTACCCAATTGTCCCTAGACTGAGAGATATGGATCAAATGGAATATATATGAGCTGAGGATAATACGCCAGACTCTACTGATCCATCCCACCGCTGTTTGGACAGCCAATACATACTTAGTCAATCAGGCTTCTTCAAATTACTCAATGTTTTGAAGGAAAAGCACAGTTTCTTTACCAAATTTCTTAAGTGGAACTTTTTATTTCATTCCCACATCGTATGTATGTTGCTTGTAGACCTGTTATTGAGACGGGACCATTAAAACACCCTCCTTTCACAGTATCGTTCGTCTGTGATAGTAAAATGAATGGTTATGTCATGTCAAAGCTGTCGAATAAGTCAAAATCCATTCACCGTGTGTACTAACAAAGCACATCTTCTGATTGGAAGAAGGCAGCCCCTATGTTATCTGATACCAATGCTACAAGCATAGTCGTTTTACCAAGTTGTTAGATGAGCTGAAGGGCGCTTTCATGCTTGAGGCTAGCTGTCCTAATTGGATTCATTTTAGGACAATTTTTTTATAACCATAACACTCACACAATTGCACAAATAAACAAGCAAAGAAACAAAAAATTCACACAGAATCAATTGTGGCATGAAAATAGTCACTTTCGATGGTTGACCACCTATTTTTGCGATGTTCATCGTATCCATGGCCTTGGAAGCAGATAGACAAAGCGGTATCTGGAGTGCTGTCAAGTCCAGATGAGTCATTCACTGATAAGGAGCCACTATTAATGAGTTCATTAACAACTTTTTTATTTACAATAAAGGTAAAGGGAATGAATTAATGAGACCTGCCTCATTTCAGTTCACAATTCACTATCACTTGGACGAGCATTTAAAGTGTTCAACCCCACACGAGTGAGCAATCATCCATCATTTTGTAACTTCGACACCTTACTCCCTCTGTCATCAAAAGAGATCCAAATCTCCGACCCATCCATTGATCCCTGTCACGGTGAGCACACGTCAATTGTATTGAACCTGGCAACATGCACTCCAACAGAATGGGCAAAGTCGTATCGATTGTTTTGTTGTCAGGACGCAACGTCAGACATGAAATTGAAGCATTTGAAAGTGCAGAGCAATGTCGAAAAAAAGGCCCAAGTGAGCAATAAGCATAACCAGCCAAGAGAATTTTTTGGGATTGAATATCATAAGGGGGGAGATATTTTATCTTTACTTCAATGCTCCTCGCATATTTGTTACCACTTTACATATTTTGGCCAAATTAACAGGAATAGAAATCCTTTACAGCTAATTTAATCATCCTTTAAAGCGTAAGGTAGAGTTGTGAAAGAATAATAAACGAAGCTGAGTGTGCCTCAAGATGGATGTTTCTGTGTGTGGTTTGATATCCAGACAGGTACAATAATCGCTAGAGTCGTAAAAATATTCGCATCCTACTTTGACGTCTAATAAAATGGCCCAAATCCAATCTCAAAAAATGGAATTTCCTGTGTTCTGAAGTTATGCCTTATCCTTTACATCTCAAACTCATCCAGGAAAGCAGATTGTCCCATCATTATTATATATACTTCAGTTTTTACAATCCCAGTACAGCTAGTGTTTTGTAATCTCGTGCGGTTCTATAATCGCTGCCTTCAGAGCGACCGGAGACCAGTCTGCCTGCAGGAGCACCTTCGACCTTGGTCAACCCAACAAGAAAATGGTTGCACCAAATGGTCTAAGATTCAGGTTGATGAACGTGAATGTGGGCACAAGGAAGGATACTCAGAAATCCCTCGTCACTGTGACACAATTTTATAAGAACAGCCTAACAAATTCTTACGTGGGCTGGAACTAAACTAGTCCGATGTTGATGATGCGATGATGTAGTCCCTCAAGAAATTAGGGTTGCATGGATCGCAGTTTTGGTATCAATACCATTCATCTTACCATATCTTCCCTTTTGTTTGTTTCATTGGCCATTTCAAATAAGTAAATACTTTTCGTGCCACACAAAACGAATGTGGAGAAGCCTTAAGAAAGACTTTGCTGTCGTAAAAGCTGTTTCATAAAGTAGAGCCTTTCTTTGTAACCTACCTTCTTGACGTGCTTTTCCAGTAGCAATTTAACCTCTCCAAAAATAGCAATAAGTAATTAATTAAAAGGCCAGAAGATAGATTGTTGATATGCCAAAATAAGTCCCTTGGTCTATCTTAATCTAATATTTTCGAATAGATGATGGCGCATTGTCGAGATTTGTGTTCGAGTTGGACGAAACAAGTGTTACGAAATCAAGTCACTTTCAAGTGCCCATATACTTTAACGGAGTCCCAAATGGGCACCTTATAACAATAATAATAATAATAATCGCTAATCTCTCCGCAATCATTTGACTTTTATGGATCTCGCGTATTTCCCATCTATGTGGTCGTAGTAATGCGTATGACATTCAACAGTGGAGAACAGGTGCAGGATACTAAACTACTGCTAATCCCTAAAAATTGCTATTTTATGATGCTAGGGGTGACAAATTTTCCCTCCTAACCTCTAGCTAATAGATAAATTAATGGCGATAGCGGAATCATAATTAATTTTCTCGGGTGTTTACCCATAAATGCTACGGCGGGGATGCATACTGGTAGAAGGGAAATTGGGTTTGTCTAATCAGGTGGAGTGTAATAATTGTCTTGGTATCAAAATGACGTGATTGTGTAGCATAAATCACAAAAGGCAAAGGTAGTTCTCACAAGTGTCCAATAAGACTAGGATTTTCTACTCCAAGTAGTGCAAATATTCAAGCCGATTGTGAGTAGCTACACCCATGGTCGATGGTGGAAACTCCGCCTTAAAGTATGTTTAAAACCATATCATGTACATTTGCGGGACTGATTTATTGCTCCAAATAAACACGAAAAGTTGAGACCTGGTGTGAAAACAAATCCCCAAACTAATCACTTTCTAGTGACTCCTGACTGCCTAATCCCAGAGGCTCATCTGTATGGACACCTTTGGGGTAAGCATAGGATTATGGTCAAGTTATGTTCTGGCCACGACGAGGAACGTGAGTCCACCGTCGCATGCAATTTTATTGTTACCACCCAGCAACCTCATTCTCTGGGCTCTAGTGATAATAGTGATGTGGGTAGGGGATGGTGTGTCAGGTGATACCCCGTGCACGAACACGCGCCCTGTGTCACGAACTTGGGTAGCACGAATTGTGGTGTCATTAATAATGAAACAGCCCAACAGCCGTCAAGTAGATGCGATAAAATCACACTTTCATACCAGTGTCAAGACGCTGATGTGTCTGTCTGTGTGTGTGTGTGTGTGTGTGTGCGTGTGTGTGACTCGTAACCGCAACAACGACAATGCATTTTCAAAGTATGATAGGGAAGAAATTTCCTCTGTAATTTTTATTTCTGATTATATGACTCCTTAACCTGAAATAGAGGAGATGCTAAACAAGAATCTAACTTAATTCTACAAATCTAAAATCTCAGTCAGCAAAATCATCATAACATGACAGTAGGATAGGTGCCGATTAGTACCAGAAAAATACCAACGCTGACACAAATGCTGACCGTAGCGGTGAAGGAACTTGATTTGGGTCTAGCAGTGGTGTTGAAGGCGGAACGGTGGCGGATTGAGACGGAATAAATCACCACTACCATGTCTCCTATTGTTGTGTGTGCACATTCTCACGCCACGAAGGGCCACCCGGGCACGACCATTTCACCTGCCCCACTTTAGATCTACACGTACGCACGCAAAGGTACGCAATGAAGGGGACGAGGGAAGTTGGCACTTGAGAGCCATCAATTATGAATTGTACGACTTCAAAGCGTGAAAGTCGTGGAAGCTACCATTCAACATGGTGGACACCGTTTCACAATAACCACAATCTATTTTAATACCTTAACTGCGCATTTTCACCTAACTGATGATGACGGTAACAGACTTGAGAAATTACGGCTAATGTTATTGAAGGGAGACCTGATATTTGACATTCGTTAATTAATAAAAAAACACAGACAATCGCTATTAACAACCAGTACTAATTCATACTCCATTGAGTGTAATTGAAGTGCCTGGGTGCTGCACATTATCTGAACCGCAAGACTCCTGGACTCCTTTTTGTGCCATAATCATTCAAGTGTGAAGAGTTGAGAGAGTGGAAGGGGCAGGAGACCTCAAGGGGTGTACCGTCACTAGTTGATTAATGGTGCTCGATAAACAAGTGGAAAACACTTGAAATTATCACGTGTGACCGCACACGAACACTTCACATAACACGAACACGCAAGTGACGCAACTTGTTAAATGGTTTCACAAAACCTGTCGTGAGGACATCTCTTCCCCCTCCCCCTACCCCCCCCCCAAATGGTTATGTTCCCAATTGCCCCTTTAACCATCCTGCCTGTTCACACTCGCTAGCCCCTTCAAAACTCTTGTCTTTGGCTTCACTGGATTCGACTCACGTCTTATCAGGCGGATGGATATTAACGCAAGTTTAAATTTGAGTTGTAGAGGTGGTAAATTCTAGCTTCTAAACTTATGAAACTGATAGCTCAGTTCGATTTAATAAATTAAGGTGCCAACTTGTGCATAGGAATGAATGCCATTAGAAAGCACGAAGTGGAGTTAAGGCTGTTTCACATCCAAAATTAAGTACTGGTGAGATCCTCGTTCACCGTCTATCCTACCTCTTCTCCCGGGACGATAATCTTGGTGTCGCCGTCCTCTAGCAATCCGTACGAAATTCTTCACCGAAACAAGTGCTACCGACGCCTTTGTATCAAATAGATAGATATGGGCAGTTTTTTTATCAAAAAACTTCTTTGGATAAAATAAGCATCATAGTAGTTGGAGGATGAACAAAATTCGGTATAATTTGGCCAATTTAGGTAATTAAGTTCACGAAAAGCGTTTATGTTAACAATAATTAATGTTACATCCTCGTGTAATCACTTCGTGGCTATCAAATTTAGATGATATCTGACTTCCGTTCTTAAATAGCCAATCACGATAACATTGGCATCAAGGCATAAACAACTTTTTTTTTTCTATAAAGTTTCCCTCACAAGCAGAGCCAACATATGCAAGTCCTAGTTCAAACACGTCCATTTTCCAAATACTGATGTATAAAAAATCTAAGCCGCTCTCTTGTGGTTTCACGCTAGCCCCAAATTTACGAGCTGTCACAGCAGTTGTATTGGAACTGTGGCGTATTATGATGGTGGTCCTGATGAAGGCGACAAGGCAGAAGGTGGGTACAGGAAGGGGGAGGAGAAGAGGGTGGGACGGTGGCGATTTTTGTTCAGTTAAATTCATTGGAAGGCTTTGGCTGCCACTGGTCGGAGGGAGAGGTGTGTGTGTGTGTGTGTGCCCCGCACGGGGTGATGATGAGTCTAGACGCAGGGTTTCCACTGTGAAATTTATGTCTACAATGTGGGCCAGCTCCCATTATTTGAACTACCTCTGATGCACCTGCGTGATTTGGTCCTTTTCTTCACAAAAAGGATTGATACTATTTAAACCTTGGATAGGAAACATTAATTAAAGGAAACTGAAGCCCTCTAGAGGTGTCACATTTAAAGTGTGAGGCGTCTTGCACATCTGGAACGTATGTGCTTGTGCTAGTGAGGTCAGCCAATCAACTAGGAGTCAGGCGGTCAACTTGGTCACATGTACAGCCTTTGTAAACCTTACCGCGAAATCAAATGTAGCGATTTTGAGGCCTCTGTGGACATGTTAAAAGTGATTTTGTTCTATTATATTCTACCCAATAAACCCACAATTAAATTTGAACTTCACTCTTCTCAACAGAAGAAGAAAGTATTAATTACAGATGATGGGCATCCAATGTTTCGGTTAGGACACTAAGGCGAATCCATCTCCACTTTTCCCCCAAAAGGTATAATTAATAAAGTATGAAGAGGGTTACTTCCAATTATGTTGATGACCCACAATTGTTGGCCGAATGGATGATTTTGATTTAAGGCAACTGCCATGTAAATCTCAATCAGAAAGTTATTTTTATTGCTAAAAATTATGCGCATGGTTGAAATTTTGTTTTAATTTAATGGTTTCTACTTTCATATGTGTCTTACAGCAAATACTTTTGCTGACAGCGTTAGGGAAGTTGGGATTTACGGACTCATCATTCACTTTAGCAATGGGATCCACTACTTCTTTCGAAGTCACCCTATTCGATTTCAGAACTGAATGAAAAAAGAGCTTTAACAATTACTTTCATTTAAAATATTTTCCTTTACCAATTCAGTACTGAAGTCAAGAATTGCAAATTGGTAGCATGAATTTGTTCAAAGGGCTTCCATTTGGAGTGACTTATTGACAATAAATTACTTGGTATTCTGTATCATTAAAAGGAATGCTCGCATCGAGCTTAACACACTTTTCTTTTAAATGTTGCTTTTAAATAGGACTTGGAATTGTCTGAGTTGGCTTGTCAGTTTGAGATAGGATCTAACTCTCATCCTCACTTTCTGCATTTCCTCAACGACTGGCTACACATTACCTATCAGATCTGATGAGATCGCTTTTAATGACAGTCCACACTTCTCCATGGGTGAAAATGCTTTCCATGTTAAAACTCTTTTCTCTAAAGATCGTGCTTACTAATGCCTAATCAGGACTTGTCTTGAAAAACCTCCTAGAGCGTATAAATAGCTTAAATGCTAGAATGAATTAATCTGAAATGTGAAAATGAAGGCAGAAATAACTTAATAAGTTAAGGAAAAGTCCACCGTCACTTCTCAGCCACCTAACCATACTAACATGGCAAGAGGAGTTGGCACATCTGTTTTGCTATTTTAAACAACGAGTCTGTTTTTAACATGGTTTGATGCATAGATTTATAATAAAGTGATAACTTATGGTTGAGATGTTGAGAGATGATCTACTTGTAGTCGGTCGCTACTGCTTTCACAGTTTACTCACCATGATATAAATGTTTTCTAAACTTAATTGACCATTTTCTCCCCCACCGCTGTGCTCCAAGTGTTTAGTGATGGTCATTCATAACCTCACAAACCTCCCAAGGGAAAAGCTTTCGCATAGCACCCAACAATTGACTACCGCCATTTGTTTTGATAGTAAATAATGTGAGCTTTGTCTGAGAGATCGCATTTTGAATAAGTGTAGAAGTATTTAACATCAAAATAAAGACATTGAATTTGATATAAACGGTACAAGCATGTAATTGTGACACGTCTGAGTGACATCTGTGCCTGATTTGGCAAATGAAACAAGTGAGGCTCACTCCCCAAAATGTTGGCCACCAGGATTAGACACAGGAAGGCTGTTTGAATGGTCAATCCGGTATTGAGAATAACCTCATTCATCTAGTTTATATAAGATTTGATATTTGTTGAATGAATCAAATTCTCCACCTATCTATGTAGAAATGCCATATAAGTGGCGGGTCCTTCGACTCTTCATTGTCTTTGACTAAGAGGGTCAGTTATTATCTGCTTCAATGTCATTTTCCCATTAGCTACTGTGACCCGTTTAAGGTGGTGACAGTGAAACTGGCTGGCCTACACCAGTTGTAGAGTAATACAATGAAAACAATGGCATCCAATGGCCCTCATTTCATCCAAAATAATGCCTTACAATTCTGGTGTTGACCGTCTGACCCACCTCCAATTTAATTCGACTTGACATAAAGACCACCGCTTGACACTATTAGCACACACCACGGAACATGAACCTAAACATTTTCAGTGGATTTACTGTTACACTATTTTAGTGTCCGTGTATGTCAGTTGGTAATGATAATCCTCCCCTCTCCTCCCAATTTGGGATTTTCTTACAATTACCTTTTGTTCCGCATACAAATGACGAATATCTTCTGGACTGCTTATCATCGGTTAACTGGCGCCCTCCATTCCAGAGGGAAATTTTCAATCATTATTTTCGACCAAAATGATTGAGCTAGGAGTGTGGCAATTAGAAATCTGTTCCGTCCTTCGGATGAATGTCTTAATTAATTTTATCATGCATATTAAACTGTTTGACACGTTAGATTAGGCATTGAGGACTGACCACATGATCATGGGTCGTTTGGGTAACAACTACAGCATCGCTTGGATAAACAAGCTGAGCCGATCCAATTAACCGGGTTTTGCACCTCAGCCTCATGCGTCAGCCGTTGGCTTGGCAACGAAAACCGCGTACCCTCAACTCCACGGGGTGTTGAAACGACGACTGGTTCTCTCCATGTGAGGTGGGATGGGAAAATCAGAGGTTAACCATGCCCTGCCATTCCGTAAAATCAATCAGATTATGCCAGGTTGGCACCATATTTGAAAATAAATTATGGATCACCAAGGTTTTGGGCATGCTGACCAAATGAGCTTTTTAGGCAAAGATTACGGGAAAACTGCCCTGAAAACTGTTCTCAATTTTTCTTATGTGATTTCCCAATTTTAAAGACCTTTACTATTTGGGGAACCAAAAGCCTCCTCCCCTATGTTACCAACTTTGACATCTTAGGCTGATTTCAGCCCTCTTAACTTATTCCCAATCCTAAATAGTGAGATAGTCCCCATGGTGCCTAAATTTTGCAAGGATCCTTAGGCGGTGAGTGGACATAAATCCCAGAAAATAAGTCTTCCAATCATACGAAATAATTCCTTGACTTAACCGATGAACAGCTGCTACCCATCCAATTCCTTTGCTCTTGGTGTAAGCACAACCACAACACCATTCATGCATTTTCGGTGGCATGATCCATAGGGGGTCTTCTACAAAGATTCCCCTCTAAGGGAGCCAATACGCATGGCCCAGTACTCTAATTGGTTGATTCAGAAAGTTAAGGCTACGTCCTTCGTTGATTGGTTGCGCGTGCGTCAACAGTGCACGCGTGGTTTTGGCTGACTCCAAGAGATGCAGTACGCAGACCATTTCATCGAGGCTAGTCCCAACGTTCGCGTGTTGATTTTCCCGCTGTTCCTTGTCGAGACCGTTGATGTCATTACAACAGCAAGAACAGGGGCGACCACCACTCCAACCAATCTACGTCATTCCACTAGGTGGTGCTGCTGCTACTCCAATCGAACCAATCGTTGTGGATCTATGCAAAACGCGACCACTTCCACAACCGCCAGTTCCTTCTATAGCTCCGAAAATCGACGTTTCGACTACGTCCTTTCCGAAAAAAAGGCAACCACTTTTTCCGCTCGATGACCGGGAAATGAAGAGAAGGGTAAGGCTTTGATTCTTCTGAGTGTGGGGATAGATTTGTAGCTAAATACTTAATTGCGCTGTCGATTGGGTGGGTAGAACGTGTGAGAGCCTTTGCGGGTTGAGAAGCCGGAGAAGGGGGAAGTCGAGAGGTTTTGTCCATTGTCCCTGTCAGTCAAAGCACCGCTGTGGTTCTCACAAGCTCAATAAACATCTTCCTTGTAAATTCGTCAGGTCTCAGGCATTGTCCTTCCCCTTTTAGATTGTAAAACAGTACATGGAGCGCCGTCGGCGGGCCTGCATCTCTGACAAATTGTCTGCACTCCACAATCTAGCTGTCTCTCTCATTGGGGAAAAGGTGAGTAGCACTTTGTTCTACCGTTCTAATCACTTAGTTCAACCAGGCGGTTTACCTACACAACTGTAGTTTAGATCCATGAGGAGGGTAGAAGCTCTGTATGCAAGTCACGTTTTACCTCCCTCATTTTTGCACTTCAGTGTGCTGCATCAGCATCAGAATCGAAAATGTCGTGCCAATTTTTCAAATAGGTTGTCAGGGTGTCGGTGAGCGTAAACATCCTCGGAGCTTGGTTTTTGTTTGAATTCAAGTGCCTAAACAGACAAATATACAGCAAACATTCCAGCTTACTTCAGCATCTCTCCTTGTCCTTACTGATTTGCCTTTCAGCCACAGCAGCAGTCACATCAGAGGTTAGAAATCACTGATATACTGAACCAGTGCGTGAGCGTGCTAGAGGGACTGTCCGAGTTTGTGAAGAATGAACCCGAACTGCAGGCGAAGATGCGTCGTCTAAAACTGCCTTCAGCAAAGGAGTCGTCAGGAGAGCAGCGACGACGACGACAGAGCGAGGCCTCCACGTCGAAGGAGGTAATGAAAAATGAAATGGAGGTAGAGAAGGAGAACGCGATGCCCCGTGCATCGGCGTTCACGCCTGTCGGTCGGCACCGAATGGTGACCACTTCAACGCCGCTGATAGCCCCTCTTCTCCTGTCTCCGCCACCTTGCCAGCAGGCCAAGTGCCTGTCCGTGACGCGAAAGCGAAAGAGGGGAAGTACCGATAGCGGTCTCAACTCTCCCGCCTCTTCCTCAGCTGGTCCCAGTTCTACGTCATCTTTCTCCTCCCCAATCCCTTCCACTTCCACGTCTTCTTCCACACGCCCCGAAGATATCCAACTGCTAAAACGATCCCGGAAGTCTTCCCCATCTAATATCTGGCGACCTTACCGAGATTGAACCAGCGGACCTCTGCTTGGTGGAATAATTAATGTGACTACTTCTCTTACTAAATACTGTTTAAAAGGTCAGCTTTCATATCTGCCACCAGATTGATCAATTTCACGTCACCAATTCTAAGTCGCATTATTTTAGGTTCAATCGGAGGATGTTAGAATTTCCCCGCCAATCATTTTTTTCAGTCCTTCCATGTAGCTATGTAGCTACCACAATGTAGATTTACCTGAAACATGAAGGATCTTGCCTATCATCTCTAGCATTAAGCTAATGGAGGTCACTTAACTTACTCAAATTTTCTCCCCGCTTTGCTGCGGAAAATAGTTTTGAATGATACATTTGGATTTGGGTCGATTTGATTCTGGTGGTTAGGAGAGAAACAATGAACTGCCCGAAGCAGGGTGTGATTTCGTTTTTCATCACCTAGTACTTCCATTGCTGAGTATTTCGGCTTACTGACTTTGCGACTGCCTAAATTTGATCTGCCAGGTTGAAGCCATTAATTGAAGGGACCTCTGTCTAGAAAATGCACTAAAACAAAGCCCATGCGGAATTTTCTTGAGTGAATTCTAATTTAGTGCTCTGAGCCAGCACTTTGTGTCTTGAACGAGGTCTTTGGGCCTTGGAGTCTATCATGCCTAGTCCGGAATATGTTACAATCATAATCATGGCGTGGGAGCCTTCTTGCCCATCAGAGGTATGTCAAGTGTTTGGGCTGGTTGCTCTTAGTAGTGTCTCCTTTAATCAATCCAGGATTGCAATGATTTTGTTTGCTGGCCATCGTTCGAGTCGACCTTGCAATTGTCATCTAACACCACAATGCGACCATCTTAGCTGCCCCGCCTTTGGCTGAGCAATGAGTAAGGTTTGGTGGATCGGCGTTGTGGTCGCTTGAACTACACCCTTTTGTCCTTGATGTCCAACCTTGAGTACTGGTGATGCGTAAAACTGCCAGAAGACTCATTCGTCGTAGATACACCTTTATCTGTTCATGGATCGCTTCATTCCTGATTGTCTCAAGCCCGCCAAATCCTGGGTTCTTTACTCGGTTTTTGAGCATCGCCTTACCAAATTGGAGTGAGATTGGGGGAAAAGAAGCGTGGATTTTTGTCGCGAAGAGGGCAAGGCGGGCACAGTTGCTGCGGCACGTACAACCTCAAAAAAATTCAAGAAGCCATACTGATGTCCACTTTTCTGATCTACTGACGATTGCCACTTCAACTACGAGGTAAAGGGATAGCTATGGTTCTAAAATGTATTAAAAATGGCTTACGCTGCTGCTCTGAGCGAAGGCATTCATTTTGATGTTATTAACAATGCCATGTCAGCGGCTATGCACAACGTCAAGACTGGCTCATAAGCCTTCAATTCAAGTTTAATTCAGAGAGTTGGATGGGGGAAGGCGGAGACGTAGCTTATCGGGCGGATTCACGTGATCTTCTGCCTTCGCCCCAAACAGTTGATGACCTCTGAGGATCACGAGTCGAGAATCCGGAAGGGGCTACTAACGTAAAGCTTCGTTGGCATGGAATTCAAACATCATCCTGACTCTGCGTCGAAGATATAGCCTACTAAGCTGATGCAAAACTACTTTATACGCGCGTGCTCGTAATGAATTTTCAAAATTTCACAAAATTTTTTCTTTATCATGAATCCTAACAGGACAGTGACTTCAACAATTTCACATTTTGTTTCCGATTCACTGATACTACTGTCGGTAAAATCTGACGGGAATATTCACATGAAGATTTGTGTTCGGTACCCATTTTGAAATACGATACCAGGGCCAGTTTTAAAGAGTTTTATGATTTATGGAGTTGAAGCGAGTCACAGAGCATGGCATGGCGGGAGGGAAGTGGGGAGGGGGGGAGCGAAAGGGTGTCAATGCGATCCCGCATGTCCACGCGCGCCTCATTAGTACCTACAAACAGTGATATAAGTTACCAATCCTCCCATTGTTCCATAATCCTTATCTTAGTGTTCTAAACTTTTTCAACGAAATTGTAAATACAGCTGAATTGTATCCTCTTAATTGAACCCATTAGAAGTGGTTTGAAAAAAAGACAAGGATTCTTAACCTATTATGTGTTACAGTTTCGTTCACAAGATCAAAGTGTCATTGTGTCATGGTAAGTGATTAGAGGTTTCAGAAATCCACTATTTTAATTTATTAATAACCACATGAAAGACCCTGTTAAATTCCAATTGAGTGGTGATTTAGAGATGCGTACAGAGGATGGATTCTGTTGGAAAATATGCGAACTCTCGTGGATTGTAGCGCCTTCGAAAGTCGTTCAATGTAAAGTGTAAAACAAATAAAAATGTCAGGCCTTTTACGTGCTCGGTCGTAGATAAGCCAAAAGAGGCGGGAAAGTTGTGATTTGATGCTAAAAAAGTAGCTTCACGAATTGGTAGGGGAAAGGTAGGGAAGGGCTCTGCCTAAAATGACGAAGACGCTAGAGATTGAAGCGAGATACTTAAAAGCAAGACACTGCGTCTAGACAACATCCAATTGAATGAAATCTATGCCCTCCATCAGGTACTGCGTGCCACTTTCCAATGACCCCTTAATAGAGACTGTGATTTGGCCTTGTCTCGTGACTGTTTCTTTAGAAGGCAAGTACTAGAGATCTCACACGTGTGCAAAATCCAGTTACATTTGAGTGTTTACACTTGTTGATTGAGGCAATCAATTAGCAAAGGGAAAGTCTTGAAGTGCTAGTTATATTTTGCTTCGGAGTAAATTGTTTAAAAGTCCCACATGCTTATTGAAGTGTGTAATTAGGATTAACACTGTTGTCGAATAATAACAAACATTTTTGCACAAAAGGACGTGGAATTATAGCCAAGGATTGATGATGTCGTCCAATGGGAAACCCTTGGAGAATTCTTTTCCACACATAGGCGTGTAACAATCATCACAACTCATTTACGTTTTTAACAACATGGACGAGGTGCGGCTCAATCAGAGGTGTTCCTCCATTGGGTTTACTATTGGCGGTGGGGAAATTACTTCCGCATATCCTTTTCAGTCAGTAAAGCAAGAGATTGGATTGTTAATCAACGATGCAGTTCAAATGAAAAGTCCCACATTTGAACGTCTGAGATTAATCGCTTGGAATGGGCAGGTGCGGTAGTTCTGGCTCATCAGATCATCCACGTCCACTGTAACCGCACCCTTCATTGAATCGCTTATTTAGTAATGTAAAACTAGGCCTTGACAGTGAATATACACAGCGTTATGAATACATCGATGGTACTCACTTTCAATAAGTCGGTCAATCTAGACGACAGGTTTAACCATCTTGATCCACTTACTTCCATCAAGATGGAGTGCGTGGCCAGTAGAGGCGACACTTATAGTCATGACTTTTCGTTTTTAGGCATCCAGGATGCTTTGAATCTCTATTTTGATGTAGATTATCAAATTTGTGCACTCAATTCAAAAGAACCGTACCAAACGACTCATGGGTCTGTCAAGGTTTTGGCACAGTATTCTCAAAAAATAAGCAGCCTTTGTTTTTCATTGAATAACCCCAACTTTCAGCCACGATTTAGAATGCAATTTCATTTTGAGCAAATTAAAAATGTACAGATGCGTCTACAGAAATGGTGGTTAACCTGATTGGGCAGTGGTAATGAAGCCAAGTCGAAACATTTCTTCCACACTTTTCACATCGCTAAATACTAGCGCATAAGTACGATATAGTAGTACGACTTAATTGCCGATAAATTGGCCATCTATTGTAATTTTAATTTAATGAGAGTTGACCTTCCTGTGAGTGGGCTAATGGCAGCAACTTGGAGATGAAGGCGGGGCGGTGGGGAGGGGGGGGGGCTCATCGCTCTTCGCTGACCTGTCTGCAGGTCTGCCCAAATGGCCGTAACAACTAGCGCGTCCGATAACTACAGCAACTGTAGCGGTCAAGGTGAGAATATACAGCTATATTGTTTGGTGTTTCCAATCCCTTGTTCAGGGGCCAGAAATTGGTCTAAATTAATCTTGAGAAGACATGACTTGTTGAAGATACGATGTGAGCGAAATTTAGTAAGTAGATTTGGAGGAGTAAGCATAGCCTAGCGTTGATGAAAGGAGCAAATTCTCAGTAGTTTGATCATTAAAAATTAAAGCATAGCCATAGCAACACAGAGAAAAGCACTAAACCGAATGTAAAAAAAAAGGGCGCATATGTTCAGATTATCATCAAAAGATTGTAAGGTTTTGCAAATGGATAGAGTATTGTTATGGATCTACACGAAAATTCATGACTAATTCCAATGCAACCATTATATATGCTAGAGCTTTTTGATAGAAAATATCTTCAAGGAAGTGATGTTGAACAATGCGTTCGAAATTGCAAAGAGGCTTACGTGCTTAATTCTGCGTCCGACTAAATGGTTGAAATGGAGCCTCCAACGCGTATGCTAAACTCAACTTTTCTCTACTTTCAACTGTTGCCATCTCCTATAAAGTATTTCAATTTGTCAGCATAATGAAATATAAAAAAACAACCTGTTTTCATCCATTGTGAGCCTTTGGTTAATCAGGTCAGTGGTCCCTTTTTGTCAAAAATAGCCAAAATTAGGAAATACTTCCCGTTCATTACCCACACTACCTGGAAGTCAGTTTCTTCTCAAACTAGGATAGCTAAAGCTTGTTTTTTGTGAACATCAATTTTCTGCTTTCTTGGCTTTTTCACCATTCAATCAAATGCCAATCACATCATACTTGTTCAAGTTTTACCAAAAGCACGAAATTCATCCTCCACCACCTGACCAAATGAACAGGTTCGGTGTCGTGACGATGTACTATGAGCCCTGAAATGGCAACCGCATTTGATTGAGTAAACAAGGTAGAAGGATCCAATTAGTCAATCTCCCCTTCCTCGAGACCAATGTGTAAAAAAGTAGGCCACGGGAGCAGACGTGTACACGAGTTGTTGGCCTGGCAACGAAAATCGCATAGGAGGTTGGAGACTCCCATCCAATCCAATGGGGAACGTTGGTCCAACCGATCGATCCATGCTATGGGGGGATGGGAACATGAGGTTGAAGTTGCAATTCTTTGCGTGGGATCGTGGGTGACGCTCAAGTAGTTCATCAGACAGCAAGACAAAGGCACAATAAATCGGTCTTGATATGGAAGATACTGTCGTCACAGCTAATTTCTCAAGGGCACCAGAAAATCCTAGCAAAAGGAGGTAACAAAACAATTTGCTTCTACTCATTTATTACCTAATAAAACCACTTAGGCATTAATGAGCTTGTAATTTAATGTAAAAAGTAAACAATTACATTGAGATAAAGGCGCATTTATTTGACGGATTTTTTTATTTTAACAGTTGTTCGGGAACAAAACAAAACTGCCCTTGCAGGTAAGATTAACTTCATACATAACAACCACCCAAGAATAAAGTGGCATTGAGATAAGTTTTTTGTGGCTTTGATTTCAATATGCCTCCACAGTTTTTATGGTTTTCTATTTAAAATGTCATTCAGCATGATGGCTCCCATGCCGCCGCGGCAAAGAGACATGATTTAAGTAGTCGAACATACACGATCACCACAGCAGTCACCGCATTGGTTGTTTTTCTTGAGGGGTGACCAATATGCATGGCTCAGCACATTTACTGGTCAAACCAGGAAGCTGGAAGGAGACTCATCCTTGATTGGTTGCGTGTGGACCAATAGTTTACGCATGGTACGGTCTAACATCCGTGAATGTAACACGCGAATTACTTCGCCAGGATGGATTTTAAGCATCGTGTATTTTTTGCTCCTACCGGTTGTTCTCCATACAACGTGTCGTTACCACGACAACAACGGAGCCATCAGCAGCCCTATCAACCAGTCTATGTCATACCGCTAGGTGCTGCTGCAGCTCCTGTAGAACCAATCATTGTGGAACCAGCTAGTAACACGCGACCAACCTCGTACCCCTTAGTTCCTACCATAGCTCCCAAACTCGACGCGCTCGTTGCATCATCTTCGGGAGCAGTGAAGGGGAGGCCACCACTTTTCCCACTGGATGATAGAGAAATGAGACGAAGGGTAAGTGCTCTCAATTTGGTTTATGGTAGATTCTACTGACATAAGTTCTTTTTTAAATTGGAGTCTCGCGTAGAATGGGAATGGGAAGTGAGTCTAGCTTTTATGAGTAAGCCTTTCCACCTGGATTGTCCATACTGAGTCTAATGCGGTATGAACTGCATTCGTATGTGTGCAATTTGTGAGTGCGGTAGGAAATGACGCATCCACGGAGGCTAAGGGAATTTGCGGAAAGGCCAAAACTCCATTACCTTCTCACTCCCCCCTCTCGCCTATTGTCTTCGCACTAGTCCATGCTTACTCGTAAGCTCATTAATCCTTCATTCTCCTTCTCTCAATTTGATGAGCATGGCTAACTAACTCCATCATCCCTCCCCCTCCCTCTACCTCTAGGTCAAAAAACAGAACATGGAGCGCCGTCGGCGGGCGTGCATTTCCGACAAACTGGCCGCCTTACACAGTCTCGTTGTCTCTCTCGTTGGCGAAGAGGTGAGTTATGCTCCGTTTCGCTCCCTCCTCCCCTCTCCTTCCCAAGTCATGTCGTTTTGCCCAGCTGTGTCCAACCGGGTGGTCAGCATCTGCATAGCTGTAGCTAAGACCCAATCGCAGTCATGCATGTGATCTTCAAATTGAACGTGGCAATTTTCATTCCTCCCCTCAACTACATTGCCGACTAGGTAGCTAGGCAGCCAGATCCTGTATGGCTGATGTACCTGCTGGGCTTAGCTCCTTCTAAAAAGACACCTTCCGACCTAGTCCTTTGTTGGGCTTCAACTGAGGCCTGGATCGAGGTGCGGCCCGGTCTATTGATCTTTCGGACGCGTTGTCAAGGCGTTAACGCCTTCCAATATCGACCACCCGCTCGCGTCAGCGCCCTGACATGTGATCAGATGCACCACCACCATCACGATTGGCTCGTTGATTGGGTCACAAGTGCAGTATCGTGGGAAGTAAACAGGCTGCAGCTGGGCTAGAAACTAATTTTAGAATCTTCCTTCGACCGCATTGCAGCCGCAACAGCGATCCCAACAAAGGACGGAGATTACAGACATACTGAATCAGTGTGTGCAAGTGCTTCAGGGCCTGTCAGAGCTTGTAAAGAGTGAACCCGAACTGCAATTGAAGTTGCGCCGTCTCAAGCTTCCTTCAGCAAAGGAGTCATTGGAGAAGCATCGACGGAGAAGGCAGAGCTCAACCTCCATGTTAAAGGGGAAGGTGATGGAGAAGGAGAACGAGTCACCTCATGCTTCGGGGCTCAAAGGTGTCGATCAAAACCGAATGGCGACCACTTCAACACCGTTGGCAACGCCTCCGCTTCTGTCTACGCCTACGCGTCAGCAACACGAGTGCCCACTCAAGGCGAGCTGTTGGAAGAGAGAAAGCACGGACAGCGGTCTCGATTGTCACACTTTTCCCTCTCCTGAGGCTGTCGCAGTTTCCTCTCCATCCACACCTTCCACTTCCTCTTTCCCACTTGTTAAAACCCAATCGTTTAAACGGTTTCAAAAATCTTCTCCACCCGATATATGGCGGCCGTACCTTTGATCCTTCTTATTGTCTCATTGATTTTTCTGATGGTCTTTGGGAGAATTACTAAAATGCCGTGCTCTTTACCTCAAATTCTATCAGGGGCTATCGGTGCGTGTTTTCTGTGGTTTTCAGTCTGTCTCGTCTGCTTCCATTTGATGCCCAATGAAAACAGGTTACTATTCCTACAATATGATTTCTTTTGCACAAGACCTCCTTCAAGTAAATTAATTTTTTTTCTAATGTCCAGTTAGGGGTGGATGGTCTTCGGTGTCCATGAGGACGTAGTCTTGTTCTAGATGGCAGAGTTTCTTGTTACTTTGGGGTTGCAGTGGCGATTAGGACATGGGTGCGCCCAAGTATTTGTCTGATGTCATGAACTTGAAGGATTGGGCAATCCAACTTCCCTGCTGAAAATCATGCCTGTTTTGCGGTATTCACCAATCTACTTGGCCAAGATAATGGCTTCTCAGTCTCTCTTCCTCTTCATATTACTTCTCTTCGAAGTTGCTCCTAAGCTTGGGCCATTCACCGTTGGACCGTTTGTATCCGCTACTAAAATGACTGAATTGATGCGTGCTATTTGTAAGTTAGCAAAATTATTTGGGCATAATAAGTAGGAACAGATTTGTTTGTTATGCTCTGGCATTGAGGAGAAGAAAAGAGAGGGGACTTGTTGACGAATTTCCAGACTTTGGTCAAGATGAAGCGGTAGAAGTAAGATGCGTGTGTAATCAGTCCAGCTAGATCAGGGAGTCTATAGATAGGGTTTGGTCAATTCTTCAATATATAATTTGGAGTGCTCAGGTTTCGCTTAGTCACTTGGGGTGCAATGGTTTTGTCTTCCTCTCAGGTTGGATTATGATTGTATTTGGTTATGATTTTGTTATGTAGTCAGTTTTAACCATTTTGGCCAGTCTCTACTTTGATAATAGCTTTCAAAGCAATATTTAATTTCTAGAAGTACTGATTACAGGAGATTTGTAAGCTGATTAGTCTGAGTATTTCCATTTTTACATGAGGCAGGTTGCATATATGACATCAAATAACCTCTAAGCCGGGCCTGAAGGTCATGATTAGTAATAGCAGTTACGTCACGAATTGAAAGGTGTAACTGCTGATACCTACAGACTAAAATCGCCCCCACAAAAGTACCTTACTTCGACTGAAATTATTAGAGATCTTTAGAGGTGAATGGTGTCGGATACGTGGACCGTCGGTGATCGATAATAGCAGATGTAACCAACCGCTATCGATTGGATTGCACTCATCCTGCGCGCCAGCTTGTGCACCAGGCAACTCATCTTTGCGGTCGATAGAGGGGCTGAACCCGTCTTCTCCTCGCAATGCTGTCGCCTCTACTGCCCTTGGACAACTCTCACTCCCATCGTAACGAGGTTTGACCAAGGTAATTACGACATTGATAAAAAAAATGGAATGCTGTTAATGTTGTCATGATTCGTGATTTATTTGGAAGAATTTCCTCTCGGCATTTGATAAGAGCAATTAGTTTTCAGGATTGAGTTCCCATGTTCTTTCACTGCTCTTCATTAACCAAACGCCTGATTGATGATGTCATTTAGTAAAGCATGTAAGGGCTTGTCTGTAGATGGTTTCTTGTAGTGGAGAGTGATCATGCTATAATTGTAATGATCGAAGGTAAAGAGCAAATAATATGGGAATCAACTAGAGATAGTCAACAAACTGAGCAAACGCTACAAATTAACAATAAGTCTGGAAGTGTTGAACAGTTTCGTTTGAAGACAAATTCGAGATTCCAGGTAGAAAGACAATGCGAATTTTCTATGCTTTTACCGACTTGGACGGCTGTTATCAATGCGCTGAAACCCATAATGATCGTGGAGGGGTAACAAATTGAGACGGGTTCCATGATTTGCAAAGATCAGTACGAAACCGTTTTGGACATGCTATCCAGTTGGAAAACCTTGCAATAAGATGAGACTGTCAGTATCCCTGAAATTGCCATATTTGCTTTACAGTTGCGAACTCCATTTAAATATAGGAATTCAAATTGCTCGTCGATTTGATAGAACCAGTTTTTTTGGAAGGTAATTGCATTCAACTTTCCACCTATGTACCGTCGATCCCATCACATCTAGGATAAATAGGAAAAGGTGGCGTTTAAATGCACTTAGTTCAGCCCCGTTTTCATCGTCCGGTCTTTTGGATCACCGTTGTTGAGTCAGGTCAGGTAAAGAAAATGTGAGGGTCTATGATAGGAAGGAAGGGATGATTAGATTGGGATTGCCTACTTTTTGGTCAACACGTGACGAGCGGTGAAGATCTTGTACGGACTTGAGCCCATGACGTGTGACCCGTGTATGCACGCACTTAACCACGTGCAGACAGGACTTCAGGACAAACAACATTTTCCCGATGGATGGAGTTTTATGCAGAATCCGCTATAGATTTGGATTGTTAACAATGCGAGAGTAGTTCTAGCTCACATCAGATGGTGTACAACCGCTGATATACCTATCAACTAGGTTCCAATGGAAGGCAAAAGGAACGTGGAATGAGAAGAGGCATTGCTGGTTCAACGGTCGGGTGTGGAATGCCACGAAGACGTTTTGCGTATGACTGTTCTAACTACACGCCTATGATCCAGTGCATGCGGCAGACTTCGATGGCACTTCTGTCTCTTCATTCCTCCACCGAGGCGATTCAACATTGGGCATGATAGGATGCTTTAGCTTCTCCACTTTAATTGTAGCTACTCATAGTCCAAAATAGTTAGTCCTACTAAATCGTATCCATTTTCAAAATATCAGGATGCAGCAAAATCATTTTGCTTCCCTTAGCAATACTTTGCGATCTTATGTTCTCTGGATGTCAGTATTAGCGTTAGTGAGGTAATTGAGGGTAGCATTCATTGACAGAGAACGTGGAGGAGATGACGACTATACATCAGAAACTCCAATCGAGCCGATGATCTTGTGAAGGAACTGGTGCGCCTAGATGAAAATTACTAATTCATCCTCACAAAACTATATCCTTGCCGTATTTTAATACTACCTCATCTTGGCACAAACACCTGTGTTCCACCCTTCCCCACTGAAGAAGGAGGTCAACTCTTCAGTTTGTAATCATTGTTGTAAAACTTCAGACCTAAAAAAACTTATGACATAAACCTGGACAACGAGATAATGCTTACTTTGTCTTCTTTGAGGCGTAATAATTCATGTCAACATAGAATGAACGGCTTATTAGCTAACAGAAGTGCTGAGAAGCAAAACGGATGATTCGAAGGTTATGACATCAGAACTGTTGTATAGCCTTTAGGGACAGGAGATGCCGCAAGTCAGTCCACCGAAATCAAAGCTCATCTCCATTGAGTTGTATCTTCAACATCCAGCAAGAGTTGATCCATCATTTGTTCTAAAATGAAGGTTTCATTTCTTTGCAATCGGTAGACTTCAAAGAGAATGCAATTGACAGACGATTGAGAAATACCAAGTACCGTAGAGAGCATAATTACCGATATATTGCACACTTTTTTTTCGCTCCAATGAATAATGATCCGGTAACTTAAGCCTGGTTGTTTATCTCACCATTAAACTTTACGTGGCAAAAGGTAATTGGACCGTTGGATGTGCTGACACCACACTTGGTGCCAAATTAAAACAGTGTAACAAATACCACCTTTCCTCCAATTTCTATTGCTAGAGCTGATGACATTTTAAGAATAACCGTTTAAAATGTATTTTTCAGTCAGACAGCCTTGAATGCTCTATGAATGCTTTCTGATTTGACAAATGTTTGTCTCGAACATTTTTGTAGATCAAAGTGTAAATCTTTCACATTTGTAATTGTTTTTTTTTGTTATCAATGGGTTTGTTGTTAGAGATGTTGATACGTTCACAAACAATTCTTCTCCATTTACTAGCCATGATAAATGTACTGTTGTACGTTTCAAGTTGATCGACAGTCCCGATTCCCTCCACAAGTGACACCTTGTTGCCATTGGGAAGCGAAGCATTCTCTCCTCATTCAGTTCAGAAGATAGCAGAAAAGTAGAAGATATAATAGGGGAAGAGAAGGAGAATTGAAGGCTGCCTTAAGAACACTCAACATTTCGTCCTCACATATGATTGAACGATTCCGATTGATCACCGACGTCTTTTCTAGCTCTCTAATCCTTTCCCCAACCTCGGTAACAGATTGTGTTGCTTCTCAAGAAACGAACAACGAATCGGTTTCAATAAGAACACACACTTAAAAGTTGCGTTGAACACAACATTAGTTTGTAAGACCTCTTGTGTAAATTTAATAGAGACAATATAAAGGTTTGAATGCAAAATTGAAGATAAAATGGGCCACCTGATCCGGAGATGAGCGGTCACAGTGACAAATTGTTTACTTACAATTCTAGGCAGGATGTGTGAGATAAAGTTTTGGCCTTACTATATCCAATCTTTTGAACTCCTGATAAACGCAAATTTTCATGTGACTGGTCCAAGACCGCTAATTAAACCAGACAGCTAATTACGGTTTTTCCAACCTAGGCAACAAATAGGTGTGAATTACCTATTTTAACACACGAAAGGAAAGTGATTGTGTGTGTCTTCCAGATTTTGTGCCTGTGTGACAATATTTTGAATCGCTGGCGGTTGGAAGGAACAGCAATATCAACCCAAGGCTGTAGTTAGGCGTTAGATACTGGTAACGAAACTAGATTCCAACCATCTCCGTTATTATACTGACGGATGGCAACTAGTTGTGACCTCAGGCTAGGTAGACAAATAGACTGCAGACACCGAGACTTTACCTACTCATTTCTTGCTAGTCGACTCACTCCAACAGTGGGTGGTCATGCCCCAGGAATTCACGGTCCTCTCCAAACTTACATGCGCTTACATGATTTATATCATTGTGTTACATTCTACTCATATGCGACACAATAAATTACTCTTGAGGAATGAGGCCGCCGTCCGAGATTTGGCTAGGATTGTGGTAACCGTTTGTGTTGTGTAGGAGAGTAGCTAAAAAATAGTGTCTCTTACTAGAAAATTCCTACATACTCACCCATCTTTCACTCTATATTTTAATTTGTCTAGCACATTTATGCAAAATTAAACCTTTGAAAAAAAGAGTGATTTTCCATATGGTTATTATGAACTGAACATGAGATTACCAACAGGGATGGCTACTGTATGCGAATTATTTTTTTACCCCTATACAGTAGGTAGATTAATGAATAAAATCGGTGTTAATAAATGCCAATTCAGTAGACCTCGTACTCTCCAGGGCAAACGGACTGAAAGTCCCACATTGGCCTCCCCCTTCTCCTCCTTCTTCCCCTTCTCTCACTCTTTTCTGCAAAGCCAGCTCAAAAAAATTTCACAAGCGATAGACCTGATAATAGGATCGCTGTTCCAGATTCAAAATAACTACTGGTGAGCAGGCTACTGAAATAGGTGTCGCAGTGTCCGACCACTCCTACCACTGTTGCGGGGAGAGGTACGGTGCTCCAATTATTTTGTTTAAATCTTACGTTCTTTGTGAGTTACATGCATTCCAGACTTCCGTGTTAAAAAAATTCTAAGTCCCTATTGACAGCAAGCCGCCTTATAGCATCTTTGTCATAATATCCTCCACTATGGGAAGACAATCTGTCCTCCCAAACAAATGGTTTTGGTTTTGATCGACTCCACTCAAATTTCACCAACTTTGAGAGGGAGGAGAGTAAAGTCGCTTTGTTTAACGGCCTTTGTGTTGATTAAAAAATCGTTTGATAGAACTCAAAATAAGTACCCGTCCCACCTCCTGACCTTCACTCCGTTGAGTCAGGCCTTAATCACTCTAGGGGGTTGAACTCACACAAAATTTGACGCAAGCATCGGAACCACCGAATAGACTGGTAGTTTGGCTGCTAGCCAATACTCTTGGCTCAGGACTTTAATTGGTTGTTTCCAGTATGTGTGATAAATGCTAGCTGCGGATTGGTTACGCGTGTACCAATTGTTTTCACGTGGGGTTGCCACACTTTCGTGTACGGAGCACGCGGTTTTAAGTCGCTAGGATGAACCCCAATCGTACTTTTCTTCCTCCCACCGGTTATCCATCGTCGATTCCACTAGTGCTACAACAACAACAACAACAACAGCAACAGTGGCAACAGCAGCAAGCCTATCAACCGGTCTTCGTGATACCGATTTCTACATCACCCCCTTTCCTGGAACCAATACTCGTGGACCTATCCAATAACACACAACCGTCAGTTCCTCCCATAGCTCCTAAACTTGACGCTCCAATTTCATCTTTCTCAGGAGCAGCTAAAGGAAAACGATCACTCTCTCCATTGGACGATCGAGAAATGAGAAGGAAGGTAGGTATTAAATACTTCAGCTTCTTATGAACGAAATTAAATTTTCCTGTGACAAAAATAAGAATGTTATTTAAATGAAAATGTCATGCCATTCGAATATGTAAACTGCAACTGTTCTATGCAGCGTGGAAAAGAGTGATGTATTCACCAGCTAACCTGAGTGACCAACGCTGAGTTGGCTGTTTCGGGTTCCTCCGTGCGCACATGCGTATGAGAGAGGGGAGGGAGGAGGGGGGAGGATGGAATGACGCACTCGTGGGGACTAAGGGATGCGTTGAGAGTTGAGAGCTACCTTTCTCTGGCTCGCACTACCTTGCTCCTCTTGCTCATTGTGAGTCCATATGCCGCGTCACTCCCCCATGAGCTCATTAATCCTTCACTCCCTTCCCCTCCATTCAGTGAGCACGACTCTTGGACTGGCTAGCCCCATCATTTCCTATCCTCTTCTTTTCCACCTAGGTTAAAAAGCAGAACATGGAGCGACGTCGACGAGCATGTATTTCCGACAAATTGTCTGCTCTCCACGGTCTTGCTGTTTCCCTCGTCGGAGAAAAAGTAAATCATACTCTTCCTCTTTCATGAGTGGTGAAAATAACCTAATCAGTTAAGATTCTATAAGTTTAACACATTAAATTGGTTACTGACTGCAGATAAAGTGAGGCTCGGCTAGATGGATTAAAGAGTGGTTCTAGACTAGGCCTTTGCTCTGGTTCGATGTGCAGTCTTGTCTAGTGATTTTGTAAACGTGTTGCCAAGGCACCCCTCGCAATATCAATCGATCCCCTGCCAGTGTCGGCTTTTTGACATGTGAATCGACGTACCGCCATCACGATTGGCTCGTCGATCAAAAGTGCACAAGTGTGGGACTTAAAAAAATCGCAATTGATGGAAGTTTCTGATTGGCTAGGAATTAAGCTTAGAATCTTTCCTTAACTGTTTTATAGCCCCAACAACGGTCGCGTCAAAGGATGGAGATCACAGACATACTGAACCAATGCGTGAATGTACTTGAGAGGCTCTCAGAGCTCGTAAAGAGCGAACCCGAACTGCAACTGAAGTTACGTGGTCTGAAGCTTCCCTTAGCAAAGGAGTCATCGGAAAAGCAGCGGCAAGGAAGGCAGAACTTAACCTCCATATTGAAGGAGAAGGTGATAAAGGAGGAGAAAGAGAATGAGTCACCCCATGCCTCGGCGTTCACACCCGTCAGGCGGCACCGAATGGCGGCCACTTCAACACCGTTGGCAGCGCCTTTGCTGTTGTCCACTTCTCCTCGTCAGCAGCTCAAGTGTCCTCTCGTGACGGGATGTCGAAAGAGGGAAAGTACTGATAGCGGTCTCAACTGTCTCGCCCCTCCCTCGGCTGAGGCCACCGCTGCTCCCTCCTCCTTTATAACTCCATCCACTTCCACCTCCTCACATTCCCTCCTCGAGGAGACCCAACTGCTCAAACGACCTAGGAAGTCTTCCCTCTCTGATATCTGGCGACCGTATCGAGACTGAATGAATGCAACATGGTCTTAAGTCATTTTGTTAGCAGTAAACTCCTCACCACGCCAGCAAGCCTGTTTATTTTTTGTCAGTGGAATGTTTTACGAGTAGTTCAGTCGATTTGCGTAGCATAAACAGCCTTTTATGAACCGTAGTTGCGCAGCTAAAGCCTTTTTGGAGTCTGAGATGCGAATGTCATTCAATTGGTTTGTACGATACAGCTTCCATATAAAATCACATCTCATTCTTTCTATTCATTTAATTGAAACCACCTGGACATTGATTCGTACCATTGGCATGAACGTCGCGTCTTACTATATCGGTCATCAGGTTGCTTTTGATACTCAGCGTCGAACCCGCGCAAGGTGGCGTTGCCAATCTGCATTGCAAGCTCCTCGCCCATTTGATATGAAAAGTTCTTCTCGTACAGAAGTATGCAAGGCCATTGTCATCACACGCCACTACAAGTATGTATCTGTGTTTATTTATGTGGCATTCGCCAAGTGATTACCTACACCATTTGATGGGTGCTTGCGGTAGATGAGGGTAGTCATACACTGCAAATATTGCTATTAATAAAAAAATAGTAGATGTCGGAGAAGGAAGTGCTCGCCAGGGCTTTGCCAACTTTACGTTTCCAAGTAAGTATTTAATCTTTCTATAGCTAAGAATTTCGTTTTACTAGTGCCATTTTCACCCGGATTGTGTCCTCGAAAAGTTGCTTCGGGCATCGTGGCGCTAGTGGCGGAAACTTAGTGTAAAGGCCAAAATTCACATTTAAAATGCTATGAACGAACTAAAACCATTAGTAGACTGTTACGTCACGGTAGGCCAAAATGATTGGAATCAAGGATCAGCATTAAAGACTTAGTCACATGTCAAAGCCGCTATAGTAGAGTTTTGTGTGTATCAAACTGACCAAACAAAATGCAAATGGAAGTGAAGTGTTTGAGTACACATCATAAAGACGAGTGGATTTTCGGTTTGTCCTAAAAACCAAGAAAGAAACATGCTTCAAAGCGTTCATGATACTCAGTCGAGGTTCAGGTCCGAACCAATAAGGCGCAACAGTCTCAATAAACGATGTTATTTTCAGATCAAGTAGAGTCCCTACTACTAATCGTACCTTGTTATTTGTTTGACTGGGGGTTTAGATTATGGTCACTTGGGTGGACATATTTACCTTGCCAGATGGACTAGCCTCTGGATCATGTCAGCAGCCCAAATGCCCTCCTGCTTGCTGAATATATATCCTCTGTCCAGGCATTATGCCTTCTTTTGTCTTCAAGGAAGTCTTGGGACGCTACGCACTCCTCTTTGGCATTAGTGTCGTCTTCTCATTTATAGACACACAGAAACTCCTGCAGCTCTATGTCCTTTGAATCGTGAAAAGTAAAAGATATCATCTTGGATTTGCTGGCTTGCAATTTGGATGTATTTGTGTCAGTGGAAAGTTAAAACAATGTTTTATACCTTACATTTATGTGATAGAAGATGTAAACTAAATACTCGAAGTCGATGGAGAGTAGAAGAGGCCGAGATTTGCTTTTTGTAAACTTGGTAAATGGGAAGGTCTCGTGGAAAGTGGAACACTTGTTGAGGCGTATTAACAAATCCGTTTGTTGACACAAACTTGGCTATAAAAGTACAAAGAAGTACTCGGTGTTAACATTAAGTTTTAATGCATAAAATCGCACAGTGATATATGAATAGAGAATGTCTAGTTTAAAAGAGCAGAAACCTTTCCATACGACTGGGTCGTTTATGAAAGGGCGTCTAGGGGACAATGAGTGTGAGATCTGTTTTCATGGATTACCCAGAAACTTTGTTCACTTGACACGCACCGTTCAACAATGAAAAGATGGAAAATCCCCTTTGTGATTAAATTATTCACCTTTCAATTAATACACTTGGAAAGAAATAGCGCACATACATTTACGCAATGGCTGTGGATGCCCAAGGGCATGGGGGACAAAAGCAGTGGCCCTGAAAACACTTACCACTCGGCGTTTGGCTGTCAACATTAACATAGAGTCGAATCTATCCACGTATTACCGTGAGCGACTATTTGATTGGGAAGGTTTCTAACAACCGGAACAACTATTAGACATTAATGTGAAAGCTTGTTCCTCCTGTTAAGGCACCCTCTTTATAGCAATGACGAAATCGACTGTACTCAACAATGAGAAGCAAATCAACTAAGTGTAAAATCAAGGAGACCATCATGAGTCACATGGTTGAGACGATATCAAGTATGCGTTTCCGCCTCAAGTCTGCATGTCCCAACGCGACCAACTGACCCCGAAGTTGGAACTCAAGTGGGTACCTGAGTGTGTGTGTGTGTGTGGGTATGCAAGAGCACACGTGTCGTAAATCAGGCAAGGCGACCCACAGTGTTGGTTGGATTTATCAGGTCTGAAGAGGTGAGTTCCCCAACACGTGTGCATGAACTCGAGCCAAACGCGTTTCGGCATGCTAGTGTCTACACCCGCGCCGTGCTATATCCCCTTTGCTCTCATGCACAGGAGCTCTCTCTCCCCCACTCTCTTCCTCCCTCTATCGCACCACACACACATACATGTGGTTACTGTCCTGTGGCCAAAACACACCTGGGATCCCAACCCAACCCAACTCAACCGATGTTTGGAGCATGCCTCACTGTTGCGGTGATATTGTACACCGCAGGGACAGCAGGCGATATCATCAACTTTACATATCCCTGATGGCTGAACGATTACTCGAGGTACTGTAACCATGGTTTTAAGCACCAATTTTATAAATTGCACTACCCAATGAATACATAGTCAAGAGAAAAAATATGTAGCAATATCAGCTACATAAAGTGGTGGAAAACATGTCTGACGCAGACTTAAGCATCTGGGAATGGACAGCAGTTCGCTTTGGAGCAGCAATGGTTAAAGGCGAAAGTTCAGTCTACCTGCGTTAAGAAAACTATTAAAAAAATGAGAATGCAAATTAAAACGTTTATAGGGACAGAAATGTGTCGAATTAAATCGAGATTCTGAGTGTGAGGTACATTTAAGACTTATTTTGGCAAACAGCACCGTAGTCAGCCTTGACAATTGTGATTTGGCTGAAATTAATTTTTTGGATCAAAACCCTACATCATTCCTGGGTGTGAAAGCAGGAAACAGGACTCTCATGGAAAAAGATAAGAAGTGGTCCTATGATGCCTTTGATTGCCTAGTTTTCACTTTGAAATACTTTCAATGCAACATATAACATTACCACTCGCATACTTGAAGAAAATGGTTATTAAATAATTGGCATTTATGCTTGGATAAATCTGACCAAAAGAGCTATTGCATAAACTCTGTGCATCAAGGCGACATATTTGCATGAGTGATCGCGTCCGCCGTACCGCGGTTGGGAAGTGTTGGTGTTTTTGTAGGGCTAAAGCCTTCGAACGAAAGGTTTCGATCTCCTAATGAACCTCTGACTTGTCAGTCGTTCTTCCCTGTGTTTGCCACTCTTCTCGATCGGGCTACGCATGTTTACTGGGCAGGAAAGATGGATGAAACAAGATGAACAGCCCAATTTTTTAAACGGGAGCACAATCAGACATGGATACAACTGTGCTTCGCGAAGTCACACGTTTTGCAAGAGCCGAGTATCAAGCTCTCATACTACTGTAGGAGCTTAGTAACGCAAAAATCCAGCTCATTTTATTATGCTGACACAAATCCGTGGAGATTGACGGGGATATTCGACCGATTACTTCCTAGTTTTGATTTCTAAACGCGACACGTCCACCCATTTTAGAAAAAACCCGACGAATGTTCAAAGCTGAGCTTGTTCAACTTGGAAACCAAATGCAAGGCAAAGAAGTTTTATTTCTCAAAGTAATTTGACCACTCTTGCTTGTTTCTGAGAGGGAATTTTGAGGAGGTCAAATTTCAGCCAGTGTTGTTGAGGTGTATTAGCAATGAGCATGGGAAAAATTAGTGAAAAAACATTTACTACTAGTTATTTTCAGTACAAATATATGTACAGCATAGTAAAGGTCTATTAAGAGAGAATCAATTAGTGGTGGATGCCACGCCCTACCTACGCAAGGAATGAAAGTTAGGGACATTGTCCTGCCTACCGACAATCGTATACCCTTGCAAGTTCTGCAAATCCCAAGAGAATTTTTTTATTAGCCGATGCATCCTGTGGGGACTTATTGATGTAGATGTGTGAACTCGAGGTACGACTCACTTACAGCTGGCGAGTGAATATCTCTGGAATTAGTTGAATATAGAATTCTTGGTTGCTGGTAATAATACGTATTTCATCTCAAGGTGAGCGATTGTGATAAAAAAGACGCCTTAGAAGAAAAACTCTCAGACGTAAGACGCGCTACGGATGACCGGCTGTAACCTTTTGTGAAGTCTCGCATAGGGGGAACGGGGATGCATTGGATCATCAAAAGTCCTTCACCCTGTCTCTAGTGCAGCAGACCATGGACAATTGCATAGCGCTGCCCCAGCGATCTGCTTATGTGAGGTGAACGAATGAGTTACAAAGAAATTATGTCACAGAACAGACAGAATTTGGACTGTTTAAAACTTCTAACCTAGTCATAAAAAATTTATGCACTTTAATATTAAGGAGAATAAGCTGATTCTCTATGACAGCGCTGTACGCTAGCCTCATTGGCTCTATAAAGCGACAGAGTTTGATTGACCTTGCCAGCTAACACCAAAACCTACTTTTTGTACATCGCATCATCATCAGTAGTAAACAAAGCTGAACACCCACTCTCCTCCTCCTAGCAGAACTCCAAGTGTCAAACTAAATTCGTGTTTCTTTGAGATAACTTCAAGTTAATGACGCAAAACACTGCTGTAAACCTGTCTTATAATTCAAACCTCTCGGCCAAATCAGCTCAAGCCAGCTTACCACGTGCCACTTGCAACCAAAATTGAAGTAAATAATTACCAACCCACCAGCAACCGCCACCTCTGTAACTCTTTCGCAATTAGGTAATTATATACAGGGATCACAGACAGGGTAATTGTGAGCCAGGATTTCCCATGGCTTTGGCGAAAGAATAGGCCCACAGATTTAACTGCCATTTTTAGCGTGCAAACTAAACTTGGTTTTATTTTGTGGGCTACAAAATGCCAACCAAAAGTTGCGACTTAACATTATCTGAAAGAAGGCCTTCAGACACATTAAACAGAGGCATCGCTTACAAAGGGGCTCATGATTGGTTCGTGGCGTTAAAGTGCCTTGTTTTTAATTGGGCGTCGCATTTGAAGCCGCTATATAGTACAGCGTATGCTGAGAATATGGCAGGTGAAGGCATTGCATAATGGAGGACACGACAGACGAGAGAAGACCCTGCTGTGCAACCATCGGGAAGGCTTTCAAAAGCCAATTCACGTGGCGAAATCTCGGCTTCTCGAGTCCCAACTACAAGCTCTTTCCCTTTGCGCAGGTAAGTTTAGAGCCGATTTTATGTGGACTGCGGACTTCTCTAATGTGAGAAAATTTTCAAAATCCAATTCACCAATAAGTTGAGGTTAAGTAGCTTGGAGCAACTGCTTCCACTTACATGTACAAATTTGTTGAGATCACTTAAGGTATGCATCTAGAGTAAGTGTCCAATCCCTCCCTCATGCACAAGTAATGGAGCAAAATAAAATTTGAAGTAGCATGATAATCTCTTAAGTAACTTTCAGCTAGGAGCATCTTTGTGCCTGGTGCAATCATTCAAGTCCAAACAGTGTTGTCAACAGCATTCAAATGTCAAAGCGTCAAGAGTGAACGTAGTGAGCCTTCTTCGGTGTAAACTAATGGAGTCAGAGGCATGTCAGTTAAATGCACAACAAAACTCATCACAGATTGGTGTTGACAAATTTTATGGAAGAAGTCAAACGATTATCAAAGCGAATATAAGGCATCACTGAGGGTAGAGACCATGACAAGAAGGGCATAATATTTACCAGTCAATTTTTACGTCTGTTTAGTGGATTTGCATGGATGGAGTATTTTACTCACTCTACCGATTCTTTATATCCATTGGTCTCCTCGTCTGGGCGTGCATAGAAATCCCATTGGAGGTGAAGCGCAGCCGGGAGGAAAAAATAAAACTCTACTACTTTCTCTACGCCACCAATTGGGGCTTCCTCATGTACATGGTCAGCTCCAATGCCTTCGCCATTTTCGCCACCTACTTCAACTGCAATAGGGGTGAGCAGCTGGTGATGTATTCACTCTCACAAGCACACTGTTTTGAAAATCCAGAACTACATTCAAAAGATTCAGAGAAAAAAGCCAGTGTAGTTAAACTCCCTTCTCCTCCCCACTTTTGTTGCACAAAGAGTTCTACCATGTCTAAATATATAAGCTAAGAGATCCACTCAGATGAGATTACACACCTTCCATGACTTCCTGTGTAGGACCACTTTGGTGGTAAGGCAGGCTTTTACAAAGTTGCTTCAAAAACACCCAACTTGAACCAAGAGTAGGGACTAAACAAAATCCAGTTTGAATAAAGTGTAATAGATGGCGAGCTATATAAAAATCAGTGAAATTCCAATGCCGTCCTGTGAGAGCCGCAAGAGATCACATAAGAAAGAGCCTTATGGTGTTAATTCATTTGACTACAACTTAACATCAGGAGATGCGCGTGACCGAATTCCACAAAAGTGAAGAAAAAAGAGCAATCTGCTTAAATTTAATATTTCAGAAAAGAATGTACCAAAGTGGTTTGCTTATCTGCTGTGGTTCTTCTACGAGTTGGCAATGAACACTGTGGTGGTCACCTCTCTCGTGTACTGGGTGGCCTTTTGGGATCCCACATACGGTGAGTTCATTTGCCATCTAACTCACTTTACCATCTTACATAATGTTTGTGCACTAAAGAAGCAGGATCCCTTGTTAAATGCGTAATTCATTCTAACCTAGAAGCATTTCTATCGGTACATTATAATGGGGTTAGGATCGAAATGCATTAGCCACTTTCTTGTCTAGAAATTACCTGAATTATGTGGCAGCACTTTCAAAATAAATTCCAGTAAAAACATGAACAAAACTGTCTTCTGTAAGCGCTCAGGAGGTGAAAAACATGCGTCCACATGTGATGGCCCCACAAACAGCATTTACTCTTGGGAAGAAAAACTTGGAGAGCATCTTTGAAAAAAACCAGTATTCAGCTCTTAAGTAGTTGGAAAATAAGCACAAGTGACATGTAACACGAATTGAGAATGTTTTATTTACAGTACTCTAACAACAAAAACCTGTCCTGTGCTGCTTTCTGTTGTGTTACTCTACAAGGACCTTTAGAGCATCATTCCCACACAATCTTGCCCCAACTTGTGGTAACAGTACAATTGACCTACCTGCACTTATTCTCTGCCCAATTACCAGCAAAAAAATGTCCTACAACATTTAGTCTCTTGGTAGAGCCTTTCAGAAGTACATAAGAGCATTATTAGAGGAAACAGCCTATTCAATTGGGTCTCCACTTATAAACAGGCAATTTTCTGCCTTCAAGAGTACCCTACCTCTATCCCCACTCACAGAAAGACGTAGCAGTATGCCATTTAAGAGGCCATAGGTTATTAGTGGCTGATGAATGACGAGGACAAAAAGGTGACCTCATAGTAACAGGTGCACCGACTCGGAAAGGGACTTGATGATGAGGCCTAACAAAGGCAAAGTGAACTTATTATTACAACCTGTCTCTCCAAAGCTACGGAGAAAATCAGTGGTCTAGTAAGTAGCTCTCCTAGTGTTCGTGCAGAATTTGTTGGTTCTCCAACCTCAATAAACCCACATGGAGAATTACCTCTCTGTGCTGTGCGGAAACTTTGTGATTCCGTCTTTAAGGTTTTCGCCAGAGGGTTTAAAGTCACATTCTTACGTCCATAATCACCCGTGGAAATTTGGATTTCCTCATACGGGGCGAGAATTACCATCGAGGGTAACCACTTTTTCACAATTACAAGCTTTCAAGGAAGGTATTGCCTGCTACATAGCCATACTAATAACACTCCACCTTTGTTACATGGTTTGTCTGCTTTGAATGACACGATTTGAGGAAACCCTGTTAATAACAAAGAATTGAAGATGCAACATTAGGGTGAAGAAATCAACGCTTTCATTGTATGCACCTTTAAGACGAAGTAACGAATGATGGAGGAACGCAGTGTTCACTGTAGTGTTTAAGGTCACCATCGATGGATTTCACCCCATAACCTATTCAGGTGATGAGAGATGGGCTAAACCTTCAATACACGTAACACCCTGTGTGCAACCCTTATATCATGCAACTAACACCAATTCACCAAGGAACCATAAACAGTGGGCGTAGACTAACCAAACGCTTGCATAAAACATGGCCCAAAGCCAACAATCGGCCTTTTGGAAAGGCCCACTCAAGTGCCTTGTGAGATGAATCTTTGCCCAATATCCTTGTAAGTGGATTGGACTGGTCATACGAGGCGACATGATTTAAGCTGGATGAGTGTTCCTGGGATTCAATAAGCTTTTAAATAGTTAAAGTGAATGACGACCATGGCCTATGATATAGACATCATGACAAACAATATGATGCAGTTGTAAGGACGCTTCAAACTTTTATGTGGAAGGATTTGAGCTTTGCAAAACATGTACAAAAGGTGTTGATTCAAACACAGCCGCTTCTCTCTGAGCACCTTAATTTCACGAATGATCTCACAAACACTTGAATGAGGGGATTAGTTAGACACAGATCCATGATACACTCTCGATTCCATGGTTAAAAGTGAAGCACATCGTCGAATCATCAATGCATTTCGAACCCGTACCGATATTCCACATTTGATGCAGCACAATTCTACCGCCCCGAGGCAAAGTGGAAGCACCTATTGCCGGCTCTTACGGTGCTTCTGGACATGTGGGTGAACGGGCTGCCGATCAACCTCTTACACGCCATCTACCCCGTCCTTTTGGGTCTTATCTACGCCATCTTCTCCTACGTCTACTACGACACAAGGGACATGCATCCTATCTACCCCGTTCTCAATTGGAGTAAACCCGCCGAGGCTGCCGGCGCCAGTGCCATTGCTATCACCACCACCGTTCTTGTTCATGTAGGTTTTGTTTTAAGACTCCCCTCACAACCTCCCTTTCAACTCTTTGTCCTCGAGACTCCAGCGCTGACTAGTAGAAAATCGGTTTGCACCGAGGCCATCCACAAGTGGGCTACCGCCTCAGATAATGCGAGTAAACATCTGCGTCATGGTGATTAGACCAGTTTGGACTAAACAATGAAAATCAAATAGAACATAGTAAATCATGAGCCCGTAGTTCACAACGGTAACCAGTTTCTCCATGGATGATGGTACTAAATTCGTATCTTTAGGCACTGCACAAGTAAAAACTTGACTAGGATTTGGGCAGTACTTCGATAAAAGTATTTAGCACAAACTACATCGTCCAAGTTTAATTTGCATAATTTTGCGATGACACGATGATCGTATCACACGGAGGCTCAAATACAAGTGTTTCGACATGGTTGGCATGACATTGTCATCAGACTTTTAGCATACCTTTAATGCTAATGGGAAATATGTCCTCAATTCGACCATTTTACTACTAGGATAAAGTGACCAAAAACGGCAAAGTATCGCCGATAAGTCGTAGCGTCCACACAGCCCCCCAAACTGGAAGTAACTTTACCACAAATGTACAGAATGACTTCACAAAGCTCCACACCGTCAGTGCAGCATCCTAAGACCAGAAAACTGGAAGAATCTGATTAGGTAAATACATGAGTAAACTAGATATGACTGGCACCGACAAGGAGAACTTTTTTGGAAACTCGTTGGCTGTCAACGCTTGTACAAATGGATGCACTAAATAGTTCCACGTTACATTCGCTAGTTACTCCTATTCCTGCTCTATATCGGTCGTGTCACACTGAGCTACCGACTGAACGGAAGAGGTACGGTAATAGTCGAGCAGTGGTGGAGCGGTTCCGGAAAGGAAGCCACCGAACCAAACACTGAGGTGGAGGCCAACTGTGAATAAGAAGACAATTGTAAGGAAAAGGGATTTGCTTCTCCATCTCCTCCCAATTTTACACTGTTTTTCTTTATAAGTGAATCAAAAAAGCTAACTATGTTCTCTCTTATTTGAAAATATCTGTGTTAAGAAAATTCTCATTTTATTCTTATTGGATGCTTCTTCCAAGATCCGGTAAGCTTCACGTGGGGCGATGGAGAGAGATAAAGGGTTATTACCTCAGGGAGGGGTTCAAAAACAAAGTAGTACGGTGTTTTCGACACCGTAATGCAAAGAAAAGTGCCACGGAAGAGGATGCACTTAGATTTCATGCAAAATCAACGCAAAGTGTTTGAGAAAAATTAGTACAGAGGTTTCGGCTTACCAAAACAACTACTTGATTACAATGTGTGTTGATGTAATGTCTCATGTGGATATTTTGACATGAATATCGTATTTTAATATGCAAGGCAAATGATTAGTGAACGCCCAAGCCAAGATACGTCAACACTGGAGCACAAAGGCCGATGAAGAGCACATTGTATTCAAAATTTGCGCTCGTATAACTGGATAAGAAAATATCGTAGTGTTATACAAAACGTCAAATAGCATTGACATTGTAGGCATATTTATCGGTGGTACGTGACGAACAAAATAGAGAACGGGTTGTTCTAAAGAGTGATGCGCACTCAACCAACCGCCATGGCTATTTGGAGCAGACGACACCCAAAACCAAAAGAAAGGTAATCGCTAAAGAATGTGGGTTTTGAGTCTTTTGAGGGGAAAGAAAAGCCAAAACCAATTTTTAGGAAGTTATCACCTAGCTCATGGTGAACAGGTAGTGACCAAACGCAAGATGCGGCAAGTGCATAATCACTGGTTGATTCTTAGTTCATGTTGACTCAAAAAAACTGGTTTTTTTGCCATGACATTGCTTTTAAAACCTAGCCAAAACAGGATTTAAGAGTTAGTGCAACGCTTGTGAAAAACCAGGGGATGATGAAAAAAACGGTGGACTGCTAGTTTATGAGCACGTGAGAAATCAGTGGAATCCGTGATGATGATTCAGACATGAATTAGTCCACACGTGGCACAGATGTATTGCGAAGGCAAGTAACCTAAGGCAACTAAAACAATTACACGTTATAAGAACAGTGTGGGCAAATGAGAAGCCAAAAGACTGCAATAGTATCGTCTAAGCGTTAAATACCTGAGGACCTAAATTACCTATTTAATTACACTGAATGAATGGCGAAAATATCCTATTGCTGTGGCATTTGACAAATTAAAACGTGGCACTGAGGAGAATGTGAGAAGAAAATTAAGGTTATAAAAGTCAATTTCCACCTTAAAGCTTTATTTTGGATTCCTCGAAAACCAAGTTCTTATCTATTAATTAAATGATTTGTCCTGAGTGCAACCCCCAAGCCTGCAAGGCTCAATTTCTGCCGACAAGCTTATAACCTATAAATTACATAATATCACGTCCACAACCTATCCTAATGAATAATTATTGATAGCATCGAGGTCGAAAATGGGGAAAAACTGAAGCATCCAGACTGGGAATCAGGGAATTGGAAAACTAGCTCACCTAAAACCCTAAGCCAGCCTGTGAATACAAATACGAACTCAGTTTGGATGTAATAAATCAAAGGCACACGCGATTGCAGTGCAATTGAAACGACGTGGGATACTAGCATGTGGAATTCACACAGCACACAAAAGTGCGGAGCACTTATGAGGCTTTATCAGTATCCGTAGCTTCTGCAGCACTTTGGCGTAAGTAAGCGTATTTGTCCGCCTTGAGAGGCCTTCGAAGAGACTCAGAGTCGCACACTTCTATGGAGTTCAGGTACGTCTCAATGCTTGATTTTACGTCAAGGGATTCCGGAAGATCGATGTAGCGGACACGTTTCCCTGATATGTTGATTTCCTGCCAATGTATAAATAACGTTACTTATTTAATTAAAGTAAAAACTCCAACCAAGCGGAATTTATAGGCAAAACATCTCAGACAAAGCAAGACAAAATGCGCTGAAGACTCCAATGAAATGTGAAGATACCGCCTTAAATAGGCCGGACAAGGTATTAACAGATGTCAGCTCGAAAGCATCAGAAGACTTCGCTAAATGAATTAGGATGATGGATTGATAAGAAGCATCCATGGCTTTTGAAGTGGCTTTAAATGCCAACTTAATAAAGAGGTATAAATAACGAATTATAAACAGATACACGGCAATGAAAGACAGCGTGGCATGAAGTGCAGCAATGCGTATTCAGTGGCTTGCTTAAACTTTCTTACTCTTACGTTCAGTAGGAATAAATGCGAAAATCATGAGAGCGAAGGCAAGCTACCCTGCCAAGGGTGACAAATTTGTGAAAAATTGGCGCTCATAGTGGAGGAGGAAGGAAACTGACTCACTTCGAGGTTGACCAGAGGAGGAACGTGCCCTTGGGTGGAAGGTGGGGTGATAGTGACACCGCTTTCGAGATGGAGGTTGAGGAAGCCATCGACAAGGGTGAGACGACCTGTAATCCGTGTGTCGTCAAGGAGGGTCACACACACCCGGCTCCCCACCAGCGTCGCGGGCAAGACCGCTAACAAACTCGAGGCGATGCGCTTCTCGGCACGCAGAAAAGACTCTGCTTCCCGATCACGTGCCATCTTGCTGCTCCTATTACTACTCGAGGCCATTGCATTAAATGCTGCTAGCAATAGGCAACAGAAAGGTGTCTCAAATCATGGGAGATGACCACAGTGGACGCTGCATTGGGAATTCTATAAGGGACCAAAATGGGGGATGAGGTAGCTTTCAAGCTGCCTCGAGAGTTTAATCTGACCTCAGAACTGGTTGAGTGCCAGCCCTCATAAATTTCAAGCCCCTAAGTTTACACGCTTCATAAAAAGCCCTAGGAAGCCTTACCTGATTGGAAGAAGTCCCGGATGAGACTGGTGGCCTTATCGCCGAAACATTACGCATTGGTTAGTTTATGAAAGTCATAGGATGGAGACACGCTTAGTTTAACTTGGCGCCGCAAACTCATGCACACGAAGAATGTGGCTGAAAAATACTCACTGTCATAAATAAAACGAGCCTCAGCTCTTACGTCATGTGCGAATGCATACGCATACCCTAAACAACATAAACCGCTCATGTCACTCATATCATGTTGTCTTCCAGATCTCCGAATTCAAATATCACGCCTGAAAAAAAGCGTATGACCATTCCAGGAAGTGAATTTGCTAAGATTTACTCGCTTTGAATGCTTTTACTTGCCCAAATTGTATTACAGTATGAAAATTGTACCCGGCATCCTCAATACGGCATTCCATCAACCGAGGACTAAGAAATCTTCAGCAGGCGACAGCCAAGATCCTAACCAAGCTTATGCTGCATTTAAATCAAGTGATAAAAATCTGACCCCAAAATTAGTTCTTTTCCATGTGAGAATTCTATGATCACATGAAATTTATCAGGAAATCTGGTAAATTGTCGAGCGACAAATGCAGTCTTCACCAACACTGACAGCCTCCCCAAAACCCTAAACCTAGGTTTCCGCTGAAACGTGGCCGTAAATCAGGAAGAATATGAAAAGAGCGGAAAGTTAGGATAGATTTACCTGGCAAACGAACAGAAGTTCTAATTTGGTAGACGTTTCAAAAGGAATGCTACCATAAAAATCGCTCAATTGCAAAAAGGCACTGACGCAATGTTAGCAAACTTTCTGCATGGACGTGGTTATCAGGGAGGAAGGATAGATAGGGAAGAAACTCCAATGCAGCAGGAAAAGCCATTCAAATTATCGACTAAAGAACACCGATCACACGAATGTAACACCTAAAAAAGGTAGCACGAACAAGCTCAATCTTCAACTCGGGACACCCATGTGGCCCAGCGGATGGATAGTAAAATGCAAGCACTGCATAAAAAAGGGGGTTCAGGACACGAAGATGTATAATGAAATGGTAAGAGTAAATCAAGAATAAAATAGTAAAAATTGAGTCATTGGAAGCAGCTTCAACACGTGGTAACTTCAACATCCTCCTCCAGTGAAATGTAGCCCCTTCCATGGTAGCGGCAAAACTGTGCACAAATCTAGAAAAAGTGGGGGTTTCATTTAAAAAAAACGTAGTTTACGATATGGTAAACTGCTGTTGCTCCCACGAACCAAATGCATTGAGGTAAGACTAGGTAAAAGATGTCAAGGACCTTACCTTGACCCGCAAACATTACTACACATTTAGAATTTAAGACCTTATATGTCTTTTTTTCGGACTAAATTATTTTCAAATTGTTTTATCCTTCAGAAATGATAGTCGATCCTCCTCAAGTCAATAGTTTTCTGCAATTAGCCAACTTTTACATTGGCACTATTGAAAAATTCTGCATAAATAAGTTGGGAAAAATTAGAGGAATAGCATGATAAAGACCGAAAAGGGGGGAGCACACGGGAACCCTATAAAGCGCTCACTGTTGAAGTATAATTTGTTGCATTTATGTAACTAAGCAAAAATGAAAGGAAGAGTGAAACGCACGATAAGATCAAAAAGGACGACACCCAGGGAACCGAAGAGCCAAGGGAGGGCGCGGATTATGAATGTGGGCTCGACGGAAGTTAGAAAGATTTGCAGCGCGTACGCAACGTTGCCTACGATAGCGAAGATGAAGGTTACTGGACTGAGACCCTCCGTTGACCCACGTCGCCACTGAAACCACAAAAAGATGCCTCAGCTCACGAATGTTAGTAGACGACTAACTCTAATGGATTGTTACATCATTCCTTCTGCGGTTCGAATGGTTTGATTGACCCTTTAAATGACGCTTTTGTAACCCACTTTTGACGTTGAAATAGTGTTACAGATCCCGAGCCAATGAAATAAACCAGTGGCTCCAAACTTTTACGTAGTCAGTTGCGTGCTTGGACTTTAACGCGGAACCAATATTTTAGATTTGACAGAGGAAAGTCACTTATCAAAGCAAGCATTTTCGATATTTAATGAGAATTAGACGGCTTACATTCTTCAAGATTTGAGGGATTCTCGAAGAAATGTAGATTGAGGCGGAGATCCAGCCCAGCACATACCCAACAATCAGAACGTTAGTCTGTGAACAAGAGAAAAGAATGTGTGCTAACATTTTTCGACTTGAAAGCAACAAAAGTACTTTGATTTTCGGAGTGAACTATTAAAGTGATCATTTAAACGAATGGAATTCGAAAACATTACTAGTTTAAGAACTGTGAATCACTTTTTGTTTAAGCAGTGTAGTTAACAACAAGTTTAATAAACAAACACAACAGAGTGCCGATTAACTTCCCTGACAACTTCACCAAGAATGGGGAAAAATGTTTTCACATGATGCGTGGAAAGGAACCAATCACAGCGATAAGGAACTACAGTAATAAACATGCCTAAACAGAAAAACGAAGTCGCAGTTATTTCACCACACCAATAGCAGTCCAATTCTACGCTTCTAAACAGATCGCAATTGAAATGGATCATTCCCCTCAATGGTAAAAGCAACGGTAACGGAATACATACAGGAAAGAGGGATTCAAAACGCAAGCCATGAGTGGCTGTTGACTCATCGACGAGCAGATGACGAGACATGGGAAGATTCCTTTGACCGTGATAACTTGCGGACCAAATAGGTCCGGTTAGGCACAGAATTCCAAGGGGAAAAACCACACTCAACATTGAAGATGAAGACAGTCGTCTAGAACTGTCAATAATTCCATCAAACCCAGAATCGTTCGGTGGAAGGACTTCAATGGGTGTGGCGAAGCCTCAAAAGCATTAATAATAACAGATTGCATAAGGCTTTTAGTCTAAGAATAAAACGTTACAATGCAGTCACAAATAAGCTTCAACAAAATAATTACCTCGGAGGATCATTTTGTGCTTGAACTTGCAATATAAGAATTGAAGAATTTGAATTAAATCACCAAGTATTCCGATTGCAGCCATAACTATCTGGAAGTAGAAGTGGATAAGGTAAACATCACTGGGATGTGTTGAATGCTCACAATTATAGAGTTGATCAAATGAGGACATTAAAAGATGCTAAACTATACGATGGAGCTCTAAATATGCAGCAGAAGTCAACTAACAGATCTAATAATGTTAATAACGGAAAGCTCTCACAAAAGACGAGCAGTTTTAAGTTTAAAAAAACCAATTTCAGCCTAGGTTTTCAGACTCATGATTAAAAGAATTCAAAGGAATACAAAGAAATAATATAAAGCCGAATCATAACTCACCTGTAGGGGTAGCTGATGAACGAAAATACAACCAACAAGATTAACAGTGTCACCGACTAGAAAACACGCAAGCAAAAAAGGGGAAACGGCTTGGTCAGGAATACCTTTGCGACAATTCTCTACGATTTGCGGGACCGCAAATACGACCCATATGGTGGTGGATAAGAGGCCCAAGGTAACTGCAACTATTTCCTGTGGGGATACAGCGCATTGCCGAAAGACCACCCAAATCCATTGAATACCGTCTGTACAGTTAGCATCAATTGGTGTTGGTTCACCTCGAATAAGTGACAATGTGCCAGGAAACGCCATGTCTAAAGGGTAAGATGAAGTTACGCAATACGTATACATCCTCTCGCTTTTGGAGAGGCTGCGAATACAATTATTACTTTCACCAAAAACTTGTGCCTTTACAAAGCAACGACTTGAAAGTGCAGTAGGAACACGTCTTAAAAAGGAGAGAGAGTCAAACGACACAGCGAAAAAGTCAAGAACATCCAACTCGACAATAGCAGACACTTTTAAGCCATTAAATAGATTTTCAGGGTGGGTGCTCCAGAAAACTTATACAACATGATTGCCGTAAAGTATCAAAATGGACATAGTTCTGCACAGATATCAGCCTTCGATGGGAGCAACAACAAAACTAACAAGCACCGAACGACACGAAAAAGAGACAAGCCTGCACAGGTAAGGGACACGATTCGAAATTTGCAACTATCTGGGGTTAGTTAAAACATGCAGATGACCAAACAGCGAACTGCTGCCGATGTGCTATTTATCTTTGCAACAAATTTGTTTCGCTCGTGTACTTCTAACAGGCAAGCGATTTGTTCAAAAGCTGCAACGTGGTAGCTTTCTGTATTGGTCATTTTCAAGAGCCATAACAACCAGGTCGCGTAAGAACAATACATGGATGCTGCCTTTGCGCTACAGACAAACTTTCACTACAGCGCGCAGAATGTGCATGAAATATTTAGCATAAGCACGTTGCCTTGCTACTATAAACCATTTCAACAAGACTTTTGAACTCTTTTGAAACAGCGGACCAAAACACAGTCAAAAGTTGTGCGCCTTAAAACGATCACAATGCGCAAAATAAACATAAGATACTCGGTGTGTTAATCAAGTATTTGGATCGTTTATAGATTGTTTAGCTATGTTAGCGTAAATGAATGCGGCCTGTAATTTGCGCTCAACTTTGTTGTTTTTCCTTGCGGTTTCCCCTCTCTTGGGATTTGGGTTGATGCTCGTTATGATTACATCTTACGCCTAATGTTGCACTACTAGTTTAGGAAAGAGATCTTTGACCATGGTTCGCTCATTCTTCGGCATTTATCAAAGCGCTTTTCACAGGGCTATTTGACGACACCGTGGTTGAGGTCATCCATGAAGTAGATTCCCCTTGTAAACGATGTCGTTCAACCGTTAGCTAGTGATATTCTTAAAGCAATTTGCAGTTGCGTGTTCTCAAAAGCTACTTAAATGTGGTAATTACTGAAGATACTTGCAGATCTTAGCCCACAGTGCGTCTGCCTCCATGTTCTGCAGCGTGGGTCAGTGGTCGGAAATTGTGGTCGTCTTTGAGGCTTATTGGTCGTGTCCTGTCTTCGAGAAATTAGCTGGTCCCTACTCTGAATGAGTAGCGTAGGAACTTGATCTCTTAGGCTTGTTTGATTTTTCGTACTTCAATTCTTCTTGCTTCTTACGGCGTACTTAAATTTGCGTGTCTTTCAATTTGTGTTCACTGGATCAGATGTCTGAAACTCGCAAAACGTCGGATAAAGGAAACGGGGGTCCGTTCCCATATGACATGGAAACAATTTACGGTGAAGCTGGGTACTTAAATCTTGTCCGGCGTGTCCTGACTGAAGGAGTCTTGCGTCAGGATAGAACTGGGACGGGTACATGGTCGATTTTTGGGCCTCAGATGCGTTTTAATCTGCGAGATGGTGATTTCCCACTACTGACAACCAAGCAGGTGATCAGTAATTGCGATATACTTGCCTGAATGACGATGCTCCATGCGTATTCGATATATCCATCTAGATTCCCTTCTCAATAGTACTGTTTATTCCTCACGGTTGCACTTATTAATCCTCCGAGCCATTGTGGATATTTGCGCCGTATACTTTCCAACAGTTCTTTGCAGACATTTTTCAGGGGTATATTGGAAGAACTGCTTTGGTTCATACGAGGTTCGACTGACTCAAAGGAACTCTCTGCAAAGAAGGTACGATTCTGGGACGCCAATGGGTCTCGAGCTTTTCTCGACAATTTGGGGTTCACTGATCGCGAGGAGGGTAATTTTTAGAGTCACACTTATCATTCCCTTGTCGTTTTTTGTCATCCATGCAATGGTCAGTAGATTTATCCTGTGGAGCTTTTTTATATTATAGGTCCCATTTTCGGAGTTGACTGCAAATTTGTGTCAGTACGATGGAGGCTTCAGTCCTTTCAGATGCCATGCTATAGTATCGGACTTTCGAAGTCCTATTTCATTGGGGAGTGGAAATAATTACCCTTTTTGATCCACCCGGTGATATTCACTCACTAACCGTAATTCTTTATGCCTACCAAGTTTGAATTTATTGCTGTTCCACAAAAATAATTAAAACGAGTGCGCAAATGCACTATGCTTAATTATGGGGAAAATCCTTGCGTAGTGAACTCCTTCACGTGGACAAGTACAGGTGAATAAGTGGGGGTCTTGGTAGAATACGGGAAGTTTTGGGATTGGGAATTGGGACAAAAGTAGCTGTACGCTGCGTTCGCTATCACTTGATGTCAGCTAGTTGTCGATTTTGGTGTAGTCATTTGAGCACTTTGTAATCTTGAGTTAGCAGTACGTCGCGCTAATCCTTTGGTTTCCAGAGTTTGAGCCTGCCTTCATTTGCACGTGCTAACTCGTCGATATTGCTGTCTCTAAATAAAGTATTTCGTAATTTTGACCATTTCATCTGTGATACAAGGCTTGGTCTGAGTTCGTAGTCACTCCCACCTCATCATTGCAGGCGACCTTGGGCCGGTTTACGGTTTCCAGTGGCGTCACTGCGGTGCTGAATACATCGATTGCAAAACGGACTACTCGGGACAGGGGGTTGACCAGTTGGCCAACTGCATCAAGCTCATTCGTGAGCGCCCCTGGGACCGTCGTATTCTTCTTGTAGCGTGGAATGCAAGAGGTATGTCTCCACTGAGCGGTGGTAGCTTGAAGTCGTTTCACTATCTCACCTTGTTTACTTAACAGAGAGTATATTCCCTTATTTTCTGTGAACCATCGAACCTCTCCTGCAGGATGGCTGTGAGCATGTGATGTTTACTAGATTACTAAATTTTTAAAAGGCTCATGTTTCAGATTATGAGTGTTTTTACTTTCAGATCTCCACAAAATGGTGCTACCACCTTGTCATTGCCTAGTGCAGTTCTATGTTGCGAACGAGGAGTTGTCCTGCATGCTGTATCAACGATCTGGCGATATTGTGAGTTAAATTAGTGCACGTTACGTCGGTAGCTGCAGTTTTTTGCTCGTGTTGGGCCCGTGTCCATAAATGAGCTTTATAGCAGCCTCATTGCCGTTATATTTGCACCTTGATCCTTGCGGTGAGAGGGAGGGGTGAAACAAGAGTACACGAGGCCATCTGAAGTGACTTAGCGAGGTTGTCTCCTCGTTTTGAAGTATCTTTGTTTTTTTTGAGGGATTTTTTATTGACAGTTATTGAGCTGCTACCTTTTTGGTTCCTCTGAGCAGCTAATAATAACAAATAACCTTTCAAAACCCACGGGTTCGAAGTAAAGCAAGTTCGTACCGATTTTCCACGGAAGAGAATGGAAGAGACTAAAATGATGATCTATGGCATGCTTTTTCTAACGATTTTGTAAAATTTAAATGTCATTATTGCAATACAAGTGCGACAAAGGTGCATGGCTCTTTTAGGGCTTGGGGGTACCGTTCAATATTGCCAGCTACGCTCTCCTGACACTGATGATCGCGCACATCACCGGATTGAAGCCTGGCGAATTCGTCCACACTATTGGTGATTGTCACATCTACACTAACCACAAGGAGGCTCTCGAATTGCAGGTATGTAATTTTGTGCAAAAACTCCGCTTCTTGTACTTCGGTTTAATAGGTAACTAAGCCGAAGACAGTTATTGGTTTGAGATTGCACTGGTCTTCATCACATATCATTTTCACTGCAAAGTTTAGCTACAACATGCGACAGTTTCCTAGTGTTCGCATACCAATAAGTTTGCTACAAGGTCGACTATCAGCTTGCATTTTGAACTGATTTGCAGCTCAAACGAAAACCTAGACCGTTTCCCAAACTTGTGATCAAACGGGAGGTCGAGGAAATTGACGACTTTGTTGCAGAGGACTTTGAGCTAGTTGGATATGATCCGCATCCCAAGATTGCCATGCAAATGGCAGTCTAACTTCCCCTTCCCCGTGCTAATCGTGCCAATCAATCAAATCTTTTGCATACCTTTACTAAGAATTCTGTATTTATTCAAGTGTCAGTAAAATCGCGTGGATGAGTCTCACTTCACAATCCTCGAGAAGAGTTTCTGGCAAGTAAGGGTTTTGTGCCACTGTGTGGTTCGACATCTGCGCTGTTTGTTGTGTTGAAGGTTTAGCGAGCACCTGATGGGTACGGCACCTTGTCTAGGTGGGAGTTCTATTGGGCACCGCTCCATTGGCACCAACCAAGCCTCGCGGAGTGCTCTTTTTGGGACCTAGGATAATGAGAGGATAGTACTGTGCAAGGAAGTGACTTTAAAACCTCAAATTTGGTGAGTGTCAGGGTGTCACTACTATGGCGAGTGGCATAGGTGACGAGGAGGAGGCATGAGGGAGAGCGGTGCACGTAAAGCGGTTTACAGTTGGAATATTAAGTTGCTACAAATATCTACTTGTAATACTGTTTGTTCGAACTACCGGTTTAGGTCACTTGGGTGGCCATCTTGTTCTAGCCGGTTGGTCGGCCTCCGGGCCGTGGCAACAGCCCCAAAGTCCTCTGTTCCCGGAATATATATTTGTGCCCTAGTACTGCGCCTTCTTTTACCTTAAGGGGAGCCTCGGGACGCTACACTACTAGCAAACTAAGTTACGCAATATCAAACATCTTCTGATGACTGGCACACGTAACGCCAATGACAACCCGCACTCAAAAAATTTGGGATATCTATTTATACGCATTTTAAGAGGCTGCATGGATTCAAACAATTAGATGCGCAAAACATACATCAAATCTTGATTTGCATAGGTTTTTCATCAGCATTGTAAAAGGAGCCTGCCCAAGAGCAAGGGACTAAGGTATAATAAATTTAACTTTGAAGGTGTTTTAATCTATCAGTGTGAGAACGCTCTTCTGAAGCTTGTAGGTCGTTTACCGAAGCATTCGGTTTATTCGGAGGATGAATGTTGAGGGCTGGGATCCGCTAGCACTCAGCAGGGGTCGCACTTTGATGCCTAGTGCTCAAACGCGAATAAAAACGGATTTGAGGAAATTTTATCAGTAAGATACTGGGAACATAATAACAATTCCAGAGATCCACCGGAAGGCATTGTTGTTACTCCATGTTCAGAAGACTTGGGGAAAGTTTACGCCGTGATCAATGGTCCTGCGGACACTCCTTACGAGGGTGGATTTTTTATATTCCTTGTCGCCTTTCCTGCTGATTATCCTTTGAGCCCGCCTAAGGTGCGTATCATCAACACAGGTGGAGGGACTGTCAGATTTGGCCCCAATCTTTATGCAAGCGGCAAGGTATTTTGGCTTTGTTTCTGTTGCTTATTTGGTGTGTAATGGTCGGGATTTGATTCTGAAGCACTGCTTAGGGATGGCGGGTCAAGACTATGCTCTGTTTTAGGTATGTCTTAGCATTATTGGAACATGGTCAGGCCCTCAGTGGTCACCAATACAAAACTTGACATCTGTCTTGCTCTCTATTCAATCCCTTATGAACGCAGAGCCTTACTACAACGAGCCTGGATTCGAAAAAATTACCAATCCGAGAGCCTCAGCCCATTACAACGAAATGATCAAGCACGAGACTCTTCGTTGCGCCGTTTGTGACGTCATGGAACGAAAGGCTAGCTTCCCAGATGACCTTTTTGAAATAATGAAGATCACGTTTTTGGAGCAATACGAAGACTATCTTCAAGCTTGTGATGATGGAGCTTCGAAGGACACAATGCCTATGAGTGATCCCTTTGGTACCTCTAAGGGTACTTTCCAGTTTGGTGCTATTCGAAGTCGTCTTGAGGCATTGAAGGCAAGCCTCTAGTCGAAATTTGGAAGTAAAATATATTGTTTGTATATCAGTAATTTATTCGCCTGGAATAGTTTGCAGGCGATGATTGTGTTTAAACTTGATACGTTCCTTCATTAAAATATTGCTGGGAAGTACTTAACTTTTATATCATTTAATCCTGTGGAATTGTGATTTATCGATACTGAGACCTTGGTAGTGTACTTGTAGCAGTGCATGATGTGTATGCTGTCTTGTTATTTCTCAGCTTGTGAGTGGTGGGTCTGTGGGTTACTTTTTGAATAGCATGCGGCGGTAGTCCTTTGGACTACATTCTTCTTGCTTTATGCTGCGCATTGTTGGTTGGCTAGGGAATTCAAGTGTTCTTTTTCAGTTACAGTCTGGTTGATAATGCTTGAGTGGAACTATTTTGGGTCACTAAGGTTACTCCCTGGTTTGGGCAAAGACTTATAGTAAAAGCAAAATAATGAAGCTCAGAGGTTTCCATTCTCTCGGTTTGTACAGTTCGACGGATGTGGGAACCATGGGGTGACTCACTGCTTTGGTGAGTCCACTGAGCTGTCCCCAAGTTCGTCTCCCTAGAATGGCTCATGCCGCGCGAGGATTAAGGTTTATCGAGGTTCACAAAAAAAATTATGACCAACATTCGATGAAGCATCACTTTTGCCCCTGATGCCTAGCCAAACGGGTGTCAGTTTTGCCATGCGAATAAATGAGTCTCACACGGTACTCAGCGATCGTGTGTGCGTGTAGAGGATCGTTTTACCCTAATGAGATGTTCCGCCTGAAATTACTTTACGCTGCCCAGACCGTTTATAACGGGAAGTTGGTAATAATAATGGTCTGCTGATTTTCTAGTGAGGAAGTTAATATTAATTCAAGAAAGTCGGTCATTTATGTTAGCAATGGACATGCATAGGCGGAAAGCTATAGTGTTTGTACATTTCATGCAATTCTCGAGTTAACCGAAAAGTAGAGGGAACAGCGACGCTCTTGTTGTGTTCCTTTCGCCAAACCACACAATCCACCAGATCAAAGTCGAATTTCGCATAAGTAACCACGATCAACGCCCATACCTCCTCGAGATCGACAAGGCGCCAATCTCAGCCCTGATAAATATGAGTTCACACGACTCTACAATGAGGTGTGAATGTAGCTGGATGTGGATTTAATCTCGCAGCCTAAAATACACAACGGCGGGAATGACTCACGCCAAACGTCAACACGCTTCAGGGGTGCGTCCAAAATGACCTCATTATGGAACACTGGGGACGAATAGAGCCCAAGGGTAAAGGGCAATGAACTCAATAAACGTGCCAATGTCAAATTCTATGGAGTGGAGGTGACTACAACCAAAAACCGTCAAGATAAGACCTCGCGAAACGCTCAATTCGACTAAAATCCACAAGAAGCTGAAAAGATAAATTTATTCAAAAATGTTTCGTAGAAATACAGCCAGACGGAAAGAAGACACATTCACAACGAGACATCAGTCCGATTTGAGGTGTGCCCGCCTACGCACATATCGAAGAACAGTTTTTAACTTCTGGCAGAGCCGGACGATGGGTGGTTTGTCGACCACCTCCTCATCGCCCTCAGCGACCACGGGAACCATGGCGGAGGTAGTGAGTTTGTGTACTCCGCCAAAGAGCAATGCGACCACAGAACAGACCAAGCAGAGGGCGTTGAACGGCATGCTAAAGTCGGGTACGGGGAGGCGAATGAGTGGCGTCTCAGAGTATAGCCGCACGAAACCCTCGCCCATTCCGAGCTCCGTGCGATTCATGGTAGAACTGTAAAAAGGTAAATAACGACACCATTGACTTGATTAATGCTACTTATCAACAAGGGAAAGAGTAGACTCGATACCGATTCCTTGTGTGCGTCCTGCCACTTTTAATGATTGTCGTCAGATTTTTAAACAATACATGAGATCACCCCTTTATAGAAGGATTTAGCTTCAATGGAGAGACTGAAGAAATTAACCTCAGAAGAGTGGGAAAAGGGCGAAAGCTTACAGGTATTCAGCGTAAGTACTGGCCCATTGAGGTAACGCCAACTCCCAGAAGATAGGGTCGCTGCCAGACCGCTGTCGGTCGAGTTGGTCGGGCGAGAGCTGGTAAATGACAGTGGCAGCAGGCAAGAAGATTCCGTGATTAGCATCGGGGAGATACTCGTTCCAATGCATGAGAATCTTCTTGAAGGCATAAGAAACGGTAACACAAGCTCTCGAAGGAAGTGCAAGCAGAAGCTCCAAAAAGGCCATTTGCTCTAGCTGAACGCTGGGCTGGAATATCACCTTATCTGTTCGGACAGCGAAAAAGATTTATAAGTAGATGGTAAAAGTAAAAACACTGCAGCTTAAAATTACAGCAAAACACCAGGGTGAATCATGTAGAAATAGAATTGCTGGTCTCTATGGTACAAGAGCAAAAAAGTCATCTATTGTACATTTACAGAGGCGGAGATGATCGCCATGATGGTTGGATGGCAAATCCACTGGTCGCCTGGCCGCACACCAAAGATCAACTGATAATCCAACTAGCCTTAAAGAAAGGTTTTGATTGATGAGTTAGATGACAGCTTGAAAATTCTATCAAAGGAGAGGGGATTGAAGCAAGATCACCGTGTGATTTTAAAGATGAACACAAGCTACCTGCTGCCATGTTGATCGGAGAGTCATTTATCCCAGATTGGTAGGTGACAGACAGACTACTGAAGTACATCTCAGCATACCAGGGAGAGGAATCAAGTAAGATGGCACGCGTTGGAAGACCCAAGTGATTGCAGAGTTCGATTTGCACTCCACCGTCAATGTCTCCCCTGCCTGTGGCATATTTCATGACTGATACACCACCTCCCGTCTCAGTCAGGAATCGTGACGTTTCAGCGGAGGGAACAGAAATTATGATGAGGTCATTGGCAAACTTATGTGCAGGTGAGTAGACTGCCACAACTCGATGCGTGTCCCAGCCTACTAAGGAGGACAATCCAGAGGGGGGTTTCAATTCAAGATGTGATTGAGATTGAAGAATTATAATGTCACTACGATGTGCGACTTGGCACGTCTTGTTAATGCGACCGCCCAGAAGACCTGTCAGCGACCATGGCTCTATATCAGGATAAATATAAATTTCAAAGCAAAACACATTACCTTGAACTGACCTATATAAGTGACGCCGATCGAATACGAACGTCAGAGATTGCCTTAGCTCCAGTGATAAACGTTTACACAGAGGATCCTAAAATATAACGTAAGAAGCAATCAAGACTCACTGAACAAACTCTCCGGATACTAATAGACATGGCATTGTAAGTAGCCTTAAAAACCGACTTCGGTTTGATCATACTGGCAAGACCACCTAGCTTTTTGCAAGGCAACAATTTCGACCAAGGAGTGAGATTTTCTGTGCAGACTTCCTCGTGAGGAAGCTGAGCATAACGAAATATCCTGGAAACGTTGCTAAAAGGAAGCTTCTGAGTGAGGCCTGAGGGGCGATAAGATATTAGGGGTGATACGTAGTTTTGTGGCAAACCAAGCTGACTTAGTGAGGCACAAAATTGACCGGAAAGAGCTTCAAGAAAATAAGTCCAAGATTTGTCGACACTATAGGGTTTTAGGGTAAAGCCAAAGCAAAGTTACTCCATAGTCGAAGGAGAAAACCAAGTCCATATTTCAGCACCGCCAGATGCGGTAGATGTAAATGGTGGTCCCCATTTTAATCGGTCCCAAAACCCCTGTGCTATTGACAGTTGGAATTCGTCAACATTGTATTTTGAGACTATGGTATATAGAGACTTCGGGAATATGTGGAAATTGTAATCTGAATTCACAATGAACTCTAATTTCAGTCCTTACCACCACCTGTAGTTTTGTGAGTCACAAGGTTAAAGTGAAGACCAGAGAATCCATTGCCAAAATCTTTCACAAGTAATTCTTCCTCAAAGTGGTCTGCAAGGGCTAGAGTTAGCCCTACAACGAAGAACTGGACAAATCGATACATGCGTGAGGGCAGCCAGTACAACAACCTTCAAATGCACCTCCCCCAATCCGCCTTATTAAAAAATCGTTTCCAAAAATTTATTTTTGCTTAACTTATTTAAAATGAGTAAAGAAATTTCCTTTCTTTGACATACTAATTGCGAAAAGAGATACCATTAACCCGAAAATACATTTATAGCCGATATAGCCTGCGACTCGATGTCGCAATCTGTTTCGTCGACCCATGACCGAGGAAGCTGCTGATACGACTCGCACCAAGGAAGTCCTCCAGGTTCCATCCAAAGAGCAATCAAAGATTGAGGTGTTTTTTAAGCCCGTTGGTGATGCACCATGTGTAAAAAAGGCAAAGTGGAAGGTAGCTAGATCTGATACCTTATCGGCAATTACGAGTTTTCTGTTCAAATACCTCAATCTTGTTCCACACAAGGATAACCTTTTCATCTATGTTTCATCCAGTTTTACACCTCCTTTGGATACTGAATTGGGCACACTTTATGATTGTTTTAGTACCGAAGGGATGCTGATTCTGCAGTATTGTAAATCACAAGCCTGGGGCTAAGTGGTTTCTTTCATTCTTGTACCATCATTGTACATTTTTGACCAAAATAAATATCAGTGTGTGTATTTTTGCGTTTTATCGGGTCGCATGTTTGCAAGCCTCCGTAATTCTAGAGTAGTGGTTGTATTGTATCTATCTCCACCTTTGTAGTTGTAATTATTTGTTCCCATCACCTTCAGTTTATGGCCAAACGGAGTTATGTTCTCCCATTCCTATAGCGCCATGAACTCCCAAATCGTTTGCATTTCGACTGCCGTGCCACAGTTCTACGTGTTCCGAAATAAACCGATTGTTTTTTACTGCAGGGCAGATTTTAAGTAACTTTGGTCGGCCATTAGCACACGCTTCTGTTGAACATGCCAATAAATTGAATTGCTCACCTCTCGATGCAGACACAGCAGAACAGCTGCTCATTTGGTAAGGTGATTTGTTTTTCGATCGGCCTTTTTGAGGACGTAAAGCGGTGAGGGACTTTTTGTACGCTGCAATTAGCGTTAGTCTGTTTCAGCTAAAGGCTTACCCCTTGGAAGCCTTCAAATCCGTCTTTGTGTTTGGAACTCCTGTTAAGGTAAATACTTATCAAATCTCAAGCTCTTCGTGATATTGCCCCCTTCGGAAAGGAAAATGATAACTTTTTATTACAAAGAAAACCGTTCGTTAGCTTTGCATGCTAAGAAACTTGGGCGCGTCAAAATAATTAGGGAAGCCTTATGTGATAATGGATAAGGCTTCTGCTAGTTATATCCGTTAGTAAAAATACAGTGCTATGAAAAGGCAAAATTTTGGAGGTTCGCTTAGGTTTCATAGCGTGAATCGATGGCCTTAGTGTTTAGGATTCGATCACCGCAAAAAATTATCTCCAAACGCCACTTAGCGGAGAAAATGGCTTGGCTTCAAGGTAGATTCTCGAATTACTCAAACAACTTTATGAATAAAGTAAAATTAAGGATTTTTGAGGAGACACAATTAGTTTGGGGTGTTTAAGCGTTAGTATTGTTGGGAATATAGTGCTTAGTGGCAGACTTATGATCCGTATGTTTATCAGCGAATTAATTTCGTACAAATTTTGCCTCATTTTTCTTTTTTTTAATATTGGCTTACTCCTAACTTCCGCACTTTTTCAGATTTTGCAAGCTCGCAGTGTCCGAAGATACGTTATGAAAGTACTGAATTCCATGCAGCTATCAGAGGATGGTGAACAGGAGCTCGTCATACGTTACCATTACGCAGAAAGGGGCGGTTACTGCGATGTTGTTTTCCGTTTTCGGTGCCTTGCTTTCCATTCCGGGTGTGTTTCATCGCATAACAGTTCGATTAACACCTTCACCGTTCGGCAAACTAATCTTTATTCACCAATATATGATGGCATTCGGTTTTGCTGAAATGAGGCAGCAAACAAGGAGTAAAGTAGAGTTGCATTATAGCAGTATATAATCCGATGAAGACTCTTGCGCTCAGAATAGAGCCTGAAGATATGGTCAGGAATGTTAGCGTTGACTAGTTGATTATGAGGGCATAGAAGGGCTGAGAACCCTGGCTAGGCATGGAGGACCTCGATAACAAGACGTTGGTACGTTACCAGGACTTGTTTTGACTGAATCACGTATTGTCAACGGTGTACCAGTTGCACAGAGCTGGCCTCCTATGCAAGGCAATTTTCAACTTTATTTTTAACGATGGTGTGAGTTTATCGGATGACAGTGGTCTACATGCTGTCCGAATGGTTTTATTTCGTGTCCGCCATCGTATGCGCTTGTTCATCAACGCGTACCAAGCGATTTGTCTATTTTAGGACGTATTTGAATGTGGATGTTTGGAAGGAAGCCTTGGGATCAGCACTAGGACAGCTTTGGTTACGACCCCTTCCCCTCTTCCATGAGGATAGCAAAGGTAAAACTCGAAGCATAAACAAAGCAGACTGATGTTAATTAACTTCAGGTGTCTCATGGACTCTCTTAGTTCGGAATTGGTTCCAATCCGGTGGGGCGGACCGCCAAGTAAGTTGTTTACTGGCTATAGAGTGGCATCTTCCATTACACCACTTGAAGCAGCGTACCCTCCTGAATTAATGGCCTCTAATGGTTAATGCTGCATTCTTTTTGCTGCGTACTTGCCACACTGAAATGGATTCACCTTAGCGTGCATCTCTGATCGTTTGTGACTTGAAGCGACACAGTAAGCAGTCCACTCTACCCAAACAACAACAGTTGTGAGAGGCCTGTTTTGTTCATTTCTATCCCCAGACCGCATTCACCACTAATGTTGTCGACGCTGAAGTGCCAAGTCGTGGACTACGCTCATGCTTTCCCGTCCTTTCAATAAACCAGGCCGATCTAAATGTTAGTTTACTCATGTGTAACTCAGTAAGCATTAATGATCAAAGAATGCAATCTATGAGGATTTTCAGTTTCAGATACTTTATGTCTTCCTGAACCGAACACCATCACCGTCCTCCGATGATGCTTCAAAGGTTGACGACGGTTTAACAGGGACAATACCAAAAGCGCATTAATCAAAATAAATCATGAAGCCGATTTGCAATGATTTTATTTGATGCAAATTGACCAAGGAAGACAAAGAGACACCAATTTCAGTGAAACACAAGAGCTTTGCAAGGGAAAAGTGAATAGCAGCAGATGTTGAGCAGAGTTAGTTCCCTGTCTTAGTAGACGACGGTGCATTTGGAAGAAGGGAGGAGGGATATTGCCAAGTATGGGAGGTTTGAGCGGGTGGATCTGGAAAACGTTCAGCTGGTTCGCTTGGGGATGGCAGCATATGAAATAAGGAATCAGTGACTGCTTACATAGTTTTAATCAGCATAGTGAGATTAAATTAGGATGAGTTGGCAATATAAGTTAGTCCATCTTCAAGTTATACAAGTAACAATCGTTGCGTGGAAGTCTGCGCACACAAGGTACTTATGGGTATGTAATGAAAGACTAAGCGGTGCCACTTACGGAAGGTGGGGGGATGAATAGGGCGGGGGATACGTTCCCTCCTTTGATGACGGTTAGTGCCTATCTCACGTCTGGACTCCTCTAAAATCATAAAAAAATGGCAAGAGAAAGGCGGTGGTTGTGCAAACTAGTAGAATACCTGGACTCGGTTTCATAATGACAAGGCATTGGGCTAATATCTTTACGGCAATCTTAATGGGGAACGAGTGGAACGTACAGCACTCGATGCAGGCTTTATCGATGGCATTAAATTAGGACCGGGGGCAGTCTCTCTATGGGCTCCATCACACTCGCAATTACTGTTCATATTATAGGCTACGTAACTGTAAACAGGTTATATGGCTCTCGCATAATCCCATCACAGGTACTCCATCTACAGCGATCGGTGCACAATTTCCGCGATGACAATAAACCTTCACTGCATCGAGATTTGGGTGACTGTTGAATATTCATAGCAATGCATCATCGAAATTGCATTAAAATGAAGACGCGTGGTAAGAAGGCATTAGCATGTAAATCTAAAGCTATTAGGAGAAATGTATCCACTCACCCTCTATTGCATTCGTGGGTCTTGCTTGCTTTCAACAGCGGGCGAGAGGGGGCGCTGCTGATGCATACTTAGTCGCCTGACTTCCTTATGAGGAAAAGAGTAATGATATCGGGATATGGAGATGGTTGCTTTTAAAGAACAGAAGACTACTTAACATGAAAAAGGCTATTAAGATGGAGCCTCGACGACCTTAAGCATTGAAGCAAAGATAATGACGAGGAGAAGAAATGGGATAGAAGCGAAGCATATGCCACTAACTGCGCATTTCTGTTGGGTCTGATTTAGTGGTGTCTGCTCCGATTCTGACGTCAGATCTGCTTTAGAGGTTGGAATCTCCGTCGGTACTGTAGTGGGTACCCCATAAGCTGTTAAAGTAAAGGGTAAATTAAAAGCCTCGTCTGCAGCAGATTCGGAGTTTGGTTCCAAGTTTTTTTCCTTCTTGCTTTCTGGCAGTTGAATTACCTATAAATAGAAAAATTACGATGAAAATTTACAGCCGAGAGGAAGAAAACTGTCCTTTATTCGATGCTCGTTTTGAAGCATCGACCGATTCATGTTCACTTCGTTTCAAATTGCGTTTGTCTGCCTGATAGCTGGTTGGATTCCATCGCAATGATTTACTAATGTGAGTAGCTAGCTCAGTCGATTAAAGTACGAGCAATATGTTGCTAGTAATTGGATAAAAAGAATATAAAAACTTACTCTAAACGTTGATTTAGTTGGGGAGAGGCTTTTAGGTGCGATGTTTGCTTCATATTCATCCATCTATTATAAAAACGAAAGATTAGCGACATGAACGATGACGGCTGTGGTGGTGACACCAGTAGTGCGCACAGACGGAAAGAATTCGAAGAGGCATGGTCGCATATAAGGCCACAACTATTCCCCTTTCCAATGAAACATACCACCGGCCACAGTACTTGGATGGGGCAAACTGATCAGCAGCGTGGTTATGGAAATAGAGTGTTCCTCTAAGGTAGGAAGCTAATCATCATACCTGCTCGAGCAGTAAAGCTGGTTGTGAGGATTCGTCGGGATTTGATGAGGTCTGCCCTTTCAACGCAGCAGCAGGCGTCCCACGAGGCAGGGTAGTCGGTTGGAGGAAACAACGTTGTATGGCAGACGTCAGTGCCTAGACAATGTTTGACTATGCATTTGAGGATGCCAACGTAAGACGAAGAACAAAGTTGGGGGTGTCGGCTACGTGTGACCAAAATGGTCGGCTAAGTTACTGGGTAGTGGAGGTGGTGCCCTCTCGAGCCGAGGCAAAACAAACTCACTACAAGGTTTGGCTGGCAGAGAGTTGGCTGCGGCAGCAGTTCTCCTTGACCAGTTGATACGGTGGGCAAAGTGACGGCGCCTTTGATTGAGCTCAGTTGTTTGCTTCCCTTACTCCGCGAGATCGCACTCACTGGCTTCCCGTGGGGCTCCGCAGAGCCGTGCGCATCGAATTTAGAGGGAGAATTGCAAGGAATTAGCGACGCAGGGAGCAACCAGGAAACCATGTCCGGCATTTCGGCCATTGGATCAGAAAAATCTTTGAGAAGATACAATATAAGAGCAACCAAATCATCAATATTAATAGGGTCTGAAGGAACCTTTGGTAGAAGAAGTGGCTGCAAGGGCTTAGGTAAATTTTCAGGATTGGCAATGGTGAGATTGCGAATAAACGCCACGTCGGTTGTGGGCGTGATGGCGAGCAATCCACACCTCGGTGGTTGGTAGATAGTTATGTGTGGACCCACGAAGTCTTCTCCCTGTTCAACAATGAAGTTTTTGTAATCAGGCAAGAAGTAAAGACCGAATCCGCCGTCATGTCCATCCCAAGAGCACAGGAATGATGGGTGACCGGACAAGGCGAGAAGATTACCACCATGCTTAGGGCTGCTAGGCAGTATGATGAAGGGGTCGGTGGCGTTCTCTTCGCATAAATACCTCGCCAGCCAACAGATGAGTGACAATGCGTGGGCAGGTATTGTCACTTTCATGAATACTGCATCTAGTGAAGCACACGTGTCCTTCCAAGGAGGTGTGAGTAGAGCTGGAGAGCAAAAGGAGCAGGAGGTGAGAGAAGGCAGTGTTGAGAGGTCGGTGAAACAATGGTCACAGCATCTTACATGTGCTGCCTTCCATGCCGAATCTCGGTGGCACTATAACGCTACCAGTGACCTCGAGTAAGTCGTTCGAGCAGCATGGGTAGAAGCAGAAGTCTTGATTGAATGGCACTGATTTGGTGGGCTTTTGCAAAGCCTGCAGTAGACCCACCACGCATAGCCTCATTGAGTCGATCGCCTCGTCACGCATGCGGGGCAAGCCACAGCTTGTGACCTACCAAAGTGAACCAGTGGTGGCACGGTGATGGACAAAACGAAGTGGACTGCTGCTTTCCTACCCAATATGACTGAGTGGACTTGTGAGAAGCACAGTGTTATGTGGGGTGTGGTGTGGTGTGGTGTGGTGTGGTGGGGTGGGGTGGGGTGGGGTGGGGTGGGGAGGTGAGGAGGAAAGCGTGGGAATCTTACCGTTGCCAGATCACTGTAGAGTAGATGGAGATCAGAACAAAACGTGAGCGTCCAGAGGGCGGTCTCGGGATTGTAGAAGTCGGGCACTTTGACAACGAACGTTGCCCGTATCACTCCACACTTTCTTCGCTCGGTGTGTGACACACTGATAGTGTGCTCTTTCTGTGGCAGTTGTTGATGTCGCCGTTGCCGTGTCAGCACAGACGATACGACTACATTGATATGCTTGCGAGCCTCAGGCTAAAATGATGACGAGAGTTGGTAGCCACGACACGGTTGTGGCAAACATGAGTGGTAAATCATGTTAACTGCCAGCAGCCTTAATCAATGGCATGAATGAGAACTCATGGAGCACAGCTCCAACGGAGCTTTGAAAAGGACTTTGTGAACGCTGCCAAAGGGATCCAAAGGGGCTGTGAAATGGTCAATAGCGGAGCATGCTTCCAGGTGTGCTCCTGTTATGGAGAACGAATAAGTATTCCAAGAGGCGCCAGCACCACCTGCATGGCACTGGGCCAACTAAACTCAAGTGACCAAACAAAAGGCAAGAGAGATTGCGAAACTGCACGAACAACCAAGCCATGCAGTCACGTCAGGTGGCAGGATGCTAAGCGTGGAATTACTAGTCATGCAATGTGACACGTGAGCAACTTGAGCAATCTCTACTTGACATTCTGCACCACTGAAAAGATGTAGCACATTCCTTCGGTCTGTGTGACGTGGCAAAGCCGTTGGGGATAGAACCACGAATGAATGACCACAGCACTTCATACTACTACACACACCGTGGCTGCGTCAGTGGGTGATCAAGAACGGAAAGGTGATGAGACTTGCAAAACGAATGCCATGGAAATAGCATGAAATCTGTTGAAATGCTTCTTGCACAGTAGAGCAGGGCGTGACTTACAGAACCACAATACGAGCAATAGGAGGAGATGATTTTGGAATCAGACGATGCCGACGACATGGTTCGTGTAGTACAAAGAAGGGATTGTACGTGTGAGTTGGACTTATAGCTGTGGGGCACAAGAGAGGAATAGTAGAAATAGGCTGATCTACAAAGTGGGTAGTAGGAACTGGAGACTAACCGAATGAGTTGAGAAACGAGATTGTTCTGACGGAGCAGCACACACGATAGATGTGAGCGAAAGCGAGCAGTGACGGAGGTTGAGCTTTGGTCAGTATATATAGACAGCGACAGCTGCGACGAACACATGTTATGGAAGAGCATTGGTCCAACCCGAGTAGAGGTGAATCAAACTCGATATGTGAGTGAGTGTCAGACACGATGGAGTTCGTGGTGTGATTACCACTTTTAATTTACAGCGTGATGATGAGAACTAAGAGGGATTGGAAACCGAATTCCAAATTTAAATCAAGATACCACTTATAACTACAATGAGGTGTCAAATTAATCAATCATACTGTAATGTAAAAAGGGTCGCTGCCACATAGGAATGAAAGAGACTACCTGAAAGGCATTCCTCGCATTGGATATGCAATTTTGTTATTAATTATTTATCCACGAGGACAGATGTAAAAATGCTTACACTGTGATGCACAAGGACTGAGATAATTTACTTTAAAAGCCGTATTTGCACTAATTTGACGTCCCCAATTCCTACTACAGCAGTCGCGATATGATTGCAAGTATCAGAGTGGTATTGTAGAATTGACAGTTTCTTATAGGGTGCAATGGTGCGGAAATGAGACTATCCCTGTAATACTTTGTTTGCCTTGACTACTTGTTTCGGTGACTTGAGTGGCCCTATTGGTCTAGCCGAGATGGCTGGTCTCCGGGCCATCCCAGCAGCCCCGATTCCTCTGCCTGCTGAACATTACATATATATATATATGTATGTATATATTCTGCACTAGCATTATGCCTTCTTTTGCCTTAAAGGAAGCCTTGCGACGCTGCATTGTTGGTAGCGATTTGCAGACCCGACTTTAATGGGTTTCCATCCCTATCTCTAGTGGTGTGGAAAAAGTGCATGCGCTACGGATGGGGGAACTTCTGGCATTCCACAACAGGAGGACTGAGAGCGAAGTTTGCATTCGAAATCTTCCCTACTCCGCGTTCTGCAAGAAAGGTATTAAAAACTGAAGCGATACTAGTCGTTAACCACATGAAAACAATTCACTGCGAAGATTCCCTTAACATACGTGCTTAAGAAGATCGGTGTTTTAACGTCTCCTGATAGAAAAGCTGATGCTCCTCGGAACCTCCTATTCTAAATTTAGTTCTCAAATTGAACAGAACTCTAAGTCGATTCGAACAGCCAAGAGGGATCATTGACATAATGGTCAAGCGCTTCCTCAGTCGCGCACGAATTTTGATGACTGGCACGGTTGGCTCATAGGTGTTTATTCCAGCACCGATTACGTTGTGATGGCTGACGCGGGAGGTTTACCAGGAGGGGCGTAGGAGACGACGCCCGGTTTCGGTTTCAATTTCGTTTACTTGAATGGCCAAATTATCGTACCCAGTTGGCTAGTATTTTGCCTTCTTACGCCTTCAAGGAAGTCTCGGCACGCTACAATCCCTTTATCAAAGCCGAGAGTTACACCACCCCTCTCCCCTTCTTGACGCTGTCCCTAACGCTCCCCTCGGTCGACCGCCCCACCTCCCCCCCTCTATTACCCACAACAAAGGAATCCGCATCGTGCAGCTGGAGCTGGAGTTGTGTCCTTGTGAAAACCGCATTGAGGTTAATGCGAGTAGGCTGCATATCAGATGTAGCTGTGGCTTATCGCAGAGACCACCGGACTACAGACAGTGACATAGCGAAGGACCAGATTGAGCACAGTTTCGTGGGAATAGCGTCTCTTTGTCTCTTCCCCTCACCATGTTTTCTCATTCACTTCGCAGATGCCCAGCCAACTAAGTGGGCCCATTAAAATTACTGGCACTTTGGTGAGGGTTTTCAACCTAAGCTCATTTCACTGCTAGCGGAAGCGTCACTGCGATTAGGGCATACACTGCATCGCAACGGACGAACATTTTACAGAGACTAGCGAAGCACCAGTCCAATCCTTGGCCACTATTTTGCCTCAGTTCAAGGGCTGGCGCTACTACCATGCTTTTGTAATACGTCGCTTGTTTGTTGGGCTCTCGGTTGCGGTGAAGAGGCTACGTGGGTGTTCGCTGATGCACCTTCGGTGAGTGTATTCTGCTCACATATTGTGCATTCGCCTGCTATGCTGGTGGTAGCGGAAGGCAAATCTGGCATGACCGAACGCCTGTACTAATTCCTACTGCTGGGTGCATATGCTGCACATGAGACAACTGATGACGATCCACACAGGGAGGTGAGAATTTAATATCTAACTTCACCAACTACCCCGGTTTCGCGTTCTGCAGGAGGGCCATAAACGGATGAGGGGACACTGGGTGTAGATCACCTAGATTAATTTGTCACGGAGTTGTCCGACATACCCGCATGCATGCATAACACGCGTGAACTCGCGACACCCCTTCCACATCGCTGCCAGCTGAATGCTGAGGTCATCCGCCTGAACACATGTAAATAGATAAAAACATGGTGTCGTGTGTAATAATTGAGAGCAAACATGACGTTTTTGGTGGCTGTACTCAGATCTGAGCTAGCAACAGCCATCACGTGCTGATCTAATAAATGCTGTCCGGCCGTCACCATAAATAAAATACTTCGAAACACAAACCCAGGAACAGTAAAAATTGCTTGCACCAATTTGTATTTTGGAACACTAAAATGCATGACTGAGTTAAACAATAGCAGCGAACAGAGCATAGCAGTTCGGGAAGAGGGCATATCGATTCAAGACTTGATGAGGCAGCCATGGTGGCAAGTGGGAATGGGAGAAAGAGGAACAGAATTCCAACTAATTTACGTATGTTTGCACACTGAATCGACTGAACGACTTCATGTTGACCGAAGTGAGGAGAGCCCTGTAAAGGTAAATGAAGGTTGTGTGAGTGCAGTGAGATTAGCATATTGGAGGTGGAGCGCAGCGCAATCGTGACTGTGAGCTGAGTGGTTGCTTGGATGTACGCAACTCCCTCAATCAGGTGAGCAATACGAGTACTACACACTGCAAACCATAACAAGACTGGCATCGTTTGACACAAAGTAGCTATGAGAGCGAACTGGAGGTAGCTGTGGGTGATGCTAGTGTTTGTCCAGTGATTACCGGATAAAGTGGAGGCACGAAGATGAGCAAAGTGGGAAGGCGTCGATACGATCATGACGACATAACTGACCTCTGAGCTAGTCTTGCTCTGCATCCACAATCTCGAATTCTGACGATCCACGAGACGTGTCCGAATCTATTGGTTCACGGCAGCTGGATGTGGGCACATCGGCGTCATGGTCCTAGACATGCAACCAAAGCAATAAATGTACAACCACTCAACGAGGCTTCCACCACCGAATGCGACTGCAGGTGACAGGTGTTGGGGTGCCACTGATGAAGCATTGCCTCAAGCTACTCAAAGCCAGACCCTATTGATATCCTCGTAGCAAACAGTCGGTTCGGCTAGATTGGGGTGCAGCAAAGTGAACATGTTCTTTTCTCGGACTGGTGGGCACTTACCGATTGCTCTGTGCACAGTGTCAGCCATGCATTGGTCTGACGGTGGGGAAGATTACTCATCATGGGAAAGACCATTGAGGTGGAGCCTCGACGGCCTTAAGTACTGAAGCAGTGGGATAATAAGGAGGAAAGGAAATGCAAGTGCAAGCATAGCACAGGCCACTAACTGCGCATTTCCGTTGGGTCTGATTTGGTGGTGTGTGCCCCGACCCTGGTGTCAGCGTTCCTACTGCCTTGGCAATGCCCGTCAGCACTGGCTGGATTACTCCATCGTGTTTCAAGGAAGGTGGGGAATCCACGATCACGTCTTCCGGTAACTTAATCACCTATGAACAGGAAGATGGGTTCGAAGTAGTGGTGAAGAAACCATCCTGCGTGCGGTGCTGCCTTGGAAGCACCGACTTGTTCATGCTCATTCCGTGCCTCACATGTGCAGAAAATTAATGACGTGCCTTCTCACTATAGCTAGCCAGCTAGTTAGTTAGATATCTAGCTAGTTAGCTAGCTATCTAGCGTGAACAATGTGCTGCTGACACTGGAATTGAAGTCCGAACTCGGAAGAAGAGTGACTTAGCTGGAAGTGGCTTACCCGAAATCGTGATGTAGTTGGTGAGGGGCATTCGGGTGCGATATCTTCCTCATATTCATCCATCTAGTGTGCAAAGGAGAAAGTAGTAGCATGAAGGATGACGGCAGTGGTGGTGAAATGAGTGGCGCTTCGGTAGAAGTGCGCACTGACGGGAAGAATTCGAGGAGGCATGATCGCATATAAGGCACAACTATTCCCCTTTCCAATACAAAGAACTACGGGCTACAGTACTTGGACGGGGCAAACTGGTCAGCAGCGTGGTTATGGAAATAGGGCGTTCCTCTAAGGTAGGAAGCTAATCATCATACCTGCTCGAGCAGTAAAGCTGGTTGTGAGGGGTGGTGAGGAGTTGATGAGGCCTGCCCTGTCAACGCAGCAGTAGGCGTCCCACGAGGTGGGGGAGTTGGTTGGACGTTACGATGTTCTACGGCAGGCGGCAGTGCCTAGATAATGTTTGACTATGCATTTGAGGATGCCAACGTAAGACGAAGAACAAAGTTGAGGGTGTCGGCTACGTGTACAAAATGGTCGGCTAAGTTAGGTAGTGGAGATGGTGCCCTCTCGAGCCGAGGCAAAACAAACTCACTACAAGGTTTGGCTGACAGAGAGTTGGCTGCGGCAGCAGTTCTCCTTGACCAGTTGATACGGTGGGCAAAGTGACGGCGCCTCTGATTGAGCCCAGTTGTTTGCTTCCCTTACTCTGCATTGACCAGCCTATTTGTCGCGAGATGGCATTCATCGGGTTCCCGTGGGGCATAGCAGCTCTATTCACACCGAAATGAATAGGAAAGTCGGTAGGAATGTGCGACAAAGGCAGTATGATGGAAGCCAAATTCGACACTGCTGCCTTCGGACTAGACAAGCTTTCGCGAAGAGTCATCACAAGTGATACCAAGTCATCAAAATTTGTAGGAGCCGATGGCACTTGTGGTAGGGGAAGTGGCAGCAGGGGCATAGCCAGATTTTTGGGCTGCGCAATGGTGAGATTCTGAATGCTTGCCAACCTGGTCGTGGGTGTGATGGCAAGCAATCCACTTCTAGGTGGACAATAAAGAGTTATGTGTGGACCCATAGAGTTTCCTCCCTGTACGACAACATAATTTTTGTAATCAGGCAAGAAGTAAAGACCGAATCCGCCGTCATGTCCATCCCAAGAGCACAGGAATGATGGGTGACCGGACAAGGCGAGAAGATTACCACCATGCTTAGGGCTGCTAGGCAGTATGATGAAGGGGTCGGTGGCGTTCTCTTCGCATAAATACCTCGCCAGCCAACAGATGAGTGACAATGCGTGGGCAGGTATTGTCACTTTCATGAATACTGCATCTAGTGAAGCACACGTGTCCTTCCAAGGAGGTGTGAGTAGAGCTGGAGAGCAAAAGGAGCAGGAGGTGAGAGAAGGCAGTGTTGAGAGGTCGGTGAAACAATGGTCACAGCATCTTACATGTGCTGCCTTCCATGCCGAATCTCGGTGGCACTATAACGCTACCAGTGACCTCGAGCAAGTCGTTCGAGCAGCATGGGTAAAAGCAGAAGTCTTGATTGAATGGCACTGATTTGGTGGGCTTTTGCAAAGCCTGCAGTAGACCCACCACGCATAGCCTCATTGAGTCGATCGCCTCGTCACGCATGCGGGGCAAGCCACAGCTTGTGACCTACCAAAGTGAACCAGTGGTGGCACGGTGATGGACAAAACGAAGTGGACTGCTGCTTTCCTACCCAATATGACTGAGTGGACTTGTGAGAAGCACAGTGTTATGTGGGGTGTGGTGTGGTGTGGTGTGGTGTGGTGGGGTGGGGTGGGGTGGGGTGGGGTGGGGAGGTGAGGGGAGGGGAGGAGGAAAGCGTGGGAATCTTACCGTTGCCAGATCACTGTAGAGTAGATGGAGATCAGAACAAAACGTGAGCGTCCAGAGGGCGGTCTCGGGATTGTAGAAGTCGGGCACTTTGACAACGAACGTTGCCCGTATCACTCCACACTTTCTTCGCTCGGTGTGTGACACACTGATAGTGTGCTCTTTCTGTGGCAGTTGTTGATGTCGCCGTTGCCGTGTCAGCACAGACGATACGACTACATTGATATGCTTGCGAGCCTCAGGCTAAAATGATGACGAGAGTTGGTAGCCACGACACGGTTGTGGCAAACATGAGTGGTAAATCATGTTAACTGCCAGCAGCCTTAATCAATGGCATGAATGAGAACTCATGGAGCACAGCTCCAACGGAGCTTTGAAAAGGACTTTGTGAACGCTGCCAAAGGGATCCAAAGGGGCTGTGAAATGGTCAATAGCGGAGCATGCTTCCAGGTGTGCTCCTGTTATGGAGAACGAATAAGTATTCCAAGAGGCGCCAGCACCACCTGCATGGCACTGGGCCAACTAAACTCAAGTGACCAAACAAAAGGCAAGAGAGATTGCGAAACTGCACGAACAACCAAGCCATGCAGTCACGTCAGGTGGCAGGATGCTAAGCGTGGAATTACTAGTCATGCAATGTGACACGTGAGCAACTTGAGCAATCTCTACTTGACATTCTGCACCACTGAAAAGATGTAGCACATTCCTTCGGTCTGTGTGACGTGGCAAAGCCGTTGGGGATAGAACCACGAATGAATGACCACAGCACTTCATACTACTACACACACCGTGGCTGCGTCAGTGGGTGATCAAGAACGGAAAGGTGATGAGACTTGCAAAACGAATGCCATGGAAATAGCATGAAATCTGTTGAAATGCTTCTTGCACAGTAGAGCAGGGCGTGACTTACAGAACCACAATACGAGCAATAGGAGGAGATGATTTTGGAATCAGACGATGCCGACGACATGGTTCGTGTAGTACAAAGAAGGGATTGTACGTGTGAGTTGGACTTATAGCTGTGGGGCACAAGAGAGGAATAGTAGAAATAGGCTGATCTACAAAGTGGGTAGTAGGAACTGGAGACTAACCGAATGAGTTGAGAAACGAGATTGTTCTGACGGAGCAGCACACACGATAGATGTGAGCGAAAGCGAGCAGTGACGGAGGTGGAGCGTTGGTCGGTAGATATATGTAGACAGCGGCAGCTGTGACGACCTCATGAATGAGGGGGCGCATCGTCGCCACCCAGCCATCCGATTGGTCGTGAGTCAAACACACCACAACGGAGTTCGTGATGTGGTGTCACCTCGAGGTCACAACGCGATGACGAGGTGCGGGGCAACTGGGAGGGAGGGGGTGGCAGGCGACTTGGAAAACAAATTCTAACCTTGAAATCGGAGTGTGGCTAAATGAGTTGACGCCTCAGCGCAGTCGTTTGTGGTGTGTCGAATTGAGAGTGTCGCTGACAAAGGAATGGGAGAGACACTACTTGAATGGCCTTCTCCATGGTGGACATGCAATTGTGCTATGCATTGTTAGTCCTTGAGTATAATGGAAAGAGTGTCGGTCGCATGATGCGCAGTGGCTAGAATCAGAGTGCTATTGTAGACTTGAGTGTATCCTTTTATTCTCCGAAGAGCGATTCCCCAATGAGGGTGACTCGAAGCGTCCTGGTGGGACTTGCTCATTTCGCCGCACATTGAGCAGCCTCCTCTACCTAAACAATGGCATTCAGCCATTGTCACACTGTAATTACCCCTTTCATACACTCTGCCCAAACCACAATAGAGACAGTGGTGTGAAGCCTGCAGTCGCTGAAGACACTGACACTGTTTTGTTAGTTGCTACGCGCAGACTGCATTCACTGCGAATCACGTGGACTCCGAAGTGCCAAATCATGGACGGCGCTCGTGTTTCCACGTCACCTCGATAAACTGAGTCGATCTTGCTTTCGCTTTAATCACGTATAACTTAGTGAGCATTGATGATTAAGTGATACAAGGAATGAGGACTTCCAGCTGCGGGTGCTCTATGTTGCGCTGGAGTGAGCACTGTCACCCACCTCCGATAATGCCTCAAAGGCTGAAGGCGGTCGAGGAGTGGCAACACCAAACGCGTAGAATGCGGTTCATATTCTCTGCCTCGAGCACGACGAACGGCGAAGCCACTTCGCAATACTTTCATTCCATGCAATTGGACAGAAAGGGCGGAGAGACAGCCACTGCAGTGAGACGCAGGAGCTTGAAGGGGAGAGAGGCAAGAAGCATGAGTTGATGAGCAGAGCCACTTCTGCGTCTTGGTGGATGAGGATGGAGAAGGAATGAGGGAGGCAGAATGCTGCCGAGCATGGGACGCTTAAGCAGGTGGATTAGGAGACAGTGAAGTGATTCCTTTGCGAATAAAAGCATGTGGAATCAGGAAGCAGTGACTGCTCACATGGTTCCCATCAGCACAGTGAGATTCGATTGGGACTAAAACATACAAGGTAAGCAGCCTCTAAGACATGTAAGTCTGTGCACGCAAAGCACAATTGGGCATGTAGTCAATCACTAAGGCATGTCACGTACGAAAAGCGTTGGTCAGAATATAGAGAGACCGAGGCAGCTGTGACGACCACATGAATTAGGGGGCGCATCGGCGCCACCCGGTCACCCGATTGGCCGTGAGTCAAACACACCACAACGGAGTTCGTGATGTAGTGTCGCCTCGAGGTCACAACGTGCTGATGGGGGCTGGGGTCATGGAAGGGGGAATTTGGGAAACAGCTTTTAGCTGGTAAATCGAGATACCACAGAGAGCTACATTGAGGCGTCAAATCAATCAACCACGCTGCGATTTGAAGGGCTCGCTGATGCATGGAGTGGGAGAGATCACTTACAAGGCACTCTGTGTGGTGGATTCGTGCTTTCCCAGGTACTTCTTTGTCCATCAGGATGGGAGGATGTGTTTTCTCGGTGATGCACATGCGTCAACAGTTGTAATGCGATATGTTGAGGCCCCAGAAAGAGCGAATATTCCAGTGATAGGCTCACATTCCGATGTTAAGACATTGCACGGTTGGTAACTTGAAGCGTACTAGTAAAAATTGCTCATTTTTCGACGGAGTGAGCAGCCTGCCTGCTCTACCCGAACAATGGCATTCAACCTCTGCTAGCCTGTACTCACCGCTTTCATACACACTTCCCACACCACAATGCAGGCAATCATGCGAAACCTGGAGTCGGTGTAGGCACCCACACTGGTTTGTTCATTCCCATCCCCCAACTGCATTCACTGCGAATCATGTGGACTCCGCAGCGCAGAGTCATGGACTACGCTCAAGCTTCCCCATCCACTCAGTAAGCGGTGCCGATGTGATGGTTAGTTTAATCACCTCTTACTTAGTAAGCATTAATGATCCACTAATGCAGTCTGTGAGAGCTGACAGCTTTCGGATCTCCCATGCCATTGTGGACCGAGCGCCGTCACCGACCTCAGATAATGCTACAAATGCTTACGAGGTTCGATCAGTGGTGGTGCCAGAGGCGTAGAGCGGGTTTCACATTCTCTACCTCACTCAAACTAAACAGTGGAGCCATTTCGCAATGATGTAAGGCCAATGGAAAGTGGACGACAAAGAGACAATGACCTCAGTGAAGTGTAAGAGCTTTCGAATGGAGAGAGGTGAATAGCGTGAGTTGATAAGAAGTGTTGGAAGAAGGGAGAAGGAATGCTGCCGAGTATGGGAGGTGTGAGCGCGTGGATTTGGAGGATGTTCAGCCGATTCACTGGGGGATAGAAACATGCGAATTAGGAATCAGTGGCTGCTTGCATGATTACCATCAGCATAGTGAGATTAGATGGGGGCTACTTGACCACTGAAGTGAAGCCACCTTCAAGTTATGTCAGCAACCGCCGCTGCGCGAAAGTCCATGCACAAAGAATACCAATGGATATGGAATGAACAACTGAGTCATGCCACTTACGGAAAGCGAAGTCGAGAGGAAGAAGAGGTGGGCGGGTTGGAAAGGGTGAGGAAAAGGTTTGCCTGCTGCGAGGACGCTTGGTGCCTAAAGTACGCCTCGTCTCTTCAAAAATAAAAACAATTGTTAAAGAACTGCGGTAGATGTTCAAGGTAGTTGGGTTAATGATGACAAGGCATCGTGCTAAGATTGTTGCAATGACCCACTGATTTCCTCCTTCACGGCTGGTTTCAAACAACTTTGCTCGACCATTAGCGCACGTCTGTGTGGAAGACGCGAGGACATTGACTTGATCTCCTCACAATGCAGACAAAACAAAGCGGCCCTCGTTTGTCGAGGTGATTTGTTCTGAGGACGTGAAGCGCTGAGCGACTTGTTATGCGCCGCATTTCAGCGTTGGTCTTAATCAGCTCAAGGCTCACCCTTCGCAAGCCTTCACATTCGTCTCTGTGATGGTCTCCGCCACGGTTAGCACTTGTTAAATCTCGAGCACTACGTAATAATGCTCCTTGGGGCAAGACGAGTAATGACTCAGTATTGTAAAGGAGACCATTCGTCGGCCGTGCATGCTGCTGAGGAACATGGCAGCATCTAACTATGTGGGGAAGTCTTGTAAGATGTTAGACACGTCGATGATGGGGTAGGGATTCTGGTAGTGATATCCAGTAGCAGAATGCAGTGCGAGGCAGAAGGCTTGGTTGGAATGCGGCTTGCCGAACTACACAAACAATGATATGTTGAAAGTAGGATAGGGGAGTGTTGAGGAAACGGCAGTTATTTGTGGGAGTAGAAGAGAGAGAGTTGTTAGGGAGATAGGGCTTGGTGGCAGACTTGTGGTTGGTACAGTTGTCAACGAAACCAATTGTCTGCAATAATGAGAGAATGGAGAAGAGGAGCTCGATCTACGCTACCACCATGCAGAAGGCGACCGTGTGATGATGCTGTTTTGCGTTTGCGGTGTCTTGCTTTCCATTCCAAGTGTGCTCCTCAACACAGCAGTGCATTGGGCACGTCCACAGTTCGGTGAATTAGTCTTCATTTGCCAGTGCATGATAGCATGAGAGCATTCGGCTTCGCCGAAAGGAGCAGCAATGAAGGGGAAAGCAGAGTCGCATGGAGGCTGCATCCAATGCGATGAGGACTGTTGCACGCTGAACAGATCCTGAAGATGCGCCAAGGAATATGAGCGTTACGCTCTCGATTATTAATAAGGCGTGGAAGTGCAGACGACCCTGGGTAGGGATGGAGGACTTGGATGCCAAGATGGTGGCACGTTACGAGGCCTTGTTTCCACTGGCATGCATGCCGTCAACAATGTTTCGGTTGGGTGTCCTCCTATGCAACAAGATGTACAACTCTGATTTCATTGATGGTTGGGGTTGAAGTGTTGGCAGTGGCCTACGTGCTGTCAGAATGGCTTTATTTCGCATCCGCCATCGTACCTGCATGTTCGCCAACGCCTACCGACCGATTTGTCTGTGTTGGGAGCATTTAAAGTGGAAGTCTATAGGGGGGTCTAGGATGAGCACTGGGAACACCTTGGTTACGACCACTTCCTGCCTTGCATGAGGTTAGAAAGTGAACAGCGGGAAGCCTGAACGAAGCCGACTGATGTTATCAACTTCATGGGCATCAAGGAAACCCTTAATTCGACATTACATTCAAGCCGGTAGTGCGCATCGCCAGGTCCTTTGCTTACTGTCCATGGAGTGCCATCCCCAATTACACCATTTGAAGCAGCGTAGTCGCCTGAACTGCTGGCCTCTAATGAATAATGCCACACCTAATCTATTGCCTTACTCTCTCTGCGAACGTGCCACATTGCAATGGAATCAACCTAAAGTGACCGTCTGATCGTTAGCGACTTGATTCCTACTAGTAGGATTCGCCCTTGTCCACACTGTGGCGGCCAAGACGCTTTTACTGATTCCTACGACTGGGTACATATGCTGCACATGAGACAACTGATGATGGAGCCTGCGAGGACGTCAGAAATTAGTGTCTAGCCTCGCCAAGTAGCCTAGTTGCGTGCTCTGCAGGAAGGCAATTTGTGGGTGAAGGAGCACTGGCTCCATATCACCTGCATTAGTTCGTTATGGAGTTGTCCACCATTGCTGCATGCTATACCACTTCCACGTCGCTGCCAGTTGAATGGCTAACCCTCAGTGGAACCTGGGTGCTGCGGTCATTTACCTGGACGCGTGTAAATTGATAAAACATGGTTTTGGTATGTAGTGACTGAGGGTAGTCACGTGCTGATCTAACCTCTGCCGTCAGGTCCTCACCATGAATAATATGCCTCCCACACAAGGCCAGATACAATGCAATTTCGTTCACACAAATTTGCATTTGGAGCACAGAAAGGCCTCACCGAGTTAAACAATAGCAGCGAACAGAGCATAGCAGTTCGGGAAGAGGGCATATCGATTCAAGACTTGATGAGGCAGCCATGGTGGCAAGTGGGGATGGGAGAAAGAAGAACAGAATTCCAACAAATGTACGTGTTTGCACACTGAATCGACTGAACGACTTCATGTTGACCGAAGTGAGGAGAGCCCTGTAAAGGTAAATGAAGGTTGTGTGAGTGCAGTGAGATTAGCATATTGGAGGTGGAGCGCAGCGCAATCGTGACTGTGAGCTGAGTGGTTGCTTGGATGTACGCAACTCCCTCAATCAGGTGAGCAATACGAGTACTACACACTGCAAACCATAACAAGACTGGCATCGTTTGACACAAAGTAGCTATGAGAGCGAACTGGAGGTAGCTGTGGGTGATGCTAGTGTTTGTCCAGTGATTACCGGATAAAGTGGAGGCACGAAGATGAGCAAAGTGGGAAGGCGTCGATACGATCATGACGACATAACTGACCTCTGAGCTAGTCTTGCTCTGCATCCACAACCTCGAATTCTGACGATCCACGAGACGTGTCCGAATCTATTGGTTCACGGCAGCTGGATGTGGGCACATCGGCGTCATGGTCCTAGACATGCAACCAAAGCAATAAATGTACAACCACTCAACGAGGCTTCCACCACCGAATGCGACTGCAGGTGACAGGTGTTGGGGTGCCACCGATTAGGCATTGCCTCAAGCTACTCAAAGCCAGACCCTATTAATGTCCTCGTAGCAAACAGTTGGTTCGGCTAGATTGAGGTGCAGCAAAGGGACTGGTGGGCACTTACCGATTGCTCTATGCACAGTGCCAACTATGCATTGGTACGACGGTTAGGCAAATTTAGGAGCAGTTCTAAATGATAGCACCTATCGCCACTAACTGACAAATGGAGAGCGAATGCAAACACACCACTTTGTCCTTCACGCTTGCCTCATCCGACGACACGCGTTTCGGCGGATCGGGTTCCTTCCCCTCGGTCTTCGGGGACTTCTCACCATCGGACATGCTCTCACGAATGACATCCAATGTAGCGATAAATTCGTTGAGGGACACGGAGGCTGGGTAGTTGGTTGAGACAGGCAGCTTCACAACAGGCTTATCTTTGTTTCCAGGTCGTAGAAGAGCAGGCCCACTGATCCTGTGAACTTTGTCATCAGGCGTGAACAGCGTTATATACTTGTGGTTTGGGCGGGAGAAATCGATCCGAGGACCCAAGCAGGTGGAGTCTTGGAACACCAATACTGTGCCAATGTCCGGTAGGTTAGTCATCCGATACCCCTCTCGATTAGAAACCCAACTGCACGTGAAAGCAGAGCGATTGTTGAAAAGGGAAATGGAGCCCATGTGACCCTCGCTGCCAGGTACGAATATCATCGGGTTGACATGACGGGTGGTGCAGAGGTAGTTGGCTAAATTGGCGAAAATGTCTTTTGTGTGTCGCGGCACTTTCAAAGAGATGGTGGTGGATGGCGATCCATCCGCAACACGGGGTGGAGCATTGGGAGCTGCATGCACAGCTTCGGTATCAGAGAAATCCGATGATGAGTCCTCGTAGTCGGCAGCTCCTACAATTATCCATTCACAGTGAGGCAAGCATAAAGAAGTTTACCGAACATAAGTAGGTTTACAATGCAGAAGGCTGTGCAATACCTTGAATGCTTCTATAACTTCCTTTGTGAGGTGGATTTGCGCCACTCGGATCTCCCTTAGCAGCCTACAAAAGCAGAATCACACGATTGCAAATGAATAAATATGCAATGCTTTCTATAAATGCTTGATATGAAGCGGCATGATGGAGAGGTTTATAGATTAAATGCAATGCCATTGAATTCCGTCACAGATTTGGCATCGGAGGAACTGAATTGATGCTAAAACTATGCTTAACTATGAAGAGCATTCACCTTGCAAGCGAATATGCGACGAGCGGAAGATGGATAAATGCCTGGTCCTGACGACATCATTCGTGTTCCACAAAGAAGGAATGGCACACGCAAAGCAGACTTCACGTTGTGGGACACGAGGAGAGGGAGCGAACAAGTAAGGTAGTGTAGTGAATCGGTGGTAGAGATGGAAAGAGACTGCCCTGACGGAGCAGCACACACGTCTGCAGTGGGCGAAGGCAAGCAGTGACGAAGGTGGAGCGTTGGTCGGTATATGTGTATATATATCCATGTATGGACAGCGGCGGTTGGGCGAACACATGTGTTAGGGGGCATCAACGCAACCCGATTGGATGTGAGTCGAACTCGACGTCAGAACGAATGTCCGGCACGACGTAGTTGGTAATGCGGTGCCACCTCGAGGTCACAACGTGATGTCGAGGTGTGGGGCAACTGGGAATGAGGGGGCGGCAGGGGAACTTGGAAAACTAATTCCAACCTTAAACTCGGTGTGTGACTAAATGAGTTGACGCCTCAGCGCAGTCGTTTGTGGTGTGTCGAATTGAGAGGGTCGCTGATACAGGAATGAGAGAGAGACTACTTGGAAGGTATTTTGGGTGGTGGATATGCGCTTTCAATATTAATTGTTTGCCCATGAGTTTAGGAGTAAGATTGTTTACCCCATGATACACGATAGCATCGGTGCTTTATTCGAGAAGCTGAATTCGCACCTCGTTGACGGCTGCAGTCACCGCTAAATCAGTCACCAGCTGATTGCAAGTGTTAGAGTGGAATTGTGAATTTGACTGTTTCGTATTCCTCTCACAAGAGCGATTCCCAATGATGGACCCATAATGGGAACACAAGACTTCTCACGCTCGGCAACTTGAAGTGCACCAGTAAGATTTGTACATGTTCCGACACAACGTAAGCAGCCTCCTCTACCTAAACAATGGCATTCAGCCACCGTCAACTTACAATCAGGACTTTCGTACATGCTGCACAAACCACAACTCCATTTGCATCGACGGTTTCAGCTCATCGAATGACGGTGGCCTACATGCTGTCCGAATGGCCCCAGCTCGTGTCCGCCATCGTGCCCGCATGCTGGTGAACGCCTGATGAGCGATTTGTCTCTTTGGGTCGTAGTTAAATGCTGGTGCATGAAGGGACGCCTTATGATCAGCACTGCGAACAATTTGGTTAATGATGGTGGAACTCGAAGCATGAGCGAAGCAGACGGATGTGAATGCGTTTCAGTGGTGTCATGGACTCTGTCAGTTCGGAATCGGTTTCAGTCGGGTAGTGTGGATGGCCGAGTAAGTGATTTGCTCTCCATAGAGCGGCATCTTCTACTACACCATTTGAAGCAGCGGTGTCTCCTGAACTGCTACATTCTAACGAGTGATGCTGCCATTGTATATCTGCCACAACGCAACTACTGCATTCCTTTTGCTGCCTACTTGCTCTTTCAAACGGTGCAAGCTTGAAGTAGCCCTCTGGTAACTCGTGACTTAAAGCGACACAGTAATCAGCCTACTCTACTCAAACAGTGGCGTTCTGCCACTGTCAACCCATTTCAAGACCTCCGAGCACACTCCCGATCCACAATACAGACAGTGGTGGGAAGCCCGAAGTTGGTGAAGACACTCACACACTTTGTCCATTTCTGCGCACAGACTGCATTCAGTACGAATCAAGTGGACTGCGAAGTGCCGAGTCATGCACCCGTCACCGTCACCGTCAGCGTCCTACGATACTACCTCGGAGACTGACGACGACCGAACTGCGCTCAACCGAACGCGTAAATTGGCACTTATCCTCTCTGCCCCAATCCAAACAAACAGTCAAACCAATTGGCAATGCTACTACCACTCCCAAGATGGAAAGTAACTAGGGCCTTTGTGGACGCTTCTAATGATTCCTTCTGTCGGTGCATATGCTACTCATGGGAGAACTGACGACGGTCTCTGCAAGGAGGTCTGATTTATCGTCCATCTTCGCCAACTGGACTAATTCCGTGCGCTGCAGGAAGGGACACCAGACTTAAATCGCCTGGATCAGAATGTCGGGGAGTTGTCCGCCACACCGACATGCAAACAGAACATGTGTGAACTCGCAATACGCCCTCCACACCTCTGGCAGCTGAATGGCTCACCTGCGGTCATGTAGCTGGACCAGTGTAAACGGATAAAAACAGTGGCTTTGGTACGTAATGTTTGGGATGGAAGAGACCGTTTTTAAAGTGGCGCACGTGCTGCTCTAACAAACGTCGCCCCGTCCAGACCATGATTAACAAATCTGCCCAACAGTGCCTCAATGAAAATGAAATGTGGAACCAATTGGCAATGCATTCATTTAATGCAAACGGACAAAGGGAGATAGAGAGACAGCCATATGGGTGACACACAAGAGCTTCCGAAGGGAGAGGGTGAATAGGGGGAGTTGATAGGCAGATCTACTTCTCCGTCTTGGTAGACGACGATGAAGCTGGAAGGAGGGAGGAGGAATGCCGCCGAGTATGGGAGGTTTGAGTGGATGGAGTTGGAAAGCGTTCAGCTGACTCACTTGGGGATGAAAGCACGCAAATTAGGACTCAGTGACTGCCTACCTACCTTCCATCAGCATAGTGGGATTAGGTTGGGACTACTTGACCACTTAGGTTAATCCATCGGAGGATATGAGAGTAACCACCGTTGCGTGGGAATCTGTGCACGCAAAGTACTTGTGGGCACTAATGAATGACACTTACGCAAAGCGAGGTCGAGAAGTAGAGCAGGTGGTCGAGTTGGATGGGGTGGGGAAAGCATTAACTTCTCCGACGACAGTTAGGGACATTTGACACAAAGTAGCTATGAGAGCGAACTGGAGGTAGCTGTGGGTGATGCTAGTGTTTGTCCAGTGATTACCGGATAAAGTGGAGGCACGAAGATGAGCAAAGTGGGAAGGCGTCGATACGATCATGACGACATAACTGACCTCTGAGCTAGTCTTGCTCTGCATCCACAACCTCGAATTCTGACGATCCACGAGACGTGTCCGAATCTATTGGTTCACGGCAGCTGGATGTGGGCACATCGGCGTCATGGTCCTAGACATGCAACCAAAGCAATAAATGTACAACCACTCAACGAGGCTTCCACCACCGAATGCGACTGCAGGTGACAGGTGTTGGGGTGCCACTGATGAAGCATTGCCTCAAGCTACTCAAAGCCAGACCCTATTGATATCCTCGTAGCAAACAGTCGGTTCGGCTAGATTGGGGTGCAGCAAAGTGAACATGTTCTTTTCTCGGACTGGTGGGCACTTACCGATTGCTCTGTGCACAGTGTCAGCCATGCATTGGTCTGACGGTGGGGAAGATTACTCATCATGGGAAAGACCATTGAGGTGGAGCCTCGACGGCCTTAAGTACTGAAGCAGTGGGATAATAAGGAGGAAAGGAAATGCAAGTGCAAGCATAGCACAGGCCACTAACTGCGCATTTCCGTTGGGTCTGATTTGGTGGTGTGTGCCCCGACCCTGGTGTCAGCGTTCCTACTGCCTTGGCAATGCCCGTCAGCACTGGCTGGATTACTCCATCGTGTTTCAAGGAAGGTGGGGAATCCACGATCACGTCTTCCGGTAACTTAATCACCTATGAACAGGAAGATGGGTTCGAAGTAGTGGTGAAGAAACCATCCTGCGTGCGGTGCTGCCTTGGAAGCACCGACTTGTTCATGCTCATTCCGTGCCTCACATGTGCAGAAAATTAATGACGTGCCTTCTCACTATAGCTAGCCAGCTAGTTAGTTAGATATCTAGCTAGTTAGCTAGCTATCTAGCGTGAACAATGTGCTGCTGACACTGGAATTGAAGTCCGAACTCGGAAGAAGAGTGACTTAGCTGGAAGTGGCTTACCCGAAATCGTGATGTAGTTGGTGAGGGGCATTCGGGTGCGATATCTTCCTCATATTCATCCATCTAGTGTGCAAAGGAGAAAGTAGTAGCATGAAGGATGACGGCAGTGGTGGTGAAATGAGTGGCGCTTCGGTAGAAGTGCGCACTGACGGGAAGAATTCGAGGAGGCATGATCGCATATAAGGCCACAACTATTCCCCTTTCCAATACAAAGAACTACGGGCTACAGTACTTGGACGGGGCAAACTGGTCAGCAGCGTGGTTATGGAAATAGGGCGTTCCTCTAAGGTAGGAAGCTAATCATCATACCTGCTCGAGCAGTAAAGCTGGTTGTGAGGGGTGGTGAGGAGTTGATGAGGCCTGCCCTGTCAACGCAGCAGTAGGCGTCCCACGAGGTGGGGGAGTTGGTTGGACGTTACGATGTTCTACGGCAGGCGGCAGTGCCTAGATAATGTTTGACTATGCATTTGAGGATGCCAACGTAAGACGAAGAACAAAGTTGAGGGTGTCGGCTACGTGTAAACAAAATGGTCGGCTAAGTTACTAGGTAGTGGAGATGGTGCCCTCTCGAGCCGAGGCAAAACAAACTCACTACAAGGTTTGGCTGACAGAGAGTTGGCTGCGGTAGCAGTTCTCCTTGACCAGTTGATACGGTGGGCAAAGTGACGGCGCCTCTGATTGAGCCCAGTTGTTTGCTTCCCTTACTCTGCATTGACCAGCCTATTTGTCGCGAGATGGCATTCATCGGGTTCCCGTGGGGCATAGCAGCTCTATTCACACCGAAATGAATAGGAAAGTCGGTAGGAATGTGCGACGAAGGCAGTATGATGGAAGCCAAATTCGACACTGCTGCCTTCGGACTAGACAAGCTTTCGCGAAGAGTCATCACAAGTGATACCAAGTCATCAAAATTTGTAGGAGCCGATGGCACTTGTGGTAGGGGAAGTGGCAGCAGGGGCATAGCCAGATTTTTGGGCTGCGCAATGGTGAGATTCTGAATGCTTGCCAACCTGGTCGTGGGTGTGATGGCAAGCAATCCACTTCTAGGTGGACAATAAAGAGTTATGTGTGGACCCATAGAGTTTCCTCCCTGTACGACAACATAATTTTTGTAATCAGGCAAGAAGTAAAGACCGAATCCGCCGTCATGTCCATCCCAAGAGCACAGGAATGATGGGTGACCGGACAAGGCGAGAAGATTACCACCATGCTTAGGGCTGCTAGGCAGTATGATGAAGGGGTCGGTGGCGTTCTCTTCGCATAAATACCTCGCCAGCCAACAGATGAGTGACAATGCGTGGGCAGGTATTGTCACTTCCATGAATACTGCATCTAGTGAAGCACACGTGTCCTTCCAAGGAGGTGTGAGTAGAGCTGGAGAGCAAAAGGAGCAGGAGGTGAGAGAAGGCAGTGTTGAGAGGTCGGTGAAACAATGGTCACAGCATCTTACATGTGCTGCCTTCCATGCCGAATCTCGGTGGCACTATAACGCTACCAGTGACCTCGAGTAAGTCGTTCGAGCAGCATGGGTAGAAGCAGAAGTCTTGATTGAATGGCACTGATTTGGTGGGCTTTTGCAAAGCCTGCAGTAGACCCACCACGCATAGCCTCATTGAGTCGATCGCCTCGTCACGCATGCGGGGCAAGCCACAGCTTGTGACCTACCAAAGTGAACCAGTGGTGGCACGGTGATGGACAAAACGAAGTGGACTGCTGCTTTCCTACCCAATATGACTGAGTGGACTTGTGAGAAGCACAGTGTTATGTGGGGTGTGGTGTGGTGTGGTGTGGTGTGGTGGGGTGGGGTGGGGTGGGGTGGGGTGGGGAGGTGAGGAGGAAAGCGTGGGAATCTTACCGTTGCCAGATCACTGTAGAGTAGATGGAGATCAGAACAAAACGTGAGCGTCCAGAGGGCGGTCTCGGGATTGTAGAAGTCGGGCACTTTGACAACGAACGTTGCCCGTATCACTCCACACTTTCTTCGCTCGGTGTGTGACACACTGATAGTGTGCTCTTTCTGTGGCAGTTGTTGATGTCGCCGTTGCCGTGTCAGCACAGACGATACGACTACATTGATATGCTTGCGAGCCTCAGGCTAAAATGATGACGAGAGTTGGTAGCCACGACACGGTTGTGGCAAACATGAGTGGTAAATCATGTTAACTGCCAGCAGCCTTAATCAATGGCATGAATGAGAACTCATGGAGCACAGCTCCAACGGAGCTTTGAAAAGGACTTTGTGAACGCTGCCAAAGGGATCCAAAGGGGCTGTGAAATGGTCAATAGCGGAGCATGCTTCCAGGTGTGCTCCTGTTATGGAGAACGAATAAGTATTCCAAGAGGCGCCAGCACCACCTGCATGGCACTGGGCCAACTAAACTCAAGTGACCAAACAAAAGGCAAGAGAGATTGCGAAACTGCACGAACAACCAAGCCATGCAGTCACGTCAGGTGGCAGGATGCTAAGCGTGGAATTACTAGTCATGCAATGTGACACGTGAGCAACTTGAGCAATCTCTACTTGACATTCTGCACCACTGAAAAGATGTAGCACATTCCTTCGGTCTGTGTGACGTGGCAAAGCCGTTGGGGATAGAACCACGAATGAATGACCACAGCACTTCATACTACTACACACACCGTGGCTGCGTCAGTGGGTGATCAAGAACGGAAAGGTGATGAGACTTGCAAAACGAATGCCATGGAAATAGCATGAAATCTGTTGAAATGCTTCTTGCACAGTAGAGCAGGGCGTGACTTACAGAACCACAATACGAGCAATAGGAGGAGATGATTTTGGAATCAGACGATGCCGACGACATGGTTCGTGTAGTACAAAGAAGGGATTGTACGTGTGAGTTGGACTTATAGCTGTGGGGCACAAGAGAGGAATAGTAGAAATAGGCTGATCTACAAAGTGGGTAGTAGGAACTGGAGACTAACCGAATGAGTTGAGAAACGAGATTGTTCTGACGGAGCAGCACACACGATAGATGTGAGCGAAAGCGAGCAGTGACGGAGGTGGAGCGTTGGTCGGTAGATATATGTAGACAGCGGCAGCTGTGACGACCTCATGAATGAGGGGGCGCATCGTCGCCACCCAGCCATCCGATTGGTCGTGAGTCAAACACACCACAACGGAGTTCGTGATGTGGTGTCACCTCGAGGTCACAACGTGATGTCGAGGTGTGGGGCAACTGGGAATGAGGGGGCGGCAGGGGAACTTGGAAAACTAATTCCAACCTTAAACTCGGTGTGTGACTAAATGAGTTGACGCCTCAGCGCAGTCGTTTGTGGTGTGTCGAATTGAGAGGGTCGCTGATACAGGAATGAGAGAGAGACTACTTGGAAGGTATTTTGGGTGGTGGATATGCGCTTTCAATATTAATTGTTTGCCCATGAGTTTAGGAGTAAGATTGTTTACCCCATGATACACGATAGCATCGGTGCTTTATTCGAGAAGCTGAATTCGCACCTCGTTGACGGCTGCAGTCACCGCTAAATCAGTCACCAGCTGATTGCAAGTGTTAGAGTGGAATTGTGAATTTGACTGTTTCGTATTCCTCTCACAAGAGCGATTCCCAATGATGGACCCATAATGGGAACACAAGACTTCTCACGCTCGGCAACTTGAAGTGCACCAGTAAGATTTGTACATGTTCCGACACAACGTAAGCAGCCTCCTCTACCTAAACAATGGCATTCAGCCACCGTCAACTTACAATCAGGACTTTCGTACATGCTGCACAAACCACAACTCCATTTGCATCGACGGTTTCAGCTCATCGAATGACGGTGGCCTACATGCTGTCCGAATGGCCCCAGCTCGTGTCCGCCATCGTGCCCGCATGCTGGTGAACGCCTGATGAGCGATTTGTCTCTTTGGGTCGTAGTTAAATGCTGGTGCATGAAGGGACGCCTTATGATCAGCACTGCGAACAATTTGGTTAATGATGGTGGAACTCGAAGCATGAGCGAAGCAGACGGATGTGAATGCGTTTCAGTGGTGTCATGGACTCTGTCAGTTCGGAATCGGTTTCAGTCGGGTAGTGTGGATGGCCGAGTAAGTGATTTGCTCTCCATAGAGCGGCATCTTCTACTACACCATTTGAAGCAGCGGTGTCTCCTGAACTGCTACATTCTAACGAGTGATGCTGCCATTGTATATCTGCCACAACGCAACTACTGCATTCCTTTTGCTGCCTACTTGCTCTTTCAAACGGTGCAAGCTTGAAGTAGCCCTCTGGTAACTCGTGACTTAAAGCGACACAGTAATCAGCCTACTCTACTCAAACAGTGGCGTTCTGCCACTGTCAACCCATTTCAAGACCTCCGAGCACACTCCCGATCCACAATACAGACAGTGGTGGGAAGCCCGAAGTTGGTGAAGACACTCACACACTTTGTCCATTTCTGCGCACAGACTGCATTCAGTACGAATCAAGTGGACTGCGAAGTGCCGAGTCATGCACCCGTCACCGTCACCGTCAGCGTCCTACGATACTACCTCGGAGACTGACGACGACCGAACTGCGCTCAACCGAACGCGTAAATTGGCACTTATCCTCTCTGCCCCAATCCAAACAAACGGTCGAACCAATTGGCAATGCATTCATTAAATGCAAACGGACAAAGGGAGATAGAGAGACATCCATTTCGGTGAAACGCAACAGCTCCTGAAGGGAGAGGGTAAATAGCAGGAGTCGATAGGCAGATCTACTTCTCCGTCCTGGTAGACGACGTTGAAGTTGGAAGGAGGGAGGAGGAATGCCACCGAGTATGGGATGTTTGAGTGGATGCAGCTGGAAAACGTTCAGCTGATTCTCTTTGAAAGAAAATCATGCCATATTGGGAGTTGGAAGTTGCCAGCAAAATTTTGATCGGTATAGTGCGATCGCATGAAGATTAATTGCAACGCAGGTTAATCTATCCTCTTGAAGTGCAAGTGACCGTCGTTGCGTGTACCTCTGCGCACGGAAAGTACGTGTGGGCAAGTAATCAGCCACTAGGTGCTGAGTGGTACACGTGCTGCTCTAACAACCGTCGTCCTGTCTCGGCCATGAATAACCAATGTCAGCAGTGCATCAATCAAAATAAATTGCGGAACCAATTGGCAATGCATACATTTAATGCAAATAAACAAAGGGAGATAGAGAGACAGCCATTTCAGTGAAACACTAGAGCATTTGGAGGGCTAGAGCTAAATAGCAGAAGTTGATAGGCAGAACTACTTCTCCGTCTTCGTAGACGACAATGAAGTTTGAAGAAGGGAGGAGGAACGCCGCCGAGTGTAGGATGTTTGAGACGATGCACTTGGACACTGAGGCCTTACAGATGGTATCAAAGTAGGACCAGGAGGTATGTGCGGCCCTTCCCCGATAGTCTCCTTATGCATCGTCACCCTCTCACTTTCCGTTCGTCTTACAGGCTGCGTAATTGTAAACAAGTTATATGGCTGTCTCACACTCCTCACACGTATTACGTCTTCACAAAGTGTCTCACTTTGGCATTGACATTAAACCTATACTGCATGGTTACGTGGCTGACTGCTGATTATAGCATAGCAATGTGCCAGTGAGCTTGCATTGAAGTGAGGATGTGTGGCAAGTACGTATTGGTGTGCGAAGCTCAAGCTAAGAAGAAATGTATCTACTCACCCTCTGTTGCATTCCTACGTCTGGCTCGCTTTCAACAATGGGCGAATGAAGGCGTTGATGATGAATAGTTTGTCGTCGAACAACCTTACAGTGAAAGAAGTGTAAATGAATGCTCATAGCATGCACAGTCACAATGGCACGAAAACAATCCCACCGCCTCCTCCTGTGAGTGACGCTGTGCAAACTGAAAGGGTACTCAACATCATAAAGGACCTTGAGGACGGAGCCTACATAGCATGAACCACTGAAGCAATACGAATGCAGGGAGGAAAGAAAGTGGGACAAAAGCACAATAGAGGTCACTAACTGTGGGTTTCAATTGGGTCAGATTTATTGGTGTATGTCCAGACGCTGACGTCGGTGTTGCTTCCGTGGTTGGAATCCCTGTCGGTGCTGCAGAGGGCACCTCACTAGATGCTACAGCGGATGCGGAATCCATGGCCTTGTCTTCTGTGGAGTCAGGATACAGTCCCCAATTCGTCGCCCTCTCACTTTCCGGCAGTCTAATCACCTACCAACAGAAAGTGGATGTCATACATTTTGGTTGAGAGGAAGAAAACTGTCCTTCATTCGATGCCCCTTTCGCAACATCGACCGATTCATGTTCACTCCGTTCATTAAAGTTGGTGAATCTTCTCCATGTGTTTTCTCATTGTCTGCCTGCCAGATGGCTGATCGGTTCCCAACCCAATGATCTGACCAGCAAGCTCAGTTGCTTCAAGTATAAGAATGTGGTGCTAGCGATCAAAGCAAAAACACCCAGGACTTACTCGAAATCGTGATGTAGCAGTGGAGGGGCATTTAGGTGCGATATTTTCTTCATACTCATCCATCTAGTGTAGAAAGAAGAAAGTAATAGCATGAAGGAGGACGGCAGTGGTGGTGAAATGAATGGCGCTTCGGTAGAAGTGCGCACTGACGGGAAGAATTCGAGGAGGCATGATCGCATATAAGGCCACAACTATTCCCCTTTCCAATACAAAGAACTACGGGCTACAGTACTTGGACGGGGCAAACTGGTCAGCAGCGTGGTTATGGAAATAGGGCGTTCCTCTAAGGTAGGAAGCTAATCATCATACCTGCTCGAGCAGTAAAGCTGGTTGTGAGGGGTGGTGAGGAGTTGATGAGGCCTGCCCTGTCAACGCAGCAGTAGGCGTCCCACGAGGTGGGGGAGTTGGTTGGACGTTACGATGTTCTACGGCAGGCGGCAGTGCCTAGATAATGTTTGACTATGCATTTGAGGATGCCAACGTAAGACGAAGAACAAAGTTGAGGGTGTCGTCTACGTGTGACCAAAATGGTCGGCTAAGTTACTAGGTAGTGGAGATGGTGCCCTCTCGAGCCGAGGCAAAACAAACTCACTACAAGGTTTGGCTGACAGAGAGTTGGCTGCGGTAGCAGTTCTCCTTGACCAGTTGATACGGTGGGCAAAGTGACGGCGCCTCTGATTGAGCCCAGTTGTTTGCTTCCCTTACTCTGCATTGACCAGCCTATTTGTCGCGAGATGGCATTCATCGGGTTCCCGTGGGGCATAGCAGCTCTATTCACACCGAAATGAATAGGAAAGTCGGTAGGAATGTGCGACGAAGGCAGTATGATGGAAGCCAAATTCGACACTGCTGCCTTCGGACTAGACAAGCTTTCGCGAAGAGTCATCACAAGTGATACCAAGTCATCAAAATTTGTAGGAGCCGATGGCACTTGTGGTAGGGGAAGTGGCAGCAGGGGCATAGCCAGATTTTTGGGCTGCGCAATGGTGAGATTCTGAATGCTTGCCACCACGGTCGTGGGTGTGATGGCAAGCAATCCACTTCTAGGTGGACAATAAAGAGTTATGTGTGGACCCATAGAGTTTCCTCCCTGTACGACAACATAATTTTTGTAATCAGGCAAGAAGTAAAGACCGAATCCACCGTCAAGTCCATCCCAATAACACAGGAATGATGGGTGACCGGACAAGGCGAGAAGATTACCACCATGCTTGGGGCTGCTAGGCAGTATGATGAAGGGATCGGTGGCGTTCTCTTCGCATAAATACCTCGCCAGCCAACAGATGAGTGACAATGCGTGGGCAGGTATTGTCACTTCCATGAATACTGCATCTAGTGAAGCACACGTGTCCTTCCAAGGAGGTGTGAGTAGAGCTGGAGAGCAAAAGGAGCAGGAGGTGAGAGAAGGCAGTGTTGAGAGGTCGGTGAAACAATGGTCACAGCATCTTACATGTGCTGCCTTCCATGCCGAATCTCGGTGGCACTATAACGCTACCAGTGACCTCGAGTAAGTCGTTCGAGCAGCATGGGTAGAAGCAGAAGTCTTGATTGAATGGCACTGATTTGGTGGGCTTTTGCAAAGCCTGCAGTAGACCCACCACGCATAGCCTCATTGAGTCGATCGCCTCGTCACGCATGCGGGGCAAGCCACAGCTTGTGACCTACCAAAGTGAACCAGTGGTGGCACGGTGATGGACAAAACGAAGTGGACTGCTGCTTTCCTACCCAATATGACTGAGTGGACTTGTGAGAAGCACAGTGTTATGTGGGGTGTGGTGTGGTGTGGTGGGGTGGGGTGGGGAGGTGAGGAGGAAAGCGTGGGAATCTTACCGTTGCCAGATCACTGTAGAGTAGATGGAGATCAGAACAAAACGTGAGCGTCCAGAGGGCGGTCTCGGGATTGTAGAAGTCGGGCACTTTGACAACGAACGTTGCCCGTATCACTCCACACTTTCTTCGCTCGGTGTGTGACACACTGATAGTGTGCTCTTTCTGTGGCAGTTGTTGATGTCGCCGTTGCCGTGTCAGTACAGACGATACAACCGCCTTGTTGTGTTTTCTAGCCTCTGGCTAATAAATGACGAGGGTTAGTAAGCATGCAGTGTCTTACAAAAGCTGGCAAGCTTGATAGCAACCTTGATTGCATAAAAGAGAAGTCCTAGAGCATGGTTCTAGGTAAGCTGCAAAAGTCCTTTATAAATGGACTAAGGTGGATCAGAAATACTTCTTTGAGAATAGGAACCTGGTAGAATCACCAATGAATAACCACAGGGCCCTATCCTACAAGACACACCGTAGCTGCGTCAGTGGGTGAACAAAAGCGGGAAGGTGATGTGACTTGCAAAACGAATGCCATGAAAATCACACAAAATCTATTAAAATGCTTTTCGCATAGTAGAGCAGGCCATAACTTACAGAATCACAATACGAGCAGGTTGATTCAGACGATTCTGACGACATGCTTAGTATTCTACAAAGAAGAAAAATGCACATGTGATTTGGACTTATAGCCTAGCCTAGTAAATCAGTAGAAGGAGTCGAGGATAAACCGTTCAGAGGGAGTTGCACACACCGTAGAGTAGGCAAAAGGAAAAATAGTGACAGAAGTGGAGTATTGGTCAGTATATATAGACAGCAGCAGCTGCGTCGAACACATGTTAGGGAGGAGCATAGATCCAACTTGAGTAGATGAATCAAACTTGATAAATGAGCGAATGTCAGATACGATTGAAGTTCGTGATGCGATTGCAAACTTGAGTTTAAGTAAGTTTACGAGAACTAAAAGAACTTATAAGAGGTAATTCGGAAACCGAATTTTGGCTTTTAATTCAAGATATCCATTACAACTACAATGAGTAGATAAATCAATCAACCACGCTGCGAATTAAAAGGGCCGCTGACACATGGAAATGGGAGAGAGACTTCCTACTAGTCATTCCTCGTAGTGTCCATGAGGATGGGAAAATTAATGCCTTCGCGATTATGCACAAGGGTTAAGATGGTTCATTTTAAAAGCCAATCTCACACCTCTTTGACATCTCCAATCACTACTACAGCAGTTGCGATGTGATTGCAAGTATCAGAGTGGCATTTTGGATTTGGAGAGATTCTTGTGGATCTCGAATGAGCGGTTCCTCGATGATGGGCTTTAATTTCGATCAGAAGATGCGCAGTCATTTAAGGTGTGGCTGTCTTGAATGTGTGGAGTGGAGTGGCGTAGAGTAGAGTAGAGTAGAGTAGAGTAGGGCATTGGTCAAAGACCAGTCCACCTGGCTAGGCTGCGATGGTGCGGAATTATGGCTATGCCTGTAATGCTCTCTTTGTTCGTTCTGACTGTCGGTTGCGGTCTCCGTCTCGGTTACTTGGATGGCCACATTATCCTATCTGAATTGGCCGGTGTCCGGGCCATGCCAGCAGCACCACTCCCTCGACCTGTTCAACGTGTGCGTTCTGCCCTGGTATTATGTCTCCTTTCGCCTTCTAGGAAGTCTCGGCACGCTACAATCCCTTTATCAAAGCCGAGAGTTACACCACCCCTCTCCCCTTCTTGACGCTGTCCCTAACGCTCCCCTCGGTCGACCGCCCCACCCCCCCCCCTCTATCACCCACAACAAAGGAATCCGCATCGTGCAGCTGGAGCTGGAGTTGTGTCCTTGTGAAAACCGCACTGAGGTTAATGCGAGTAGGCTGCATATCAGATGTAGCTGTGGCTTATCGCAGAGACCACCGGACTACAGACAGTGACATAGCGAAGGACCAGATTGAGCACAGTTTCGTGGGACTAGCGTCTCTTCGTCTCTTCCTCTCACCATGTTTTCTCATTCACTTCGCTGATGCACCTTCGGTGGGTGTATTCTGCTCACATATTGTGCATTCGCCTGCTATGCTGGTGGTAGCGGAAGGCAAATCTGGCATGACCGAACGCCTGTACTAATTCCTACTGCTGGGTGCATATGCTGCACATGAGACAACTGATGACGATCCACACAGGGAGGTGAGAATTTAATGTCTAACTTCGCCAACTACCCCGGTTTCGCGTTCTGCAGGAGGGCCATAAACGGATGAGGGGACACTGGGTGTAGATCACCTAGATTAATTTGTCACGGAGTTGTCCGACATACCCGCATGCATGCATAACACGCGTGAACTCGCGACACCCCTTCCACATCGCTGCCAGCTGAATGCTGAGGTCATCCGCCTGAACACGTGTAAATGGATAAAAAAACATGGTGTTGGTGTGTGATGATTGAGAATTAACATGCTGTTTTTGGTGGTTGTACTCGGATCTGAGCCGGCAACAGCCATCACGTCCTGCTCTAACAATTGCTGTCCGGTCCACACCATGAATAACATGCCTGCCACACAAACCCTGATAAAATGCGATCACGTTCGCACCAATTTGTATTTTGGAACACTGAAATGTCTGACCGAGTTAAACAAGAGCAGAGAACAAGGCATAGCGTTTTGGGAAGAGGGCTTATAGAGTCGAGACTTGATGTGGCAGTCGTGGTGGCAAGTGGGGAATTGGGAGGAAGAACAGAATGCACGCTTGTTTGCACACTGAATCAGCTGAACGACTTCATGTTGGCCGAAGTGAGGAGAGCACTGAAAAGGTAAACGAAGTTTGTGTGAGTGCTGTGAGATTAGCACATTGGAGGTGGAGCGCGGCACAGACGTGACTGTGGGCTGACTGGTTGTTTGGATGTACGCAACTCCCTCAACCAGTTGAGCAATACTAGTACTACGCACTGCAAACAATAACAAGACTGGGGTCCTTTGACACAAAGTAGCTATAACAGCCAATTCGAGATAGTTGTGTGTGATGTTAGTGTTTGTACAGTAATTACCAGATCAACTGAAGGCACGAAGGTTGGCGAAATGGGAAGGCGTCGGTACCACCGTTACGACATAACTTACCTCTGAGCTAGTCTTCCTCTGCATCCGTAACGCCAAGGGCAGTGGACTCACGAGGCGTGCCTAGTTTTATTGTTTTACCCAACTTGGGTGTCTTCGCCTTGCCACTATGGTCCTAGACATGCAACCAAAGCAATAAATGTACAACCACTCAACGAGGCTTCCACCACCGAATGCGACTGCAGGTGACAGGTGTTGGGGTGCCACCGATTAGGCATTGCCTCAAGCTACTCAAAGCCAGACCCTATTAATGTCCTCGTAGCAAACAGTTGGTTCGGCTAGATTGAGGTGCAGCAAAGGGACTGGTGGGCACTTACCGATTGCTCTATGCACAGTGCCAACTATGCATTGGTACGACGGTTAGGCAAATTTAGGAGCAGTTCTAAATGATAGCACCTATCGCCACTAACTGACAAATGGAGAGCGAATGCAAACACACCACTTTGTCCTTCACGCTTGCCTCATCCGACGACACGCGTTTCGGCGGATCGGGTTCCTTCCCCTCGGTCTTCGGGGACTTCTCACCATCGGACATGCTCTCACGAATGACATCCAATGTAGCGATAAATTCGTTGAGGGACACGGAGGCTGGGTAGTTGGTTGAGACAGGCAGCTTCACAACAGGCTTATCTTTGTTTCCAGGTCGTAGAAGAGCAGGCCCACTGATCCTGTGAACTTTGTCATCAGGCGTGAACAGCGTTATATACTTGTGGTTTGGGCGGGAGAAATCGATCCGAGGACCCAAGCAGGTGGAGTCTTGGAACACCAATACTGTGCCAATGTCCGGTAGGTTAGTCATCCGATACCCCTCTCGATTAGAAACCCAACTGCACGTGAAAGCAGAGCGATTGTTGAAAAGGGAAATGGAGCCCATGTGACCCTCGCTGCCAGGTACGAATATCATCGGGTTGACATGACGGGTGGTGCAGAGGTAGTTGGCTAAATTGGCGAAAATGTCTTTTGTGTGTCGCGGCACTTTCAAAGAGATGGTGGTGGATGGCGATCCATCCGCAACACGGGGTGGAGCATTGGGAGCTGCATGCACAGCTTCGGTATCAGAGAAATCCGATGATGAGTCCTCGTAGTCGGCAGCTCCTACAATTATCCATTCACAGTGAGGCAAGCATAAAGAAGTTTACCGAACATAAGTAGGTTTACAATGCAGAAGGCTGTGCAGTACCTTCAATTATTTTATCGATTCTCTTTTGAGATGACTCCGTGGAACTCGGATCGTTCTTAGCATCCTACAAATTCGGAAAACACCATTTTGCATGAAACGTGTTACATCGTCAAAATGTCAAATATGAGGCAGCACAATGTGAAGGGCTCTGGGTGGGGTCGGCTTGATGGGTGTGAAAAGCTGACGAAAGATTGATCGCAATTGCTATTAATACTATGTTTAATCGTAAAGAGCTTTCACCTTGGTAGTGGACATGCGACGAACGGAAGACCGTTTAATGCCTGATCCTGACGACATGGTTCGTGTTCTACAAGGAAAGAGTCGCACACGCAAAGTAGACACAGAGTTATAGGAGTGGAAGCGAGAAAGTGTACAGCTGGTGTGGTGTACTGAAACGGTAGTAGGGAGGAGGCAGCACACACCTATGGAATCGGCGAGACCGAAAATTGACGGAGGTGGAGCCTTGGTCAGTATATATAGGCAGCTGCAGCCACGACAAACACGTATTGGAGGAGAATCGGCTAAACGTGAGTGGATGTGAGTTAAGCTCGATGAATGAGCGAATTTCGGATGTGACTGAGTTTGTGGTGTGTTTGCAACCTTGAGGTTGCAAGGTGATGATGAGGACTAGGAAAACCAAGAGGAGAGAACTTGGAAAATCAATTTCATCTTTGATTTTGAAGTGTAGCTAAATGATTTCAATGCCTATTGTAGTTTTATGTTGTATTTTGTTTGAAAAGTTTTCCTTGCGCATAGGAATGGGAGAGAGACTACTTACATCGGGTTAAGACCAACAGTCTTTATCCGATGATGCACAATAGCTAAGATGCTTTATTTGAAAAGCCGAATTTAGACCTCTTAAACGTCTCCAACCATTGCTAGAGCAGTAAGGATCTGATTGCATGAAACAGAGTGGCAGTTTGGATTGGTTAATTCCTTGTGGTTCTTAAAGGATCGATTCTCTAATTACCGGTTCACCCACCGATCATCAGACTTATAACCTTTTGTGGCTTAAATCGTACTCTTTCTTAAATCGTGCTCTTTTTCCGATGCAGTAAGCAGCCCGCTACCTAAACATTGGCAATCAGCCCTTGTCCAACTATAATCAAAATTTTCGTACACGCTGCCAAACCACAATGCAGACAGTGGTGGTAAGCCTGGATTCTGTGAGGACTTTTACACTCTTCCTTATTTCTCCCCCAAGTCGGTTTTGATGATGCCTTGAAGGCTGACATTTGTCGAACAGCGGTGAAACCAAACGCGTAAAATGGGATTTGTTTTCTCTGCCTTAATCTGAATAAATCGTGGAACCAATTCGCAATGATTTTATTTTATGTAAATGGACAAAGGGAGATCGAGAGACAGCCATTTCGATGAAACAAGAGCTTTGGAAGGGAGAGGGGCGAATAGCAGGAGTTGATAGGCAGAACTACTTCCCCTCTTGGTAGACGACGATGAAGTTGGAAGGAGAGAGGAGGAATGCCACCGAGTATGGGAGATTTGAGTGGATGCAGTTGGAAAACGTTCAGCTGATTTTACCTGGGCATGGAAGCACTCGAATTAGAAATCAGTGACCGCTTACCTACTTTCCATCAGCGATTTTCTGGACATGAAAGTAAACATCGTTGCGCGGAAGTCTGCGCACGAAAAGTACTTGTGGGCACTAAGGAATGCCACTCACGGATTGCGAGGTCGAGAGGGAGAATAGGTGTTCGAGTGGGATAGGATGGGGAATACGTTCACTTCTCCGAAGACGATTAGTGCCTATCTCACGTCTCGTCTCCTCTAAATTTATGAACACAGGTGGAAAGAAATGAGGTGGTTGTACGAAGTAGTTGGATTACTGAAAAGACGTTAAGCCAATATTTCTACAGTAAGCAAAATGAGGGACCAAGTGAAACGTACAGCGTATAATGGCGGGAATGCACACCCAGGCTTTAGCGATGGCATCAAAGTAGGACCAGGTGTGTACGTCCCTTCCTCGATAGTCTCCTTATGCATCGTCACCCTCTCACTTTCCGTTCGTCTTACAGGCTGCGTAATTGTAAACAAGTTATATGGCTGTCTCACACTCCTCACACGTATTACGTCTTCACAAAGTGTCTCACTTTGGCATTGACATTAAACCTATACTGCATGGTTACGTGGCTGACTGCTGATTATAGCATAGCAATGTGCCAGTGAGCTTGCATTGAAGTGAGGATGTGTGGCAAGTACGTATTGGTGTGCGAAGCTCAAGCTAAGAAGAAATGTATCTACTCACCCTCTGTTGCATTCCTACGTCTGGCTCGCTTTCAACAATGGGCGAATGAAGGCGTTGATGATGAATAGTTTGTCGTCGAACAACCTTACAGTGAAAGAAGTGTAAATGAATGCTCATAGCATGCACAGTCACAATGGCACGAAAACAATCCCACCGCCTCCTCCTGTGAGTGACGCTGTGCAAACTGAAAGGGTACTCAACATCATAAAGGACCTTGAGGACGGAGCCTACATAGCATGAACCACTGAAGCAATACGAATGCAGGGAGGAAAGAAAGTGGGACAAAAGCACAATAGAGGTCACTAACTGTGGGTTTCAATTGGGTCAGATTTATTGGTGTATGTCCAGACGCTGACGTCGGTGTTGCTTCCGTGGTTGGAATCCCTGTCGGTGCTGCAGAGGGCACCTCACTAGATGCTACAGCGGATGCGGAATCCATGGCCTTGTCTTCTGTGGAGTCAGGATACAGTCCCCAATTCGTCGCCCTCTCACTTTCCGGCAGTCTAATCACCTACCAACAGAAAGTGGATGTCATACATTTTGGTTGAGAGGAAGAAAACTGTCCTTCATTCGATGCCCCTTTCGCAACATCGACCGATTCATGTTCACTCAGTTGCTTCAAGTATAAGAATGTGGTGCTAGCGATCAAAGCAAAAACACCCAGGACTTACTCGAAATCGTGATGTAGCAGTGGAGGAGCATTTAGGTGCGATATTTTCTTCATACTCATCCATCTAGTGTAGAAAGAAGAAAGTAATAGCATGAAGGAGGACGGCAGTGGTGGTGAAATGAGTGGCGCTTCGGTAGAAGTGCGCGCTGACGGGAAAAAAATTCGAGGAGGCATGGCCTCAAATATTTTCCTTTTCAATACAAAGAAGTACTTGGACGGGGCAAACTGGTCAGCAGCGTGGTTATGGAAATAGGGTGTTCCTCTAAGGTAGGAAGCTAATCATCATACCTGCTCGATTAGTAAAGCTGGTTGTGAGGATTCGTCGGGAATTGATGAGGTCTGCCCTGTCAACGCAGCAGTAGGCGTCCCACGAGGTGGGGGAGTTGGTTGGACGTTACGATGTTCTACGGCAGGCGGCAGTGCCTAGACAATGTTTAACTATGCATTTAATGATGCCAACGTAAGACGAAGAACAAAGTTGGGGGTGTCGGCTACGTGTGACCAAAATGGTCGGCTAAGTTACTGGGTAGTGGAGGTGGTACCCTCTCGAGCCGAGGCAAAACAAACTCACTACAAGGTTTGGCTGACAGAGAGTTGGCTGCGGCAGCAGTTCTCCTTGACCAGTTGATACGGTGGGCAAAGTGACGGCGCCTCTGATTGAGCTCAGTTGTTTGCTCCCCTTACTCTGCACTGACCAGCCTATTTGTCGCGAGATGGCATTCATCGGGTTCCCGTGGGGCGTAGCAGCGCTATTCACACCGAATTGAATAGGAAAGTCGGTAGGAATGTGCGAAGGAGGGAGCATGATGGAAGCCATGTTCGGCATTGCTGCCCTCGGATCAGACAAGCTTTCGCGAAGAGTCATCACAAGTGATACCAAGTCATCAAAATTTGTAGGAGCCGATGGCACTTGTGGTAGGGGAAGTGGCAGCAGGGGCATGGCCAGATTTTTGGGCTGCGCAATGGTGAGATCCTGAATACTTGCCACCTCGGACGTGGGTGTGATGGCGAGCAATCCACTTCTGGGTGGACAATAGATAGTTATGTGTGGACCCATGTTGTTTCTTCCCTGTACGACAACATAATTTTTGAAATCCGGCAAGAAGTAAAGACCGAATCCGCAGTCAACTCCATCCCACGAGCACAGAAATGATGGATGATCAGGTAAGAAGAGAAGATGACCACCATGTGTCGGGCTGCTAGGCATTATGATGATAGGGTCAGTGCTGTCCTTTTTGCATAAATACATCGATAGCCGACAGATGAGTGTCAATGCGTGAGCAGGTATTGTCACTTCCATCATGTCTGCATCGATTGACCTTTCTACAGCCTTCCAAGGAGCTATGAGGTAGGTTTGAAAGAAAAGGAGCCGGTGAGACAACGTAATGTTGAGAGGTTGATGAAACAGTTGTCACAGTATCTTAAACGCTTTACCTTCTGTCCCGATGCCCGCTGGCACTTTATCGCTACCAATGATCTCAATCAACTCGACCGAGTAACATGGGTAGAAGGAGAAGTCTTGATTCAATGGTACTGATTTCGTGTCTTTTTGCAAAGCTTGCAGTAGACCCACCACGGATACCCTTACTGAGGTAGATGCCGCTTCACTCATTTCAGGGAAGCAACAGCTTGTAATCTAAGAGAATCAAGCAGTGATGCTATATAATAGACAAAATAAGACCTAACTCTTACCTCGTTTTTTAATATCATTAGCCGGTCTTGTGGGAATAACAGTATTATAATAGGAAGGAATTAGTGGAAGCCTTACCGTTGCCATATCATTTTCAACACGATGAAGATCACAGCAGAACGTGAGTATCCAGAACTCAGTCCTAGGATTGAGGAAATCGGGCATTTTGACAACAAAAGTGCCTCGTATAGTTCCACATTTTTCCCTCTCTATGTGTGATACGCTAATTGTATATTCTTTCTGTGGAAGTTGTTGACGTCGCCTTTCCCGTATCAATACAGAGGATACAACTGCTTTGTCATGTTTCCTGGCCTCGGGCTAAAAATGACGAGGGTTAATAATCATGATGCCTCGTGAATGCAAACAAGCTTGATAGTAGCTTTAATTGATTGCATAAATGCGAAGTCATCAGACGCAGTCCCATTCATCTACAAAAACGCCCTGTAAACTTAGCCAAAGTTATTCAACTATGTCATAAAATGGGTATTAATAACGCATCCCGACTGCTATGCGCATGTTATGGAAAAACCATATGGATTAAGACGGACTAAAAATGCTTTCATGTCACTCGGCCAATTAAAATGAAGGTTTTATAACCTCAGTGCATACAAAAGGAAGCAGAGGGTGCAATACTGCAGACACAAATATATGTGAGATGCTAGGATTCTCACCCGCCATATGGGGAAAAAAGTGCAAAGTACAAAGTCAAAGCGTTGAACTTTTAGTCATCTAAAGCAATAAATGTAGATGGACTCTACTTGACATTTTGTAGCACGATTGAAAGGCAGTGAGATTTCCACAGTAGCTGAGGATAGAATCACTCTGGTTGTGCCTCACACATTCAAAACTAATGAATTACCACGAAACTCGATACTACCACAACCACCATAGCTGCGTCAGTGAGTGAATAAAAAACGTAAACCTAATAAAACTTACGAATTGAATGCTATAAATATAACTTGGAATCTGTTAAAATTCCTCATGCATATTAGAGTAAAGCACAACTTACAGAAGCACAATACGAACAAGTGGAATTTATGCTTGATTCTAACCGCATGGTTCGTGTTCTACGAAGAAAGAATCGCACACGTAAAGTAGACCTATAGCCATGGGTTACAACAAAGGAAGTGAAGGAGTAGGCTAATGCAATGACACGGTAGTAGAAATGAGAAAATAGAGTGCTTTAAAGCAGCAGTACACACCTTTGAGGTCGACAAAATGGCGCAGTGACGGAGGTCGAGCGCCAATCCGCATATATAGGCAGCGGCAGCTGCGGTGAACACATGTTGTGGAGGAGCATCAATCCAACCTGAGTGGGTGTGAGTCAAACTCCACACCTAAACAGACGTCAGGCACAATAGAGTTCATGACAAGGGCTAATGCAACTTGGGTTACAAGCTCCACAATTAAAAATCGCAGCCCAATTTATTGATTTGATGCCACATTGTAGTTTTATGCAGTATCGCGTTATCAAGGATCGCTGACACATGGAAATGGGAGAGAGACTTCCTACTAGTCATTCCTCGTAGTGTCCATGAGGATGGGAAAATTAATGCCTTCGCGATTATGCACAAGGGTTAAGATGGTTCATTTTAAAAGCCAATTTCACACCTCTTTGACATCTCCAATCACTACTACAGCAGTTGCGATGTGATTGCAAGTATCAGAGTGGCATTTTGGATTTGGAGAGATTCTTGTGGATCTCGAATGAGCGGTTCCTCGATGATGGGCTTTAATTTCGATCAGAAGATGCGCAGTCATTTAAGGTGTGGCTGTCTTGAATGTGTGGAGTGGAGTGGCGTAGAGTAGAGTAGAGTAGAGTAGAGTCGAGTAGAGTAGAGTAGAGTAGAGTAGGGCATTGGTCAAAGACCAGTCCACCTGGCTAGGCTGCAATGGTGCGGAATTATGACTATGCCTGTAATGCTCTCTTTGTTCGTTCTGACTGTCGGTTGCGGTCTCCGTCTCGGTTACTTGGATGGCCACATTATCCTATCTGAATTGGCCGGTGTCCGGGCCATGCCAGCAGCACCACTCCCTCGACCTGTTCAACGTGTGCGTTCTGCCCTGGTATTATGTCTCCTTTCGCCTTCTAGGAAGTCTCGGCACGCTACAATCCCTTTATCAAAGCCGAGAGTTACACCACCCCTCTCCCCTTCTTGACGCTGTCCCTAACGCTCCCCTCGGTCGACCGCCCCACCCCCCCCCTCTATCACCCACAACAAAGGAATCCGCATCGTGCAGCTGGAGCTGGAGTTGTGTCCTTGTGAAAACCGCACTGAGGTTAATGCGAGTAGGCTGCATATCAGATGTAGCTGTGGCTTATCGCAGAGACCACCGGACTACAGACAGTGACATAGCGAAGGACCAGATTGAGCACAGTTTCGTGGGACTAGCGTCTCTTCGTCTCTTCCTCTCACCATGTTTTCTCATTCACTTCGCTGATGCACCTTCGGTGGGTGTATTCTGCTCACATATTGTGCATTCGCCTGCTATGCTGGTGGTAGCGGAAGGCAAATCTGGCATGACCGAACGCCTGTACTAATTCCTACTGCTGGGTGCATATGCTGCACATGAGACAACTGATGACGATCCACACAGGGAGGTGAGAATTTAATGTCTAACTTCGCCAACTACCCCGGTTTCGCGTTCTGCAGGAGGGCCATAAACGGATGAGGGGACACTGGGTGTAGATCACCTAGATTAATTTGTCACGGAGTTGTCCGACATACCCGCATGCATGCATAACACGCGTGAACTCGCGACACCCCTTCCACATCGCTGCCAGCTGAATGCTGAGGTCATCCGCCTGAACACGTGTAAATGGATAAAAAAACATGGTGTTGGTGTGTGATGATTGAGAATTAACATGCTGTTTTTGGTGGTTGTACTCGGATCTGAGCCGGCAACAGCCATCACGTCCTGCTCTAACAATTGCTGTCCGGTCCACACCATGAATAACATGCCTGCCACACAAACCCTGATAAAATGCGATCACGTTCGCACCAATTTGTATTTTGGAACACTGAAATGTCTGACCGAGTTAAACAAGAGCAGAGAACAAGGCATAGCGTTTTGGGAAGAGGGCTTATAGAGTCGAGACTTGATGTGGCAGTCGTGGTGGCAAGTGGGGAATTGGGAGGAAGAACAGAATGCACGCTTGTTTGCACACTGAATCAGCTGAACGACTTCATGTTGGCCGAAGTGAGGAGAGCACTGAAAAGGTAAACGAAGTTTGTGTGAGTGCTGTGAGATTAGCACATTGGAGGTGGAGCGCGGCACAGACGTGACTGTGGGCTGACTGGTTGTTTGGATGTACGCAACTCCCTCAACCAGTTGAGCAATACTAGTACTACGCACTGCAAACAATAACAAGACTGGGGTCCTTTGACACAAAGTAGCTATAACAGCCAATTCGAGATAGTTGTGTGTGATGTTAGTGTTTGTACAGTAATTACCAGATCAACTGAAGGCACGAAGGTTGGCGAAATGGGAAGGCGTCGGTACCACCGTTACGACATAACTTACCTCTGAGCTAGTCTTCCTCTGCATCCGTAACGCCAAGGGCAGTGGACTCACGAGGCGTGCCTAGTTTTATTGTTTTACCCAACTTGGGTGTCTTCGCCTTGCCACTATGGTCCTAGACATGCAACCAAAGCAATAAATGTACAACCACTCAACGAGGCTTCCACCACCGAATGCGACTGCAGGTGACAGGTGTTGGGGTGCCACCGATTAGGCATTGCCTCAAGCTACTCAAAGCCAGACCCTATTAATGTCCTCGTAGCAAACAGTTGGTTCGGCTAGATTGAGGTGCAGCAAAGGGACTGGTGGGCACTTACCGATTGCTCTATGCACAGTGCCAACTATGCATTGGTACGACGGTTAGGCAAATTTAGGAGCAGTTCTAAATGATAGCACCTATCGCCACTAACTGACAAATGGAGAGCGAATGCAAACACACCACTTTGTCCTTCACGCTTGCCTCATCCGACGACACGCGTTTCGGCGGATCGGGTTCCTTCCCCTCGGTCTTCGGGGACTTCTCACCATCGGACATGCTCTCACGAATGACATCCAATGTAGCGATAAATTCGTTGAGGGACACGGAGGCTGGGTAGTTGGTTGAGACAGGCAGCTTCACAACAGGCTTATCTTTGTTTCCAGGTCGTAGAAGAGCAGGCCCACTGATCCTGTGAACTTTGTCATCAGGCGTGAACAGCGTTATATACTTGTGGTTTGGGCGGGAGAAATCGATCCGAGGACCCAAGCAGGTGGAGTCTTGGAACACCAATACTGTGCCAATGTCCGGTAGGTTAGTCATCCGATACCCCTCTCGATTAGAAACCCAACTGCACGTGAAAGCAGAGCGATTGTTGAAAAGGGAAATGGAGCCCATGTGACCCTCGCTGCCAGGTACGAATATCATCGGGTTGACATGACGGGTGGTGCAGAGGTAGTTGGCTAAATTGGCGAAAATGTCTTTTGTGTGTCGCGGCACTTTCAAAGAGATGGTGGTGGATGGCGATCCATCCGCAACACGGGGTGGAGCATTGGGAGCTGCATGCACAGCTTCGGTATCAGAGAAATCCGATGATGAGTCCTCGTAGTCGGCAGCTCCTACAATTATCCATTCACAGTGAGGCAAGCATAAAGAAGTTTACCGAACATAAGTAGGTTTACAATGCAGAAGGCTGTGCAGTACCTTCAATTATTTTATCGATTCTCTTTTGAGATGACTCCGTGGAACTCGGATCGTTCTTAGCATCCTACAAATTCGGAAAACACCATTTTGCATGAAACGTGTTACATCGTCAAAATGTCAAATATGAGGCAGCACAATGTGAAGGGCTCTGGGTGGGGTCGGCTTGATGGGTGTGAAAAGCTGACGAAAGATTGATCGCAATTGCTATTAATACTATGTTTAATCGTAAAGAGCTTTCACCTTGGTAGTGGACATGCGACGAACGGAAGACCGTTTAATGCCTGATCCTGACGACATGGTTCGTGTTCTACAAGGAAAGAGTCGCACACGCAAAGTAGACACAGAGTTATAGGAGTGGAAGCGAGAAAGTGTACAGCTGGTGTGGTGTACTGAAACGGTAGTAGGGAGGAGGCAGCACACACCTATGGAATCGGCGAGACCGAAAATTGACGGAGGTGGAGCCTTGGTCAGTATATATAGGCAGCTGCAGCCACGACAAACACGTATTGGAGGAGAATCGGCTAAACGTGAGTGGATGTGAGTTAAGCTCGATGAATGAGCGAATTTCGGATGTGACTGAGTTCGTGGTGTGTTTGCAATCTTGAGGTTACTGTGTGGTCATGAAGATCAGGGGAATTCAAAATGCAAATTCCAAATTTTAAATCGCTGTGTGTTTTAATGATTAGACGCTTCATTGTAGTTTTATGCAGTATCTCGTTATCAAGGATCGCTGACACATGGAAATGGGAGAGAGACTTCCTACTAGTCATTCCTCGTAGTGTCCATGAGGATGGGAAAATTAATGCCTTCGCGATTATGCACAAGGGTTAAGATGGTTCATTTTAAAAGCCAATTTCACACCTCTTTGACATCTCCAATCACTACTACAGCAGTTGCGATGTGATTGCAAGTATCAGAGTGGCATTTTGGATTTGGAGAGATTCTTGTGGATCTCGAATGAGCGGTTCCTCGATGATGGTCTTTAATTTCGATCAGAAGATGCGCAGTCATTTAAGGTGTGGCTGTCTTGAATGTGTAGAGTAGAGTAGCGTAGAGTGGAGTGGAGTAGAGTAGAGTAGAGTAGAGTAGGGCATTGGTCAAAGACCAGTCCACCTGGCTAGGCTGCAATAGTGCGGAATTATGGCTATGCCTGTAATGCTCTCTTTGTTCGTTCTGACTGTCGATTTCGGTTTATGTTATTCGGTTGGCCATGTAAACAACTCATTTCGTCCGCCGGCTTAATATAGTATAAATTTTCCACTAGTAGTATGCCTTTTTGCCTTGAATGATATGTCAGGACGCTGCGCTTTTGGTAGTGGAAAGCGGATCCGTCTTTAATGGATTTCCATCCCGATCTATACTGCTTGTGTCAAGCTGTAGTGGTATGAAAGAAATGCAAGTGCTGGGGATGGGAGAATCTCTGACATCCACCTTTGATACTTCTACTATTATCGTGTTCGACAAGATGATGGGACAGCAGCACCTACGGCGAACACAGATTGTGTGGGAAGCTTTGGTCCCACCATAATGTACGTGATAGACACAATGGAGTGCTTGAAGTTGTTTTTACCTTGGGGTCACAAAGTGATGTTGAGGACAAGGGGCACTTGAACGGTCAGTAATTGAACAACGAATTGCAAATTTCAAGTAGCAGGGTGATTTAATGGTTCGACGCTCCATTGTGTTTTTATGTGGTACCTCGTTTTAAAAGGGCCGCTTATACATAGAAATGAGAGGGAGATTTCTTACAAAGCATTCTGTTTGGTGGTTATGTAATTTTGTTACTAATTGGTAGTCCATGAGGATAGGAGAAAGAATGTTTAGGTGATGATGCACATTGACTTAGATGCTTCATTTGAAAAGCCGAATTTGCACCTATTTCGCTGCTTCAATTATAACTACAGCAGTTTCGATTTGCTTGCAGGAGTCAGAGTGGTATTTTCGATTTAACAAGGTCTTATGTAGGTCTTGGAAATAAGACATACTTGACAGATTAGTGATGGACGAGACGCGCAGTGACATTCATTCACATCAACGCTCTGCAGATGTTGCTACTCTTATCTATTTCGTGTAGGTCAGATCAAAATTTATTGTCATTAATGAAAATGGAGTAAGTTTTCTCCACTTATACGGCCACAATGCAGCACCACCCTGTAAATCCCGGTTTAATTGTGTCTGCAACAGTGTTCCAACAAGTCGCCTGATAACCTATATTGAATACCTTTCCTCACGCATCAATGCCAACTTCAGTATTTGCTAGAATTTGAACAGCCAACCCATATACTCTGTAATGGTATTGAAATAAGGTCTAATTTGTTTTATAAGTGTAATTGTGGGTTAATTTCGCATCATAATTGGGCCATCTAGTGAATGCATATCTTCCTCATTATTATTTTAGAGAGAGCATTAGAAATTAATTGGACTAATATTAAAGATCTTGTAAGGATTTGGGAGGTTTTTACATCCACCAGTATAAATATGCCAAGTCGAGACCGATGCTTTGAGCATACCAAAATTGAAGATACATTTGCATCCCCATACAAGCATATCAAAATTGTCATGACGGCCACTGAAGCACCATCCGATTTAGCCCATGGATCTATTAATCCCCTTTCAAGCAAAATGGTAGTCAAGGTTAATTTTAGGGTTTTCTTCTGTAAAATAAGACTAAACCGAAATGTATAGAAGTTGAGGCAATCAGTGGTAATTTTTGAAGAGAGCCTAATGTTTGATGGTTGGATAGAATGGTCAGTGTAGGTGATTAAATAGAGCGAATGGTGTCAACCATGCAAGACAGTTCTGGTGGTCATTTCTCCTAAGTTTGCTTTGGGGTTTCACTTTGAGCAAACTAATGAGCACTAAAGAATAACGGCGCGAGGTTTTGGTGCCTTTGCATAAGAAATCAAAGGAGAGTTCACAGAATATGCAATGCTGAACGCAAGCTAAGGGAACAAATGAGCATCCCATCTCTAGTTTAAGTGTAATATTCGGTTAAACAGGGATTAGAAGCTTGGCCATCTGAAATAATGCTTTAAGTAAGAAAAATGAGTAAGGTTGAGGAAAAGTGGCCCGATTTAGTGGAGGAGGCCTTTTCTGGGAGCTTTGGATGCTACTCTGTTCACTTATTGACATAAAGAACGGATAGCATAATTAATAACACACCCTTAGAGCGGTGGCTTAAATTCCATTTTAGTAGCCACATTTTAGGCCTACTAGACAGACGAGTGACCCACATTAATCAGTCAGTGAGAGTCGCTTTGATAAATATCAAGAGAGGGAGCCAGTTACACCCTACAAAAATCACTGTTAGCCTCCACTAAATTCTAGCTCTGCTAATTCCGTAATAACTTCTTCTTAATGTGATATTTTTTGAATGAGGAGGGCTCAGTGGACAGAGATCGCCTCACGGAGCAGTCGTCGTCTGTTCCACGGGTGAAGAGTACTCTGAACGAGCCCAACCCTGATCACTGCGCCTAATCAGTCTATTCACTCTGAGGCAGTGAAGCTCAAGGACGGGAAGTAATATGAGAGAAAATAAAATTTCTTTTTAAGCCACAACCTTATGCTCTTCTCGGTGTCAGTACGCATAGGCATACAACCACTAGATAGCTCAAGAGAAAGTATAATTTTGGATAGGTTGAGATATAGTTAAGGGCATCCAATGATAATGAAAGAAACCAGTGGTTGGTACGTGTGCATTTGTAATGAGCAGGAGAGAAGTAAATCCACTGTGCACCAAGGGATCGTTTCTTTGTTGGCATTCACAAAACAAAGATAAATTTGTGTACTTAAGCCTTCTTTTCCAGCTTTGCATAAATTTGGACAAAATGTGGAAATAGAATTCGAAACAATTTATTAACATTAGTATCGGGACCTTTTGATGCAATGCCTAATTAAAAACTGGAGTTTTAATGCTAAAACCTTTAAAGAGCTGCATAGCAGCTGCGGATCCAATTGGTGAAAATGGAGAAAACACGTCATCCATAGCCACAACTTCATGAAACAAATTAGATCTTACCAGATTTGGACATTGGTCGAGAACACTACTTAGCAGGCCATCAGTACTATCTATGTGTCGTATACCAATAAACTTGCCAATCCCGTGCCCTATGTAATTAAATCTAGGATCCTATATGGGGCCTTAAGCATCTGAAAAGCCAATGATAGGCAATGCAATATGCCGGATTGACTAAAAGTTCTCATATCGAGTCAAAAAATGTGACCTGGATCTGAAATAGGTTTTTCCGAACCCCAGAAAAATTGGGCAGGGCGAGTAAGCGTATCTCTTGCATCCTCAAGGAGAAATAAGGCATGCATAGATTTATATTTTACAATATTTATGCTTTTTTGTACATTGCAGAAGATGATAATTTGCATTAAACCCATGTTAGCATGCATGGTGCTAAGGTTACAAACATCGTTAGGCACACTCGGGTCTCTGGTAGTACAAAAATAGGCTATCACCGATGGCATGGCGCATTTCTGTCTATTGTTTCGTATGTAACTGTCGCCAGATATAAATGTATAGGTGCACAATGCCCACCAGAGGCCAAGGAATAAACTGATATCCCTATTTTAATGGATTATCCATTTATCACCACATTGTCAAAATGAACTGCTTTGGTGTCGGTGCGCCTAATCATTACGCTTCAGAAAATTTCCCAAGGAACAGGAGCACAGATCTCGTTTGTTGACTAATTTTAGAGCGTGTTAAATACGCGTTGAGAAAAGAGACCTAAAAAAAGTTATTATAGATGGAGAGGACCACCAATATTGCGATATATGAGTAGGTTAAGGAACATTCGAAATAACGAGTAATAACAAGAATTTCAGGGAGGGGTAGTGAGATTTACAAATCAGGAGGAGGAAAGCTAGGCAATGCTTTGATATCGCGGATGGAGTGCCTTGTCACGAATGAGAAAAATTGTGAAATTGTGCACAGACTTAACACTTGAACGCCACGACACGTTGTACATAACTGAATATCCACGGCAGTACAAGGAGGCATACGTGGAAGTTTTTTATCAAGGGAATGTATATTGTCCAACTACCCATGTAAAATGATCGAGGCTACACGATTACCTAAGTAACTATATAAGAGATAGGCAAGATGGGAGTTTCTTAAGTACCCCAAACCAGTCAAATGAGACTAATTTTTTACTCCGCTATCATTTAAGGAATAAGAAGCATCGACAGTGGCAAAGCACAAGAATTAGGGCAAATTGGCAGTGCAAGAGGTGAGAGAGAAAGCCAGATCGGCATTGGAGCCTTGATTGGACATCACGGGTGTAGAAGGCGGAGCAGGGCACGCCGAAGATAGGTCATTTTCGGACGAAAGAGAAGAGCGAAGTGTAATGTTCGTGGTGATATTGGGAGCCAAGTCGGTGGTGTTCGGAGCGACCAGGGTTGAGGTGCCGTCAGAAGTGGTGCGTGGCAGCGGAACGTCATCATTGCACAGTGTTGCATCCCTCTCCACCGATGTAACCTTCACAAATGCACGCACACACACACACGCACAGAAAGGATGGCAAATGCAATGTTAGAGGCGTTGACAACACAGTAAGAGGCGAATGGTGAAGGCCAATAGGTTTGTTACCATTGTTTTGGATGAGTAGCTCTCCTCGTGAATGTGGTGTGATTAAGTTAAGTGGGATAATCTGATCAGCGTTGACCCGACTCCGCATGAATACAATGACATCCATGCTTGGATGCACCGATGCACCTCTAGACACAAATTTCCCACTTCTGATCTTTAAAACTAAATTACGTGAAGAGCATAAAAAGGATGTATTAACTTATGCACTCATACGAGTTAATGATGTAGAAGTTAGGTTATTTGAGAAAGGATGAATGCCAAACGTCCATTTAAAATGTAGGCTAATGCATAGCAAACCAAAAAGAAGGCAATTGAAGAAGTGAAACGCGCATTGGGAATTGACATACAGTGAATTTTGAGGGGATTTTCTTGCAAACACCTGAGCCTGATGGAGCAGTCTGTGATGGCACCGGTTGAGTCGCAACTTTGCGCGGAGGAGGAAGTGGTGGCGTTGGAACGTGTGAGGACGCAAATGCGTTCGGTTGAGCTACACCTGAACCCAGTGGTACAACCTGTACACGAATCAGAATTAAAGAGCATTAGCAAACGTCCCCGACATAGCACATATAGCTAGCACCTCAACCTGATTTACATTGATGTTCTGTGTTGAATTAGTCGGTGGTGGGCCCATTGATGATGCAGTAAATATGCATTTTTCTGGCGTCTGAATTGATGACACTGATGCTGTTGGCGTTTCCATGCATTTGGATACTGCAGTTTTCATTGGCGGTTGGATGAATTGCACCGAGGGAGCAGTGGCTGCCATCGCTGACGATGTTTGTGACACTGACGACTGCCCTTGAGAGACCTAGTGATTGTACAAATAAAAAAAAATTGCATATTTTAAGATCACGATTAAAGCAGGTGCTGATTGAAAGTATTCCCCACCAATTACATGCCTCAGAATTTTTTTTAAGAAATGCCATAGCATTAAGTTAACAAGTAAAACTAAATAAGTGACACTAATGGGTTAACTCACCCATGTCGGTGGAGCCAAAACTGCCATCTTGGTAGACACATTAGGCCAAATTATCTGCTCATATATGAAATTCTGAGCATTGACATCGGTGGACGAAATGAGTCTCGGGTGCATGGGAGCGCTCATGGTAGCAGTAGGTACAGTTGACACGGTTGAAACCGTTGTAGTACAAGGGGTTGGCATCGATTGCTGCTGCTGTTGTTGCTGTTGTTGGTGATACGCACTTTCCATTGCAGCACCGAGAAAACCCTGTTTCGTTGTGTCAGTGTTTAAAAGGGAGGCGGAGGAGGGCTGGAATGCATTTGAGTAAGCAGAGATCAAGTTGTCCCACAATGATTGTGCTCGGAGGTTTGGTAGACCAGCAGGTATTGGCTGAGATGATGCAAAGTAGTTCGTGCTCAACGCAGCCACAGTGGCAACAAATAGTGACGGATTTGCGGATAGAAGTATTGCTATCTGGAATGAATAGAATCGAATGTTGCATTATTTTCTCTGCATGTATTTAAGAAGCGCTTGATTATATGAATATTTTAAAGTATTTTATGATCTTCTAGCTCTTAAAAGATCAGAGTCACACAGATAAATATGCTATCATGCGCTGAAGCACTTACACATTGTCGCACCAGTTGATCACACACTGACATCGAAGTGGGGATTTCCGACTGTGGGAGCTGCTGCTGCTGCTGTGAATTTTGCAGATTCTGCCTCGAAACAGTTTGAGTTTCCAACGTAGAAGTAGGAAATTCGCCATTGAGAGATGAAGGTATCTCAGTCGACATCTGTTGAGTTTGAGCTTGTGATAAGTTCGATCCAGTCTGAGGATTAACAGTGACAGGAGCCTGTATAAAACATCCAGAGTTGTTTTTCGGCACTGTTTCATGTGAGAAGTTGTGGCAATTGATGCTTTGCTGTTGATCCTTTGTTTGTGATGCAATCGTACCAGCTTCTGTAATGGAATCATTCCTTGAAACATGAGTTGAATTCGATACATTCACCATGCCTTCACGAATGTTGATTGAGAGAGTGACATTATCGCCAATGTTCGTTGCCGATTTACTAGAACTTAACACAGACAAATCCACTACAGGTTGCTGTGTGTTTTCCGGCAGTACTAGAAACGGTTCAGCTCTCTTCAAATGACTGTTGATTTGTGCGAGGAGGGAATGTGTGCGAAAAGGTGCCTCCAGTGTTACAAAGGAACATTCATCAGTCAGTGGAGTAGTCGAGTTTTCATTGTTAACGTCTCTTCTGACTAAAAGAAATAAATTAAAGAGTCAACGGTGAAGAAAAAAATGAGAAATATTAATTTTTCACATGACTAGCTGTAAAGCTGGCTTTAAAGAAGGTAAAAATTGAGAGTATGAGATTACGAGGTAGGTTGTGGAAGATTAATTCCAGTAAAGGTGATAGTACCGGATGGAGCGGTTGGATTGGCGACGGCAGTCGGCGTGGAAATCGGCTGTCTGACTCCCTCATTTGTCAGCCTTGTCAGCGTTGCTGCAGATAACGCAGTGCATTTGGAAATTTTTTTTAACTCGGGTGAGAGTTGTGGATAGAAGACGTAATCGTGGTTTAGGGGAATGGAATTCTCATCCACCTGCAGAGCACACAGCATCACTGCTACCGCCTCCTTTATCGCTCGTTCCACCTCTTCATTTATTTCAGTCAAACCATGACCCTCGAACTAATTATGATGAAATGTTAAAGCACTCAATGGGAATAATGTAGTTTTTAGTGTTAAGTGACTGTGCAAACAAATATATCCAATCAATAGAAGGTTCAAGCAAGGCAAACATCCGAAGCAATGTCCTTGACCAGGTTAAGGACACCAATGAGTCATCACAAAGTCGATTGACCTTGCCAAAATGACATACTTCACAAGTGACCCTAATCCAACGCCAAGCAAGTGTCAAAACACGCATAAAGATCAAACGTTTCCACTTGCGAGGGCAATACTTACTGTCGTGGTGGAAGCTGTACGAGAAACAACCTATAAGAACAAACTTTAGCTTACCAATTTTATATCCTCAGCGGTGTCGTGGAGGTTGCAACGAAATCGTATTTTCCACAGCTCGCTATTGGGATTGCTAGCATCGGGCATTTGGAGATAAAAGGTCAACCTGAGGGTGTCTGAAAAATTGCAGCCTTCGGTTCGACGTTCCAGGAAATCTAAACCAATTATATAGCGCAGCGGCTGAGCTCTGACATCTGAACTCGAGTTGTTTACCATCTGCTGTGACTCAACCACAAGTGGTGTTGCTGAACACTGTGGCTTTATCGCCTGAAAGGTAAAATTCTCAACAAATGAGGTGGCGTTGGAGGCGTGCTGATTGGGACGGTGCCAAAAAACCTGGATTCATTCCTCGAAACAATACGAAAAAAGAGTGATGCGGGACGTCAGTTTTTATTGTAACGAAGAATGATGGAAAATTAGCAAATTTAGGCCAACTGTCTTCAGTTTTGTCTGAATTTATGCACTGAACATCGATGAAGAAAGAAAGTTGCAGGTACAAGGATGCGGACAGCACATCATATAAGGGGTCAAATGACTTCAAGGAATAAATCTGAAAAATCATTCAAAGTAAAATAAATGTGGGCTAATAAGATGAATGTGCCCCAGGTTTTCGTAATGGCCACAAGCTCGGTTCTGATGTAATCGGAGAATGAATGGTTATTTTGTTGATTAAATTGGCAGATGCTAGTAATGTTACGGAGGAAGCCATCCAGCCTATCACATCTGTAAAAAACTACTGATTATTAATCAAACAATGCAAGAAGATTAAAATTAATGCAAGCAGTAGCTGATTAACTTGTCTGGCTATTGGCCTCATGACTTTTAATGGAATGGGAACATGAAAATTCTAGAAGCAAGCTTCTTCAAACCAAAGATAGACTGTTCGTTAAAACACTCTTTAGCCACTTACCTTACTAATCCCTCAAGTTGCGCCACTTTTTACTCTCGATTAAAAACCTTTCAACTGGCGCACTGTTATAGATGAAATGCAATAGCAGATACTACTCATAACGAATGGCTAATATGTCTCAGGGTGTGGCAACCTCTCCATTGGTGTTAGTGGTGAGCAAAAAGGAACTATTACAAGAATGCATGAAAAGTAAGAAACATAAATGACATATGTCATTGCGCAAAACTAGAACATTAAGGTAGGTATATGGACAGTTAAATGAAAGGGCAAAATATTGTAAACGTAAAATGTGGACATAAAAATGGAAACTTCAAAGGCATGATACTAACTTTGAGATAGTGCAATCAAACACTAGTTAAGAGGAGAAGTAAGGCGAATAGAATAAAATTGCTACTGATCACTTGCAATAAAATGCTGATGCTGAGTAATGGAATTGAATTGGTAGGAGCATTGTTTAAACTTGGATAACGAAGTCAGTATTAATAAACATTGCTGCATTTACCAGAGGACGATAACTAGCAGTGCGTGGAAAGATTCAACACGAAAAAGAGCAAATCATTAGTGTACAGAAGGGTAACGTAGACCACTTATTTGATCTGCAAGATATTAGTTGTCAGAGCTATTCCAAACAAGCCACAGAAGCGATGGTCTTTGGTGAGAAGCAGGAAGATGAGTTAAATTGGCGCACTATTTTCTATTCCGACCACCTTGGAACTCTTCTTTGGATTATGATTGGAACCTTCAGGAAGTGTAGTTAAGGGCCTCGTGGTATGGCGCAATAAATGGGCATGGCGAATCGTTGATTTCAGGAATGACAACCATTTTAAGGAGGACTCTGTCACATTACCTAAAATGGAAGATTCCCCATTGCATCGGTCTTGACCCAATTCCTCCTTTTGGTTCATCAGTAAATAACTGGCAGCACAACTGCTCATCGATCCTAAACCTCCGTGCTCTGAAGTTTCAATCATTTTACGGTAGAGGTAGCCGCTTTACGGTGATTGTCTCTCTCCGGTGCAGCACTTCTTCAAGAGTTTTAATGCCACTCTCAAAGAGAAATTCCACCCTTGTCCGTGTTGGAGATGATGCAATTCCCTGCAAAGCGAGTTTACCACGAATCGATGAGGGTCATGCAGTCTGTCACTCCACCACATTTTCCTAGTTTTTAGGGAAAACTGGCTCCCAATTCCAATCACATTCCATCTTTTGAAGTAAATAAACATCCAAATGCTGTTCCAGAAGATGTTCAGAAAACGCAGGAAACGACTGAAAGCCAAAAACACAGTGATTGGCTGAACTTACATGCATTGATAGTTGGATCGTCAGGTGTGAAATGTAGCATTGTAAGGCGAAACACTGACTCCAACTCGGTTTATATATGTACCAGATTGCGACGTGGCAAGGTTGGTCACGCAGATGACCTCGGCACCAACACGTACGGTCGAATCCTCACGTTTTTTTTGCTCTCGCACACTAAGATTAACTTTCTTTTTCACTCAGTAAAACAAGCCGTTGTACACCTTTATACTCTACCATGACTGAACTCTATCATGGGCACCATTAAAGGGCTGCCATCATACCTCCACGCACATTGATGGAATGATGGCCAGCCACACTTTGCTGAGCACCAAACTGAAGCATCAACATTCCAACTCTAAATGCTTTGATTACTGCTACACATTGCATTGACCTATAGAACACGAACACCATCGGTTGCATAGGTTCACAGCTTACTTAAACTGTGATGGAGAAAAATGTCCACCCTTTCTGCATACCAAGAGGCGCATTGGCAAGGAAATGGTGACAACAGGGAGCGATGAGACCTGACAGACGTTACCTTGAAAAGAGGTGCACACAATTTGGTTCTATCTACGATGGTGTCCAATAAACCTCTCTATTTTATACAACCTACATCGAATACTAGCACTTAAAAAAGCCACAAATCTACCACCCCAATGAAGAACACCTACACCAAAAAGAAATGACTTCATTTTCAAATGCATGTGCAGTGCGCCAAGCAGACCAATTGTCCAAACAATTAATAACGCTTATTGCTCAAAGAGAGGGTGACTCTTCGAATACGCTGCTCAATGGCAAAACATGAGAGTCACTGATGACAGGAGAAAGCATGTTTCGCTTGCATTAGCACAGCCGCTAGAACAAGGAAGTGCAACTAACAGGGGGCAGGGAAGGCAGGACGACGCAGGAGAGAATTGTACAGCAGTATTTGGGAGTGGGTCAGAAAACATGTGAGGAGAAATGAGGTTCGAAAATCCTTTCTTCTCATACACAGGATCTGTATGATGCAAGAAAAAAACCAAAGGTGAACTCGAAGAACAAAATTTAGAAAACGATATCGGATTAGTAACAGCTCTGATATTGCAATGACGAGGATAGTTAGACTGGAGATAGAAGGAGTGGAAAGACTCTTTATGAACGGATTTCTGGGGGGTCCAATTTCATTTCAAATCAATCGGCTGCGCCTAAAAAATAAAAAAAAACTAGGTTTGGGAAGACGGACATGCAAGAATATACTACTAATTAACAATCATAAACCAGAAAAAACCGCAATTCGGACAGATATCGGTTCAGAAACAAGTAACAAATTGACCAGAAAAGCTTAATTCAAATAAAGAGGAAAATCAAAGATTTAACTAGTTTTCCACTCCACCGGGGTCGAAGAAATAAAAAAATATCAGTAGTGGTAAAGAAGAAGGATTAGGGCAAAGTGATAGTACGGGAGGTAGGCGGGAGGGACGGCTCGACAACGGAGCTTTGATTGGACATCGCAGGTGTGGAGGGCGGAGGAGGGCACTCTGAGGGCAGGTCATTTTCAGACGGAGGGGAAGAGCGAAGTGTAGTGTTCGGGGTGATGTTGGGAGCCGAGTCGGTGGTGTTCGGAGCGACCAGAGTTAATGTGCCGTCAGAAGTGGTGCGTGGCAGCGGAATGTCATCATTGCACAGTGTTGCATCCCTCTCCACCGATGTAACCTTCACAAATGCACGCACACACACACACGCACAGAAAGGATGGCAAATGCAATGTTAGAGGCGTTGAAAACACAGTAAGAGGCGAATGGTGAAGGCCAATAGGTTTGTTACCATTATTTTGGATGAGTAGCTCTCCTCGTGAATGTGATGTGATTAAGTTAAGCGTAATGATCTGGTGTGACCGATGGGCAAGCGATTGATTCAACTCCACATGAAAGCACAATGATATCCGAAGTTTTACCAATTAAGCTAATGGTAATTCCACCCGATTTTGTGTGCATTATCAAGTAGGAGACATTGAATGCAATGGGAACATAAAGCAGCTCATGCCAGTGTTATGGATAAAATAGCGTCTCCTTAACAAAAGCACAAATTTAAACACGAGTCCTAATGACGCGCAAGGGGAAACATTAGAGGGGGGAGGAGTCGATGCTACAAATAGACAGAAACACATGCGATCAATGGGAAACAGTGACAGAAGCTCTGGCTGAACGCGACATCAAGTGCTGAGGCACGCTGGGATGCACTGACTTACCTCTCAACACAGTCTCCCACTTCAGACTTCTGAAACCGGTCTCACCTAAAATAGCACGCACATCCCATACGCACTGCTCAGAAGTTGTACAAAGCGCATCGAGGGGATGTATTTACCAATGCACTCATGCGAGTTACCGATTAATAGGACTCGATGTGAATGCATAGAGCCAGTTTATGAGATGTAGGAGTGAGGCTACTTGGGAATGGATGAAGGTCAAACGTCCATTTAAAATGAAGGCTAATGTATAGCAAACCGAAAGGGAAGCAGTCGAAGAAGTGAAACTAGCGTTGGGAATTGACATACAGTGAATTTTGGAGGAATCTTCTTATAAACACCGGGGCCTGGTGGAGCAGTCTGCGATGGCACTGCTGGAGCCGCAAGCGCATGTGGAGGGGGAGGTGGTGGCATTGGAGAGTGTGGAGACTCCATTGTGTTCGGTTGGGCTGCACCCGAATCCAGCGATACCACCTGCACATGCATCAAAAGCAAATGGGATTACTGCCAATGATTGGTAGGGGTTATTCCATTTGCATTGTCAGCAGTGTGTGAGGTTAATGTAAAGGGTGAAAGTGTTATTTAACGGGTGGACACAATATTGAGAAGGAGAAGTGGACTGATGAACCTTATTTACCGTGAACCTGTTTCCAACAACGGTAGTGACCTGTAGCGATGGAGACGGCAGTGGAGGTGGCGGTGGCGGTGGACCCGTCGAGGAAGATGTGGAGATGATGCTTTCTCTTGTCGTTTGAATTGATGATACTGACGCTGCTGGTGCCACCACGAATTTAGAGACTGCGGATGCCACTGGTACAGACGGTCTAATAGGTAGTGCTGAGGGGGGAACGATCGGTGCCGCTGTTGATGGTTGCACCTGAGGAAGCTTGTGAGCGCGAAAAACAAGCACTTTAGAATTGGTTTGCAGGATATAGTGCAGACACTGCAAAGTCAAGATTAAGCATAATTAGGGCAAACTTATGTAATGGTAAAAAAAGCTTCACAAAAAGAACTGATATGTGGCGTTGTGATTAAGCTTAGATAAATGATTTTGGAAGACCTGACCAATGCCAGTGAAATAGAAGGCTTTTTGGTGAGAGCTTGCTGTGCTATAGGTGGCACACCTCACTACTACTGCATGGCAGGGGAGCAGCGACAGGGACAGGGTGTTGTTGCTGCTGAAGCATTTGTGATTGACCACCGGTGATTCCCATTATTGGTTGAGCCAGTGGCACTACTGGCTGAGGCAACCTGGTTGATTGGAACTAAAATAGCAAAAAAGGAACGGTATTAGACGGACCGTTAGTATCCTACGGGTTCAAGAAATATGCATACTAGTGTAGTGGGTGCAGTAGGCAAAATTGGCTGCCCGTGAGCTGCATGATGATCGAACGCTTCAGTAGATGAAACGAGTCCCGGGTGCACAGGGGCACTCATGGTAACAGTGGGCACAGTTGACATAATTGGAATAGTTGTAGCGCAAGGAGTTGGCATCGATTGCTGCTGCTGTTGTTGTTGCTGATGCGCACTTTCCAGCGCGGCACGGAGGAGAACCTGTTTCATTGCATCTGTGTTCGAAAGAGAGGCGGTGGAAGGTGAGAATGGATTTGAGGAGACGCAAGTGGGGTTGCTCCACAGCGGTTCCACTGGTGCGGCTTGGAGATTTGATAGACCAGCTGGCGTCGGCTGAGGTGCTGTGGAATTGTTGGCACTCAATGCAGCCGCAGTGGCAAGAAACAGCGACGGATTCGCGGACAAAAGTGTTGACAGCTAGAATGAAACATGGCAGAACAAATTTACCCAAATGTGTGTGGAAGAGAAACATTCGTCAACATTCACTAGACAAAAAAACTTCACATACAAATGTTTGATGAGTTCAACAAGACCTACATATTCCAGATTGGGTTGAGTTTGTTGCGCCACCTGATCTGACCTTGGCCCAGAGGTACCTGGTGCTGGGGTCGGAAACAGTTGCTGCGACTGTCGAGAGTTCTGCATTGATGATCTATTAAGTAAGTACTCTAGTGAAGAGACAGGTGCACGAGTTGCTGACCCAGTAGCGGATAAATCACCGTGAGTAATTGATGACGAACCGCCTGATGCTACTCTTAGCGGCATCTGTTGTGTTAATGATAGTGGTGGAGGTCTGAATCCCATCTGCCGCGTGAAAGTGGAGGGTGCTGGGACAGAAGGCGCTTGTATCGGTACTCTGGTAGAGTTCATTGGTACAGCTCCATATGGCAGACTGTAGTAATTTGCGTCCTGTTGTCGAACTTGTGAATGTGATGCAGCATCCGTGGCGGAACGCTCCCTTGGAATAGAAGCTGAAATCGACGTATTCGCCATGCCTTCTCGAAGATTGATCAGAAGGGTGAGAATATCGTCAAGTTGCACTGATGACCCATCAGCACTTAACAGAGGCAGCTCCAATAGAGGGCGCTGAGAATTTCCAGGTACAATTATTAACGGCCGCTGGACACAGTGCATTTCTCCATCAGGCGTCACTACGATGAATCCGCTGTAAGGTGCACGGATAACTCGTCCTTGTAAAGTTGAAGTCGACTTGCTCTGCACTTCCAGAAAAGAGGAGGAGGCAGGAATAGGCATAACACTGAACCCGCCACCAATACCATTCCTTGAACAGAGAAAGGAGCAATTTTCTGACAGAACGGACATGTAACCTGTTGTGTTGGCATCACTCGGTACGATGAGGAGTGGATCATTGCGGCGACAGGTGCAAAGGTGATGTGCAAATTGAGCTACCAACGTCTGAGCGTGAGCAGGTACCTTCAATGTCGTAAAGACGTCAGGTTCCTTAGTTGGTGGACCCATGGAGTGGACATAAGCAGCACTGTTATAAATCGGGAGAGACTCGGTGCTATCATACGGGTTTCCAGACTCCGATGGGTAGAAACGCAGAGGATCAACATTTATAGGGAATGAAGAGATTGATTTTGGAGGATAAACATTTTCAACTTGACCTATGGTGAAGATCGGTGGCACCTCTTCCAGGCCAGAATGACCCGTATAGGAGGAGATAGAAGCTACCTGGTTGATGTAGGGAGAGTTGGTGGATGAAAAAGCACAATCTGGAGTCGCCTGCATGCCCGTTATTCCAGTGGGACCAGGATGCACATTTTTTTCAACTGGTGATCCAGCAGACGAAGTTGTTTCACTTAACTCTCCATCATGCAGCGATCCTTAAAGGAAATGAGGATAGCCATGTCTTTACAATGAAAATACAAAAAATGAGTGGTGAGTACGCGTCTCAACATAAGCGGCATTAAGAAGATGAGGCCATTAACTTTGTTCCAGCTGGCAGCGTAGGCGAATGCTCAGTAATGCACCAAGCACAGTTAATGACAAAAACCTAAGGCGTTAATGAAATCTTACAGCGGAAGTTGCGTCTGACAAAGCACCAAACCAGTAAAACACTTTTTCTGCCATTCAAGATGCATGGTCAAGCTAAGAGTGTAAAGGTTCATTGATAAAATGATAAACTATTGATGTTTAACTGTGAGTTAGCGCATTCAATGAGTGCACAACGAATGCACGCATGGTAGCGAAGCTGCCTTACGAAGTATGAGGTGGGATCGAGAGAGGAGCTGGCTTTGAAAAACTAACCACAATAAAAAATTGTAGTACCGAATGGAGCGGTTGGATCGGCGATAGCAGTTGACATGGAAGGCGGCTGTCCGACCTCCTCACTTATCGAATCTGTCGGCGCTGTCGCAGGTGGCGCGGTGCATCCGGAAATATTTTTCAGTTCGGGTGAGAGTTGTGGGTAGAAGACGTAGTCGTGATTTAGGGGAATAGAATTCTCATCCGCCTGCAGAGCACGTAGCATCACTGCCACCGCCTCCTTTATTGCACGGTCCACCTCTCCATTTGTTTGTGTGTAGCCACAACCCTCAAACTGGACAAAACGGACAAGTAACGGGTTCTTACGGTAACAAGTACATGAAAGGTCAAAAAGGGGCCTTTAAGACTTTGGAAATTGAAATATGCAGTTTCGGACATGAAATTTTCAAATACAGTAGTAAGTGACATAATTAACAGATAAGATAAACTTAAATAGGAGGATTTTAGCCTTTTCACCTACTACAACTAATTAGAAAGAGTTCATTAAATTAGAAAATAGCAGCTACCAGGTTTTAGCATGTGAGTGGTTAAACGATATTTGGAATTTGTAGCATGATAAAAAATAAGAAAGCGCTGGGTAAAGATTGGTTTAATTTACGAAAGCAAAAATCAGCAGTGCATACGATGTCAACACAGCAACCTGTCAAAACTTTTAAGAACCTGCTCCAGCTCACCAGCTTGATGTCATCAGTGGTGTCGGAGAGGTTACAGCGGAAGCTAAGTTTCCACAGCTCACTATTTGGATTGTTGACGTCAGGCATTTCGAGGTAGAAGGTCGGCCTCAGAGTACCCGGTACGTCACAGCCCTCTGACTCCCGCTCCAACCGAGTTATTCGGATTATGTAGCGTAGTGGCTGTTGGCTCACAACCGGCTTTGTTTGGCTCATCTTCCGCTTTGGCTTAGGGCCAACCGGTGGTGCCACACGTTGCTGCTCTGTAGCCTGGAGAACGAAATTCCAAACACCTCAGCACTGATGGCAACAGTCGACATAACAGTAGGATTAGGGGTGTGAGACATCCGCCTTCAGTCAGCATTACAAGCAGCCATACGTGTAATATTAGCGACATTTTTGACCGAAGTAGGATGAGCGCCATCTCCAATCTCATTTATACAACACAGAGCAGCAATGAATGGCGTAAATCATTACCACAAGAGCACTACCAACACGACTTATGAGAAGGCAACTGAATTTCAGAAATTGATCGAGCAGGCAACGGTACAAACCAAATCAAAGATGAAGTAAATTGGATCAACCGCAGATATGGTCAGTCGACTGTAGCGAAGACACTAGCAACTGACGTCATGCGCTTTAAAAATAGGTTTCTTATCAGTGTGAAAGCAGATTAAGGGTAGACTGATACAATAGGTGAGGCGCTAGAGATATGTTGCGTATTGATGGGAGCAAACCATGGGTTCATCAAAAAATGGGAAATTTTTCAAAGCTTAAGGCGGATTTGCCATAATAAAACATCAAAGCCAGCAATTCGAGCGTCTCAATCCTGAGCAACGTGAAGTATTACTTATATTTGCCAGTAGGCACAAATCGGCTCAGGCATCGTTCCGGTAACGCGCCTTAAAATTAAGGAGGCTTCTGGTTGAGATTCCAAGTTTAAGTAGACCTAGTGGTGAACGTTAGGGGAAATATGCATTAGTAAAAGCGGAAAGAACAAAAGGAATTGCCTATACGAGGAAGGATGATTACTTCGATAGACTAAGCAAAGCATCAAACATAAAATCGGAATGAAGTCAACAAAATCAAAAAAAAAGAGGCGTAAATAGCAAAAAAGCTAGGAACGAAACACACAGCAATTACAGAAAAAGCACAACTAGACTTTGGAAAAGGGTTGATTGAAATGACCCAAGCAAAACGGATTGGGTAGTGGTAGGCGTCTTGAGGAAGGCAAAGGCAATGACAATGGGACCAGTGAGTTCATACGATCCTTCAAAAAGTTGCAAGCGATGATGATTGATGGGATTGTGCTTCTAAGTGGAGGAAGGGCGTAGAATCGACAGAAAGCGCATCGTCGAGGTGTGCATGTGCTGCACCAAATGGCGAGTCAAGCGTGGCCTACAAATGCAGAGAGTCGGGAGCACTGGCAGCCAGCATGCCAACTGGAGTAGTTCCAGACAGAGGGATGGCAGACGGCATCAATTCCTTGGAGAAGGAGAGACCTTTGTGGCGCGGAATTGGTATGAAAAGTGGTGTGTAGGCGACGCGGAGAGTTGAATGCTACACGGAGGTGGTGAATGCGATCATGCGTTTGGCGTCCGCGATGGAGGGCCTCAGGCAAGAAGGGCGAGTGATGGAATCGGGGAGCGAGACGATTCAGGTTGCCCTCGCTCACCGGTCTTGATGGCATCGCCTGCTTGACACACAACGTAAGTGCATGCACACACACAGGTATACATGGGAGCCAGGGAAGGGAGGGAAAAATCCAAGACAGATTCATTTTAAACAGTGACCCAAAAGAGGTGACCTCAATTATGAGTAGTTAACGCCGTTGAAATAGTAAACGGTAGAAATGCTGGAATCCAAGAGGAAAATTTTTGCATACAAAGGCGACATCGCAGAAACAATACTTTTTTTGCAAGGGGAAGAAAACAAGAAAAAAGTTTCCAACCTAATTGCCATCAGCACGTTGTCTGTACCAAAAAACTTTACGTTTCGTTAAAAACCACGGAGTTTGGGCCGAATGGTTCGGGTAATCGAGAAAGAACAACCCTGGTAATGTTGACACATGGAATTACTAGTTAGGCATATGGTGACAAATTCGCGGCTAGCACATATGGGTTCCTTTAAATGTAAAAAATGTCAACTCCTATCCAAAATTATAAGTGCTAAAAGCCGAAAGTAACTCCCAAGCTTTCCGAGGAGGCCGAGTCAAGCCTCAGGAACAGACGTTAAGGCCTTCGCTCCTACGCTTCAGCAGAAACTTCGCCAAATAATTATCCAGAGTTAAGGCTAAATGAATCAGAGAATGGGGAATCCGAAAACGACGTCCAGCTTTCCTACGAATCTTTCAAATGGTACTTTCCGGCTTGTGAAGTAATTCTTAATTTCTTTCCTCGCTCCTTATCATCCTTACACTCGCTAGTCTAGTACGGGCATTTTCGAGCTTTTAAACCACCCACAAACGACGCTGTCAATGCTGAATACATATGGCGAAGAATTTATGCTCCTAGCACACCTTGGACCTACAAGACGCAAAACAATGTTCTCTCTCAGTGTGATTTATTTTAAACCCATCTTAATTTCGGGGTGACAACTATTAGGCTAAACAAGGAGCATAGTCGACATGACAGAAATAAATAGTTAAATGGCACGCTCAAACGTGCCCGATTAATGCTGCGACCACCTCAAACACCGCAAAGGAAAATTAGCAATGGCGGGAACTTTTGATCGACTGGACTTGTCTATCACCTACTGCAAGTAGTTATTTTCGAGAGCAATTAGGAGTTTTCGAAATGCAATAAAAAGGGAAAGGAATCCTTTCAAAGCACGCATTTACCTTGGCAATGAGAAGAGGGGAGCTAGCGATAGAGGTGAGTTGCTGACTGGCGGAGTGCTGTGTGGGGAGGGATGCGTAACCTGATGTAGCACCACAAAATCCCGAGGCGGGTACTAACAAAGCCTCTGGAAGACCAGAGCCAGGCCCCCCTGGCTGGCCAACAACCTATTGCAAACACACAAAACGGTCTCCTCAAAAAGTCTCCTCAGCGATAACTGACGAAGTAAGATGCGGTACATAGCTGACGCATCATTCCTAGTAATGATGCCCAAAAAGGCCTATCGCCTAAATAACTCCAAGATGCATTGGAAATAGCATGAAATCATAATTTATTTAGATAAAAAGAAAAAAAAACTAAAACACGCACAGTGAGAAACTATAAAAGTACTACGATATGGCCTGGGTATAAAAACAGCTATTCGAATGAACAACCCATCAACTTCTCACTATCTTCGATTAAGGTTAGTCGAATAAATGGCAAGAACACCAATTCACGGCTGAAACAAAAGACAGGCCGCATAAAATTATGCTCAGTGGCTAAAAACGAGACTTTTAGCTGCGCAATGGATGCTGTCAATGATTGCTCCCAAAGTCTTACTTCTGCATCCGAAGTTATTTCCCTCTCATGCAGCCTTTCTTCACCTGAAAGAAAAAAAACCTCCGTTAAACATAAATAGTTTTTTGTCCTAAAAGGAGTGATAACGTAGCTTAGACGAGTTTACATCAGTATGAAATGGAATTCACGATTATCACATAGAAAAGAGAATGGAGGAAAAAACGCTCATGATGAAATAATGGACGGCATGGCTCGATTCATGGCTTCAGCTATGCAGCATAACTCTGGAGGCTTGAATAAGGAACAGAATTGGCACAGATGACAAACCCATCCTTTGCTGTTGCTGCGGTTGTTGAAGAGTAAAATTCGAAGGTAGACCCGTAGCTGAGCAATGGGATGTGGGTTGTTGAGTCACGTAGGGGAAGCCTGCCGTAACCGATGTGGGCTGCTGCTCTACAAGACCGACGGCAATCGAGCTTGTAACGATGGGCAGAACGGGAAATGGTGCAGCCGTTGGGGTTTGTGCGATTTGAAATACTGCTGGGTGGACCCCTGCCGCTCCGAGATTTGAAGGAATCTCCTAGCAGCAGTATAAAAACGCACATAAATTAACGAATGAAAATTAAAAGGATATGTAAAAATTTCTACACGAGGTACATGCTGAGTATTGGCTTGAAGCACTTGACCAGCGATGAGGGGATTAATAAGGGGATTTTGGTGTTGGGACCCAGGTGGGAGATGTGCAGGTTGTAGTTGTACTGCTACTGGCTGGGCAGGCGATCTGGCAGAACCTGCCTGACCTTGAGGCTGCGATGTGATTGGGGGATTAACAGAAGGATGTGGAGTGCAGGCCTGTACAAAGGCTGTCGGAGATCCCTGCTGTATGCCCGAGTAGTCCTAAAGTAAAGTGTACAACCTGAGTAACGTTGAGAAAACTAATGAAACGAACTAACTATTGTGCCGAACATCAATAATTTGATCGAGATTGTTGAAATAATTCGTTGTTGGAACTTAAAATTAGCTATAGTCAACACAAAGAAGCAGGTTATGAAAGTGTACAGTACCCCACATTGGGTGAATGGAACCCTGATAGGAAATGTTTTAATATAACCTACAAAGAGGGAGAACGTGCTCAGAGTTACGGTGAACGTGAAACCCGAATGATGTGCATGCAAATGAGCACCTCTGCCAGCCTAAAAAGCAGTTCGAAATTAGGCCTGCTAGAAGATATCCTTGACTTGAAACATCAGGGCAATTGATGGTAAGTGATCGGGGAATGCATTTCAAAATGGAAGTCAATAAATTCATGAGCATCGCCACTAAACGATGTCATTAAAAATTCGATCTGTACCATCACCGGTGATGTCTAATTGGAACAAGGAGGTTTCATAAAAATGATTGTAAAAGATCCATTAAGCTTAGAAAACGTTCACAGTTAGAAGGAATCGCCTTAGAGATGGCAAAAAACTTTACGAATAAACTCCACTATTGACTAATGCTAAAGCGCTATTTTCGCATACTACATAATCTCGTATAAAGCCTTGTACGCACAGGGGACCAAACAGCGAGCATTACAGAAGGTGCAAACAGCGATGTTATTTGGAATTCCAAAACAACTTCACCACACGCACAATGAGGCATGGCACTTTCCACTCGTATGGTGCAAATTATGCGCCTTGCATCCGCTTGAGAAGGGCGTGCACACCTTTCGATTTGTCACAAAGTGTCTTCCTTTCATGCCTCAGTTAGGTGTTCATTCACGAAATAAACCAGCGTTCACGCTTAGAATCCTATGTAAACATTTTGGACAGAATGACCGTCACGTGTTTGTAGAACACAGAGAGTGGACTTTTAAGGCCCGAAATCAAATAGATATTTCACCAGGCCCACAAACCACTAAGTACAATTGTAATCTCGTCAAGTTTATTCACAAAAGTTGATACCATCATAAGGTTTATTGAAAGTACCCACCCATTCCTAGCCACCTAAACGTCAAAAAAGGCTTTAAAAGTGCACCAGCATAGGCATTCTTTAAATCGGCATCATGGTTATAGCGGAACATGACACTGATATTTGTAGCAGTCATGATGTAAACAACAATCAAATAGTACCAGAACCTGCCTGCTGAGAGCCTGGGGCAAAAAACACTGTGGGTGTGGAAGAAGCTTGAATTGCAGCAGAGGCGTCTTCTACACCGCCTGGTACTGCTTCTGCCATGAGGTTGGCAGAAGTTTGAACGACACCATGAGGCACGACCTCTGGAGTACTAAGGACAGTCGCAGACGGAGGGCCCGTGGGCCCGGTTGGTTGGGGTGGAATAAGCGGATTGACAGGCTGTGGTTGAGTTTGCTGCTGCTGCTGTTGTGGTTGTTGCTGCTCTAGTTTGTCTGTCGATCCACCGATTTGGAGGGCGCCACGATCAGACTCCGCGAGGGCAGCTGCCTTTCGGTAGGCCTGAATCTCACGGTCCAACATACGCTTTGCCTTCAACCACTTAGACTTGCATTTTGCAATTATCTCGAAGTTGCTGCAGCCAGCTGAGAGTGAGGCAAATAGTAACGTGTAAATGCATTAATATTGAATCTACCGATCCACCTGCGAGAAATCGACTCATCAGAAATGAGCAATAGATGACGAAGTTTACATACCGATGTTACTATCGGGTTCTTCTTCGGAGCCGGCCGCGACATCCTCCGCCTTGACCTCCTGGCCCTCTTGCATCACTGGCTTCTCCTTGGGCGGCTTTTCTTTGGTTGCAAGCGAGTCCAAAATGTCCTTCCAGCGTCTACCCAAAAGGCACTTGACCAAAAACTGCATTTGCATTCGAATGCTGTTAAAGAGTCGATCCAGGTGATTTGACACTATTTTCCGGTCGGGAACCTTTGGATTGGCGAACGCTCGGGACAATTTATCTTCGTAGTCGCGACGCTGAAGGCAGACAGAAAGTCTATTTTTGGAGAAAGAGCAGATTTTTGCGTGAACCATGTCAGAGTGCACATTAACAGGTCATTTCAGTCACAGCTTGGCAAACACAAGACTTCCAATTCCGCTTCCAAAAATTCAAGGCCCGATGGGCCTCCATCTGCAAAAAATAACCGATATTGACCACTCACAAGGCTGGTAATAAGGTCAGGAATGTCTTGATCCTCAGCTTTGTAGATGTCTAGGTCAAATTCCAGTGACTCGCCCTCATCCAGGCCCAGTTCTTGGAGCATTTTGCGATCTCGGAAACGCAAACGTAGGTTGAATATGGGGTTCCGAGTGTCTGGATTCGCAAGCGAGCGTACAAAACGCTCAAGAACCTCCTTGCGATCCGCGCCCGTTTCGTAATTGGGCTCCACCTCAACAGGTATCGTTTTAGGTTGAAGCGAACTGGCTGCAGTTTTAACCACGTTTGTCTACAAAGGATTTACCGAAAATAAAACACCAAATACCAAAAAACTTTCAAGTAATTGCCAAATTCTAGTATTATCTTGATTTAACTAATTAAATTGTTTGCAGAGCTTGAACCTTCCCAGCCGATAAGGAAATGCGTAATCCGAATGGAAACTTGCACTTTGCCATCTTATTTCCTTTGCAACATCAGCGCCACGTCAAAAGGGCTCGTTTACACAACTTAATGGGGCCTAATTGCAAGTCTAAATAAAACTTACATAAAAATAGAAATATTTCCTGTGAAATTTTCATTTTCGCTACGCAGCAAGGAAGTTTGAACAGTGCTAAGGCTTGCAGGTCGAAGTCACCACAAACCACAAACGCACTTTCGAAACCGGTACAAAGAAATTCAGTGAGGCTATAAAGACGCGCCGAGATTCCTAGTCCAGTCACACACAACACAATCACGTGAACAATATTCTGCCGAAATTCACAGAATAAATTCTGTTTCAAGGTGGAAAAAAGCGTGAGGAGATGCATTCAAGTCAAATTGCATTTCTCAACCCAAATTGCAAACGCAATGAATGGGTACACGAAATTGAACCCTTAACAATGCCACAATGAGTAAATTGAGTAAGTGAATTTACTGAACTCTTGAGAGCAGGTTATGCATAAGTATCTAGAGAAGTGAATGGTTGGGAAAGATAACATCAGGGTTTATAATGACACTGGCAAATTTAGAAACTCATATGTTGAGCAAAGATTTTTAGAAGATATTGGAAAACCAAACAATGTCTTGCCAAATGGAGATCAAATGTTAATGATAAATTTTGAAAATCTGTTACCTTTCTTGGAGAGCAATTTAAACGTTCTTTAGGAGAACGTCAACTGAAATGAAACCCTGTTTTCAAAACTGACAAAAATTGATTTTGAGAACAAAGTTACTAAGGCGCAGTGCTCACATACTGCGAGCTTCACGGAGTAGCTCGAGCATAAGGCTGAGCAAAACATGCAGTACATGTCGTGAGCGACTACCCACCAAGTTTGTTTCTAAAATTGAGCTGGGCAATATGATCGGGAAGCAAAAGCGAGCCGACATGAGCTGCAGACCCATTTTTAATCTGAAGCTCTGTAGATTCTGCCAATGAGGCCTTTTTCTCCAGCTATGCGCACTACGCTCCGTACACAGAGGTACTCATTACTTTATGCCTGAACGAAGACATTAACACTGAGCACATGTATCGGAAAAGTGAATAGTTCAGCACCACTCAAAACTACATCCGTAGGATAGTTATTGAAGTCGCGCTAGGAGTGGCATACCTGGAATAAGGGATGACAGTAAAGCTCCTCAGCAGTTGGCCTGAAGCAAGCCAGAGGATGAATGCAGGCCGATATGAGGACAGAGAGATTCGAGTTGGTGATTTGCTGCATAATTTCCGGCCCTTGACCAGACATGGTTTTGGCCGCGGCATCAAAGAGCGTGGCGCACTCATCGTAGGGTGCCCGATTGGTCATCACCTCAAGCATTAACATCCCAAAGGCATAAATATCGACTTTTTCATCGTACATTTCATCAAAAATTTCCGGCGCCATGAAGCCGACAGTACCTGAGAGTAGACAGTTGATAAACAGCTGAATTACAAGAAGCACATGTGACTGATGCTATAAAAAAGTTAGCCAGTTTGATGTCCCTTTGCTATCAAAGCGAAGAGACAGATATAAGGCAAAGAAAGAACGTGATTTGGATTAGTGCCATACATTACAATAAGACGAATGGAAAGTAACATAAAATCCTATTAAGTGAATACTATAGAACTGACTATAGAACCTGACCATGATAGATTGCTTTTCGATGAAAATGTGGGATATTACAAGTCTGGTCAAAAAATAAATGAACCAACACGGACCAGAAGAAAGTATTTTCGATTAGGACAGATTAATTCCCACCATATGGGTTCGCAGTAGCAATACAAATGAATATTGAGCTGCCAAATATCACATTAGAAAGGTATGCAATAGAAAAAAGTGAGAATGCGGTCTGGACAAACAAAGAAGAAGTTACTGAGCACTGACCCAGCATTGTTTTTCTTCCGCTACTACCAACTTGCGTTGCAAGACCGAAATCGCCGACTTTCACGTTCAGATACTCCTCATCCGAGTCACCATAAAGAAAGCAGTTGTCTGATTTTAAGTCTCGGTGAATAATGGGTGTCTCCAGCCTATGATGCATATATCTCAAAGCGTCAACAATTTGATGCCACCAGTGTGTTAGAAGTTGGAACTTCAAGATGCACTGCCCATCAAGATAGTTCTTTCGAATCACCCTAAAGTAGGGACATGGGAAGAGCCACTCACTGTCTAAGAGTGCCCTCAGACATCAACTCCTGTATGATTACAAGCCCCTTCTCCTCCAGCGGGTTCTCCGCTGTCTCCTCGTTTCTCCATTCACGAAATACATCAAAGCATCGAACAATGTGGGGATGGTTCATCTTCAGCATAATTTCTGTCTCACGGAACATAATTTGACGTTTTTCTTTGGTGTCGACGTGCTCATGTTTAAACTCACACCACGCAACTGTTCGTGCCTCTTCTCGATCGTATCCACGATAGACAAACTTGTATCCACCTTCCCCAATCTGGATGAAACCATAAAGTGGGCGCAAATCTGCTTACCTTAATGCTGTTCTTAAGCCATCGACCACATTTAGAGACGCCGATTACCTTTTGCTTCGCTTCTTGTTCTGCCATGTACTTTTTCATCAGCTCCTCCTCTTTTCTTTTTTCCCTTTCTTTCTTGCGTTCCTCCTTCATTTTTTGAGTGAGAGCCGCAGCTGCCGTTGGATCTAGAGGAGCAGCTGTTGCAGTAGTTGTGGGAGCATTAACTTGGGACTCCACCTCATTACTGCCTAGCGCTGTGGTACCAGTAGGCGTTGTCGGGTATTCGCGATCATCAATTTCGTTGCTGGACACTTTGGAATCAGCAACCACCACATTTTTAGCAGAGCCAGTAACAATCCCAGACTTACTGATGTCCGATAAGTCATAATCTAGTAAAATAAAAGAATTGTCAAGTGAAGAGTTGTTCGGATCAACTGAAAACAAGATATCACAAAATTTGAAGCGCACCAGTTGTTCTATCCAGCGGTGAAACTTGGGGTAGAATCGGATCTGTTTTTTTATCCACATGCTCTTCTGCTCCCAAGTTCATCGACATTCCTGAGGGCTGTGTGCTTTCACCCCGCTCAGTACTCATTCTAAAATATACAATTACCCACGATTTAATTGAGGCAAAGTCATACATTCCAATAAAGACATGAAAACATACATAGTAAACTTCACTGTATATCAATAATAACAAATGGTTAACTACCAATAAATGAGGTATGAACTCGAAAAGGCGAAAGACCCACAACACCAAAAGTGCTTTAACTGAGCGCTTCTTAGGTACAAACTTAAAAACAACATCAATGTTAAGGTAATAATGTATGGTATGAGACAGACATATAGGAATAGTTTTCCTTGCAATAAGTTCGTTCATTTTCTGAATTTTAACGGCTTTAGTTTTATCTGCATATTAATTCAGAAATAGCCAGCAAATAAAGCTTAAACGTACAATCATTCACCAAAGAGATTACAACTAATTTGGATCTAGTATAAATACAAGCAATTTACATTTTAATCCTTTCTATTGATTGTCACAGTTACCTTGCCGCAAACTTGTAGTTTCACTTAAGGACTAAGAGTTGTATTGTTTTCACAAATCCTTCCATCAACCTCGAACTTTAGATTCCTCAGCTAGATTGACTAATTGGTCCAGAATGATTTAAACAATAAATGCGTTGTAGGGAACCATCATTTTAGCCCCCGCAAGGATAGGCAGTGTGCATTGATCATCAGATTCAGCAAATTCCTTAGTTTTTTATTAAAAAGATGCAGCAATAAAATAGGCTTTGTGAATTACTAAGATGCTACTTTGAGAGTTTGCGCCTGTCCTCCATCATAAATAAATAAGTTCAAAATGGCATCGTACTTTCAGACATTTTGTAAGGTCTCGAGACAGAATATGCATCATCGACATGCCAAAGGGCTGGGGGACTAATGGTATAGCTTGTAGGCCAATTCGCTTGACAGACTTGCATTGGTTGAGCCCTTGAGAGGCCCGTGACATATCCGAAATCTAAACAAACTATCAACTCACCACATATCCCTCGTCATTGTGAGAGCCATTCTCGGCGCTCCCTTGGACCACTCTTCCGCACCAGCCATAACAAAGTAATTGGCGTTGTAAAGGAAGGACCCAGTCATCGAGTTTCCGTACAATTGAGAAGACGCTTAACCCCACTGTCACTAAACCCTCTTGGTGTTGCCACTGGATGTGGAGTTGCGTCCTGCATAAGAATTGCAATGGAGGAATGAGACAAAGTGCTAACCATCACATGCGTTCATCGCAATTTGTGGGAGCGCCAGTCGAATAGCAGATTTTCGTAACAAAGATTTGGATTTAGCATCGTTCTGTGGGGTTGGGACTTGTGTTCCTTCCTCCTTACCCTGTTTTTCTCACTGCACAGCTGCCCGGCTATGTCTGAGAGATGTGGAAGAGGAATTGCGAGTTCACATATTTGATGCTTGCATACAGGTATGGCTGACAACTCCGTAGCGAACAGTTCCAGATGCTGCATAGCTAGTGTCCCTCCATTTGCTAATAGCATTCTTGCACAAACCTTCTTCCAATACGCAAAGGTTTACCACAAAATCGGAGAATTCAGAGTAGATTCCCTTTAGTACCAAGTTTGCTTTTTGCTGCCACCAACACGGGCCGAATACATATAAGCTCAACATGCAGGAGGAATTGGGTTAATAATGTGGCCTGGAGGCCAGACCGCCCGGATAAGGTACAATGGCGGGATACTCAAGCGACTCCTTTACAAAAAATTGGAAGTTAAATTGGCAACCGACTCAAGACGTATCTGTACGAGGCTTGGCTGAAGCTATACTGATTTCGAGTTGCTACCGGGTAAAACTCAATAGCCTCGGATTTCGTTTAGTAACGCCCCGGTGGCATTGTCGAATACGAATCACTGCCTGCAACCGTAGAAGGAACTGATCGACTCTAATTTGTTTGCCACTGCAACCGATTTATGTAACTAACGAGAGATTGAAGACTAGCTAATTAGAAACTTGTGCGTGGTCGCTAAAATATTCCTCGGCGTTTTGTTCTCCATAGCCAAAAACTGCGGAGGATGTCTTCGATCCCAAAAAGGGTTTGTAGAGGTTTTACTTTTTCATTTTTTATTATTTTTTGCGCAGCTTAGGCGCAAATCTTTCATTATCTAAACACGCATGGCTAAGCCGACCCAGTGACCTAGACAAGATTTTTGGAATGGTCCACAAATCAGCTGCCAAGCCTGTGTACGCCATTTCGGTTATCAAAGAAATCTACTTCGAAGTCCTCGGTTATTGCTTTTCTAATTAGTGCTCCTGTAATACTTGGGTGGCCATCTTGTTCTAGCCGGTTGGTCGGTCTCCGGGCCGTGCCAACAGTCCCCAAGTCCTCTGTTCCCGGAATATATATTTTCTGCCCTAGTACTGCGCCTCCTTTTACCTTAATGGGAGCCTCGGGACGCTACAGCTCCAGTAAGGTCAAGGCCAAATGCAACTAGCCACCCAGGCCATGGAAAAGCAGATAGAATGGCTCAATGTCAATGCGTCAGTGTGCAGATATATTAATTCCTGTTTTATCTGGTGAATGAATTAGCATCTAGTGCTTTGACATTCACCTCACTTGTCGTTTGCCGATATAATCAACCAACTTTATTGGCGTAGTTTCGTGAAACCATCTTTGTATCCTTAGAGTGGCTGTTGCGCCGTATCGTCTGGTAGACTTTGAACACGCTTTGTTTTTTTGCATCACCATTAACAGCTTTAGACCTTGAGCTATTTCAAATTATTTGCCTCCGCTTTAAAATGCGCACTCCTTGTGGTTGATTCAAACAAACAAATAGGTAAGGCTTAAATGGAGATAAAAGCCAAAAATTAACACCCTATCACTTTTCTAAAGATAAAATACGTAATATTCGGATAACATATATGTATATGTATTCAACATGGGAGGGGTTGAGTCTGCCAGCATGGCCCAGAGGCCAACTGAGTAACTCTTTACCGAATTTGAATATTAACCAAACAACGGACCGTAATGTAGGAACTGTGCGTATTGCGTTATAAGTGCGGTTTTAGGAAGTTATTCTGGGTAAAACGACTTTTAAAAGCGACGTTTTCTACCATTGGTCAATCTTCGCGATTTGTTTAATTTTACCAGCTGGTACTAAAGTGCTAAGCTTTAGTAAACCTAACGTTTTTATATGGCTATTGTAGCGTCCCGAGGCTCCCCTTAAGGTAAAAGAAGGCGCAGTACTAGGGCAGAATATATATATTCCGGGAACAGAGGACTTGGGGGCTGTTGGCACGGCCCGGAGGCCGACCAACCGGCTAGAACAAGATGGCCACCCAAGTGACCTATACCGGTAGTTCGAACAAATAAAGTATTACAGCTATAAATGCTTGTGTTTTTTGCGGACCGCATCCACGTCTGCTAGACCCTCTGATTCATTCAACTCAAAAGTCATCGACAAAATCGTACGAAATTCGGTTTGTAAATGCCAAGTCAGTTTGAACGAACTATTGCTAGCTGGGTAACACACATATTTGGCCAATTCTGTCACATTCCGATTGTTCCATTTGTCACCGTTGGAAACTTAATTTTGCTTATCTATCGACGTACACACTCATCCAAAAAGAGGTTAGCTCTGGATGTGAACGCTTCTATGAGTGTCAGACAACAAATTTATAGAAATGTAGCGCTACCTTGTAAAAGTTCAGCTCGTCTTGGTCTGACAACTTTATTCGGCAGAGGTAATTAAAAGGCGTGATCACGCCCTCTGCTCGCACAATACGTCTGAAGGTTATTACTAAAGTTGTCATGTATGCAACTATTAATTTAATTCTACTTTTAGCAGATAAATCTGATGCTTGGTACAATTTTTGTGTTGTCTTGTGAAATCCAGTAAAGCATTTGCTTAAAGCTTAACAATCTGGTGGCAATATAAGGTGTACCTAATGCCTTGGTTCTCTAATCCCCGGTTTTGGTGAAGGGTCACCTAGATCCTCACCTATTGTCCTGGTTGCCAGTGAAATACGTATTCCACCGGCGTAGTACGTCTTCTTTTTTTTCAGGCAGGTCTCAATGCGCTACAATATAAATGGATAACTTGGCTGATATGACTTTATTTCTTTTGATTTAAGTAGCTATGCTAATTCTAATTGCCATGACGACTCCAGAGCTATTTTAGATTGATCATTTGGATTATTTTACAATCCATAATTTATGCATCCTTAAATTCGCAACTACAAACCAGTAGCTGCTCGTTTCTACTACTAAAACTCAATTATCAATTCCAGAAGGGCTTTACGACGCAATGCTAGTAAGTATTTCGTTTCACGTTAAAAAGAACATAAACAAGAGCCAAGATATGAGTATCGTTAACGTTATTAATCATGATGCTGAAAGGAATGCAACAAACCAATAAAACAACTGCAGTATATTGTGAGTCTATTTCACTGTACTCTTATTAACGTACATATAGCGCCAGGGAAAAAGTGGCCTCGGGGCGGCTTTTAGTGTTTTGTGCAGATCAAAATACTTTCCTACGACAGAAAACCCTCCGCCTGGTGCCGCCCATACCGCAAACAGTGGAGCGTATACAATGCCAATGCTCTCGCGATACAACAGAATTTGGCTGCATTTAAACTGGTCACAACTGGCCTACTCTTCCTCTTAAAACAAAATTACAGGGAACTAAATTTTAGTGTATGAATTGTATAAGGGACTCACACTAATTACAAGCACGCCTTAGTTTCGTTTTGTATTTTATTCAGTTTCCACCAAGGGGGCAGGTTAGTACTGATTGGTTGGGGAAATAAAGTTAAAATTCCGGTGTTCGGTTGTGGTCGCCAATTATGAGGTCAATAACGCAAGTGAGATTAAGACATTTGGGAAGGATGTCTCCTTGAGCCCTTTGGAAAGCTAAAATGCGATACCGACTAACTTTTTTTTAAACCTTTCAGCTTAACACAAACATGTTTTCACAGTAGTATCGTTACGTATTGGTGCACCGATCTTTTCCGCTCACGGACAATTGAATCGCCAAGTAGAACAGCCGACTGCTGTCCAGTCTTATTAATCGAGACGCTTTGAACGCCAACCCAAAGGTATTTCAACAATTAAGCAATGCAGAAGTGCCCATTGCATGGTGGATGAGTTAATGTGCAGAGCCTTTGTTGACTATTTTTAACTCCTCTATTTGTTAACAACTGTTAGTGCGGCATCGGAGGATTGTTAATTGGCGTCCATTATAAATTTATTGTTAAAATGTTTTTTTAGGAGTCATTTTGTGTGTGTGTGTGTGTGTGTTTGTGAGTTTATTTGTAGTTATAATCTAAAGGGCTAATGCATTTGTGAAAATACTAAATGCAATGTGAAGTGGTATTAAAAACGCTCAGCTTTTACGGCTGCATGCAGGCTAGTTAATGGGACTATTTGATGATAAAATTTACAATAAAACCTACCACTGAACATGATCAAATTGAATTCTAGGGTTGGATTAACTACCTCTGATAGTGGTATTTCATTGAAGTTGTCCGTTAGAGCTGGATGCTGCACACTTTTAAGTGGTAATGAACCTCGAAGCATACACCATGTTAGGCTATAAACCGTTAAGTTCATGACTAGAAATGCCACTTCATTTGCATCCGCAAACAGTTTTACTGAAACTTTTTTGCTAAAAATAGGCAAAAGGCATAAAATATATAGACATTTGGAAAACCTTCTGCTTTCTTGCTTTAATGATAGCTGTAGCGTTCCTAGACTTCCTTGAAGGTAAAGGAAGGCATGATACTAGGGCAGAATATGCATATTCAGAAAACAGAGGGATTAGGGATACTGGCATGGCTCAGAACAATGTGGCCTTCCAAGTGACCGAAACCGAAACCAGCAGTCGGAACAAACAAAGTATTACGATGGCAATAGGTACGGGGATAGGAGTTGGGTTTACATTAACACCTAAAGATTAACTAGTCCTCAGCCTTTATTAATTAAAAATTTGCATATAGAACCGACTCTTCGGTAAAAAAATGTTTTGGACGATTGGTGAGAGTAAAACAATGTGCGAAAAATTTAAAATAGGTTTCAACTCATTCTACAACTAATCCTATGCCATAGACCACTAAGGTAGTGATGACAATTTTAGATCGGTGTGTTAAATGCCGCGCTTTTTTATGAATGGCTAAAGTCTTCTAGGGCAGGGAAATAAATTAGCCCATCCTTGTGAGTCCTTGCTCAACACCAGCGTGACACTTGCCTAGGTGACATTTGATGCTACTCTCGATGACCACTTTCTAGCTATTTTGCCTAGGCGACAACCACATTTTGGTGATTTTCTATCCACAATTAGATCATAACTTTGAATGCTTACTACGGTTAGGTTTTTTTCTTTTAAATACATTATTCTTCAGCTTGAGCTTCTTTACGGAGGCAGATTTGCTATCAACAAACGACTTAGCTGCGTCAGCCACAATGTTCTGGAACAGAGCACACAGCTAAACACACGGTTTTTTCCACTTCATTTATTTGCCTTTCCAGACTTAAAGTATGTTAAGCTGACGAGAATGACGTGTTTTTTTCCAGATGCAGTGGTAGAAATTATAACCACCGAACCAAGTTAATGATTGGAGCAGAAAAGTGATGCATTAAACAGCACTAAATCGAGGTGAAAATGTATGGCACTTGTAAAAATGCATGCTTGAACTGTATGCGACTATTTTTTTTTTCGTCCTGAATGTAGCATTCGTTACACGCGCGAAGACTGTCAGGCGTGTTCCAACCGCAATGCCACCTCAGCACTCCCACTTTCTCAAATTGGGCAGATCTAAGGAGTGAAGTGTAGGCATTTCTAAAAATAACTAATTATAAGGCAAAATATTGCAAATGTAATCAAAACTAGGCGGGGAGGCCTGTAAGGTAAAGTAGAGTTCTGCCAAAATCACCGCCCATTTTGTTTGTTAACTAACTTAGGTAAATGGAGAAGGGAAAAATAGGCGAGCGTTATTAAGTGTGACACTGTGTAGGACAAAGGGAAAACTTATTTCGCACAAAATATCGATTATAGTAGTTTTAAAGACTTTACTTTTGTACTTTAGAGTCTTGGGAAGATCCTAATTTACAAGTAAAAAGTATCATAGATTAAAATATATAGCCCGCTGTTTATACCTTTCGTCGGAATTGGCACCCATTCGGGAGCCTGGAGAAAGGACCCACAAATGGGTTTTAGTGGCATTGAGTGCATATTACTGCATTGCCATGATGTGTGCTGTAATACTTTGTTTGTTTGAACTGCAGGTTTGGGTCACTTGGGTGATCATATTGTACCAGCCGGTTGGTCGGCCTCCAGACCGTGCCAACAGCCCCCAAGCCCTCTGTTTCCAGAACATATATTCTGCCCCAGTACTGTGCCTTCTTTTACCTTAAAGGGAGCCTCGGGACGCTACAGTGCATTCTAGCCTTTTCATGTGGAATTACAACACCTGGAGTCTTTCTGATGCATAGAAGAGCAGAGGCTCTCGGCATGGCCTAGGGATCAGGCCCGCGACCGGAAGCACAATGGCGTAGCCTTGAACGCCCATGCGATCAAGCCTTCAGTTAAAAAAAGTTTTAAAAACTGTCGGTTATTTGTCTTTCTTAAAAATATTCATCCGTTAATTTTAAAATTAAAATATTTGTAAAGGTTGCCCCACACAAACTGCAATAGGCCTAAGGTAAATTGATGCTTCATGCATGGATTTTTTTTAGTTGAAATGAAATTTGCACCTCCTTTTTCTATGTTTCATATGTAGCTTAAATTTATGCAATGATGGATCGGACGGGGGGAAATGAGGCCCTAGGATTTAATAGAAAGTGTCCACTGTAGTCTGAACACGAGTGTCACAATGCAGCCATTTTGCCATTGGGAGAGGCAGCAGAAAAAAGATGCAAATTTTTCCACAAAAATAGTTTTGAAACACTAAATGGAAGCTAAAGGCTTTAACATGGTTTATTTTAGTTCCTATAGCAGATTATTATGCACTAAGGGGCATTCGTGTTGGTAAAAGTGTTCGCAGTCTTGAGGGAAAACTCAATTATGGATATTTTGGAGGGAAAGTTAGCATCTTAAATGGATAATAAGTAAATTGTTTCCCCACATTACCCCCTCTGTTAGAGATTTCATAAAAAATTTGGATTGGTTTCACTTGTGAGCAAGCCTAAATGGCTTGCCTGTAGCATAGTTTTATTTGTAACATTTGAGTGCTTTCGTAGTGTTTGAGTTTTATGATGGAGAAGGAGACACCTTCAACCCGTGAGACTTTAAAGGTTTCCGTTCGGTCTGTGGCCTTGGACTCCTCAGGCTCCGCGGGTTTAACTTCCACGTGGCTGCATGGCTTGTCAGCCACACCTATAGTCTTCCAACTCTTTCCCACGTTAGACATAAATCCTCTCCCGTATTGGCATGGCTTATTACGATTACAGGGAAGACACGGGAAGTAGCAAATGCACACACACACACACACACACACACACACAGCCTGAGGGTAGTGACACGGGACACTGTGGCTGCATTCAAGAAATAAGAGACCCTAAATCTAGCATGCTTTGAGTCTTAAGCTAACAGTGAGGTTGCATGAGATTGTGAAGATATTATATTACTTTAAAACTTGAGGGCAATTAAACCCTTGAAATAACATAATTTAGGAACTATTTTGTACAATCTCTTTCCTTTTACAATTGAAAAAGAAATTATTCGAAAGATGATTGAATGCCCAGGATTGTGCAGCTACTCCAACAACAGCATACACACACAATGGGCACGTCATGGATAGGAGTGAATGTCTTCGGGAGAACTCCTCATGTCATCTTTTTTTTGTAGCTACTCTCTTTCTAATTCAGCTAAAAAAAAATGAAAAGAGATTATGCGAAGATGGGTTGTTTACAAGAACTAGCTAGCTTATACTGTGATACAAGAGCATCTCCGCCTTAAATTTATCCATTAAATTTTAACCAACTTTTTTAACCTTTTGCGAGGCTATGTAAAATTGATGAAATTTTGTGACTTTAGAGAGAGTCCAAGAGGATCCTCTTTTGAGCTTACAACATCATTAAGGAATAGGATGAAAATAAAAAGAGTTTATTTTCTTTGAACGATGAATGTAATGCTCGAGGCTTTGCCCATTGATGAAACAGGCAAGTATCAATTATCCGAAAGAGGACAAATCTGAAAAATAAACTTAATGTGAACCATTGCTGGACCATTCGCCAGTTGACTTCACCAAAGCCCTGGGGCCTGAAAGCTGTGTTACTTCGCCTATATTTAGCTTTGCGGAAATGAACGCAAAATTAATGCATCAAAACATCACCGTGGTTAATTCCAGAAGGCTAACAAATTTCAGGTGTTTGTAACAATATAATGTAATAATTTGGCTGTTCATTTAACTCATCTCAGTTGCACAGGCATTCGTCCTTACTGTGGCATTGCCTTTGAGCCACGCTGGTGGTTCCCCAGTCCTTCTGTACGTTGATAAGACATATTCTGCGTTAGTATTACATCTTCTTCCGCCTCTAAGTAGGTCAAGGGGTACGGAACCGAATCATGACGAATTAATTATTTCAGAAATGATAAAGGCACATTCAGAAACTACTGCATTCAAAGTGAAACATAAAACAGTGCACTTAATGTTACGCAGCACACCAAAAAAAACTGCCTTCGTTGATATCACAAATGGAGACGTCAGAAAGGGCAAGGCTTAATTGCAGCAAAGATGGCTAGACGTCGACAGCTCAAAGTTGAGCATTAAACCGTGAAGGTAAGCTGCGTGCTTCGATGGAATGGAAGTATTCGACATAACTTACAATCATATTCGTAGTTCCTTAAAATCATTGTAGTACCTGTTATTTAAAAGTGACTTTGTCGGTGAGAGGTAGGAAGGTAGTTCGAGTCTGGTCGTGGACAGGCGGGACGTTTCTCCGGACATAGGGTGATCCTCCTCCTAACAATAATAAAGGAGCCACAAAGGGTCCAACGTTCTCTTATCAGAGGTGGTGAAAGGGAAGAGGGGAAAAAGGTAGAAACGCCTACAATCAGAGTTTTTATTTAATTCCTTTGGAATCCTTTACTAATTGTGAGGCCGTAATTAGGCCTTGAAGTCGATCCACTGACAAACACATAAATCACCTTCAGGACACCAACTCAAGTACACCCGCGCTGCACGTTCGCTGTTACACTGAGATTGCAGCATAACAGCGACGCTGGAGTGCAGTACTTTGATTAATATTTAATTCGTCCGTTTGGTAGTTGCAGGTACTTTAGGATTCGCAGTTGTGCTTCCACTGAGCGGCCTGGCCTCCTGACCATGTCACTAGCTCCCTCCAGTCCTTCTGATCGTCGGCAATGCATACTCTACCCTGGTATAATGTCTTCTCTCGTCTTCAGGAGAGTCCTGACAAGCTATCGCTGCATAGAGACAGGCAGTAAACATCAGTGAGTTGTTCAAATAATCTAGAGATAACAAAAAATTTTTGTCTGTAAAAACTACACCGCTGCTGCAGTGTGCGACACGATTGTTAACTTTTCTCGCTTGTTTACTTACAACGAAGTCTAACAAAAATAGATTTTTTATTGCCTTCCTTGTTTAGCCTCGTTCACTTTTACCAGAATAGCATTTCGGAGTTTCCGGATGTTTAAGTACTATTTTTAATGTTTTGCGAATTTTGCAGCAGACTTCAGCGTTAAGCGATGCATACATCGTCGATTAATTCTCCTTCACCAAAGGATTAATTCTAATAAGGTTAGTTGATATTACATCCGACAAAAATTAAGAGGAGGATTTTGTTTGAGGTTTGTATGAATTGAGCCCAAAGCAGTACAGTGGAAATGAATTATTGAAAAATAGAGCCTTTGATAGGCATTATTGCTGTAAGAATTGAGGAATAGGTCAGTGCTTTCCAAGTAGACACAAATGCTTAGCAAAATGCTGCAAGAAGGTCGCAAAACTGTGGCATCCTGCGAATAAAGAAGTAAATGGAGAAGTATGTGCTAGTGAGTAGTCACAGTTGACTAAAAAACAATTTTAAGTCCCACGTTTTGCTTGTAAAGACCACAGTTCTTCTCTGTGCTTTAAATGTTTAATTATTAAATGTAGGTACGACCTTTAGGCACAAGTCGCTGCCTATGGACGATGTCCAACATTGTAAGTCAAAATAGTACATTAAAAAGTCACAGATTGGGCTTATAAAGTTGAACACTTCTCGAATTGCAACATTTTACGCCTAAAAATAATTTTTCGGTTTTAAGCGTTTACCATCAACAAATGTGTTGACTTTAACGAGCACATCATATTTGAGCGTTAAAAAAACGCAGCTCCATCAATCGAATTCGCATAGAATCCCATTAGCGCAAATTAGAAAAACTTTTGACAAATTAATTTAATGCAATGATACTTCAGTTAGCTGTCCTAGACTGACACAATTTTCGGTGTTAATGAGAGTGACAGCAAGTATTCAAACATACACATCAAATTGACCAACTCTAAGAATGTGCAGCTCCGTTTGAAGAGCCTTCAATAGACAGTAGATTGTGAGTACCCCAGAAATAAAAATCCTGCAGCGGAGCAAATAACCATCAAAGCGATTACTTTTACCGCCCTGTTTGACGTAGTTGTGTGTGCTCTGATGACCATATACCGTCGATTATCTAGATTTTGCGTTGCGTGCCACAGCATGAGACCACCGGTACGAAATAAGTAGTCTACAACGCCAAATGCGCTCATACGTGACGCGCCAACGAAAATAACTGCACTTCTGGTAGCTCTACTGGGCATTACAAAACCACTGCGTTACAGTGACGTCTGACAACCTGCCAGTGACTAAAAGTAACGCTTAATTTTTGTGTGATTCAGTTTCGCAGTCAATTCCAACTCGCCCACTCTGACTCGCACCAAAATTCGATGGTGAACCATAAGCGGTGCCCACATTGATGAGGAACAAGTCGAGAGGGTGGACATTATAGTCATTGCTACCAGCTAAGTGGCCGTAATCAAAATTCTTAAATCACATGCTACCCTGAATCACATCCACATCGTTTGCTCCAGGTTTCATGGATGAATGCAAAATTATACTTTGCTAACACAGGATTTTCATTTTTGCTTCCACCTGGGAATTTGAGTTCCCACCAAGCCGTTTGTGGTAAACAATTTCGTAAGTTATTTTTTTTTTCGGAGAAACGATGACTTAAGCATTGAATAAACAAAAGGGCCATTACTTAGGTGAAGTGGCAGAATTGTGCTTGTAAGCCATTTCCAGTCCACAAAAGAACTCCGGTTTTTTCAAACAAAGAAACTTGAATGCACATTGTAATCCTTCATTTCAGGTGTGACTATAAGTCGACGTGAATAATCTTGGGCTTAGAGGTCGAGTTTGTGGTGTTCACCCCCCCACCACTTGCATAATCTCGCTGGGTTGACAGAAGTCTAGGTAAACAGACAAATGTAGAGGGAAGAATTTAACCACCTAGCAAAATTGTCACCTCACAACAATTTGTAGGACGATGTAGAAGTGAAAGCACTAGCACTCATGCCAAGGGTGGGTGCCTCACCCCATCCTAGACTCCAAGTGTGTTGAAGAAGGACAAATAGGAAAGTGAAAGGCTAATTAGAATAAAGGCATAAACAACTATCCCCTCTAATTTAGATTTGCTACATCTTAGTGAAAATGAAGTGGGTAGATGTGTAAATAAGTGGATAAAGGATGCTAATTTATCATACGGCAGACTAATGATGACATGACTTCATTAGGAAAGTGGTGCAATTAATGTAATTGCCTAAGCAGAAGGTTTGTGCACATTTAATTCATGAATTTTTAAATCATCAACACAATTCTTTGATTAAGAGACTATTTGTTAAAAAGTTGCAATTAATACTGTTAGGCCAATTTCCAAGGCAAGATATTCCATGTTAAGGAGCTCTGTCCGTCCCCTCCTCTCCTTTTCCAGCTTCAAGACCCTACAGTAGTACTTTTCTGCCTTGCAGCGAGTTGACAATCCTGCAGCTGCCTAATCTCAGTTAAAATTAGCATCAATACATAAATGTTATGAGCCGATTTTGAAAAAAAGATACACATAATACCCTTTAGAAATTAAATACTGTTAACTTTTGAGCCGTCACTTTTTAATCTCATCAATTCAAGCCTTTTTGGAAAAAGTAATTAGCATGTTACACCAACACACTGTCAGGCGTAGAGAGGGACTAAAATACTCATTTAATCAAACCTCGTTCCTGTTTCATTAAAAGGTAGCACAGCTATGAACCTCCTTATTTATTGGTTCATTCATTCAAGCAAGGCTGGATTAGTCAAATTTTAAAGGAATCTATCAATTCAGCCCAAATTCCTACCGTTAGCCTTCGATAGCCTTGCCTCATTTTTGCGTCGACTTTGAGTAACTCACTATTAATTGCAACATCCAATCTACTTTTCTCTTCCCACCACACATAATTTTTTTTCTTTCTGATGTAATTTTTAAGCCTACCGCTTTGGTCTTCACCTTGAATTTTGCGCTTAAGTGATTTAAAAGCCTCTCGATTGCATCTGGAGGCGAGCGGATTTGATTAACCCGTAGCATCTCCAACCACGCAGAAATGTGGCGATAGAGGCATTAATTCCCATTGGGCCATTTCATCATTATATTATCACAAGAGAGCAAAATGTGCTGTACATTGCGACAAAGTACTTTTACATCGCATTTTCCAATCCCCTTAGTGCATTCGCATTTAGCATCATTATAAAATAAAAATATTTCGATGAAAAAAAAAAGATCGAAGAGGCACACTAGGGGTGTAAATTCTTGCTCAAAGGAAGCTAGGTACATAAATAGTGCCACAGGATAATCGTAAAATGCATTGCACTAAATATATTCTCAGAGTAATACAATGATCAGAACAGGTAAAGACTTGGAAACTCGCGTAAGAATTGGTTAAAAGTGTCACTTATGGCATGTATACTGCTTGGGGAGGAAATTCGGTTAGAGTCTTGTAGTTTTATAATCAACCACAAGTAGTTTATTTCCTAAATTTTATGAAAGCGAAAAATGGTTGCATTTGTTGCATACAAACGCCAAGTGAATCAGACCATCCTGCAAGAGGAAAGGGGTTCCACTATATTCACCCTATCTATGAAACCTCGCAGAAGGAGACTGCAACAACAAGCCTGTTCTACAAACAAAACGAACGCTGAATTCGAAAGTGATGCAACAAAGAGATTGATGGTATTCATTTCTTCACTTCTATTTTGCAACATGGCGATCCAAATCACCACAAGCCGTATCATGTGATTGACGTTGGAAAAGACACCTCAAAGATCCATCGTCAATTTGATTTAAAACATCATAAAGGCCTCAATAAGTTATCATATGCGACTTCTGTCCCCCTGAATTGCGTGCTAAACTTTCCAGCTCGTAGACGAATTGCAAAAACGCAATGATCCTTATCATTCGTACTGTCATCACTCGAGTCTAATCTCTGCGGTTAGGTTAGAAAAAAAAAAAAAGAGTCAACTTAATGCACATTTATCATTTAGAGATGAAATTAAAGCGAGGTGATCGGGTCAGTGATAAGGGGCGGTTTCTCGGTGAGGTAAAAATAGCACACCTCCGAACTCCAATCAAAATTGCTTTTAACAGACGCAGCCACAACTACTGTGGGCAAATGCTTGCCTTCACTCTTAGGCTGATGCATTGTTAAGCTTGAGAGAAGTCGACATCCCCTAGGTTGGCCTGATGTATTCCGTAGAGAGTAGTGTAAAATAGAAGCACTGAAGGCACTCATAAAAATCATGGCTTTTGAATGAATACTTAATGTAGTCACATTAAATACTCTTTCCCACTACATGCATCAATCGTTCATTGGTGGTTGAGTATTTTGGTAGACCTTCTAGCCTTAACATTGGCTTATCCTCATGAAACTCTCAGTCATGCCCACTTTATGCGATCCATTCGTCGAATCGGCATCGTCGAGCTCATAAATCCGATGTCGCCTGGTAAGTAAGTGTCTAAGGAAAGCTAGTTAACTACTAAAGGGATTTCGTTGAACACATCTATAGGAGGCGCACATATAGATACGCAAATGCCTTCAACTTGTACTGACGTAAAGGGAAAAGAAATGTAGTTTTGACAGCAGTTCCTGCCAACTTATCCACACAGGACACATCAAGTGTGTGAGAAAATCCTTTGCCTGGTACTTATGAAAAGCTCAGCCTCAATGCTGACAGTGTCAAGCTGGTAGAAAGGAATGTCCTTGTTGATAAATGCCTATTCTCAAAATTAAGTTGCTGGTTTAGGACCTTCTAGCAAGTGGCCTCCTTCTGGCGTTTTCCAACCGTTTTAATTATAAGCATAAACTATATTAAATAAACAAAGACGATTTTTCTGTCTCTGAAAAAAAATGTTAACATTTTCCTTCCTGTTATGCCGACTCAAAAAAGTGAAAAAACGTCATCAGATAAGGAAAGCATGCGGTCAGAGATGTGTCTCTGAGGTTTAATTATCAAATAATCTGTCGCGATTTATAAAAGAATCATGAGCCTGCTCTGAGGTGCTTATTTATTAATTATAGTTTACAACCACATCAGTATGACTTTACATTGCCTTGAAAACCAAGCGGTAGAAGCTTCAATCTAAATAAAATGAATTTTGTGTTCAAATCCTTCCAAACTGCTTGAAAACCCTCAATATTCTTGGTGTCACTGTTCGCCTAGATGCATACATGGGCGAAAACATTGGCCAAACATGGCACTAGGACCTCCGTTTGAATTGGTGTGCCAGGTTAATCAAGTTGCAAATCGCAGCGCTAAGAACTCCGTGAACGAATTCACTCAACTCATTTCCTGTTTAAAGTGAATGTGTTCTAGCAAATCTGTTAAGTAGCTGAGGCGAAAAGATCTTGCTAACTTAGTTTTATAGAGGATAGACACCAGTATACACTAATGTTAATTGCACGGAATTTTTAAAGTGAGCCTTTATAGGCACGCCACTTCCGCTAGGTGTAAATGGAGGATTTGGTGGAAGTGTGAACAGAAACCTCCGTTGCATACTAAGTAAAATCCAAATTGAAATAAATTTTAACCTGACAGGAACTACTTTAAGTGGTCCATCAAGGTGAATATTACCCACCCTCCCACTCAAAAGCCAAGTAGTCTTAAAGTTCAAATGAAAGAAGAAGAGGAAGAAGTAGAAGAAGAAAGTAAAACATGGCCAAGCCTTGTAATAATGTGCCTTTTGAGTTTTAACGCATGTACTGCTTACATTTCTTTAAGTGTACCTTTTAGGCAAGAGGCGGAAGGAAAATTTGAAACTGGTTATGGATGGGCGGGTCGATTCGCTTGACGTAGACAATCCCATCCCCTGGCTCCTGTTAATGCACTGTCTACCGACTGATTCATCTAATACGATAAAGATGTCAAAGAATATTCACCCTTCTCATATCAGGGGTAGTTGTAGGGAAAAGAAGGGTAGGAAAGAAACTCCTACAGAGTACATGAGGTATCATGTAATTTTTAATTTAAGGCAGATAATGAGGCACAATTTCGGAACCACGCATAGAGGTGTGCGGTTGCTCCTAATAAACCGCAGTTGTAAGTTGTAAATTTAATTTTGGAAGGCATCACTCTGCTAGGCTCATTTGACCTATAATTTTCCATACACTAATAACTACCGTTGGTGGTGCAACGCGACCTTTGCCCAGATGATGGAGGATGATTAATCTCCTTTAAGACGTGAATTATTTTTGGATTAAACAATTATTTTTTCATGTCAAGTATTTCAACGCCAGTAAGTGGCGCGAAAGTGACAATTTTTCACTAAAATATTTTGATACTTTTAGCACAGTCGCCAGTAGCATCAAAAGTTGACACGTTAGTCCTTCCTTCAATTCTGCTCCTTCTTCCCTCTACTGATTTGGAAGTTGCAGCTGGAGAGCATATTCATCCATGTATGTCCCAGTTCTCACTACAACACTCCTCTCCCTCTTCTTCCACCTCCTCACTAAAGCTATTTTTGGTCAGTGTCATTTTCACCACTTAGGTGTGTTTGTAGTGTCAAATGCTTTTTCCAATCGGCATGTCTTTACCAATAGCCATATTAACGTAGTGCACTACTTTCCATTAAATTTATCCAAATTATACACAATCATTTCATGTGTGAGGTTGTTGATACTTGTTCCCCTTAATTAACTGCATAATCATTGGAAAAGTGGTAAACATATGAAGGGTGTCATCCATGACAAATAATGAAGGCTACCTGATTGCTCTGCACCTGTGATGAGATGTGTGTGTGTGCAAGCTTGTGTGTTCACCTACGTAGGCAAGCACGTGCACGGGCGAGATTAGGCCACGTTCTTGTTCTGCGAAGACAACGACAGTCGTTCTGCCACTCTCTCGTGCGCTTGTCCCTGCTCCTGCTGTCTCCCTGTTTGTGTGTGCGCGTGCGTGAATGCACGTGCGTGTCTAATTGAATCTTTCCTCTTCCTCGTGCTTATTCCACGGTGCGCACGTGAGCATACATGCCTAGGTGACACGCCGCACGAGAGCGTGCATTATTATCCTAATACATTGGCAGGTGAGCTACTCCATCCGGCCAATGGAATGCTCGCGTGCACGCACGAACGCGCGCAAACGAGTTCCCCTTCTGCCTCAGGTTGTGCACACACACACACACACACATACGCGCACGCACAAACCAACATTAGACACACAAATGGAGCTCCGTCAATCCCTCCGCTGTCCCTGATATGCTCATCTTCCGCCACCCGGCCCTCCTTCTCTACATCCTTCTCATCGTTGACCTTCTACTTATTTTCTCGGGGATAAATGCAGGCAAAAAATTGGAAAGGGATAAGGAGAAGAAAAAAAAGTCTAAATCTCGTCTAGTTGCAACGGTGCCTGGTGACATAATTCTTGGTGGTCTTTTTCCTGTACACAGTTCCGGTGCTGTGAAGTGCATGTCACTCAATCCGGAGCGTGGCATCCAACGACTGGAGGGGATGCTCTTCACTCTTGATGAAATCAACAACAACTCCGCTCTACTTCCAGGTTTGCGGTTGGGTGCCAATCTGCGAGACACTTGCTCTCTTGGTAACCACGCGTTGGAACAATCGCTTGACTTTGTAAAAACAACCGTGGATGACGTTATGAACGAGCCGAAGGAGCAAGACAAAGTGTGCGTCTGTCCCTGTGCACCTGGAGGGGTGCCATATTATCCTGGCGGGGGGCAAAGAATGCCCGGTGCAACTATGCCACATCCGACCTCGTGGAGCCAGGACATTGTTCGAGGTGTAGTGGGAGGGTCGTACACAACTGTCTCCATTCTCGTGGCCAACCTCTATCGACTCTTTAAGCTACCTCAAATCTCCTACGCCTCAACCAGTGCCGTGCTTAGTGATAAGAGGACCTACCCGTTGTTCGCACGCACCGTGCCCTCCGATGTAGAGCAGGCACGCGTGATGGCAGCTCTCGTGGCAGCACACAACTGGACCTATGTATCGACTGTACGAAGCGCCGGCGATTACGGTGACTCCGGGATGGACGCCTTCTGGAAGGAGGCCGACAAGCGGGATGTATGCATCGCCGCAAGAGAGGTTGTGCGTGGCAGTTCCTCATCCAACGATCTGGACGAGGTGGTACGCGTGCTTCGTTACGGCTTTTCCAAAGCTCGTGTGGTTGTTCTCTTTACCAGAATGGACCATACAAAGCTGCTACTAGATGCCGTTCGGAGGGCAAATCACACCGATCACTTCGTATTCATTGGCAGCGATGGCTGGGGTCGGGAAAACATGCCAGTTTTGAATAACTCCCGTGTAGCCAATGGGGCACTTACGATTGAAATCCTCGCTACTGAGATTGAAAAATTTTCTACTTATTATAAGAATTTGCGATGGGATAATACGCGGAACCCGTGGTTTGCCAAGTACTGGCAGTCGCTATTTGGTTGCACTTTCGACAATTCAAGTACTCAACCCAACGTCCCGCATTGCGAGGTGACCAAAAACAAACGACTCGGCGACAAGCTTCCCGAGCCTTTTAAACAAGAAGCAAAAATCCAGTTCGTCTATGATGCCGTCTACGCTCTTGCGCACGGGCTGCATAACCTTCAACAGAAACTCTGTCCCTTTGATCCAGATCCTGCAAAATGGGACAAAAATGAGTGCATACGGAAGCTTCTGGCCTACCCTGGGGATGAGTTCTACAAGATTATTATCTCAACGACCTTCAAAGGTACCTTTCATGCTTACCACATATCATTTGAAGCCAAGTTGTCACCAAAGGCTTTTTGATGCTTACTTCACATAATCATATCCAGTTAGGCAATTAGTGAAAGTGCTAGTGAAATCTTACCCTAATGTTTAGCCGAACCATGAGTAGAACAGCTAGTATCGTTGAGAGTACATCAGACTACTTAAATTATGAAAAAGTTACGGAGTAAGGCATCGTCGTTCTCGTGATTCCTAAAAAGTACAAATTAGCTTTATTAATTCCGGCAATTAATAAAAGATGAGTGGCACCGGCCAAATAACCTGCGGCCAACTTATTTGCCTTCGTGAAAAAGGGGTACGACAGTGTTGACTTACTACCGCATTTATCCAATAGTAATCCAACTGCTTCCTTTGTAATAAATCAAGTGCAGCACAAAATATTGTTCTTTTATGGCCTTAGCCAATACACGATAGTAGAAAACCTTATAGGAAAGCTAGAACTCACGTGGAAGGCGATAAAAATAGATCAAAGTGCTGTATTTCACCGACAGTATGAAATATTTAAACACATGCCCAAGCGACATCCTTAAAAAAGTCAGTCGCCCCACTAATCATCTTTGAAATGAATAAATAATGCCTTCATTCCTCCTTGGAAGATTTACGAATGGTAGGAGGTTCTTGATAATGCTCCCTCCTACATTATAAATAACGCGGAAAAGGAGTCACATGATTTGCCTCCTTTCGGCGGTGATTGGTGTTGCCCAGTGGCATAATGGACGAGTAATTTCAGCATCCGGTGCAATTAAAGATGTCACCACAGTAAAGTAATTCATAAATCAAAATTTAGTTGAACTGGTTTACCACCAATCTCTTGGTGATAAATGAAACTCTATCATCATTCTAAGTGCGAAATAAAAAGGTAAGGAGAAGCCCACTGATCCTTGTCATGTTCCCAGATATTTTGGCAGTGATGGATTGTGTACTTACTAGTATTCATCTACTTTGTGGGTAAGGATCAGTGTGGGGCTGTTTAGTTCTGGTAAAGTACGTCATTTATAGTAGGGGAAAGCGAGCTCCCTCAAACTGACGGTCACTGAAGGAGATGGGAGCGATCGCTCATTGAAAGCTATACGAAACAGTAAACCATGCAATCACAATGTATCCAACTGCGATTGGTTACCATGGCAATCGGCAAACGGAACACTCACCTTGGCGCCTACAAGCATTCAAACAGATTTTTAAAAACCGAATTCTGCCGAATTACAAGAACATCACATAGGTTGGCGCTTAGACAAAATTATTGTCGACCATATTTGGTCTAGAAGTGCTACGAAACACAGGGAAATATCTTAATGAAAGTCAAATAAAAATTGATTTATTAGTCCAAAGTCACAATCGGGATTTGAATGTTCAGATTCTGCAGAAATAATAACAAAATTTGCAAAGACAACGACAGTGGTTTCAGTAACGGTGCTTCATTGTGTGCGATGATAATTACATGAATGTTGTGTCTATGCGTCATCGAAACAAATGGGGAAACATGTGCCAGCACTTGAGACGGTCGTCGAGGTCTACATTGGAAAAGTTGTAGCTCATCCAGACGTCATTCATGTGGCATCCTGGCATGGCGGTGACTGCAATATTCAATGGTCCATTGGTCAATGCCTCAGCGCCTGCGTGTTCAGCTACCTAGAAATGGGTGCTACTTTTCCGTTGGGTCACATAATTCACAGCTCACTGGACTTCCTATCAATTCTAATCCAATTTTACAGCAAGATCTTAAAAGAAAGGAAAGAAGTGTGACTGCTTGGCGGTGAAATGTTGACAGGATGTGTGGGTGTGCGCATGTGTATGTGAAAAATTCAAGCTGCAGCAAAATTTTCGCGAATTTAAGAGAATGTTATTTGCTCAGAAATGTTAAGTCTCTAGAACACTTTCTACTTCATTTCCTACTAATAAAAAAGGCAAATAAAACAGCCTTGTGCAGGAAAGGCAAGCTTTTGCCGTTCATTCCACGAGTTTTTGCATGCTAAACCTATTCATCGACCTCATTGTCTCCGACTGCGCAAGTTTCTACGGTTGTAATAAATCAAATCCTCCTTCAAGACTGACCTCTCTTAAAGTAAATTACGGTTTTGAGGCTTAGTTAAGCCCGTCTGAAATCTTCTTCTTTCCCATTGTCTCCTAAAATGGGTAATAGCATTTGCTTTTATAGTAGCCAGTTAGACAAGAATATAAGAATGCATTCCTTTGCTAATACTGCTTGTTTATATCTTTAACTTAAGCCTAAGGATCGTTAAAATTTACAATGAAATTGGATGGAACTCATCTGTAGCTGGAATGGGAGAGGGACACCAAACTACTCCATAAGGGAACGTATAAAGAGAACTACATTTCACATGCCTGAAAGTGCTCTTCCAGGAATTGGTGCAGTCGAAATGCAATTCTCTATCCCTATTTTCTTATGGTATACTGAACTCCACAAAGATTTGTTACACAATCCAGTTTTTCGTAGGATTATCTCCATAAAACTCAAGAGCTTTACAAGCCCTTCGTATACTTTTACCGACCGCAATAAAATCAGCAAGTAAAAAGTTGTCCATGCCAAATGGGTTAAGAGTAGATAGATGTAAATCTGCAACGATATTTTAATACCATTTATGTAATTCGGTGGGAACAATAAACGCTTTAACTTGCATCCCACTGGGGCATATAACAAAGGAACCAGGCGATGTGCCTTGACCATGAAATTTTTCCTTCTTCCATTTATACATTATGTATTTGCTAAAGTTGCCATCATTTTTCCATTTTCATTTTGCCATGCCTAACACTCCAAAACCTCTCTCCAAGCGGAGTGCTCGACAAAGCCAACGTGAGTTGTAGACCCTCGCTATATTTTGCCCTAATTAACAGTCCGGTTTACTTTTATTTCGCCATAAATGATAAAATTAATGAGACCTAGACCGCATCTAGGGACGCGTCGGTTTAGTGCCCATATGTAGACAGTAAATGAAGGAATTTACGCAGTTGATGAGCGTGCATTATCAAGCTACCTGTCGTTCCCAAGTCCAACACAGTGAGGCATCACACCTTGGCTTGTGGATGTGCAAAAGCACATTTGACCTTAAAGTGGGCAACAAATTGCGTATGATACGAAAACCGAATAATTTCCCTCGATTCAAATGCCTGTTGGTGATGAAGCAGTCCCCAAAGGAGTCTGTTTGACAATTTTAAGGGCTGTAAATCGGGCATTCAGATTAGCCTCGCTCCTTTGAAAAGGCGCTTCCAATTGGCAAGATGCAATTTGAGAATAAGTTTCTTTGATGCTTCTATCATGCCTAATTTTACGCAGACTTAGTCAATTTTTAAAGTGATTGTGGCAATGGGACGGTCTCGATGGTCCCAAGTGGTCCCTTTGGAGAAGAAAGGCAAAGAGTTGAAAGGAAGGCCAATTAACTTTTTTAAGAGAGGCTTATTTTTGTCATAGATTATCAACAAAAGATTCCTTCTTAATCAGTCCCATATTTAGTATTTGTATTAATTTTTCACAAATATAATAAAAATGAAGTCGATTCTTCCACAAAAGTGGAATTTACTGCAAGCATAAACTTCCTCTGATAGTTCGCAGGAAGAAATAAACTATTAAGTCTTGCAAATAACCTGCAGTTTTAACACGAGATTTGCAGATTTAGTACTTTTATCCTTCTTAAATACTATAATCAAGGAGTAGACTTCACGGACACGTAAAAATGGGCTAAATAGATGCAAAAGTGGACTAGGCACCTACGTTAATATTGTAACTTTCGATCAGCAAATTATCCCTCGGGAGTCAAGACACATTCATTTATATTCTGACTGAATCACTACAACATTGTTTTGGCAATATTTCTTTCGATTGTTTTTTCCCTTAAGTGGTGTTTATTTTGGTCCCTTTCGACTTGACACCATGTCATACCATTCTGGCGTAAAATAAGATAAATTTAAGCGTTTGCTCCAAGGAAGGTGGAGTTTTTTTCTTTCCCATGCTAGATAACTACAACAACCTAGTTGCCTTCGATGAGAATGGCGACGGTGTGGGCCAATACCTCATCTACAATTACGCTCGCGACCTCTATTCTGGGGAGTACCAGTATCGATTGGTCGGGGACTACAAGAACTCCAAACTTTCCATGCGCTACCGTCCAATTTGGCCCGGAGGTCAGTCCAAACTTGTGCCTTCCAGCCAATGCTCCGAGGAATGCCCGTAAGTCGCTCTGTCCTTCGTGACCTTCAGCCTTTGGACGGGAAACACGTCCCCAACAACAGACAACACCAATTTCAGTGAGCAGTTCTGCAATGGACTAGTTTAAAGCCTGACAAAAATGTGGAATAGGATTTTAAGAAACAGTGAAGCAGGCTTGATTCAATGCCAATTTTACGACCAGCTTCGAGCATACCTTTAAAATGTAATTGATTGAGCTGCCAATGCTTCCTCGGTTGTTCGAATGCGAGTTGTTTGAAGAAACTTGCCCATGAATTGCATCAAAATACGGGGCTGTATTTTGCTATATGCTATTTCCTCACCTTATACAGCCCATCACACCAAAATGTCAAATTTTTCTAACAATTCTACTTACGGAATTTCCTATGCAATCTACAAACTGTTATACAACGAGGATATAACAAATATTTCAATTTCATCAAGAGTTATTGAAAATTGCAAAACGACTAACATGCGCCTTTCCCATTAAAAAAAAGTAGCAGTGTTTTGGATTATCTCTGTAAATTGCATTCTATTATACTGTAATTCACAAAAAGCTACAGTAAAATAGTATTGGACATCAACTTACTCTTTCAATTAAATAAATATGAAGAAAAATTTAAGTAGTTCCAACACACTGTCCGAATCCACGGCAGATAAGTCACGAGAGAAGCTCCCTCTAGTCCGACTAGCCCATTAGCCAGAGAATTAATTTATTTTGGTTAAAATATCTCTAATGTTGTAAAGCCTTGTCTAAAAATTTTATGAAGCCATTCGCAATCAAATATTCATTTTAATTTTTATGATCCCGCCTTAGCTCTAAAATATCTCAACAAAGTTTTCAAGCACAATTTTATGTTTTTGTCAACATTTTAAAGTGTCTAGCAGAATTGCCCGACTCCATTCACGAGAGGTCGCCCAACCTCAAGAGCTCAGTACATTCAGTAAATTGTTTACGCTTGAGATATTTTAGAGATTTGCCTTTTGTACCTTGAAATAAAATGTCTAGTCATTATTCTCAAGGTCGTGTGGAATGGACGGGGTTCACTCAGTGCTGCGTTCTGCAAGCCATGTAGATAATGATCGAGGAGTTAGCATCGTTGCCGTTCTCACAATGCCAACAATTAGCAGATCTAAACCCCTTCACACAAAATCAGTCATAGTTAACAAAAGTAGTCATTTAATTCACTGAGGTGGGCGTATAAACAAGGCGGCTATGAGATGAACATTTCATGTATTCCCACGAATCACGACTGGTTTAACTGCAGGTCCTGTCTTAGCAAACATCGGTAGTTATTTGCCCTAGGACAAATTTCTTCTAGGACTGAGGCAAAATTTATTTCCCACCCAGATACATTCAATTGGACCGTTGACAGACACTCTGCTTCGTTTGCCTCAAAAAAGCCCAATTGCTCTAATTTCTTGAATTGTTACTTTTTTTGTACGTAATGTCTCAGAATGACGTCACAACTTGACAATATGGTTGCAAAAATTTACACCGTCGTTCGAAAGAAATCGTTTTCTAATCATGAGGCGTTCTTTATTTTAGCACAGGAAAATAATCTAGATATTGAAATGAGTGCTACAGTTCCCCACCTCCAGTTGAAATAAATTGTTTTCCTTCGGCAGTTGGAAAGGTTGGCGGGATTTTTTAAATTTATCCCTCACATTGGCCGACACGATGCTGGACTGATTAGAAGGAAAAGCGGAGCACTTATGCGTACTTGTTTAATCTCATTGCATCCAAGGAATGCTTCAAAGACCCCTTGGTGGAACTTCGTCAGGACAAAGTGTGTAGAGGTAGTGGACGCTGTTAGTGATGTACCTGGTCCACTCTAAAGAAGGTTCTTCTTAACCCGTCCTGAGCCGATGGCAGTCGCACCGATTGCAAGCATTTTCCGAAACTAGCGGTGTTTTTGTATACTCTTCAGAAGAAGATGAAAGGCGCCTACAGATGCGATACATTAAAGCATCTCAGATACAGTTGGAATGGCAATAATTTTACGGTGATTTGATTCATGCAAAAACATACGTCTAAGTTTGTTTGTACTGATTGCTCTTCCCTAAAATAATAGGCAGTCTTTCATGAATGGAGTACAACATTATTAACAAAATTCGAAGTTGGACATTGGACACTAAGATCGAGGTGAAACATCGCACTAACTGAGAAGACTATGCCAGGAGTTTGCACAAATAAAATGCTAGCATTCATTTTTAACTTTAATAAACACTTATGAGTTCAAGGTAGCTGCATTAAAAGAGTGCCACTGGGGATCATGCTTCACTACTGGCTTTCGTCCATAGGATTACTTCCACCGAAAACTTTTACAATGGGCATCAACGATGGGGTACGGATACGCATATGCATGGCAAAAGGATCACTCTTTTAATATTGTAACGACATCTATAATGTTTGTTGTTTCAGTAAGTATCTCTGTTTTATTGGCTGTCATTTCAGCAGCCACACTGTTTCGCACATTTTGATTTTGACTACTCAATTCTGTACATTAGTATCTAGTAAGCAATGCGGACGGAGGTCTCCAACAAACTCAATTCCTCGTAAAGCCTCAATAGGGACCGCATTAGGATTAAAAGGCCCAACAATTGTCACTTTCAAGCCAGTTGAGAAGCAACCGCGCCCTAGTGATGTATCTCATGTGCACCCATTCCCATCTCGCATAATCGCATCCCTTACTGCCAATTTTGGACTCCACATTTATTTATAGGGTTTCCCAAAAGGAATTGTTTCAATTTTTATTTTTAATTTGAAGCCTTTTGCCTATTAACTCTTACTATTAACTATGAAACATTTGTTTGAATGAGCAAAGCCACGCTATTTTTATCCTCAATGTAACTCCCATTAGAGGTAGCAGGGACAGCATACGTAAGTGGACATTGCCTCGTCGAAGGAATCAGTTCACTTCGCACCGCATATTCGATGCCATTTTACACTATACTGTATACAATCTTGGGAGATTTTATCAGAAATATGAGAGGCAGGCAAGTAAAGTCAAATGCAATGCAATTTTCCCGCCTCAGTGCCAGGCAAATAATCTCGAATGTTAGGCTTCTTGTGGACCATTTCTCCGACAATAGCTCCTCAGAGGCACACAATGGCTATTAAACTGAAACATTTGTAATTCAGCGGAATTAACTCTGATGGACGCCTAATCTTTTGTTCTTTAAAAAACATGTAATTTGCAAGTTCAATACTACCCGTGTTTCCTGAATTCCGAGGCCAAAATCTACTGCAAACAAGAAAGCGGGGGCTTGGCTTCTTTCAGTAGTTTTTATTTTAAAGTGGCTTACCATCGAGTTCCTATAAATTCCAATTCATAGACAGTTCAATTGGTCTCTGGAATAACTATCGCCATTTAATGCTCAAGTCACTGATCTATTTCCTTTGGGCAAATTTTTATGCTTACAAGATTTTTAAAAAAAAATGTGAGGGCACAAGAACTAAAATCAGGAGTAAAAGCTTGATGGAAGGTTAGGATAAACTGTATGGAAAGCCTTATAAATCAACCAATCATCCTCCAGCAATTTTCTGACCTACATGGGTCCCATACTTAAGGGCAGCTCCTATCATACCGAGCAGCCCAATGATTTTTGGATGATAAAAAGAGACATTATCAGTCTTAATGTCACAAATCAAAAATATTTACTAAGTCACCAAACAGAATATGAAAAACATCTGTAAAATACACTAGGTAGGAAATAAGAACTGCTAATGAGCACACTTTGACAAGCTCCCGTCTTTCATTCTCCATAAATGTGTTCATTTTATTTTCTTCTAAATAAAAATCCTTGTTCCGGCAAGGTTTATTATCAGTGGTTGACATAAAGTCACTTTATGGTCAACTTGTTGGATAATTCGGGGACTGCTCTCAACTTATCTCTGATTTCTCCAAACAAATCACGCCTTTAAGGCATTGCTTGCACTTCATTTTAGACGGTTCTTGGAATTCGTATGAGCTTGCCACAAGGTTCCTAAAGAATTTATTGCTCCTCTCCCATTTCCTGCTATTTCGCACCTAAAGTAGCATACTAATAGTCACAGCTACAGGAAGAAAGATGTCAATTCTAAGACAGCAAGCTCAGTTAAGCCGTTGGATTCACTTCACAATTCCTCCTTAAGTGATTAACTTACCTATGGCTTTGAGAAACTCTGATGTCTGCATTTGTAACGCATTCAACGTGGCCTCCATCCGGATTTCCCTCTAGTTTAATGCTAAATCGGCACGATAAAATTCTATAAATAGCATTGCTGGTAGTTTGAGAATCATTGATGCATATGGAGCAAATTGGCCTCATTTTATGGTGCAGAGAAATCCAGTTTACTAAAATCCATTTAAGTTTTGCATTTGAATTGTTTCCACAACTTTGAAGTCATCTGTGTCTCATTTATTACCGAGCATCGGTGAGAGCGGCATACTGACTACCTTCGTGATGGACACGAACATTTGCGTCAGAATACTAACCCTGTCTCAAGTATCCTCAAATCGTTCATTCAAGAAGCCTCAGTGTTGGAATCGTGCAGCAAACATAGCAAATCTTGCTCTTAATTTCCCCACGAAAAATACATCAATCTGCTATTTTTCCCACAATATACTCCCATTTTTTTCGTTCAGACACCTTTTATTTATGGAAGTGTTTGCATAACACTGACTTACTGCATAAGTATAGTATTATTATTCTAAATAAAAGCATAAGTGCAAGCAAGGAAGATTGACGCAAAGGCGAGAATCACGTCTTTGCCTCAATGATCTTAGCTGTGTTTGCCAAGCTCAAAAAAAAACCAGAGGCATTAAACGATGAAAGACTCCCGTCAGAAGGTCATTTCGCTTCCTCCAGCTACCTATGCGCCTACCTCAAACCACCGTTTATCTACTACCATACCTAGCCACTTCCTCAACTGATTTGCAGAGCTTCAAGGTTACGTGGGAAAAAAGGCAAGTAACTACTTTAAACAAATGCGAAGTTCAAGATCTAGATAATGAAATGTCATAAAATAAAAGAACTCCTAATCTGCTTTCAATCTGGTTTTAATTCAGTCGATGTGCTTTACCAGTGTTGTCTGCCACTTCATTTTGAAGTCACTTTTTTGTAAATATTCACATACCTAGAGCTTGCAAGACACTGAAGTGTAATAATGCGCCATCTGTGAATAAAACCAAAGGTAGCTGCTTAAATTGCTTGTTCCGTTTATCTGGAAATATTGTAATTTTTCAGAGAGTTGTTTCATTAAAATTCCAAAATTTATCTCAAGAATACACCTTTATGTTAGGCGGGAAGGTCAGCCTTATAAACTGTTGTGTGTCTAACCAAACTTCCAAGCATAGTATCATGTTAAAATGGATCATTTTTCTTGTGCTAGCTCCGCAAAGACCATTTTAAACTCGTAATGCTTTTTGTCAAGTTTGACTTTTTTTAGTCACTGCTGCTGCTACCGCTGCGACTGGTGCTGCTGCCTTCGCTAAAATCTCCACCACTGTTGTGCCACCACTATCACTCAGGGGTTGAGGTGGGAAATGGGCAAATAGTGGACAAAAATGGGATTATAAGTTGGGCTGTCAGTTGCATGATTTAAGTGTGGAACATCTTGCAAACAGTTTTTATTTTATTCAATTTGTCAATATTTCCATCTCGTAGGAATTCTGGTACCTAACTATCCGCAGACAACATACTGATGGGAAAACTTGGGTTTTAACAGCTCTTGCGAATGTTGTCTTGACAATTAGACCACGTATTCTTCAATATTATTGAATGAACGCATCAGTTTCTGATCGTCCTAGATTAAGGTAGAATCAACCGTTTGCTGTGCATTTTTGTAACCCATAGGGCAAATGTGCACCCAAGAGAGATTCAAGTCATCTCCACAACTTGACAGTTAGATGGACGGCGTACATTTATGCTGTCTGGTGGTTCTTTGAGTTGGGTTTGCCAAAAGTCTTATAGCAAAGTGTGTATCAGATGCCAAACACGAGAGCTTTCGCGTTGACTGACTGAACTGCTGCATTTGATACAAGGGCTCACCACATTGTCACAGTATCCCAGGCTTTCTCAGTAAATGCCACTTAAAGTTGGATTGTGGATAATAATTAGTCTTAACTAACTTGTAGAAAAATCCAAGATTTAAATGGATATACGACGCTTCAAAGTTTCATGCTATGTAAAGGATTTGACCATTAAAATGAGGTTGTTTAAAAAGGGGCAATTTGTGTTTTTTTTAGGCTTAAGGTACTAGTTTTACATGTTAGGTTTTTAACGGATATCTTGCATGTCTGAACACAATGCAATGCCATTATTTTGAGCGATGTATTAATTTTGTGGGCGTGACCAGCCCCAATTGTCCCTTTCTGGAACCCAAGTTGTAATGTCGGACAAGATACTGATCTGGCATGCTGAAAGTACTTATTCACTTTGTTCTCAATTACTGAAAGTTGCATTTTATGAGGCTCATTCATGCATACATTTAAGGGGAAGCTTTGATGTCGAAGTCATTTATATTCATCTAGCGTAAAACATGTACATGATAACCTTCTTGGTTAACTCAAGAGAAATACCACACAAGATAACTTGTTCCTGCATTAAAACAGAAGTAGGTTTACAATCACCAAATTCCGAGCGCATCTGATGCAGTGGACTTTAATGTTTGGTCATGTCATAAAATGGATTAACAGGGGCTATGAATGGTGTATGATAAGGTTATCTCTCTGTAGATTTGGCTCAGTGCGCAAGTACAGCAAGAAGCAGCAGTGTTGTTGGACATGCGAGGAGTGCCAATCAAACCAGATAATTGTGAATTTGACACACTGTCAGACCTGTGAGGATCAGTACTGGCCCACACTCGATCGGAGGAAATGCGAGCTGCTTGAAGTAAGCTCTTCCTCACTCTCTCTTCTGTCTACCTTACGCCTTGTCCAAAAGCACTTTGCTCTGTGCCCCTTTCAATTGCTTTTACGAAAATTTTCAAATAAGTCTAACATAAGCCCTATATTCGCTAATAACTATGGCCAGGTCTTGGTGATCAAGTACTCATTTGAATGTCCAATGCTTGAGACATTCTTCCAAATGGGATTTTGCAACTCATTTATTTTACATTTCTTTTTGATTTCAACTCAATAATTCGAACGTAAACTACTACCTTGGAGGAGGTTAACTCAGGATGTAATTATTTTAGCCTTCCATTTTCACTTCCTGTTACTTTAAGGGATGCGCAAACGCTTGGTGTTGCTGCTGAAATGTAATCTATTTTTACCAAAAGGTAAATATCAAATCACATTTAAAAAAGCTTATACAAGCCCTTTATTCACCTAAATACGACTTTAAAAGGCTGTCATGGCAACGGCATGCGCATAGACCACTTTCGAAGAGCATTTATGCCTCCCCTAATGGGCACTAGTGACTCAAGTATTTTTTTGTGATTAAGTGATTTACCTTTATTAATGCATAAATAATGTCATGAATTTATTAACCTGTCTTAGTGCAGTCTATGACCGATCGAATGAGTTCCATTAGTATCTTTTAACCTTATGTAGGCGCCTTTCAATGGCATTAAAAGTTTCAGACCAGAAACAAAAAGCCGTCAAGAAGGGGAAGATGGAAGATCTGTTGCAATTTTCCCTCATAGTGTGATTTTGCTATTCCAAAGAGGATCCACAGAATGAGCTTTCACGAGGCATCAATTTCTCGCAATCCATTCACCCCCTCGCAAAGTTGATGAAAAAATTATTTCATGCTGTGTATAAAACGGAAGAGAGTTTAATAAAATCCCAATGATTGTAGATATTACAGTTATGTAATAAAATTCTCGCTAGAATAGGGTTTAATCCATGATACGGTAGGCGGACGTTGCAATTCTGAGAATGGTAAAGTTGATAAAAACGCCATTCTCATAATTTGAGTTCCTATTAATGTTCCACTTTCTAAATAAGTGAGTATTTTTTCTAGATCTTCACACCATCCTTTTAATTGTTCAAATTAGTCAACAAATGAGATTGCGAGTGGGATGATGGGAGATGGAATTGTTGATAGGCCCCAGTGCTTGTTCTAGTGAAAGCGCAATTGACGCTCAATTTACCCGGGTTTGAGTCTATTACTCTGAAATGGACTTTTTTTCAAATTTCCACATTTATTTACCCTGTGTACTGTATAAGAGTGGTTGAAAGGCTGTTAGAGGTTATTTTAAACACTCATGAGAAAATTTCGGCCATTTCAAATATAGGCAGGGAAGTACCGGAGGACTTTAAAAGAGGTCATGTGATCTGTTTGGAGGGGATGTAACACGGTCATATCATTGCCTTTTCCATCCCGTGACCTTGATAGTGGGGTGTCATCAAACCTCCATTTGAGTACAATTTTGGGTGGAAATTGATGTTGAAGTGGTCTCTTGACCATTAGGTCACGGTGAGATGCATTAAATTTCTCCCCTCAAGTGTAGGACAAACATAAAAGATTTAATCATTTTAAAACAAACCCACAAATACAGTACCAAAAAATTGCAGAAACGGGTGTCGAATTTGAGTCCAAAACACCAAACACTCAATAATTTATCCACTCAAATGGTTTATTGGACAACCTCAAGGGGCAAAAGTACGCCTTTCCATTATGCCTTTGGATTGGTGCTTAATCAATTGAAAAGTCCACTCAGTTGGAGATGTTTTGCTGTCTTAGCTATGCAGCAAATTTGTTAGGAGTGAGCTTGTCTCATTCAGAGCTCCAAGTTAATTCAATATGACGTGTGTTTGGTTTACAAAGTAGTCAGTCGATATGTCCCTTTTCTTCCACGACTAGAAAATATGACCGCCTGATTTTCCGCCCTTCTATAAATAAGTATGTGATAGGGTGATTGAAATGACCTGAACTTATGCTAACAAGCCTTGTGGAGACTAACAGGTGGTGCGAGTAATGCCACCGAAGTTGCCGATAGGACTCAGGCACTACAACAGCCCCAAATTGAACATGCCATTACCAGTAGGCGGAAACGCATTGTCCCCCTCAGAGTTGTTTCACCTTTCTTGGCAATCAACACAACTAGCGATGGACAAAAATTGGAGGGAACAGACAGTTTATTCTTTTTACCGGCTATTTGATTATTCAAACTCGACCTTTCCCCAGTTGCCGACGAGATACTGCTTAAGCAAAAGAACACTTCAGGCCACTTTATGCTGTCTACTTACCCCTCCTTCTCTCTGTCTGGGAGAAAGCGATTGTCATAAATGCAGACATGCGTAAGCAATATTATTTGGCTGGACCAACTTGTTACTCTTAATGCTGCGACCTATTAAATGTTAATTTGTCGTCACCACCAAACTGGACTTCATGGACTGTGCAACTAAAGTGGAAATTGAAAGTTATGTTCCTTCGACTGCCCTCATTTTTGCGCTAATTTAGGCAGTTTCACCATGAATTGCCAAAGAGCTTCCTTTGAGCTGTCGACCTTGAGACACCTCTGACGAGTTCTCAATCCCATAGGATTCTGCTTAGAAGAAAACAAACTCAAAATAAGGCTTAGCTCATTTAAAAAGAGTTTTATTATTCTACTTCAATTATATAATTACTCTTTTGCAGCCGTTCGCAAATGAAATTTTACAGATAAGTTTCGTATTGCCGCTTTCACCCATTTCAAACAAAGTAATCTGCGCAGTTATTAAATAAGTGCGCTCTTTCAAAGCGAAAGCCTTTTTTCGGCAAAAATTCTCTGTTGTCCTTATCTTATTTGCTTTTTGGGATAGTAAATATGAGAGTAAAATTTAAATATAATTTACAGCTGAGCAGTTTTATTTGATTTGTAGCTGCATTACATAAAAGTGAGCAGTTGGTTCGCTATATTTCCGATGGTGCTCAACTTTATTGGAATCGTGGCCACGGTGGGAGTGATAGTGACCCTGGCATTGTACTCGGAGACGCCGATAGTGCGAGCAACGGGTCGAGAGTTGACCTACCTCCTCCTCTCAGGTTGTCTGCTCTGCTATCTCTCCTCCCTCATTCTCCTCGTGCCGCCAAACCCTGCAGCCTGTGCCATCCAGCGAGTGGGCATTGGGCTGGGGTTCGCTATCATGTATGCATCCCTACTGACCAAGACGAATCGCCTGGCACGCATTTTTGATGCCGCCAAGCGCACTACCAAACGTCCCGCTTTCATCTCCCCTCGCTCCCAACTGGCCATCGCAGGCGGCCTCGTAGGTCTCCAATTTGCCCTTTCCGTAATCTGGCTCGGCTTTGACCCACCTTCAACTCGCGTCGATCCAATTCAGCCCAATTTCCTGGTGCTGCGCTGCGCAATCAAGGATAGCAGCATGGTTACCTCTCTTGCCTACATTATGCTCCTCATTGTTGTCTGTACCATTTATGCTGTGAAGACACGCTCCATTCCTGAGAACTTCAACGAATCACGATTCATCGGCTTCGCCATGTACACCACCTGCATCATCTGGCTGGCATTTGTGCCCATCTACTTCGCCACCATGAGTAATTTCGAAGTAAGCCTCCACTCAATCCATCATTTTACCAGCGACAACGCCTAAATAGCGGTCGCAATTAAAATCTCTTCGACGAACAAGTTTTTAGGAACCACCTAACTATAGTCTGACGTATTCATAAAATTTCAATGGCAATAATGTGATCGCTTGGCTAAACGCCCAACTACCCTTTCCGACTCCACCGAATCAGTCAGAGGTGATAATCAACGATCTCATGATTTAGCATCATAGAATCACTCTTGCAAGTTACATAGATAAGTCCACTTTGTAAATAGCTACATTGCATAAAATTATGCCGACTCAGCCTTTTTCATTGCTCTACGCAGTAGTTATATTTTCAGTGTCGTATTAATGCAATTTAAAATATTTATTAGTCCCATAATTGCCCTTATTACAACATAATTTTCCCGTGCCGCCGTGCATACTAATGAATTATGGGTGGGGAAAATACGATGGATTACGAAGGCGACCGCCAAGAAAGTTGCGATCTAATTTAATTTTAGTTCGGTACGCCATTAGAGGTGGTTTTGGAGCAGGCGCAAGGAGTGATGGGGAGGGCAGATGAGACCGTTTTGATTAATCCAATTAGTTCTTTGATTTGAAAGCCCTCCTTACGGCACTGCCACGTGCATGGAAGGTAGGAATGCCTTTTGATAAAATGACTACATCAAAAGTGTACACTTTATCGCAATTTTGATCTGGAGTGAGCATTTTATGCTGTACAAATGTTAATATAAGCATTTCATCAGATTGAAGTCCAGTGAGGAGGCATTAAGTATTCTCTTCACCTTTCAGTAGTTACTGAAGAGGTTTAAATCCTGCTCCTTTTTCATTTTTTCTTACTTAGATTCAAATATCAACACTCTCAGTCTCGGTGAGCTTAAGCGCGACAGTTACCCTAGTCTGCCTGTTTGCACCCAAGGTCTACATCATTTACTTCCATCCAGAAAAGAATATCCGGAAACTCACCATGAATAGTGGTCCAGGAAGCAAAAGTCGCTACGGTGGGTCCTCAGCCTATTAATTTATCGCAAATAACTATCCCTCCCCAAGCCTTGATCATATTGCTTCTTTGTTTTAGGTGTTGTTTTGTCTAAAGACAAAAAAAGCTGTTTAACCTTCTGTTATTATGCGAAAGTAGGTTAATTAATGTCATCCTATGAATAATGGAGAGACTTTCTGGTTTGGTGGTTAAATGTTACATAATTGTAATTCTTAGTTTCCAGAATTGAAACTCTTTAATCGCTTGTGTCAACCATTTTCGTTTAAAGACGTTGACAGAACAACTTAGGTTTGGATTGCTGTCTTAGACACAGTTTAGTCAGGCGGTACCTTCTCAGTACTTTCTTAATGGCCTGAAATTAAGTTGAAAAAGTAAAAAAAAAAAAGAAACGAAGCTTCATTTCTTCTTCAGGCAAACTAAAATAGTCCACTTTCATTCTCAAAGGCTTTTTTTCACTCCTCGGAGGTCTTCGTCAGTAGGCGTTGGGTGAGCATTTGGGTGACGATGGCACCATAGAGATCTACGAAGAGCTTTACCATTATTTATGATCGTTTTCATCCACTTTTACAATTATACGTATTCATTAACTGTGCATATTATTACCTTCCTTTCAACCAGAACCGACATGTACGTTTGCATTTACCGTTTTACGTAGTGTACACCAGAATGTGTGCATGCTTCATGTACTTCCTCATTCGAATGCGCCTTGATTTTGAGCCATCTTGACTGCAGACATTTGAGTTTATGCCAGTTTCGTAGATTGTTGTACCTGGTGATCAAACAAAGCATACTTTGGCAAAATTATACACACCCTTAAAACTAGAGGGTAGATGAATTCAATCTTGAATCCACCTCTACCTCCTTCCCCTCGTTAATTCTCTCTGACAGCTACCTGCAAGTCTCCACCGGAGAGTTATGGTAGGCAGAGCTCGAGCATGGGTACAGACTGTGTGATCACCAACACGGTGATTACACAACCCTCACAATCCTCCACTACTCTGAAGGTCGTCTCAAAGACCCAGGATTCGCGCAGTGACCGTGGTAAGTTTTGCTCCTATCAATACAGTACAAATTTTGGCCCGTGACGCGTCTTCCACGCCGATTTCATTGCTGACAAATGAATATGGGTCATCCAAAGTAAAGTCACACATCTTCCTGGGCAATTAATTGTTACAGACGTAAACCTGTCTGGGTTACTTGGGAATATGTGAATTCTCAATGTTAAATGTCTGTAAAGTTCCGTTTGTGTCTCAACATTTCTGACTTCACATCTGAGCCACACCAACGACGCCGCCAAGTTAAGCAAACGGTTGACTTCTTGTGTATGGGTAGCAAAGTGAAAATAAAAAGGCAGTAATTATAATCCGACGGTACTAAGACAATTACTTTCTCCATTTACGCACAAATCTTTAACATCCGACCTGTCTTGTGTGTTTTAAAAAATGCAAAACTTTTTGCTTGATTTTGGATTTGTACTAAGAGCGATCTTTGCACTACCCAGGCCTTCCAATCTCAGTTTTTTATCATTAATGTAGTCCAAATCATCTTTTGTTGGATTTCTATTGCATCATTCCAAATCCATGATAGCAGTGAACCTCTGCTGCCTTTGTTATTGTCATACTCAAAATGAACTCCATTTCAATCTCTTCATCTTCTGGTCCTATAGCCGATGATTCGGAGGAGGTTTCCATGCGACCCCTCCTGAGTGTGACAAAGGAGACGACGGTCGTGAACGCTTTAATTCCACGGCGCAATTCCAGCGATTTTGCAGAGCCAATAATCGTTAACAGATCGGTCGCCAGACTGCAATCGGGCTCCACGATTCCCACTGACGGTGAAAACCTGATAGGAGGCGGTAGACCTCCTGCCTACCAAGCGATTGTTTCACCGATGCCCCTCCTGCTGGATAACCTGGCTGTGAGCATCGCCTCAGTGCCCGCTTGTCTTTGCGACGAGGAAGAGGAAAGCGCAGAAGCAACCGACACTTCAGCCTCCTCCATTGCCTACGGCAACGAGCGCTGCTACTCTGGTCGACCTACTTCCAGCGAACCCTCTATCAACGCACCCGATTGCAAAGACGACGATGTCGACTCTATCAATCCCTATGTCTATCACAATCGGGTCATGCAGGTCACTGTCACTCCCACCACAAATGTAGTTCAGAACGGGCGGTTTGCCACCGAAACAGACTCGATCGGCGATCTGTGGCAACAGGTAAAGCCACAGGGCGTGGGTGGAATTCGCCACCGCACTGTGGTTGAACAGAGCGCGTGTTTCACGAATGCCACAGGTTTCCCCTACGACGTTATTTCAGCAAATAGGCGACTGGATGAGGAAAAAATAAGCTCCGTCTAGGAATCTTTAGGACGTGTAAAATTTTGCCCTATAATTTGTCTCCTGTTCCTCCTCATGAAGCTCCTATAGATTATGCTAACACGTGAGGGGGCTAAACACTTCATTCCACTATGCTCAATCGTTTCATTTGAACATGTATGTACACATTTTTGCAGAGAATTAGAGAGTTATATTCTGTTTCTCGTGTGATTTTACTTTTAAAGACATTCCTATCTATGAAGTCTGCAATTATGGTACGATTGTTGTTATGCTCAACTTTAATGCCAACCAAAGTTGCTAAGTAGTATTCACGAAATGATTTACGTACAAAAAAAGGCCGTTTTCATGATAAACTAATCCCCTGCCCCTTGTAGGCGTTTTAATGCATCGGTAAAAGGTAAATTTAAGTGACCCATCCTAGGTGGTTGTAAGTGAACGGAAAAAAGTCGGATAGACATTAAGGAGATAAAACAATAAAAGAAGCTTTTTTAACATACATTACCAGGCGCCAACACCATAGTCTACTGCTCTGGTGGATTTGATGAAGGTCACAGCTTAATAGTTGCGCAGCTTGGCTGCACAAAGATTTCTATCATTTGCCCAAACGACTCAACAGGATTGATCAAATACACGAACAACTTCTGTGTCGTTTTCCATCTAAGGTTAACCCATCGTTAACTGAGTGAGCGCTATTAAATCGTTCGTCCTTTCGTCCAATGCGACTTCTTAAAACAAAATTGTTCTAGTTAATCTTTTTGTTTACGTGAGAGATGCACCTGGCAGTCTTTGGAAATAAAAGGCAAAGCTAGACTAGAAGATGTGGGGAAAGTTCCTATCCTAGACATTGCATCAACTTGACTTATCCCGGTATCAAGGAGGGCATATTGCTGCTCAACATAAATCTACACTACCTAGTAATTATGTAGCGACCTAAATCTTCGCCGAAGTCGCAAGTGAAGAAAAGCTGAGGAGATGCATACATGACCCAAAAGCCATGCCGCAGAGCCGAATTACAACCTGCAGACACTCAAATTTCGGCTCTACTCAAGTTTTGGGTGTCGTTCCTGGCGCTCCTCTTGATCACAAGGATGTATACTTTAAAAACCACTAGCAAACCAAGCATTGCAGCCATTGAATCCTCTTTCCTTTGAGAACGCATTCTATCCCTCAATTCACTTACCCGTCTTGAGGACTGCATCGCACTCGGTCGGGTGGACGATACTCTAAAATTGGGAACATCTTGTGTGTCAATCGCTAGGCATGTGAAAACCGACCTAATAACAGAGAAATCACGTAAAAGTTATGTTTGAAATAGTTTTTCGGGGCCAATTTTTTGCATCTACTCTCTCCTACCGCTTTGTTCTCATTACAGTGCTGCCCACTCACCCAATTAGGTGCCCTTCATCTAGTAGAGAATTGAAGGAGATATTGCATGTTTGCTTAATTAATAACACCGCCCAAGGTACTGCAGATAGCCTTATAATGGACCCCTCCAAACGATTAGAGCGGTATTGAGGAGCACCAGATTAGGGTACGCATCAAAGGTAGGCATACTTTCCGACTGTTGCACGTGAATTCCTCACAGATTCATCCATTCGCAGCAAATCCCCATCTTTTATGATGCCAAGTTTTAGTACCCACGTGTGTAAATCATAGGAGTTGTCCCTTCGGATCGGGTTCGCTCGCCTTTTCCATTAGCGCGGCGTTCGAAATCTTCGCCGAAGGAGTAGTAAGCCAAAGTAGGAAAAGGAAATACAATAATGGCGCATAGAAGGACTGGCAATGTACCAACGCGGCTCGAAGACAATAACGCAGAGTGAAGGCGAAGCACATGTATACAAAGCCATCGCAGAAGGAACCAGTAAATTACTTCGCTTAATGGTGTAGCGCTTATGTTGCGGGATTGTGTGACTTCTGGTAGATTTATATTCATTCTTAACCAGTACTTTGAAAACCACTAGATTCTATTTGTTTGTCCTTTTGGAAATAGGGCTGGCTATGCACACAGATTTAGTCCTATTTTTAGGTAGCCAAATAAAAGTGATTTGATTGAGTCCTCCAAAGTGAAGCAAAAATCCAAACCACTACAAAAAGACATGCGTCAGTAGAAAATGTGTACTGACTGGACGATAATGACGAAAAATGCGCATACGAAGATCAAAGTACCAACTTGGAGAAAAGTAGAATCAAACTAGTCACCATTCGACTTCCCATGTATTCAACCAGGCATAACTTCAGAGGCTTCGTACGAGACTTGATTAACAGGCAGATTAGCAATAAATATTTGAACTTGCGACCAGATACAGTCAACCAATTTAATTAAGATGATCGGATAATATTTCGACAAGCAGGAGAGGAGATTTTGGTAGTAAGGAAGAAATATTACCAAACCGGTTAATTTAGCAAACTGCCGATCACTCACTTTGGTTTTGGTTTACTCAAAGGCAGCATAAAAGAACATATTTTGCCTTAAGTTTGGATAAATCCAAATGTGAATGGTAAAATAAAGCACCAAGGATATTTAAAACAACTCTTCTAAAGGTAAAATAACAACAACGAACGTTTTTGCTATGCGCATTTTCGACTGTTTTTAATTGAAAATTAGAAATAATGCATTTTGTAATATCTTGTTTAAGTTGGCTCATCGGAGAGGCGTTTTTTCGGTTGCTGTTGTATTCGCCTTCCCTTTTGCCGCGGGGATGAGTCAGGCCCTCCAGAAGTATGAAAAGTTGGAGAAAATTGGGGAAGGTATGGGGGGAATTTTCATGCTCACATTTATGAGGAACCTATGGGAAAGTTTACAAGGCTAAGAATAGGGAAACTCATGAGGTCGTCGCGTTAAAGCGAGTGCGTCTGGAAGATGACGACGAAGGTATCCCCAGCTCGGCTTTCAGAGAGATATGCCTATTAAAGGAACTTAAACACAGGAACATTGTGAGGTACTCGTCAGATGTTTGGCTTTTTTGATCCCGCTTAAACTTAATCGTTGTTTCTTGTCTTATCTTATTCAGGTTATATGACGTACTGATAAGCGAATCGAGACTTACGATAGTGTTTGAGCATTGTGATCAAGATCTTAAGAAGTATTTTGATGCCTGCAATGGTGAGATTGATCCAGCCACGGTTAAAGTGCGTCACATGTTCATGTGTCATGCTTATTTTATCTTAGTTTTCCCTTTGTTAGTACATTTGTTTCGTTAATTTTTCTCTATGTGATTCTGTTGACTTATTAGCTGTTTATGTACCAACTACTCCGTGGACTCCAATTTTGCCACGCTAATCATGTACTTCACCGTGATCTTAAACCGCAAAACTTGCTCATCAATTCGAACGGAGAATTGAAGCTGGCTGATTTTGGTTTGGCAAGAGCATACGGAATTCCGGTTAGGCAGTACTCTGCAGAAGTGAGTATCTCAATGGATTAAAAATGTTTGATTGATTTATTTGTCCCCGCTTTGTGCAAGGCATAGTTTTGGTGCTCTTTTACCCATCACGTGCACTAGGTGGTCACTCTGTGGTATCGACCACCCGATGTACTCTTCGGTGCCAAAATATACACCACATCAATTGATATGTGGTCAGCGGGCTGTATCTTTGCCGAGCTTTCCAACGCTGGCAGGCCACTTTTTCCTGGTTTCGATGTAGATGACCAACTCCGTCGAATTTTTAAGTGAGGTTTCTACTACCTTTAATCTTCCTACCACAAACTCCTTAAATACCGTTATTTACGGCTTTTTATCTGTTTTTGGCCTGCGTCTTGTGTAATAGAACCTTCTTTACCGTAAAGCTTCCGTGTTCCCCTTATTAACTTGTGCTTTGCTGTTCCTACACTATTCTTCGTACAAACTAATATCTCTTGGTTAAAACTCCCCAAAAATTGAATTTAAATGACACCGTTAAAATTTTGCCAATTGAACTCGAAATAATTATTTGAACTTTTTCTAAGTGCTTGGTTTTGTGTATGAATATTGTTGAGAGGTGGTTGTTATACTTTGTACTCTCTTAAATTTAAGGCTTGTTTGCACTTCTTGTTTGCCTAATATTATCGAAATAAGTGAAACACACTCCATTCGGCATTACTCTTCCATGTCTATGTAAGTATTACTTATTTCCTTTGCTATCCAGAGTTATCAAAGTTCTCAACAGCTAAGTCAAATTAAAATCTACTTTTAGATTACTTGGTACTCCGACTGAGTCAACCTGGCCGGGTGTGACTGAACTTCCGGAATACAAGGTGCGATTCATCTTTTTGAGGTGTTTTTGACCTGTAAAAATGAAACGAATTGAATGGAGGCATCACAAGCCGCGTATCTTTTGTAATAGCGGTGTATTTGCTATCTTAGGCATTTACTATCTACCCAAAAAATACCCACTGGCAACAGGTCGTTCCTAATCTCTCAGCTCGTGGTCGTGATCTGCTACAGGTATTCGCTTACCTTGATTTAATTCATTTGAAACTTTGCAGCTAAATTCTCTTTTGTGTTTGTTTCGCACCTTCAACAGAGCTGTGGAAGCTGGTAGTAGTACCAAATAATGTTAGTCTACTATTGTGACCTTGATAACATTCCATTGAGACTCTTGGCACTGCACTACTACTGCAATACCTTGACTGACGTCTATTCAGTAATATGAGGTAGTCTGGACGGGGTTGTTGCGTGTACTTTACTAACCGGTCGTTTGTAGATACATTTAGGATAACCATACCTTTATATTGTTTATCATGTAAATGTGTTATTGAAGGTATCATCCAAATGCTTGTGTATGATTGTGTCTTGTCATTTGCCGGCTCGTTGACAAAGCCGAGTGTGTTAAATGGGAATGTCATGCAACTTGCCTTTGGAGAAATGTCATGAAAGTACTCGGCTTTGATTTGGCATTCTTTAAAATCAGTAAAGCCTACTAGGGTCATCAAACACCAAAGCCAGCGTCACTTTTGAATTAACTTGTGAATGGAGTTCCATGTTTTACACCAATTTTTTATCTCTTTGTCTACGGCGCAGCAATTGCTCGTGTGCAATCCCTCCGAACGTGCCAGCGCAGATCAGGCTCTGGATCACCCTTACTTCGATGCAGTGGTCCACTAGTCCCTTCATACGCTCTGCCGCCTTTCTTCCCGCTCCCACTCTGTGATTTGTGTAGTTTGTGCGCATTCCTATCTACATCACCGTTACCAGCCTGCATTTCGACACTGCTGCTCCTTCTCAGCCTTTTCTTTCAATCATGTTCATATGTATATACAACTGGTGATTTGCGAATAAACACCCAGTTCAACATGTTGCAACAAAGAGGCTGTTTTTAGGCATACTTGGTCCGTTTCTCTTTTTTCTGTATAGAATCAGCATATTTGACATCTTTGTCATTACCCACATCCACGTTATAAGCAATGCGTTTTGGTGATGTTTTATGGGTTTGCTTCCGGTACTTAATGGAATATCTGGACGTAGATTGCACAAGCTGGTAATGATAAAACCGCCTTAAATTGGGGGTCGATTTCGGCTCGATGGTTGCGATTGCTAAGGTAGATATGGTCAGTAGGCATTGGGAAAAGTTAATTGTTTGCCTGGATCAGAATATGGTCTCTGTACCCTTGCAGGGGGAGAGGGGATGCCAAAGAACTCAAAGCTTGAGACAAACACCGCATTTATATAGCCACACATAAACGCACGCTAGGAGACGGAAACGAGAAAGTGACGAGTGTTGGATGCGAGACCTAGTGGATGCTGCGGATGGAAAGAGTGCCCGATGAAGCGGAGCTGGGTGTGCGCGTCGATCCCATTGTTGGCTTGGCTTTTCCCTCTCCTTGGACTCGAGTTGTCGTTTCTTTTACCGGCGGTCGTGGCGCGTCAAACATGCTGCGTGCGCTCAACTCCACGTTTGCCATAACCAGGTTGCCAGATCCCGATCCTTTTTAAAACAAAGGCATTCTACTTATAAATCTATCAGTAGCATGTGATATGCGGAGTAGCATTGGCATTGCTCACTCGATGCATTCACGTTGGTGTTTCGGTTCAAGACCCTGTCAGAGGTTTTGATGTTGTCGACGCTGCCTATAAGGATAGGAGTGGTGAGCTGAAAACTCTTAAAGAGCTCTTGCGCCTTGGTGAGGATTTCATTGTTGATGAAAGGTGAGGCTTTGATGCTCCGTACCAGCAGGATATTGACTGATTCGTTGAAGTCACTGAGGAGTTGGACCTGACGATGCAAAGCCAACTCGATCACTTTGCTATGAATTCTCTCTAGAGTGGTAATATTTACGTTTTTTATGCGCATGCTGATTTTTAAGCCCAGGTTATAACAGTCCCCATAATGAATTAGTGGTAAAGTCATTTCCAAACCGCAAGGTTAATAAAGGTTCCATTACTTATTTGTAAAATGTTTTATGTAGAATCATTCGATTTCCTATAATTGACCAAAGTTAATGAATTGGTTAAGTTAACTTTAGAATAACCTGTTAACGTTCCCATTGCCGCAAAGCTTTTGTGAGTTTATTTTTACTGGTTAATAAGACTCTTTCAATGTACCGCGCAGTGATTTTAATCGTTGAATGTTGAAATGCTATAACACCTCCCTTTCCATGTGGTGCTTGGAGAGCAGTGATACTAAAATCCAGAAGTGTTATAATGTTAATTTACTGGCACCCGGAAACCCCACTAGGTTCGTGCTAAAAGGCTATTTCCCTTAATGCATTTTATAAGCCCTTTTTGCTTTTTTATCTACAGTTCATTGCAGGAAAGATCACTGCAAACATTACTTTTGCTGTGTCAACTCCCTCCCCAAGCTGACATTTACCTCAATGTCCAAGTCAACAGGTTGTTTTACACGTGTTGCCTTGGTCTTAGCAAGTGTCCGCACCTTCAGCGCTCTTTCCAACTTGGCGTCAAGCTCGAAGTTTTTGTTCCTAATTCGAAAGGCATCTGCCTCGTACGACGCCACCATCTTCTCAAGCTGGGCAATCTCCTCCTCCAGTGAGCTTATCTCCACTGTGAACCGCTGCAAAAGCCCAAGTCCCACTTCACTTTTTTCTGTTCTCATAAAAGAACTTACAAGGGGTTTTGCTTAGCATTCACATATTAATGAAAAAAAAGTCTATGCACTGATTTCACTAAAACTAGTAGCTTACTAGAACGGCTGCACGAAGGATTCGTCGTTTCTCGCGGGAGACTTTTAGTTTGTTTGTTGTTTTTTCCAGTTTCTCCATTAGCACCTCCTTGTTCTTCAGTAAACCTTGATCTATCGCCTGTAATTGAGCAATTGAAACAATATGGTAATATCATGCCTTTCATTGAGGATTGGCTGCTACACCTAATTAGAAAAGGTTAGCTCCGGCTGTACCAACTTGACTTGGTTGAGCTCATTTCCTACTCATCGCAGTGGGTATTCGAATGCCTCGCACAATGCAAATCAACCGGTGAGGTTAAGTTAGCTGGTCACTCCAGTTTGCAGGGAAAACAGCTTCCAGCCTGATTGTTCACCTGCCAAATTCATCTCTGGCTTAGCAATGATTAAAAAACAGTGATACATGAACTTCTGCTCGCTGTTCACTAAAAATTTTAGCAAGTCAATGGGCGGTATGCTTGAGAGTGATCCAAAGGAGGCTGTGGCACTTCCCATACCTTCTTCAATCTGCCTGTGCCTCACCAAAGTGAAGTCAGGCTCTTCGGATATCGTCGGAATCTCTTATCGAGGTGGATGTGTTACACTTTCACAAGGTAAGATATTAGTGTATCAGCGATGCTAACTTATGGTAGAGAGCTTACGGTTCCACTGTAACTGCGTGCAGATTCGTTCAGGGAGGTCATGACAAGGACAGTGTTCTCCAATGCTCTCAGCTCTTCTTCTGCCCTCTTCACATCTCTGTCCAACTCGTCACCTCTTGCCTGCAGTTCTTCGTGCTCTTCAAGTGACTAGGGACATCAAATGCACGAAGCTTTTCTGCACAAGTGTCTCCATCTATCTAGTTTCTTCTAATAATTCCTCTGGCAGCAACAAAAGTTGTGAGAGTAAATTTTACTTATTGTGATTTTAAACTATTTGTTTAGCTTGTTGCATCCTTTCACAATTAAAAATACATTTTCTGGAATTTCCTGACATGCTAATTCTCACTTTGACAATTATACTTGTTTGGGCTTTGTCGATGTCCCCGTCTGCTGAAATCATCGAAGCATCAACATCGTATCTGAAAACGATAAAAAAGTCTAAGATTTGTTTGTCAGAAGTGCCGTTGAGTCCAACAACATAAATGAAGTCTCCAGGTTACTATCTTGATTCAATCTAGTAACAGCCTACTGCAATAACTGTCCATTCATTTAATCCGTCACTTTAATATCAGTCAACTTTTACCTGTCGATTACACCAAAATTTAATCTGTCCATAACCATGAATTGAAGCAGTGAAAAGACGTGACCTACCTAGATTTAAGTTGGTCAAGTCTACACTTTCGCTTGGCGAGATCGGCTTTGATACGACTAGCGTCCTGACCAGCCATGCGCATCTCCATCTCCACCCGGTAGGTGCGTGCTGCAGCCTCCTCCTCCAACTCGCGCGTCAGCGTGGCAATCGCCTTGGCTCGCATCTCTGCGCTCAAAGTCGTCTCCTCCATCAGTCGGTAGCGCTCCTCTGCTCGTCGCAACTGTCCAAGGAGCAAGCAGCACAACAGTTGACACTCTCAACGAGGGATCATTATTTACTTAGTATTTTTGTTAATGCTTTATTTTTGTGTGAAATCGGTTGACAAATTAAGCATTTTATTACTGCTAAACAAGACAACTTATTAGGATTCCCTTGTTATTAGTTAAGTAATAACTCTTATCAGGGTATCTCGATCAGATCCTCTACGCAATAGTCACTCGGCAAATTGACTTAGTCCAAAATTTTGATGGGTGGACTACTACTACTAGTAATAGTAGTAGTAGTACTAGAGGGTGTAAGATGATGCTTTTGTGGCCACTGACTGTCCCTCTCACCGTTGCCGATTTGGTTTTCATATTACTGGACTACTCGCTCTATAGAATAGGTTCGAAAAAATCCGTCTCATGGTGCCAACCATTCGTCCATCTACACTTTTAAATGAGTTTTTTCATGCACGTAAAGTCTTCCATTTTTTTTTCAAAAAATGAGGAAGTGAAATTTATTCAGCTTGACATTATGGTAACTATGGTAAAAGTTGTTTCTGGATGCCTTCTTGATGAGGTAGCGGGATGAGATTGCCAACAATACGTTCCTTCTATTTGGAAAAACTCAACAAATTCACTACACCGGGAATTCTATGGATTGGACTGGAGATGTAATTATGGATGAAGCAATGGGTTTTTAATGTGGATGGGAACTACTAAATGAAAATACGGCTTGTCTCTCTTCATCGTGATGACCAAAAAAGGCAGTAAACTGCGACCGTTTAAAATGAAAAATACTCTGTTGAATTTTGTTATGATTTAAAATTACTTACACATTAAATATCGTTATAAGTAAACATGTTCATGTTTTTTCCTTAAAGAGCTCCTTTCTTACTTGTACTAGAATTCCAGAACCGAAACACAGACTATCATTTTAAATGCTCGTACATGTAAGCAAAGCTACCTACCTGATAACGGCAGAGGTTATAGAAGACGAGAAGTTCATTGCGACTCCGAACAGCTCCGTCAAAACTTCTGCCTGCGTTTGCAAGGTAGACCTTCACTCCGTCCATCTGGTAAATCCCCCTTTGAAGGTGCTCCCTAACCGAATCCGACTGCAGACCCAGCACTCGTTTCTCATTCTAAAGTCAAAAGTTCACCCCTAAAAATCAGCGTCAAAGTGTCTAAACATGCTTAAATGACCATTTTTCAAAATTGACTATTTGCTAACGTGTATAAACCGTTTTTTTATAATAAAACGTTTTCAAAGGTGTTAACCTTGGCTGCCAAATGTTTATTCCCATTTTTTGTGAATATGATGATCGCCCATTGTTGTTGACCTTTGTCGGTAATAAATTAAGAAAAAATTAATTTCATGGTTAATTTTAAAAGCTTGAGCATTCAAATCGAATTGTTTGAACCCAAAATTCAATCCTAAGGGATGAAGAATTCGAGATCGCGTCCGGCAATTCCGATGATAATTAAAACAGTTTGTATTAAATCTAGCAAAGCGGTCACTCTTATGTGCCACCGAATCAATCCCGATAGGTTGATTTGAATAAATTATTCAAAAAAGATGGGAATGGATAGTCCGCAGTAACCCTCCTCCGGAGCGAAGAAGGAAGGCTAAGATGGAGAGAAACATACCTTGAACTGTTCAATCATGGTGGAAAGGGTGTTTGCAGATTGACACTGGCTATCGAACTGTTCTTGCATGTGACGAATCCGTCTCTCCAGTGCGATGCTCTCCTCATCGCAGGCTGCGCTCGACTCCATTCGTGCGATACGTCGCTCTATCAAGTTTGCCGTCAGCATCGCTTTGTAAACCAACTGCTCCAGCCTCTTTAGCTCCTATAACCAAGTTGACAATAATAGACATGTCAATGCATTTCAACGTCACGCCTAACTAACTGGCACAATATGTGCGTAAGGCATCGAAGCAACCCATGTTTGCATTCCCCTTGTGTGTTCCAACAAAAGAAATCCTAGCCTACATACCAAAGACAACCCGACTGAGTTTCATGTAGACTAATGATCAAAAGATATCGTGAAAGGATTATGAGTCGGATATTTTATGGTATTCTAAAGAAGTCATTATTAACTTAATCTTATAGTCACTTCAATTTTGTAGGTAAGCACATCATGCTTGTTTTCGTGCTTCTCTTGCCCCATCAGTGAGTAAAATTAAAACAAAGCTGTTCAATGCAGAGTTTGTGATTCAGTTTAGCATAGTGGTTACATTTTTTCTTCGTCTGCTGCTTCCTTGATCGTTTAAAAGCAGAAAAGATAACAGAAAAATTCCCTGCGCAATACATGGTACTTTATAGGATTAAGTAGCATTTATTGTTGCTCACTGCCTCGCTACTCTGCAGTTCGCGATCGGCGTGGCGAATTTTTGTGCGACTTCCATTTATAAGTGCATCAACGGTCTTGTTATCATTTTCCGCCGTTCGCTTTTCCTAAAAGCCATCCAAAAACAACACAAAGACTTATGCAGATGATTCTGAGCATAAGATAGTGTAAAATTTGTCTTTGCAATTTTTATTAATAGGTCAAGATGCCTTTCGTCAAAGTAGACTCCCCATAGCGTAAGAGTAGGGCACGATACGTGATACAGGGTTCATCATCATCTGATTAAGTTGCTTATTTACTGACAAATCTCTTCCATACCTTTCAAAGCATCTGGATGGCAAAACTCACATGCGAAAGTGTTTTCACACCTCGACATGTTGTTAATTAAAATACGAAAATATTTTGTGTTTGGTTGTACTTGACTCGCATTGCCCAACTGTGGCATTTACTGGTACTTTTTTTAAGGACTGACAGTTCTGGTATTTTTGCCTTTCTGCCAATAGCCCACCTCTGAGATGATGAATCGAAGATTCTTCAATTTTGTGAGATTCATTTTGACTGTGTTTTGACATTGAAGCTCGGCTTCCAGCTCCTCTTCCACCATGCGCAGTAGCTCTTCAGCCGAGACATGTTCCGTCTTCAAAGTCTCCAGCTTCCTCAGCGTAATCACCACAGCGCCCTCGGTTGTATGCAAACTTAAATGACACGTTAGAGATGTATTTGTACCATAAAACAAACAGATCAACCTTCCTATCTCATAAAAGTAATGCGGAAATAAGGAGGGGTAAAGAGCGAAAAACAAATTAATGTTCCCAATAATTCTAATTTGTTCAGCAATACCGAAATGATACTAAAGGGGAGATAATCAAGCAATTGGCTGATGGAAATCCACACCAAGTATAACTTGGAAACCCAACGATAGCGCTAAAGTGAGACCAAGACAGCCACGAGCGTAGAGCCTTACGTGCCACAAACTATTCTCTGGACCTGAAAACTCCATGTTCAATATTAGAGTGGTTAGAATGACTAAAACCACTTTCCACGTGACTCCGAGGATCAAGCCATCAGCACATGGAATGCATAGAACGGGAATGGAGTAACATCATCCTAGGTAATGGCTTCAAAACCAGGGTATCAGTGAAAGTGGAAAACCTTGTACATGTCAGAGCAAAAAGACTCAATTGAATTTGCATGAATACATACTTTTCTGACAACTTTTTATTTGATTCCTTGAAGTGAGCGTTAGTGGCTCGCATCTGCCGCAAATCTTTTGACACCTTCGAGACCAACTTTTTAAGTGTGAAAAGCTAAAAGAAAGGGCAACAATGCAAGAGTTTTAATCCTCTGTCAAAAGTTCCACCTGCTGCACTTAAATCTCATCCTACTTCGTTTTCAGTGGTGGAAGAGTTGACCGACTCCTGCAAGGTTGCTTGTCGAATATCATTGGCCTCCTTGGTTAGCAGAGAGGATCTATGCTTCACATCTTTGATATCCTGACCGATGCTACCCAGCAGCTTCTGCAGAGCACGCATTTTTGTCTGCCTCTCGTTTATATCGGAGAGGAGTCCATCGTAGTCCTAAAGGCGATGGGGAAAATAGTTAAAACAGTAGTGATTTGTCTGAATTCCATATCCATGTGCCTCCTTAATACTACTGAATTGGTAAAATCCTTTTCTAAGACAGATTTTCCGCTTTTTCTTTGTGTGAGACGCAAGTTACAATTTGCATCAATTTTTGCCGCGGTTCACACAGGGTTCACACGGGTTCTAACCCTTCTCGCATTCCCTCACATTGCCATCTTGTTTTCAGCCCACACTTTTATTCTAAATTACAGAACCGAATTCGCATTCTTCAGATATGTTGCATTTGGTAAAGTACTCATTGCAGAAATTGATATTTAGTGGATATTTATGAATGGATCCTCAATTCTGTATGCCAATTTCCACTGACAATCATTACTAATGCTTACTGAGCGGTTTTGGCACCGTAAATCCATATCAATTTATACTAGCTCACATTTCCAAGCTTGGTGAAGTCAGCGTCTCGATCGGAGAGTTGTTTCACAGTCTTCTCCCACAGTTGAAGCATCTCCTGTCTGCCTCGATTCTCCTCTCTACCCATTTCTGCCGTCGTGTCGATACGCAATTGGATGACCTCGTCTTTCGACACAGCCGTGTCCAACTTCTTAAGCAAGTCATTCCGCTTCGCGTTCAACTTGTTCTCCTCACTGGTGAGGTGCTGTGTTTAGAAGGGAGGGAGGGGGAAAAAACTAGCATTCCCATTTGTACCTTCCATCTCCAACCCCATAGCCTCGATGACTCACTCGCCAGAAGTTATGACCCATGTTGCCTCGACAATTAAGTAATCATCCCCTGACTGGACCTCACACTCAGCCAAAAGTGAGGAATTTGGCAATAAGTGGAATCCACAGGTCTTATAATGACAACCGCGAGAGTGCCATTCAATGATTCAAACTATTGTAACGTAACGGGTAAAATAAAGACTGAGAATATCAGATCGGTCTTCTGTTATATTTGAGGAGACAAGTAGTATCCTCATTCAAGCGCAAAAAATAAGGCATTTTCTAAGCTCCTTCATTGATGGTATTTTAAATGTGCACCTTAATTTTTCCTCTGCACTATTTAAACTCATTGGGAGATCAACTAAATGAAATGGAATGCGCTGGCTCTAAACCTGAATAAGAGTGTTATCTGTTTTGGAGATTGTCTGCAGCCTCTTCTTCAGAGCATGATCCATCTCACAGTCAGTCATGAATTGTTCCACTCGCTTCTGATCGCAGTCCAGTTCCGTCTTAATTGATGTCAACTCGTTGGACTTAAGAAATATTTCATCCTAAAAATGAAAAAAAAGTATTTCATGTAGATAACTCTAGCTATCAATGACTGGAACGAAGTCACCTTCACTTGGAGCTTAAAAGTACACTGCGGAAGGTTGTAATGGTCTAAAACCGTTTTTCAATTGCCTCAACATCGAGAAAATGTGGGTCCACAGCAATCCACTTCGGCAAGAAGATGCACTCTGCTATTTTAAATAGGCAGCAAACTGATTCAAAAGTGCACACCAATGTACTTTACGTGTGTGCGCGCTGGGCCCTTAAAGGCACGATAGATCTAACCGCATCTGCTGCGTAGGCAGGACTCGTCGCCTTGTCAAACAGATGTCAAATCGCGATCTATCTGACAATCCACTATTACGGCTGTCATCATCTTAGCTGCACAGGAGTGGATGACTAACAGGACACAAGTACCATTGAAACTTATTATCTTTCAACGAGACATGAACTAGCTACATATTTTGCTATTGTAAAATGCATTGTCTCTGGAGGCGAAAAAAATCATGGAGTAGCGCCTCCTTCCCCTGCTGAAGTATAAATGATGCAGCATGAGGGGTGAGTTTCCGCTTTGTTTTCTTAAGGACAAGCTTTAGCTCCAATTGTCTGACCTTCAACAAGGCATTAGAAGTGAACACTCTCATCTTCAGTCCACTGCACATGAAATCACTTTTTGATACTCTAGAGTTGAACGAATGGCTTTAAAATTTAGCCTCTTGGGATGGCCAGTGATAAGCTGGAATGCGAAAGCCACTTCAAATTACAAGTCAGTCTGTGAGCAACCCATCTAACAAAGGTATAAGTTGATCACGCACGTGAAGTAGGTGTAGGACAGTGTCATCCACGTATGGAACGTTAATCCTCAAATAGTGTGTTACTAATGACTCGTGATTTTTCAGTATCAGGAGCAGTCTCCATAAGAGTGGTGCATATCTCTTTGAGTGATTTATCAGCAAGATCAAATGGCTTATGCCAACCATTACCGCTATTGCGTATCGCCCATGACAAAAAAACTTCAGCAGCTCTGGGCCACCACTTAAGCTCAATTTGTAAAGCAGATTGGCTCAAATCGCACCAATCGGATTACTTGAGGATATGCGGGGTCAAGGTAAGGGACGATAGTGTCGTGGTGGTATACATGTTGCAAGTCCCTACTAATCATTAAAAAAAACCTTTGCAGCAGATCAAGCTGAGAACTCCAATAACATATGCTGTTAAAATAGTTCCACTACTTTAAACTTTTGCAGCCAATTCCTTTCATCCGGTTGAAGGTAAGAATGCAACTCAACCTTTCAATCGCCCTTATAACTGCATGTCATAGCAAGAATTTTTTCACCACAGTGGAGGAGTAAGGGAGAAAAAACAGGTTTGTTGGAATTATGGGTAAAAATAATTGTATCATTTGGGGAAAGTGTATCAATAACTGAAATGGCAATGACGTTGGCATTCCGTGTCTGCATCATTTCCCATGCTGTACTTTGTAAGTCAAAAGTGCAGAAATTTTACAAGGCTCTTCACACCTCATATAAAGGCAGGCTAATTGAGGTCTGCGGTTTTGACCAGGGTTGGGGGGGAAGGGGAGTAGGGGGAGGTGTCACTGTTTTACACTTATGACCAAATGATTAAAGTACAGAGGCACCCTTTTGACCTCTGGAATGGCATTAAATTGTGTGCATTAACATTCATCTGTTGTAAATTATGCAAAAATAGAATTGAAAAAAAGCGGAACATATGCTTTGCTGTTTATCAGCCTAACTTAAAAGTGTCAAATTATTGAACCAGGTCGGGGATTATAGTTGCTTTGCCCCTAAAATGCTGACCCTCCTTTCGCATTTAATCAGTCTTTTAAAGAATTTTCCTAAAATATTGTGCAACTATTCTACTGAACGTATTCGAATCACAATTCATTAACTAATTTAGTTGTCTAGCAAGACAGTTTGGCAATCACCTACTTCCTGTTGACTGCCATTAACAATTTTCGTTAAAGTGTTTTTTAAATCTCTTTAAAAGAGTAAACTATGCTCGCTAAAGAACATTCTTCCATCTAGCAGCACAAAAACGCGAATACCTCAAGAGCTCCGAGCCTGGACGTCAATTTCTTCTTCTGCTCGATGAGTCGTTTGTGATCACTGGCAGTGCGCCAATTCTCCTGCTCCGCCATCTTAATGAAGTGCTCTGAATCGGCAATCTCCTTGTCCACCTCCTCCTTCAAATGTTCAGTGAGCTTACGCTCATTCTTCACCATATCTATATGGCCCTGAAGCTTCCTGTTCTTCTCCATGTACATCTCCAGTTCATCTGACGTTTCTGTTATCTTCGCCTTAGTCTCTGTCAACTGGATTAGTGATTAAGAGAATAATGGCAACCGATCATCAGAATGTACACTTGGATGCGAAATTTTATTTATTCCTTTAAAAGTTAGTAGTGGATGACTGGATGAACAGAGCATCTACTCCACCACATCACAAATACAGTTGATAGCAAGTATTATAGGGTTGACTAGGAGCCTCGTGGCAAAATATGGTAATTTCTTTTCACATTCATCCGGTCGTCTTTCCCTCAAGTAATTATTACACTCCAGCAAGGTGCTTACAAGGGCTTCATGCTTTAATTTTTTTGAAAAAATGGAGTAATTTTAATTTTTGTCGCACTTAATGGAGACCATCAGACTTACAATGGCACTTCAGCACACCCATTTATAACACGGAGTCTTTTACCTCTCAAGGTGGCATCAAAGAAATTTAAATTTTAGTGTTTGTAAGGGTGCAATAAATCACTTCACACAGTGAGCATCTTTTCAAGTAGCATCTTCAAGATGCGTCAGGTTCGTAAAGCATCTCCATAAATTATGCGAATCCTATCAACCAGAAAGCACTTTGAATGTGTAAGTAGAAACTAAAACTAGATTTTCTGTTATTGGTGGAACAAAATTGGGAAATAAAATTCTATTTTGTTCCTTTATTGAGGAAACCAAGTAGGTGGAATTAAAACCCTACACCACCCAACTTTGGATGTTTTTACGACAAACCATGCAGTCTGGCGTAGAAAAGGATGCTTAAAAGTTTTATTTTAGTTTCAAACTGCCTCTGACTCCTACTTATTAGAATCGGTGGGTTGGAAATTTTATAATGCATTACTGGAGTATGTGTTGCCCAAATTTTATGACTACCACTATCACTTGGATGCCAATTGTTACGACGCCTTCGAATCACATCTGGATGCTCTTACCAGTTATACTTGGAACACCTAATGGAAAGCCTACTCTGTTTTGGCACTGTGCTCCTTCTTCATATCGCACCATTTTCACAGTATGAAATAGCCATGCTATGCCTATCACCTCCAAGTGATGACATTGTCAAATGAAAAAAAAAAGTAACGGCAACGGAAACTGAAACCTACCAATTCCAAGAGTTTTATGTTTTCCTTAGAGGCGGTTGGAAAGGCAAATGAGGATTGCCATCCCATTTCAAGAAGGGCCTCTTTTATTATATCACCCTCCATGCTGTAGCTCTTCGACGTAAATTTGTGTCCCTCGCGAAGGAATCTCTGACACGCACTAGCATACGGCAAAATTGAAAGTGAAGACTTTTAAATAAATTGATTTTTCAAGGTCTCCGAACAGCTGTCTACGTTTGATAGTAGGAAAGTCTGCCTCCTAGGCTTTGCCGTTTTTCGTTCACCGACAATTTGTTCACGGTCTACAAACTGAACAAGTTTGATATTTCCTTCCTCATCTATAAGTAAACGAATAACAAATAGGTCATATATTTTCCTTCTTTTTTTTTGAGGAATTAGAAACCCTCTAGTCCCCTCTCCCCAAACATTCGGTGGTATTATTGCTTCGTATTTACTTGTATCCTTAAAAAAAGTAACGCCAGGAAATACGAAATTCTTAGACAAAGTGTTAAACAAATTCACGTGTTCCCACAGTTAACAAGGTCTAACCATTCGATGCCTCGTACAATTTGACATTCAAAACCGTAAAGTCGTAGGTCTTCTGTTGTTCATTCCACCGTTCAGTTAATTACTTGGATGCCTTCGGTTGCATGCCTTTGAGGGAGTATGCGTCAAAATTGTTTATTTTTCCCACAATTCAGCCGAAAGAGCAATTATGCATTGAGCGAACGGAGGCGAGTTAAACCTACCGATTTTTCAACTACACAGAGAAAACGATCAGCATTTGTAACAGAGCCGTGCCTTAGCCACCACAAACCTTTTCCATTGTTAAACAAACACGAATAGCCCATTTTGTGGAATGAAGAATTCCGAAATCCCATAATCCCCACTCATTTACGTGCATGAGTTGAGTCCATAAAAGTGGCCGTATTGTTCTAGCCGGGCTGGTTGGCCTCCGGGCCATGCCAGCAGCCCCCAATACCTTTGTTCACATACATACATATATATATTCTGCCTTAGTATTATGCATTATTTTGCCTTCAAGGAAGTCTCGGATCGTTATATTAGTGGTAGTGGAAAGCGGACCCAACTTTGATGAAATTTTATCCCGATATATGCCGCTGGTGACAAGCTGCAGCGGTGTGAAAGAAAGGCGTGTGCTACGAGTGGGAGAATTTCTGACACCCCATAACAGAGGGGCTGAGAACGACGTCCGCCTTTGGCATCTCCTCCACCTTTGTATTCAGCAAGAAAGGTCTTAGCAACTGAAGTGGTACGAGCCATTAACCACCTGGAAACAGTTCTAATGTCTTCCTACGGACAAGCTGATGCTCAGTAGAAACTTTTACTCTGAATTCAGTTTCCAAACTGAACATAACTCAAAGTCGAATCGAACTGCCAGGAGGGATCAGTGACGCGGTGGTCAAGCATCACGCCAGTTGCGCTTGAATTTCGATTATTGGTTGCCGTGGGACGTTCACCAAGAGGAGCGTTGGGAACAACGCTCGAAAGAAGAGAGGGGCTATGCAGCACTTTGTTTGTTCGGACTGCCGGCTTCGGTCACTTGGATGATTATATTATCCTAGCCGGGCTGGCTGGCCTCCGGGTCATGTCAGCAGTCCAAATTCCTCTGTTCACAGAATATGCGTATTCTGCCCTATTTTTATGCCTTCTTTTGCGTACAAGGAAGTCTCGGAACGCTAAGAGATCCCACCTGGGAAACTGTAAAGTGCACAACTGAGACACCTCATAATTTTAACCGCTTTTTCAATGTCTACTGTTGGCTTAATTTATTAAAAATTTTGTGATCCATTACCACTTTCCATCTGGTATGTCAAATTATTTGCTCCAGATTCTTCAATTTATGCAGGAAACGCAAGGTGCTTCATAACCAAGACTCCAATCGTCTCATTTACTTGTCAAACAGCCATTTCCTAGCCAATGATTTAGTGTGTTTAGTTTAAATTAGTTTGAGCGGTATTTAATCAAAATTAGTGGCATCTTTTTAAGTGAAATGATTTGTTGCAATCATTTTGCATCAATCCCGACTCCGTTGCCACAGCCCTCTCTCGAATTCACTTGTCAGTTCGACTTGGTGGTTGATATCGGTACAATGTGAAGCACAGTCAACTGTTCTGGAATACAAATTTTTCTAGAATTGGAACTTTCACCAGCTGCAAATGGCACGAGAGCCACCTCCACTTACAATAAGCAAAAAAATAAAACTATGAGGTTATAATCCACAGAAGCAATTCCACCTCAGAAACTGTAAAGCACATCACATCACATCACTTTTTAGCATTCACCGTTATAAAATAATTTAAAAATTCGTGGTCCTTGTCACTTTTTATCCAATGTGTCACTTTATTCAAATCAGGTCTCTCAACTTGAGATGAAAACTTGAGGTGCTTTATATTCAAGGATCCTCTCATCTTATTTACCTGTCTAATAGCCATTCCCCATGTCCACCAATTAAGTGCGCTTCTTTTAAATTAGGTGCCGTAAAATTTAATCTAAAAATCCTAGTGAGAAGTAGTCGCATCTTTTTTAGTGGAATAATTTGTCGCAGTCATTTTGCATCGACCCCCAACTCTGTTGCACCGCCCTCTCTCAAATTCAATTGTCAGTTCGACTTGGTACTTGGTATCGGTACAATGTGAAGCAATTTTGCCAGAAGTGGAACACCCACCAGTTATAAATGGCAAGAGAGCCACCTCCACTTATGATAAGCAAAAAAAAAGAAAGCTATGAAGGTAGAAAGAATGTTTCGCCTTACAGGGGGGGGAGGGAGGGGGGAGTGATGCAGTGCGAATGAGGAGGATCGCTAAAAATGTATTTAAAAGAGATGGAATACTTTCGAGTGACATTTATAGTTCAAGCCTTGGCAGTGCTTAAACTATAATGCTATCGAAAAAAAGAGCTCACTTTCAAGAGATTTAGTAAAGGAGGGTGAAAATTTTTGCATCCCAGTGCACGGACGCACTTCTCTTCTGAATCCGAGGTTCATTAATGGTAGCCTCTTCTCCAAATGCGTAGTTATCAACAGCCACGAATCCGCAGTCAGTGAAAGCTATCGTATTTTTATGGTAAATTATGCTTCACATGAGCACTACCCAAACGTTGAAGCGTTCCACACATCGGTGTTACCAATCATCAGACCAGTGAAATTGGTAAATTTTCCCACTTAATATGATTTATCCCCACCGTCTCGATCAAAGATGCTTGAGTGAATACGTCTGGCGACATAAATCACACTTACGAAAGGCCAAGGGCGCAAGTTTTCCTAAGTCGGAAATAAAATTGCTGCGAGGTGGTTGGCATAAATTGTAGTTGGCAATTGTTTAATGAAGCTAACAAATGAAACGGAACTGACAGACACACTAGCCGAACCAAATAGACTGGCGTGTCTGGGAAATGGGATTTTTGGAGACAGTCCTGACTGTCAGTTTTTTAGTACTAAGTTACCAATGGCGGAGTGAATTTGTTAAAAAAACGTAAGAAAATACCAAGTTGTGTTCAGGTTCTGTGAGAAAGTCTATTCTTCTGAGCAATTCTTAATACCATTTAATCAGAAGTCCATAAGATTTCCCTAAATCCCAGTATAAATTTTGCTTTTCTGTGGCTTTTGAGTGACAAGTATCATGGTGTCCCGGCGACGATTTTTCTCAAAAGGCAGGTGAGTCTTCACACAGCTATAATTTACCGTGTACGAATGACACCGATGAAGAAGGCAGACAGATAGGCGAGCACGCAAGCACTTGAATCGCTGACTGTGTGAAAACCCTGACACCTTGAAGTGGTACTGTGTGTTCACCATCACAACAACTGTGATGAGTGCTAACGAGGTTAGTTGAGAGGTACCATCATAATTGCTAGCTCCATGCGGCTCGACATCAAGCTCGTGCTGCTGATTGGCCTTCTGGTAGCAGTGCATGCGTCGCTAAAATCAAAATATGGCTAATAGCTACATTAGCAATAGTGAAGAAAATCACTATCACCTTGACAGCATAGAAAAGACCAGTAGAAAAAAAGCAGCAAATTAAAACGGTGATAAGAGGAAACACGGACACTACATCGATGAGGTTCAACGCCTATGATGATGATGATGATGATGATGATGATGATTTGAGCTTCAAAATTATTTGACGAAAATAACAAATTATAATGAAGTTACAACAAGCCCGCATTTACTTGTGCCACCTCTGTGTCCTGATTCAAACACATCGATATTCCGCAAATATACTGTATTTCTGCGTTGTTCAATACCAAATGCGTTGGTGGACATTGGCCGCAGCTTCAGCATAAACCAAAAACTAAAAAGAACGGCCCAATAGTAAGGAAGGAGGGAGGGCGGCGTGCTGTGGGCCGAGGGGCAATAGTAGAAGGGGACACCGCGGAGAAACTCGAAAGCGTTCAACATGCAGCAGCCAAGGGGGGCGCAAGGTTGGGGGGGGCAGGGCCAGAATCAAGTCACAGGGAAGGGATTAGGCGAAGCAGGCATGCACTGGTGCTGCAGCTGAAACAGTGGATGCAGGCGGAGCTAAAAGACATTCCAACCCATTCGGCGTGGAAAGGAATAAGAGACTTGTTCAAGCAGAGGACACAACTCCTCATTCTACTTGTGCTCTGCAAATACACAATGGTGCCGTGAGTGTGCCGGTGGTCTAGTGGTGACGTTTAGGGAGATCGTTTTCGGTGTCTGCGTGTGGATTGGGTGGGAAGAGAGGTAAATGCAGGGTGAGTCAAGTCAAAAGAGGGGACACGAGGGGGAGGAATGCTCACCCATTCGGCTATTCACTCACTCACCCGACTGTGCCCGCGAAAGCCCAAACAACCAAGATGGTGAACGGATGTGTGAGTGAACAGGCAAATGGGTGAGAGAGATGGCTAAAAGGAGGACAAATTGGGAATAGGAGCGTTGGAGATGGTGGCGGTGACGATGTTTGATAATGGCAGACAAGTATGTGCACGTCTGCTGCAGCAGTAGGCTACTGTCCTCCCTTCAACTGTTCCTCCAGATGCTTTATTCGTCTCTCGTGACCCTTGATAATAATCTTCATCTTCCGCATGTCGTCCAACAACTGTTGCACCTCCTCGGGATTTATCCCACCGAAGTCACTCTACAATGCAAGAAAGCCACTTGATTTCTCTCAAACTCATCTAGAATCAAATTTAGCTAAACACTGAATTGTATAAAACTTAATAAATCGACTCTAAACGGTCACTTCCTGAGCATGCGTTCTCAACATGGCGCCTCAGCAAAAGAGAATCTCAATGTGTTTTACTGAGAAGGAGGAAACAGAGATTAACTTTGTAAAAAAGCGTCCGCTAATTCGCTAGTCATTGGTAGTCTGCCAACTAGTCTCGGTGGGGGCCAAAAGCAGATTCGTTAGAACTTGGGTAAAAAACTAAGCAGAGTGGAGTTGAAATTGTGGCGCATCTGGTTGCAACATTTCGCCATGCTTATCGAGTGTGGAGCTGTGACATTAAAAGACACTAAGAGCAAAGCTAGCAGAATAGTGCACCGATAAAATATCAAACACGTTAGGTGATAGTGAGCAGCACTACCAAAAGAACCATGTGGCAAGGGAGGAATTCTGGAACCAGAAGGCATAGCCGTGCTGTGTGACACACCCTTTGCCAGTCGCTACGGCATACCAAAAACACAAAGACAACAGGGATTCATCAACAGCCATCACACACAAGCACAGGTGTCGACCGGAGCAAAGTTGGTCCACCGTATACGCACATTTCAGCGTCCAGGGCAGCAACATCAATGAAACGGAGCCAGTGAAGCGCGCAGAAACCAATTAAAAGATGAAACCAGCTACAAAAAGCGATGTAACTGAGCCACGAACCATTGTGCTACTTCACTTAACTCAATTTCAGAACCGCCAGTTTTAAGCAGTGTGCGTGCGTGATTATTGTGCAGCATAATTGAATAAACTTCTTGCCATGCCATGAGAAACAGACCCATGCCAAAGCATGTGTGCTGTCCCTGTCTATGTGGAGAAATGGAGGCCTCCTGGCCTGACATTGTGTGAGGAAGGGGAGGGGAAGGGGGAGGATGGACTCACCGATTTGGCGATTTCACCGCTAGCGGAAACAGCATTGGAACTAGTACGGGAGGGTCGAACGGAGTCGGTATTTGCGGACGTGGTGTTGCTGCGGGGCGCCTGGTTTTGATGGTGGGCACCGCCTAACTTTGACTCAGTCAATTTCGGTCGCGTTGACGGCAGCTTGCCGTTCTTCTTGCCGTCAGCTTCGCCGCTCACGAAACCATCCTTAAGCGATATCTGCACACATGAAAACCATCAACAAGTTGATTGGACCATCAGGAATTTCAAAACAGAGATGTTGTATCGTCAGGTTTTATGGCCCGGCAATCACTAAGCATACAAGGTAAAGAAAGGTATTATAAATCAATCTCACCTAGCTTAGGTTTGAATCATAAACACAGAAGAAACTGTCAGAGCCTGATGTTGTAAAAGAATTGCTTGGTGTGCGCATATGCTGTACCAAAAAAAAACAAATGACATATGTAATGCTGACGCGTGTAGGTTGTCCTTTATGTTTTTTTGGAGGTCTGACGCACGTTCTGGGGTTTATATGTAAGGATCTAATGCGTTTACTATCAGCGTCACACATATGTGACACCATAGTTTTCATGCCTAGACAGAAACAAATGTCAAATCTGGGCTATAGTGCAGATTTTTTAATTGAAATATCGGAGAATGCATTAAATTGTTAGGTTGTATGGAAGATCAACGTGAACAGAATGAGGTATCAAGGAAACGCTCATGAAGCCTTGGGAGAATCGCGTACTAGTTGACAAGCCAGTTAATCGGCAAGTAAACTATGCTGGTTCTTGTGATGTCCATTTCAGTAAAAAAAAAATGAATTAATGGGTTATTTTGCACATTTGAAGCACACGCCTAATTTCAATGTGACCTCGTTTCCCACAACGTCTTTTGTCCCATGAAATACAAAATGCCGCCTGTCTTCAATCCAACCACCAAAAAACACCACCCCAGCAACGGAAATTGCAGTTATTGGCAACGCTGATTGGTGACGAAAAGCAAGGTGGAATGGGTGAGACTGTGTGTGTGTTTGTTACAGAGGTTTAACAACTCCCATACACTGGCATGCGGCGCCAGTCAAAACTGTTTCACACACAGGCCACTCGAAACAAAGCTGAACACTGCATCACCAAATAAGGCTACTGTCGACGCAAAGTTTCAAACAAATGACCGAATAGGTACTACTAACAATACGGTACGATACAATACCATCAGCCATGGAAATACAGTATGATTCTCAAGAGCTGGACATAAGAGCCAATGGCTAGTGTGAAAAAATAAGTGAAAAATGGAGATCTAGGCAAAAATCAGAATACAGTAAGCCTAGGAAATCCAGACACAGCCAAAACAGTCTTACTACTGGCCATGCTAGTTTTGGGCATTACCCACGCATAAATCACAACTTATAAATACGAAGAGATTCGGTATAGAAGACACTTGGTCGGTCAAATTGAAACGAAATTCGGCATTTTCATGAAAGTACTTTTGCATCCATTGACTTGCGACACTGACCGCGAAGTAAATAATCCAGTAAAAAAAAGCGTAATAAAAAGCGTGCCAATTGTTTGATTAGTCTCATGTACAAAGATGTCACAAGCAGGATTGCATCATTCTTAAAGCCAACGCCACTTGTAATGACGACGTTTCATCATTTTTTTAACCTTGAATGCTCTGATTTTTTAAGAGTTAAAGCTATGGCAACATTCCTTGTAGCCAACACTGAGAAGTTGAACACACCAGAACCACCATGATGACTGATTTTTTTTGAATGGTGTTTCTGTGTTTGGCCTACAAGTACTAGTTACTAACTCGCTGGACGCATTTCAGAAAACACGGTGCTAATACGTAAAGGTATTTTTAATAAGATTGTGAAATTAAATGCACTTGACATATTCCACATAGAGAAGAAAGACTTTAATCAAACTAGACACGGCCAACATGCCGCCCGAATTTCTTCTTGAAAGCGAACTGTGCTTTATAATACATAATCGAACCTTCGTAAGTCGGATTCGCCATTGAAATAATGAATAAAGGACTCTAAAAGTCCAGGTTTGTGGCTGTTTGATGATGTGTCAGTCTTAAGATAGTATTACTTTTTGAGCATCGCTAGGAGGGTCACTCACAACGAGCTCAGGCACTTTAAAAATGCAATACAGAGAATTCACCCAAGGTGAGAAAAGGGCAATAGATAGCCTTGACCCTTGAAGAGCAAAGTCCGCTTTGTTTAGAGGGCACCTACAGGCTCCGTGCAGAACAAAACGATGCCACAAGCGCATGCGTGGATGCGTGTGTGTGTGTGTGTGTGTGTGTGTATGCGTGCGAAGGCCGTCCCACCAATGCGGCCATATATGGATGGGAGTTTCGATCGCGCAGCCTAGGGGCGCACACACGCACGCATGTGGACGTCACGTGCGCACACATAGACGCACGCACTGACCGACGGGCGGTCATCACCCGAGGAGGGATATTAGGCCACCACCTCAACGGTTGCACCCATCCAAGTGATACGCCAAACAACCAAGTGAATTATCATCGTCGGTTTCCCCCGCTAAGCCTGCGTGGATGTCTGGGTGGGACTCCACAACACTAAATTAGGCAATGTCAATGGAAGAACTTGCAACCAACTTCCCATAAAGTTATCCCATGCTTAGAAGGAGGAGATCAAACCGGATTAGGATCGATTGTGAGGGTGCAAAAAGTTGAGCAGTAAAAGGGTTAATATCACGGTGAGGTGTTGGGGAACCCACCAGGATAGGATCTGCGTCCTTGCCCGACATCCACTCATCGGCGGAGAGAGCGGGTGTGTCACCGACAGTATCGGGGTAGAGATCGTCCTGGTAGAGGACCGACTTTCTCGGCACCGTGAAGGGAATGACTTCGCAGAATCCGCGTGTGTGTAATTTGTAGAAGCGTGCAATCTCATTTTGGTTCACGTTTAGGCCCCGCTTCGGCATCCAACCGATGCCGCGCTGTGGATCGGAACTGGTCATGGTGTCGATGAAGAAGACGTAGGGATCGTCGTCTGTCACTTCGAAGTAACGCATTGAGGAGTCACCCTACGTATACCACAACACAGAAGCATTAATCTACTCATCCGTGCCCCCAAAATATAAGCATACGTTTAGTTAACTGGAACATAAGATGATTAGCTTTCCAGGCACTCAATCAGAAGTCGTAATCAATGTATGCATCAAGTGAGCCTATGAAAGAATTGAGATGTAAAGAACAATGCAGGGTTTTCAGTCTGTTTTGCTGCAGACACATAGCCACGTACAAAAATTCCAATTGAGTGGACCTCGCCTCTCCAAATGTCAACATAAGCGAAAAGCATTTTAAAGGTGACCCCCGGCAAGGACACATTCTCAACTCCTCTTCCAAAGACGTTTCATACAGATATGAAACAGTGAAAACCATCTGTCAAACCCAGAATGATATTGGATATGGCAGCAAAGAACAAATAGGGAAGGTTAATGAAGGAATGGATAGTTATGGGAGCTCAGAGCTTATTGTACTGAAGCTGGGAGTATTTAAACCCAGAAACGAAGTTTCAGATTAACATACCATAATTAATTAAAGGTGTCCAAATCTGTAGTACCTTTATCATCGTTAAAACAAAGCCTTGACGTTGTTGACTCATGTTTATTTGATTAAACCTAATGAAGGGCTACGATAACAGCAGGAGGCATACACCTCTGATCGGACAAAGCGGCAGACACATTCTACCAGCCACCTTTTGGACAGAAACGCATAATCGGACATTGCCTACCTTGCCACAGAGGAAGATGAGGTTGCTGTCTGGGTCGTAGAAGGGGAACATGATACCATTGCTGATGTCAAGATCCTGTTCCACCAGCCTTTTTGATACATCATCCTAAAGTAAATAAAATCCTACATTTACAATGGTGCTGATGATTGAAAATTTACTTTTATGAAATTGTGAGGGAGGATCAATGCAATCTCGCTGCAAATAACACTATTGGTTTCACAACGGAGGGCACTTCAAGAGCAAGGCGCAGAACCCGAGGAAATGTAAATGTGTAAATCGGTCTTTTGCGCAGAAAACACCACCAACAACAGCAAAGGGGAGGGGTGAAATAGGGGAAAAGTAGTGAACTTTTACACACACACACACAATGGAACTGCCAGGAGTTGCAGCACACGGCCTGATTTATGAATTGCGCAGCTGCTAGTATTTTTCATACAAAAAAATTTGAACATGAGACTTGTAATTAAAGAGGCTTTAGGGAACCGATAAGACTGGAGCAGAAACATTACCAGTAATGACGATAATTTTTTAATTGTGATTAATCAAAAGGGTACGATTCTAACCCAAGTAGGTGGATAGTGCGTGGAATCGAGGTTTCAAGTCGCAGGATATACTGGGGAAAGTTATTAAAAACAGCAATGTTAATATGAGTAGGCACAAAAAACACAGCATCACATGCAATTAAGGTCTACTTATTTTTTGGAAAAATTAAATTCCGTGAAGAGGCTTTCCTAATGCTTGTGCTTAGTATTATTGCCTACTGTTCAAGTGTTTCACTGTGCTTTCGCGAATCCCTCCACTCTTGCCATTAGGATAGACAACTTGGATGCTTCACATTTCAAGAACTAACACAGTTACCCTCAAATGTCTCAACACGATTACTAAAGATCCTGAATTGAGAAATTTTGGCTTCAAAATGAGTACCCATGCCGATGGAGACGATTTTTTACACCTAGTAAGCTCATCGGCAAAAAAATTCCATCCAAAACCGCTTTCCTTTGGTTCAACTTTGATAACACAATGAACCACAAGAACACAGGACCTATCAACCGTAGTGGCCATCTGATATGCTAAATGACCGCATTCACCATTTCTAATGAAGCATCGTAGAAGGAATTCGTGATTAAAAATGCCACGATATCTGACAGTTGACATTATCGGAGGAAAAAATCCAACATGCATCTATTCCCCAAAGTAACTGTAAAAAGGCATGCAGAGTGCCGCTAAATTTCAGCTTGGGGTGGTTGAACGTAAAGAACTCCGTTCTTTTTTTGCCACAATACTAGAATAGCACTTATTGATTCGAAAGAATTGTTTAGTAAAAAGGAATATAAATTTATTTCAAGGAATGGCTGAAGTGGGTCGCGACTACAAATTCTCTTGTTAAACTGAAACATCCTCAATGTGTGTGGGAAAGCCAAAGAAACGCAATCGGAATAACGCCTGAAAGAGTGAAATACGGTCTCCAATGAACTAAATGAGGATGAAGTAAGCTCACTTTAGCCCACAAGGCAAACTGACGCTCGCTCATTGGGGAGAAACCAGTGGTGAAGATGCGACCATCTTTGAGGTAGATAGCCTGTTGTGGCTTCGTTCCCTGGTGACAGATATTCTCCTGATATAAGGAAAGGCATGAATACAGACATTAATTACTGTTCAAAAGAAAGGTAAAAAAGGTTGATAGGAAAACAACTGCTTCATTATCCTTACTAGATGTTTACCATTCATTTTCCATTGCAGACTCCCGAAAAATTACACACCAAAACACACAAAATCACCCAAATCAGTGGAAAGCGATAAAAAAATACAGACCCAAATGACTCATTAGAACTCAGTTGCTAGTTGCTCTCACTTCATCTTTTTTTTCACCTCTGTTGACACAAAATAGCATGGAAGACTCACATTGACACGTCTGGCACGCATAACGAATCTTGCAACTCAATCCACACTGTAGTATAGGAAATGGCATGTAGCATAACCAGATGGTCTCGAGTTTTGAATGGCCACTAATTGGGAGGAGATTGATGTACAAGCTAAACAACCTTTGAGAAACGTAATAGAATAATGGAATGTGTGACTAAAAGAGCGTGGGCGTTTTCAATAAAGGGAGAAGTGAGGCTCTTAGGTGCGCACTTTTGGCCCTCTCTTCTCGAGCCACACCCCATACCAACAGGTTCCGGAGTTAGATCAAATGTGGTAGGCAGGAAAGCCATTAACGTAAAAAAATGATAAGCCGACGAGTACTTTGTACCCCATAGTTGTAAAACTCATTCACAAGCTAAAATAAAGCCCAACTGTGAAATGAGCGATTAGGAGCATCGAAATTAGGACTTAAATAGGACATCCATGAACTGTACAGCGAAAATGGACGAAAAGCAGCAAGTAAATGGTGGAATCAGTGATGCAAAGGCAATACTAACGGAATTAAAAGGTGTCATAGATTATGAGTGCAAATACATCCGTAAAAAACATTTCCAGCATGATTACAACCAGGAAACCTATCACACTGTAGAAAAATGAGTCAAGAAAACAGCTAAGTCACAAAAAGTTTTGAACGAATAAAAAGAATGATTGGAGAGAAAGTTGCAAATTCTATGCACCTTCAGAATGGTCCCCTTTCGGGGATCAATTATACGGGTGTGGCGGTCTTTGCAAGTTGTGACGAGACGGGAGCCATTCCAATTGAAGCTGGCTGAAAGCACCATGTCGGGGAAGTTGATTGTTATTAATTTCTCCTCAGTCGAAACGTTCCAAATGAAAATTATGTTGTCCGCACCTACAAAGGCAATAGCAACGAACAGAGGTAAGACATTTATCCAGCTGAACAGAATGAGTAGTTGGCATGGTTGCTAAGTCTACTTGGACAGATAAATACGTTTGGCACGCAATTTTGCTACACTTAAATGGGATGGTGAATTATTTTTACGTAATGAAAGCACCTTAAGATAAATAATAAAACGGTTTCAGCATGCAGCAATAGCCTGCAAGATGGTTTTCCCGTCCGAACAACACTTTAAATAGATCAATCATTTAATATGCTAATGACAATAAAGAACAATTCTCGTTGAAAAGCAAGAATCACAGTGCTATAGTTCTAAGCATTTGCTATGACTTGTAAAAAGTGCAAGAAGTCACCCCAAGCCAGAGTAACTTTGACTGGGCTAAATTTATGGATCTACAGTGAGCAATCACAGCTATTCAGGAGGGGGTGTTCAATTATGTGGGAAGCTAAAGTCAAACCGCTGGGTGTTGCAGAGGAAAGCAGAAGTGCTTCGTAGTTTCAACAGCAAAAAAGAAAATGAGATGTGCCTGCGGTAAGGAGAACGTATTCGGCGGTAGGATGCCACTTGACGAGACCGACGCGACGTTGATGAGCGACCAGATCGGCGACTGGAGTAGTGAGGTTAGTCTCCGGCTGAAGGCCACCCTCGGGGATCTGCCAAACCTTGGCAGTGCAATCCTCGGAGCCCGAGGCAATGAGGTCATCATTGTGCGGACACCACTCGATGTCGAGCACAGCAGCCCGGTGGCCAGCCACTAGCGGTGCGTCTCGCCCCACTCGACCATACTGCAGAGGATAGACGCAAACATGCACACACATAGACATTGTCAATGATCAAAAGATTGGCAACTTGCACCAGTATAAGTTTAGTTCGTCCAAAGCTCTGACGGCTACTTTGGTCCCAGACACAGGCAAGTACTTGAGGTGTAAGACAGGATCTGTGCGTAGTTGGAGGAACAAATGACAATACTCACACCGCCAAGAACGGAGAAATTTGATCCATTGGCTTGAACACAACATGGACACAAAAATAAAGCATCGACCGGAACGTCTTTTATTATACCAAAATCTACATTCCCTAGCACTACTACAACTAAGAGGCAATGCTTTTAAAGATGCATCAAAAATTTACAACTCACATCCCGCAAAGTGTGCTATTGTATGCTTTTAGGGGTTACCAATACTGCTAAAAGTAAACTGTATGAGGGGTGCATAAGTGGCTACGACACCACAATGTAGTCGCCTGAGTAGTTGGTTGTTTGTGATCCAACGGCTCTGAAATCGCATCGAGCAATGATTAGATGGGGCTCCGTTCACAGAACTACGCACACATCCTATGTTATTCACGCAGAAAATCGACCCTGCAACTACAACGAGGCTTTGAGAAACGAGGTCACCAAAGTACGAACACGCATATTATGCTTGAGATCATAAGTTAAATCCAATTCGCAGAAGACCACTCATCCTGTCTTCTAACGATGGAAGGCGAACTCAATGCAACCACACAATTAGAGTAGAAATACATAGGATGTTTTTAATGAGTTTGCTGGTTTTACATAACACACTCAACTTTAACACATCACTCGCTAGCACATTGAGCTCCACAGCATATCGAATTGAATACACCACATTATCAATGAATTGTAATCGGCATTGACCAGTGTAGGACAAAAATACGTCTACTTGAAGCACAATTTCGGACTGACAGACTTAAACCTAAGTGGAGAAAGGTGCAATTGTAGTACAGCCAACTTTTTACTCAAGCGAATTGGATGGTAATCAAGTCTTGTAGAAACAAAGTCTGGGTCGTAAATTTTTTCTATTGTCCGGAGGTATTTCATTAACAAATATAGTTTGTTTCATGGTTCAGAGGTCGTATGGGATGTGTGACATCTGGCGACCAATAAAAATGGAAGACCAAAATGAGATGTTCAACTATGTGGAAGGCTAAAAGGTCATTCTTGCAGCGAATGCGACCATAGAGAATGCAGATCAACAACACAATAAAAGAGACTATAATACGCTTACAAGATAGAAGCACGAAGGCAAATAACGGTAGGATTTGATTATGACAAAAAAATACTTAGGTGGGCAATAAATTAAAAATGACAGTGATGCATTGCATCGAAAAGGCCGTTAATTCCCGTATTTCGTAATAAGCAAAGTTTTGTAAAAGCATAAAGGAAATACCAACAAGTTCAAAGATTAACATCAAAGACCAGCAAGTAGAACTTGAGACAAATACATAGCAAAGCGATTACAAAAGAATTACCTTTCATAACAAGAGAAACAGATGAAAAGGAAGGCAAATTACAGCGCCAGTTCCACAAACCCTATCATGGCCATGCGCTAAGACATAAGCAAGGAAATGAGAAGTAGGCTATCGACAACAAGCACCCAACAGGCAAACAAAGGGTGAAACGGTAACGAACCTTTTCGATTGGCAAAACAAGGAACGCTCCACCGCCAGCAGCTTCTGTGATAATTGCCAGATACTTTGGATTTACAGAACAAAAAGTGGAATCCCAACTGCTTTTTGTGATTCGGATTTCATCGTAACAGAACTCCTTCTTATTGGGTTTGCCGATGATATGCTTGAACTTGCTTTTCCGAACAAACATACTTCAAGAGACGGAAATATTATGGGATGGCTTGCTGAATGAGGAATAAAAGAACATCTTTATAAATCGCTGGAAGAAAAAATAAGTTTAGAAAGAAAAAAGTTGACAGGATGAAACCAAGATGGCTAAATGATTGCCTTGAAATGCCACATACATTTTAGCTAACCCTAAATACAAAAACCCGAATTGAGGGTAGTATGAAGAGCACAGAAGCCAAATATAGCAAAGCTAAGTAGATCAACATAAAATTTTGCCAATGGCAAAACACTTTGAACCCTCAAATGAAAAAAAAAAATAAGCAAGAACTCAGCATTAGTAAATAGTAAATCATCAAATTTATAAAAGCCACAAAAAATGGGTTGAGACTGGTGGCAATGAAGTAAAGAAGTCAAGAATATATCACAGCATAGGTTTAGCCTCACAAGAAATGCTTATCTCGCCGAACAAACCAAACTCACAAAAGTAAGCCTTCGACAAACCTACAGCAGCTTCAGATGAAGCGCGGAAAAACGGTTATCGTTGTTACCTTGTACAAACACACAGATGCCAAAATAAAAGAACACAGCAACCTTCTGCCTTTTAACACTTATGATATCAGTAGAAGATAAAATTTGTAATATTATAATCTTTATTGCTCGTTACTTAACTGTTTTAAAGCTGTTTAAAGAAGTTTTGCTTGTCGTTGCTGGTCGTTTAAGGATTTGTGCATGCATTGACGACTGCGTACAGGCTCACGGAACGAAGTGGTGTAGTCTGTTAACTATTTGACTCCTAGTCATGGCTGAACAACTACTTTAAATATCCTTCTTCGAACTACGCTATTTTCCTTTAAATGTTCTGTGTATAGAATATACGGATATTATACCCACGTATTATGCCCCGAAAGGTGGACTGAACTGGTTGTTTTAGTAGTCTTGCCTCACTAATCATAATGCAAATATGTAGTCATGCGCAACTACTAGTAACTTAAACCTTTTCAAATAATAGATTTAAGGATTATTGGTGGCGTCTTGAGACGTCCCTGAAGATGGAAAAAGGCCATAATACTTGGGCAGAATATGTATTGTACATGCAGCACTACCCTCTTTAGCCTCCTTATCTTCGTGGATTCCCCGGCAAGAGAAGAATGACTGGTTTGCGGCACAGTTATTTCCTTCAATTAAATGGGATTAGTATAGCTACAAAGGGAGGCAGGGTGGGAAATGGTGTTTACTCAGCTTCAGGTAACTAGAACACGAGATTTGAGTTTTACTTCTATCCTGCGTCCAAAATATATACTTAAAGAAGCATAAGTATTGCAGCATACCTACATAAGGGCATGGCCCAAAGGCCAGGCCGCCTCTTAGAGGTACATTGGTGGTGCACCCGAGTGGCCCGTCACTAGAATCCGTCAATTCAACAAAAAATTAACGCTTTGTATGCAGCGCTTTTTATAAATGTGACGAATTCCAAAGGATTTACAAGTCTGATAATAGTAATGGATGCACTCATTGTGTTCATTGCCTAATTCCTCCCGAGTTATCATCAGTATTTGAGAAAACTTTCAAGTGTCTACCTGCGTGATTCCAGCTACTGTATTTTTTTGCTTTCCTCTTGTCAATCATTCTGCCACTTGCTAGCACATTCTTTTCACCAGATACAGAATTCACTTGTTTTTTTTTGCCGTGCTTGTTAACTGGGTCACCCTGAGCTTGTTGGAAAATAGACTTCAAATTATCTTTTTCGAATATTCTTAAGAGTGTAACTAATTTGGTTATGCTTAAGGGAATCAGCAAAAAAGCAATAAATTGTCATGTCAGATGTTGCCTTACTGGAATGTCTTTTTTGTGGGCTTAAGTTATTGCATGTTATTTCCACGCTTCCCATCTTCCATTCGACCACTGATTCCAGATCATTCGTTCGTGAATACTGCCTAGGAAAAGATGTCTTATTATGAGTAGTTGAAGCATCTTCAACATTTTATCAGTGGATTGGACAACTCTTCGCCTCGTGAGTCGGTAGGGTTCGTCCAGCTAAGAGGTTAGTGTGACCAGACCTTCTGTCACCTAAAAGGTACCTTCAAACAAACGAGAGGAGGCGTCATCGTTCAAAAGCCTAGTGATACAACCCAGTAGTAGTGCAAAATTTAACTGGATGTGTATTTTCAAGTTAGTGACACTATATTTTGCGTGTGCTCTAGTGAAAAACATGCATTGTATGATTTGTCTATCACAGACAGTTCGGTTTTGGCAGACTGCTTAGGCTACATTTTACTCACCAACCCACAATTAATTTTAAGCCTATCAGACATTCCAAACCATAGTAATTTTATTGTAGGAATCTGATACGTCAACAGCTTGTCTATCATATCAATCAAAACGAATCCATCCTTGCTCGGTTCAGTCCTTATGCTACAAGTCTTCCTTATGGTAATTTATACAGCTAAAATATCGTCTCTTGAATTCGTAAATGTACCAAACCTCAACGAAACCATTCCTACGGTAGAAGCTTCACTCATTGTCCAAGCGCTCGAAGAGCAACATGATGCTTCCCTGCCATCGAGTACTTCGCGGTACACCTGCCCAATGCCTACGGAAACAAGCTCTTGGAGTGTATTTAAAGAGAAATTTTGACTGTGACCTTCATACGTGACCTTAAAGATGGCCTAATTTACTTTTTGAGAAAAAAATTAACACCGTAAATAAATAATCCCTTGGCGTTGAGATCGAAGGAACTTTACTACAGCCCAGATGCATTAGTCCGCCCCCAAGTATCTTTCAAGAGGTGTACACTGGTAGTATGCTGCTACCGTTCCCCAATAAACACAATGGCTTGCAGTTAATTAATGGTTCAGAGCTCGACCAGCATCCATTCAAAGCGTGTAGTTAGCACACAAAGGTGAAACCCAACAAAGCCGTTACACTGGTCCAAACCTAAGCAAGACCGAATGGGTGGAGTTTCTGTGATACGGAACACAAATAACGCGCGTTAATGGCCGCTTACAGCCTCGTTTCCTTAAAGTGTGCATTCTTCCAAGAGCGCAGCAAAGTTGAAATTGTTCGCCTTCATTTGGCATGACTCAGAGTAAATACTATCCACTGTTATGACCTTATGACCCAGAATACAAATCGTATTTAGCTAATAAATGCAGTTTTGTGGTGGTTATTACAGTTTTTAGATTTTAGGCAGAACCTTGCAATAGTCAGTCCCACATTTGCCCTGCAAACGGATTCAAGCAATGGTTTACAATATTATCATGCTTTTGATAATGAACGAATTAAAATGCAGTTAAACCCAAGTAGCAAATGAGCTTAATCCAACCCGAGACACTTTTCCAACGCCTTCTGGTTGCGTTGAATTCCAATTTTAAATTTGGAATGGAAACGAGAAAATAGAAAGTACTGAGGCATTGAGGGCTACTCTGAGTCTAGGGCATACAAATATGGCCACTGTGTGAATTATGACCGCTAAAAACGCAGAAAAGTGGGTAAATGTGAAATGGGCTGCGTCGATTCTCATCATTTTGGACACAGTGAAGATAGAAGCGAAACGATAAGCGAAACCTTAAACTCGAGGGCACACGGAGTGAGAATCACGAGTGGAACTTCTATTCCGAGTTAAGACTAAAAGAGCGAGTGACATTTTAAGTGTTGTAGTCAAGTAACGTGTGCAATTCGAAGAGGCTTAATGACTGCCCATGTCTTTTGAATTGAAAGAGTGAACACTTGGAATGCTTGAAGCAAGTGATGGCTTTTCTTAAGACCAAAAACACGAAGGAATGCAGATTGCTTGAACTTAAGGAAGACGAACTTGCGCCCCTAAATGAGGTGAATGGTACCGAGAAGAATTCGTGTTAATGCCCCTGCATTCTTATGGGCATAGGGAAGAAAAGGAAGGAAGTTCACTAGTAGTATTGCATTTGCCTTCAATACACTTTTTCATTTGTTCAGACAAACATAGCTCGAGTTTTTGCTACCACAGTTCTATTTTTAATAGGTATTTTGAAAGATGCAGTTAAAGTAGCGCCAAAAAAACCATTTTTCTATCGTGCTAGAGGAACGTATCCCAATAAGTCTGTGTGAAGAGCTTCGATGAACATTTGTGCACCAGATGCATCAGGCATTGCGAGGAGCATCGGGAAACGCCCACATAAGTAGCAAAGACATCAGAAGTTTAACTTAGAAAAGGATGGATTTGGACCACCATCTGTGGTTATGATTTAGTACACTGAATTGCACCAGCTTTAAATCACAGCTTCACCTAATAGATGAGGCATTTTTAATGCGGTGAAATTTTGGTCTGCCGATTACTCCTCTTAAGGGTTTAAGTTGTGCCCAACTTACTAATTGGCTCTCGCAAATAAGTAGTACTTACGACTTTATGCCACGGGGCACTGTCGGACTTCAATGTAAAAGTTCAATCATATGAAATCAATTTTATTATGAATTAAGTGCCATCTGCACGATTTTTTTGATAAATTCACTTACCTCAAAGCTTCAAAAGGCTCAGGTAAATGAGTACATCCTCGACTCCTGAAGGTATTTGTGTATGGATCATGTGTCCCTAAAAAGTCGTAGCATGGAACACCCTCTGCCGCGTACAGGAGGAAAATTGCACGGAGAGACAGGAAATTTTCATGTCTGGGAATTGGGCTTGAAATACTGTATCAAGGTATTTAGGGTTGCCATGGTTTTGGTGCACAATCCAAAGTAAGCGAGGCAAGGAATTAGGGTCACTGATAAAAATAACTTGAGAAAGACACAGCATATCAGTCAAGTCAGTACTTTGGAAGGTTTTGATTTCCTTTTTTGCAACTGACTTCATATTTTTCTCAGCTTAAATAAAGCGTTACATAAATTTCTCGGGTTCAAGAGCGGACTTGTCTAATTCTTGTCAAAGAAGAAAGAGAAGCAGGGAAAATCAAGGGTCTGTCAACTGTCACACATCGTGCTGTTTTTCTTTTTTTTTTTGCATGCGTGTTGAGTTGGTGCCTAATTTTTGCAAGAGAGGTATGAAAAATAAACTGCTCAAAGGGCTTACAAGTTTTAGGATACCTTAGTCATTTTGTAATCACCACATCCCAAAAGGTGTCACAGCATTTGCATTTGTTGCACTATATTCACGCAAAATGAGCAATTTTACACTAAAAATTAGATATGAAGGAACTGGGAAGGACAAATATAGCAGCCTCGTGCCGTTAGATTGCTGTTTCTTCGAAGAGGAAGATAGTGGCAGATCTTGTCAAATCACCTGTTATCAGGGCTGAGCAAATTAGCGTTTGAGATGCGCTGTGATGCATTTTTGGCTCTAAAAATTTTGGCAAGCTTTGCAATTGCCTAAAAGATTGTTTGCATTGAAGGCACAAAACCTCGTTCTGCATTTCTTGTTTTTGCTTCGATCTGTTGGGAAGGTATTGCACTTCCATTGTTACTGTTGAATCACCATCCACAGTTGTCTTTACGATTAATATCACTGCCCTAGCATACAATGGCCTGTGAAAGGCAAGTTAAGGATTTGTAAAAAGTCCATTTCAACCGAAAGTGAAGTCACATTTAAAACTTAGCACTTTAGTCAATGGGTGTCCAATTCTCACGGCCTACCTTTTCACGTCTCCAGAAGTGTACCATCGTAGAGCTTGGATTCCAAAAGCCATGTGCCTAACTTGTATTAACAATTTTTACAACTTTTTAGGTGCTAATTTATACACAAAGTCGGTATACTGAAGATCGTATTCAGTGGCTGTTACTTGACACAGTTTTGGTGCAAAATCAAAGACCTCAATGAAGAGCATAACCGAGTCGTCACACTCGGAGCCTGATTGCAGCATCAAACTCCCATCTAACCCTATAATTAACTCAATCTGTATATTTTATTTTCACTACACACTCAATTACACGAGTTGGTTTTGATAGCAACTTGCATTTTTAGTTATGAATGCCCATGATAAATGCGTTGATGTGTTTTATAAAAAGCAACCACCAAACAAGACATTAGGAGAGAAGGGAGTTAGGAAGATCACCGCGGAACTGAGGGGAGGACAACAGGCTTTTCTTGTATGACATATGCAGCTGCGGTGGTATCGCAATAAACTTACCGACCAACTTGTTTGAAGAATATTTTATGACCTAGGCGACATGCTTTCGAATCAGGCATGGTAAACACCAGCATTGTAAACGTTTAGTTTCACAAACAACTTTTTCCTCAAGCATTTAATAAGATGTATGTGTGAAATTTTTACCGAATAACCACAAGAAGACCCATAAATAACATTCTATATATTATCTCAAGATTATTGCCATTTGATATTGTTGGGACCCCTTAAAGGACAAATGCGGTATTGTGTAGTCAGGTGTTTATAGAGCACTCGAAAAACAATAATATTTCATGTACGTGTACCACTTTTTTAAGCAATCACATTTCATTCACTTCTTTGAAATGCAAATGGTACTTTGAGGTAGTCTGTTTTGCTTGAGATTGCTGCAAAGTGGGCAAGAGTTAGCATAGTGCACGTGAAAGCGTTATTTAAGTACACTTGTGGGGAAAATTTGGACATTCGAAGGCTCGATTGCTGACCTGTAAAGCGCGTTGCTTTGCGTACTTTGTTAGCGTACTTTAAGCGTTAGAGTACACCCAACCGTAAACATGTGCCTCGCCACCTTGGAAGTGTGTTTTGGTAAATATGCCTAACTGACTACCGACAACATGCTACCGACAGTTTACAGAAAGGTACTCTCCGATCCCCAAAATACTCACATGACCTCTTCTGGAAGTATTTTTAATTGAGTAAACATTTTCATCAGCCTAACGCTCACATCCAACGGCTAAATATGCCACCACCTCTTGCCTCGGTGGTAGAGCGCAGCGCAATTTTCGCAGCCGAGACTGTGCATGTTCACTCGCCAGACAGTTGGGCGGCAAAAAAGTCAACCCAGAAGGGCTGAAGCATGATACTTAATTTAGCGTCTGAAATTTTTGACATTTGCCGCAAATGTCAAGGTGGTATTTCCAAACAAAAGCGACTGCTTCAAAACAACAACACACCTATGCACAAAGACATCGCATTCAAAAAAGTAGAAATCGCCAGCATTTGAATAGTCGAAAGCAGCAGTTTGAGGTGGAAATATTGCATTTTGACACAAAGAATATCTACGCATAATGCTTTTCCAAAGGTTTACTCAATAATACTCATTAACGCCACAAAATAAAAAGTACCAATTCAGATGTCTGCTGTAGTAGTAGCAGTAGTAGCAAATCGTTGCTCGCTTTTTCCGAATTTATTCATATAATAAAGTCTCCTTCGTTAAACATAATTTCAGCAACTGTTTAACGTTTCACTTGAAGATCTGGACACGGATTTGACTTCGCTACTACTGAGCAATGCGTTCGAGTTTTAGCTATTAATAGAAAAGTAGTTTAAAGTTCATTAACAGCTGGTAGGAGTGTTGAATCTGGTAAAGAAATGCCTTAGTTGTTGTCGTGAACCACAACTTCACTGATTTTGAGTTGGTTATAAGGGGAATTGATAAACAATTTAATATTTGACAATTTGAAGGACTGTTGAACTGGAGAAATTGGTTATAACTTCACCATGATTCCACCTTTGACTGGGGTGTTAGTCCAAGTTCTGAGTGGCTGATGAACGCAAAGTAGGAAGAGGAGGAAGACGAAGAAGAATAATGGCACCTTGTTGGAATGGTGCACTCTATCCTAGCATCATTTTATGGCGTTTCAGGTCCCCACAGTGCCAAAGGCAGCAGAGGAGGGAGGAGGAGGTGGGGGAGGAAAACGAGAGTGGAGGAACAAGTGCATGTAGGCAAGCATGATTAGGGGAGCATGCGCATGCTTTTCTTTGCAAACTTTGATGGCATCGCCTTTTTGTCATTCTTTCCTCCCACTGCTAAAATCTGATTGGTCTATAAAGGAGAAATTGAATGCGTACCGCAAGAGAATTGCATAATTGCACTCAACGAATCATTTTAACTGCCACAAGACCGAAGCACTTAGTGGGGGAATGGGGAATGCCAAGACTCGAGAGGAACAACGGTATGCATAAGCCATCTGCGCTGGAACAATAGAAACCATCCTTTGACAGTAGCCAGCCTGGGACATTGCCGTATTAAATTAAGTCTGCGTTCTTGCGCAATAAATCACTTACAACATGCAACGAAACACAAGCAATAAGGCGAACTGAATGGTAGTTTTACTTTGCCTCAAACATCAGACATTTCCTTTCATCAACACAGGGATTAGCAGATGAACCGGTACAATTAACTAGCTCCACCTCCTATATGCTCTGCATTTCTCAGATGTCTTCTTCTGTCTAGCGGTGAGAATCCTCACACAGTGTAGGAAACTAAGAAACCGACTGTGAGAGGCCGCTTACATGAATAATTTTACAATAAGTATTTTAACCAAAATTGAAATGGGTGAGTGGATGTTTCACAGTGGGATTAAAAAACAGACACCAACAGGACTCTAGCAGTGCAGCAAATCCTCCAATGCTAACGGTACTCATCAGAGAGGTAATTAATTTATTTTTTTTAATTCATGCTCTTGTGCAAACGTACGTGATTTTGCAAGGTCTACTAGGTGATCCTACCATACCGGGTAAACGCACATTCAATTAAATCCACAACTACAGTGCTAGGTGACTACACGGGCTAATGTGAAATTGGCTAGGCGAATTCCTTAATGTTATCCTCCACTTATGAAGATAAATGGTTAATGATGCTAATTATTCATTAATAAGTTTTGCTTAGTGATGCGTTTACATATATTTGCATTCCCGGTGTGAGTGTGCAGAGCTGGAAATTCAAACGTCGTTGGATGCTTCGATGACCATCGAGACGTAGTTGGGACCTCAGTCCACCTACTTAGACCGCATGGAGTTCATCTTTATAAAATTGATAGCTGCATAAATCGTAGTGTCGTTTACTTCACCTCGTCGCCACACAGACACACACACACACACACACACGCATACACACCCACTAAGAAGGCGTAAAATTTATGGGTGTGGTGCCAGAAATTCAAATCGGAAATTGTATATACATTGTCAGAGAAATTTTCATTTGCAAATAAAAGTAAAAATTTGTTAGTTCTATAAGGGAATTAAATGTGGGGCAATAAGTTATGCAAACTATTGTCCCTGGTAATCTAGCCCTTATTTCTTGTGGGAATATGTTTCCTAAGTAGACTTTGCCATTGCTCATTATGAGTTTTCATGAATTTACCGCTCTAGGTACAAAAATTTTTTATTGGGAGCTAGTACTGCATTAATATTTCTGTTTCTTGATTTCCTCCTCCTCTCAGCACGGTATAAAATGTCACTGACCTCCTCACAGAAGTCTGCTTTTGCTGGGAAGGAATGGAATAGCTGGTTTCCGGTATCAAGTACCAAAATTCACCTTAAGAAACATGTCACTTTGTCGTTTATAAGAAATAATGAAAATCAAAGTTTCAACAGCAATGGATCTGTACGTGTAAGTGTAAGGCATTATTTTCATGGCGATCTTTCACTGTACAGAGTGCATTTAACAGCTCCGTTACTGCAGCCAACGGAATGGCATCACTCATGGGTCAACTGAGACGCAGACCCTGTTTATTGTGCGGCTGTCTCGTGTTTCCATACACACAGCGTCTTCGCACCTCATGGTGTGTCTGAATGAAAGGTCTCATACTGTGCATTTGTGCCAGAGAAACGCACTCAAAATGTATTTTTTAAATTAATGAAATATTTTTTAAAAAAAAGCCAACATTCTCGCGATTTAGCAACTTAGCATATGTGAAATACTTTAAAGTATGCTGCATCTTAAAAGTCAGCATGGAAGGCTGGAATTTGAGCAATTTCGAAGGCATCATCTTGTACCTAGGTCTTTTTTATTAGGATTTGCTAAACAGATGTTAGCATGTACACTGCGGCTACTCTTCACGGAAGTAAACATCGCCAAAATTCTCTTGGAATGGTACGTAAAGTGTACAGCCTCCCGTAAGTACGTGAACGATCCTCGCCGAGTTCGGTGGACGGAGTTGTCCTGCATCTGCCATAGCAGGTAATGGCTCATTCATCCATTGATGGAATATGAGGGGAGCTTTTATCGAAAGACAGGTGAATTTCGGTCATAAAGTGATTTAACGCTCCCGTGTGGATGCGCAGGAAGCGTGTACTCAACTGGTGGGACTTGGATGGCACTAAATTCACCCCTTTTCACCCTGAATTGCCGGAGTTAGTAGCCTGCGAATGCCGAAGATGGACAAGTTTTGCAATATTATTTAAAAACAAAGCAAGGTTTCACTATCCACAATGATTGTGGCCAAACCATTGCCCTATTTGAAGTTTTAAGCTTCAATCTGTGCTACGCATTTAAACTTGAATTTAAATCAGAGCTAACCTTTTCATTCTATTTTTGGAAAATTTGGCGTCTGGATCAGTCTTCTTCCATTCCCCTTCCCCCCCTCGCCCCCCAAAACCCCCATTCCCGATGCCTCGTATACACGCTAAGTGGTCTGCAAAATTCGATCCTCACTGTCTGCTCGCTCAGCCAAACAACAAGTTTCAACTCTGGTCGGCATTTTATTGCCCTCTCTTCAGTTAAGCGCCAAGAGAGTTGTGTGAATTTGCAATGGTTTTTGTTGGTTGCGCTCCCCGCGGAGCATCCAGACGGACTCCCCCAAGATGCAGGCTGTGGCGGGCGTGATGCCATCGCTCACTACCCCCCGATGACAGCTAATTAAGCAACTAATTTATACATGTCTATAAAGGGAGACTGTGGTCTAATTGTCCAAATGTCAGCAGAGAACACGAGATGTAGCAATTGCTAACTAGAATATATTCAAGCCTTTTGCCATTTCCCATCAGCTTACCATTTTGATAGTGACAACAACAAACTAATCACAAAACCAACTTTCTTCATAGTGTTACCCACTTGGAATTAATTTTTCATTCCAATCGGTTGATCCTCTTTGTGTCTAATTTTAGAATTACAAGTTTCTAGAGCCGCAGGGGGTGACAGTTGAATCACCACAAAAATGCCGCATGTTTTACTTTTATGTGTACAGACAATAAGTAGTCCAAAATTAGAAGACGGTTGTGTTCGTGGATCTCACAACTGTTAAATAAAAGTGTAGTGGCGAATCCTTTTCTGGGTTTTAAGGGGAATTCCAAATTTAGCTTCAACATCTTCACTGCGACTAGAGTGGCATCGTCCAACCCGCCGTATGTGTCCAACCAAGCGAGGCGGTTTTGTCCCTCCAGAAAGGCGCATTTGTTGGTTTCATTTGCATTGAATGTGTCAACTGTAGAGAAGTTGAATGAAATGAGGCCTTTTTTTTTGCAGAAAATTCTTCCACACCATGTGTCACAACTGTCTAACCCCACCTTCCGTATTGTGATAGGAATTTTGCAAGAACTGCTGAATCTGGGCATCCGATGCATCATAAAAACACTTTCTTTGTCCAAGGAGAAAGGGGGAAAAAAGCAAAATCCCCTAGGAATTTCTTCAAGTCAGACGTTTTTAAAGCTAAATTTTCACCGCCTTCTGCTCGCTTTTTTTTAAAGACAATTTTGGTCAATTCGTTCATTTTGCTCTCCAAAATAGCCTTACATTTTTCCAGACAAGTGGGAATCAAAATTTTACACTACTTATCAATGTTTAAAATGTATGTCACAAATATTTGACCGCCTGAGGTGTGGATGGTTAGCATAAAACTTGCTGTATGGGTTACCAGGTTTGTGACCTTACGGGTTTTTTGTCAACAAACTTTAGCTGCAAAATATTTGCGCTAATTTTTTTTTCTAACGGTTGAGAGTACGTAATCAGTATGCAGAACAAGGAGGAACAAAGCCGAGGACGAACCAGTCGTATGGATCTTCTCTACGTTTGGGATTGCCGGCTAACTGATGGCTCCTTCATTCGCCAACCACGAATAACTGCAAATCATTGACTCCAATGGGAGTAGATCCTACTTTATAAAATATCAAATATTTTTGTCTCTCTGGAAAAACCATGATGTATGATATTGAATGGAGCCTTCAGAAGACCTTAAATAATCGATTCAAAATCTAAAAAAGTAATGTCAAAAGGCAAGTGCACAATGTACCCAACATTCCAGGCCTGGCTGTAAATTTACGCCGTTTCACATCTCATAAGCACCAGGAATAAGGTGGACGAGCCCTGAAATATTGCCAAGGTTTTGGTTGGATTGATTGCATCGCCTTCCTCCACGCCCCAATCAATGTATTGTTTGGATGCATTTGTAATGCAAAGCCAACTCTTTAGCTATCCAAGGATCCTCAGCTTTAATAATGCAACTCTAACTGATTCCCCTTCCCATTATTAATGCGATTGTTAAGGGTACTGGTCAGATTGTATCATGAATAACCATTGAGTTCTTAAAGACACTTTCTACTACATTAGGATCCTTTGACTTTGACACTTTGAGTGGTCAGCCATCTTCTTGCAGCATCGCATTAAAATTTCAGGGAATTACGGTTCAATTTTCTGTCAAGCCAGAGGGCGAGCAACCATTGGTAGTTAACTTGCAATACCACTGCCCGGACTCATTGACATCAACCATTCATGCAAACATCCTGGTCGACGCGTTAGAGGCAGTTCAATCTAAAAAAATTCCATTTGCATATTTTGTTTGAAGTGAAAGTTCCAAGTTAATTTGTTTTGCTTACCTTCACATAGAAAGCTCACTTGTCATCCACCAACATTTAAGCACGTAAATCAACAGGTGCCTGTCCACTTTTTTTCAACACTGTTTCCTAAGTTGATGAAGCTTATAGAATAAACTAAAATTGAACATTTTCAGGCACAGGTAGGATCCGCCTTCACCTTTAATGGTTTTCAAGCACATCTGTGACTTGGTAATCATTTTTAGCCTGCCTTCAATCTATTGAACCGACAAATAATTTTCTTAGGAATAGGCAAAAATTTGGAGGAAATGCAACGATTTCGATCAAGCTCTCTCAAATTAATACGAACTGATGTTGTCAAAGCGAATAATTTTTGATCAGTTTGCAGTGGGGAGACGGAAATCTCAGTCCCCAAGACATTCTCAATGTAGCTATGGCCATTGGTCTAGCGCTTGTGCTGCCAGTAAGGTGGTTAGCCCATTTCCTTTCCTCATTACGGCTACGTCACTCAAGCCTGCGCTGCGTGGCGGGAGATGCACACGCACCTGCATACGTGTGCGTACGTGCACGCAGACGTCCCAATTGGCGCGTGTTTAGGTGTGTGTCCAAGTGGGCTAGTTTGGCCCACCCCTTTGATGCGTGCGTGTGTGCGTGCACACTCCCCCCTAAGCCTCTTCCTCATTGGATCCTGAGGCTCGTCGTCGTCGTCGTCGTCACGGTCGTTTTACTCACCCTGGGAAGTATTCACTGTGCAACTCTAAAGATAGCGCAAAGTAAGCAAAACGAAAGAAGAAGAAGAAGAAGAAGAAGAAGAAGAGTGATTAGACAGTCACGTTAGCAGGAATTCCATCTTAAAATATATCCAACAGTAAATTCTCTTAGCATTTGCCACAGGTGGTTAACCTGTTTTAAAGGGCTGCCTAGAAGGGACATTATTTTTATGTAGACATTATAAACAGAATTTCTATGCTGAAAAAGGCAATAGCATTACTAAGCCAACTCTGAATCAAAAGTATAGGAAAAGGCTGTGAAGTGGATAATTATCAAAGGACACATCAATGCGCAGACATCTATATCACATTGAAGTATGTCCTACACATTAAATAAGATTCGAGAACTAACAGTGATGAAAAAATGTTAGTCAATCTACCTTCTTCAGCGTTACAGCACTATAGATAGTTGGTAAAGGGAAAATTTGTTGAAGGTGCATCGAGTACAAGCAAACACTTCAAACAATGTACTATTACATGGGAATTTGTTGGAGTGAATGCAACTCATCCGGCAAAAGTGTGTGTAGCACATTTTTATTGAATCAACGTCCCATATTTAATGAACCTTTAATTCCTAGCGATGCGTTATCACCCCTCATAATTCCGTCTAGGTGCGTGAGTCTCCAGAGGCGACGCAGTGATGAAAATCTCAATTCCGTCCATAGTAAAGCACGAATAAGATTTAAGAGTTTGGGACCATAGGTTTTCCCCACATTAGAGTAAGGAGGATGATTACAAACTGATGTACTAACCAAGTTATCGTTTGTGTAAGATGAGGATGTAAACTCCAATGCTACATGACATGATTTGAATGGGGTAACTTGTGCTACAGCCACTCAAATGTATCCCCCGTAAAATGGCAATTTACCATAAAAGCCACAGTTATTTCAAAACCATAAAGTTCCGAGGTAATCACGAACTCAAATGGTACTTATTCTCCATTGCCTCCACCAGTTATGAGGAATAAGGAATTGAAACATGCCTGTGTTTAGTAACTTCAAATAGGCTTCACTGTAATTATCATAGAGTCAATCGGTTAGCTTAGTCGCCAAATCTTAAAAAATGAGTTTTGCATTAAACAAACCCCTAAATGACCACAAAAAGACACTCCCCACTGGCTCATAATCTAAAAAATTCGAAAAGCTTCGAGACAAAGGGCATGCGTATCAACAATTCACCTCAGACTGTAGATATGCGCTGCCAAGACAGTTTCAAAGATTAAAATCACTTTTAATCACTTAATGTGGCGATACCTTATCATTCCATAAAATGCAGATTCCTTCAATGGCAACACTGTCATCTTGATGCTAATTTTCTAAATTGTCATCCCCTTTGCATGGCATTTAGACTGCAAAGATTTAAGATGCCTTGCAATGCGGTCAGAGTAGCGGAGGCATTCTACTACCGAAGGGGCAGAGTGCGCTTAAAAAGCCGCTCGACTGCTACTTCGAAAAATGTCGGACCATGACGTGCACAGAATGAAGGAAAAAAGGCCACTTCGTTTTAAAAAAGCCCCACCCAAGTGAATACTATTTCCCCTAACGAAATAGCAGTGTTTGTGTTCTATGATTACTCGGCCCAATAAAACGGTCACTAAATTGGAAATAAAACAACGGCATTTAATGGCATATCTTCAGTTGTGCAAGTAAAACAGTCGCAGTTTGACAAGCAAGGCCTGTCGGATCAGCCCCCCATCACCTCGCGGTACCATTTAATTTCACAGCTCTGCAGGCCAAAAGAATTTGTAAACAACGTGTCACAATGACACCTTTAAAAATACAAGAGAACATGATTAATAACGCTATATTTTGCAGAATTTTGCAATTTAGACGATTTTAGACACTTTCTCAAATGATTTTCCATTTTCCTGCCTTCACCATTATGCAACTTGTGCCCTAATAAGAAGCTTCACTGTTCCCACGTTCCGCAGGTGACATACGAAATGATAACGAATTTATTGGAACTCCTCAAAGCAAAGAATGAGTATGAATTCGACATTTGAGTTAATCCTAGCTCATTACTAAAAAAGCCATCTGAGTCCTTTTTTGAATAAGGTCTTCACTAAACTTTGAATAACTTGTCGGCTCCATGGGGATTGGTCTAAGTTGAATTAGCATGGAATGGATTACGAAAATCTGGGCTTTTAGCCTCCGTAACTACCTTACTCGTAGTGTCAGAGGGAGCGTTGGGAACTTCCACGATGGTTTAAAAATCCTGCGAAACCCCGAATGAGCATAAAGGTAGTGCTGTTGTGGTAGTTACGAGGGGGGCGACGCCCTTTTAACGAACCGACTGAGTGGCTTTGGGTAGCACAAGCTCCTGGTTGCGGCGGCCTCTAATCACCATAACCTTTAGAATGAGTCTGACAAAGGCTCCGCCCCGCATACGACTTCTACTGCCGTTCCTTGATTTCGTTGCCAGGCTCTTATGTGGAAGCATTTATTGTCTTTTTCTGGCTATATCTACAACTTTTGCGTTAACTCCACTGACTTTTGATAGATCATCAACTAATGTAGCATGTTAATTGGCGAGTCGTCACTGATGTGAATAGTAAATGGGTCGTAAAAAAGGGGATCTACTTTCTGGGTGAAATCTGTCCTATTCTGGACAAGCACAAATTCCTAAAAGTGAACGCCAGACAGACGGTTTATTGGAGGGCTGTTAATCTTGGAGGCTCCTCCTTTCCCTGCTGTCTGCCTCCTCCCCGTAATCATGCAGCCACCGTGCCTCCGATTAATCTGCAGCACAAATTTTCACCAATGGAATTAACAACCAATCTGCCACAATTAAACGTTTTATTCATGAAGCTTAAAACGGAACACTTTTTCTCCTTTTAAACTGTTCTTCCGAAAAAAAAGGCTGCGAAGCAATTATTGCCTGATTTGTGTGGCATTGTTAAGAAGGTTCTGCAATGTGTGAAAACGTTTTTTCTTTTTTTCGTGGGAACCTAGGCTGACTCAGTTGTCTTCATGAGGTGACTTTTATCGAAGTGGGAGAGAACACCATTGTCCCTTTCTCAAAACTGTAAGAAATGATGCATACACTTGTTTAAAATGAATTTTTGATCTTTTTCACTCAAACAGGCAGCTTCACATTTTGGACTTATTCGGAGTGGGTAAGTAAACGCCTCCCATAATTTCAAATGGAGCTGAAAACCTGTACTAGATAAACCATATTTAAAAAAACTTGAAACGGAATAATTTGTAAGTCGATGTGACAACAAATAACTGACGGGTGGAATAATAGGTGTCTACAGACATCAGAAAAACGCCGTTGCCAAATTTTTTTTGGTGGAGCACGGGTTGGCTAGCCTTATTGTAGTTGTGTTGTAGGTACTTCTTACAGAAGCGTGTTAAAACTTGAAGAGGAACGGCTAGTCCATTGAGACATGAAGAGTCCATTGCCATACATCATGCTGGCAAGATGCACATCTGTACATCCGCTGTAGGCTGGGTGTCGAACTTGCACCAACCAATCAACCGGTAATTCAGACTATTCATGGGTCTACCGACTGGGTGGTGTGCCGCGGTATGTGATAGTGAAGGTGGCATTTGATTTAGAGTCGAATGGCGCCTCTCACAATGACTCCCGATGGCTTCGCTGGCGCAACGCCTTCCGAATTAAAATCGGCATTTAATTCGCTTAAACCTCGCTCGAATTTCCCTTTCAGAGCGAATTTTTGCGTCCTAGAATCAATTGCTTTTATAGAGAATCAAAATCTCGATTCAAGGTGAAGACACCTCCTCCCACTTCATCATAGACCTAATGACATGAGTTGATGGTACGACAAAGAATAGCATCGCAGTGTTAATTTAACAGAAACCTGGATCCGAATACGGTCATGAGAATTCGAATGTGCCAAACGAGCTCAAACCTTTCCTTTGTTTTAACCGAACTATCGTAGTTATTTTAATTTCTGATGAATTAATTTTTTAAAATTTTTATCGAATCCCAGAGCTATTTAGGGTCTGGGATTCGAACATTTGTTTTTGTGCTTCCAACAGAGGCAAATCAGTGTTTGGAGGCGAGGCTTCCGGATAATATGCATGCAATTGATTAAAGCAGCTCGAGCGAAGGAAAGTGGCTGATTTTCCGAAAATTAAATTGTGGAGGACAGAGCAAGTAGAGCAGAAAAAAACTGTCATTCTTCGACTCACCTTCAACATAAGTGCGTCGGTTAATGGTGAATGCGTTTGAATGTGCCGTAGTGATGTAATAAACACACAATCAAAAAGTATTTAGAACTTGCAAACGGTCATGCGATGGATAACAGAAGTAGGGTAGGGAAGGCGGAGTGACAGGCCCAAGCCGTATGTGTTTACATTGATGTCCAATGGTAGGAAGCTGTGGGCAGGAGATATTCATGGCATGTAACTGAATGGTTAGTCAAGAATTTCGAGATGGCGATATGCAATTCTGTGATAGACATTGCTTTAATTTTCAGGTAGGAGTGTTTTATCGCCAGAAAAAGTCGATAGGTGGTAGACAGCTCGCTAGATTTTACTCAACCATGCGCGTCCACCTTAAAAGCAGGGTCACTCTGTTCTGCCTTTATTACATTTTTTTGAACTGTTTCTGAGCATACAAATGTTTAGTGCCATTTATTTTTTTTAGATTAGAACACTGATTTCCTTTGGTTTGAACTCTAAAACTACTAAATTCGATCCAATTTTGAAGTCGATGTGTATCTATAAATCAAATGTATAATGCAAAATGAGAGCGATCTTTTAAAAAAATTTAGGAGAGTCTCCAAAGATCGTTAACGAAGTGAATTTCAATCTGACATAGTGTAAAAGCACCTTTATGTGCGAGCAAACCGATTTTTCATATCCACTGTTGCCAACTGCAGATGAATCATAGGAGAGTGAAGGGGAGAGTGCCAAAGGGAACCGATGGAAGGGCTGCGGACAACTTTGGCCCCTCTGGCTCGTCGCACCTACCACGTGTCCACATCAATAGCATTAGCGGCGGTGATGACTAGCATTGCTTCCTTGAGGCAGGCGTCATTCTCTTCCTCCTAGGATGTCCGCTAACGATTGTACCCTTTTACGACCTGGATTCAATAGAATTTGGACAGCAATTTACTCTGTTCTGGTAGAATTTATATAGTCGTGGTAAATTATGCTTTCTGCAAATGTGGCAGCATAGTAGGTATTTTCTTGCTATCACCATCAGATTATTGAAAGAAGCATTACTGATTTTGCAGGGACTGGGGGAAGGTCTTGGTGTGGAGCGGGGAAATCAGATACCATCTCGCCAACTAGCGTTTTACGCCAGCCTGCGAGCTTGCATCTTCGTTGTCATTCTAGCATTTCAAAATGGGACTTCTGAGCTGATCAGACTACTAATGCATACTAATTCCTCCTAAAACTCTAGAAAGGTTATAATTTAGATGAAGAAATTGCAGGAAGTTTTAAACGCTCCCAAACCTTTCTTTTACAAGATGCATTTATTTGACTTTCCGATTTTACGTCAGAATTGGAATTTGAGTAGTGAAACAGAGGTATGTGTATCACCTCATCGTGAAGTGAAAATAGTTTATGTCGTAAATCACTTTTGTCTCCTAGCTTTTGCTGTAAAGAATAACTATTCATTGTTCGCACCAGCATGAATCACAACTACCCTTCGTTGGACCAGTAAAACCAGCATGACTAAACGTCACGTAGCACATTCGTTGGACAACCTTGAATCAGAAGCAAGTAGGAGGTAGTGATTAAAATGGATGTTGAACACATATTTACATTTATCAGATAAAACTGCGCACGTCCATAGCTCGGACACAGTCACACACACACACACACACACTTGCCCTCCTGCTTACTCGAATACCTGCATGTTTATCAATTAAACTAAAGCAAATACCTGTTGGGCGCACCACTACCAGCCTTTGGACAGAATGCAATTTCACTTCAGTGGAGTTACCCCTCTGCGCGGATCATGCGAGTGTGGACATTTGTAGTACATCGAGTTATGCTGCTATGCAAGCGCAGCAAATACTGCCAATTCTTTCGGAAATTCGTGGGTTAGGCATTAAACGAAGTACTTATTTTGACGTCAATCCATTTTGTCAGATGGAGAGAGGGAAGACAACCCTACCTAAATCCGAATGCATTATTAACTCAACTGGAGGTTTGCTGATGAGAGGTGTGCTACCGCAGTAGGACTATTACCTCGTTCAGATTCAGTATTACATAAGAATGTAGGGGCAAATCAGATTGCCTGAATTAATATAACCTCTTCTAATCCCAATTTTAATTTTTGAGAATATTGCCAGGCTGGTGAAGCAAATGAGTACAAATTTAATAATGAAGCAAATATGTGGGATGGAAATTCAGGTTAAGAAATTTTTGTCTAATGTGATTGTGGACTATGTTCCGTCATGACGTTTGAGCATGCAGAGGGAATGTTGTGAGGCTCGAAAATTAGTCCATTTATTACTGTACCGTCCTTAATAAATGTGCACATTTATTCGTACACTCGTCCTCACTGCAGCTGACACTGCCGACGACACTTTAACCTAGTGTAACAGCGATGTAGCCGTTGCACCTGAGATTGACAACTTTAGTGACGTCTAAACATGCAATGTTTAATTAACTGCAATGGTTAACCACGTGTAAGAGGTGTGAAAATAAGCAGATAGCATAAACAAATGTTGGGTTCTTACCGAATTATTTTGTTGTTGCATGCGAACAAATCCGCTCAATCCCATGCCACCCAGTGGGTACACAGAGGGCCCCCCATATCTGGGTTTCTGCTGGGCTTTAACGACACCGTTTCAACCGAAGAACACAAATCGAGGGCCAAAGCTAAGGGAATACTCTGTGCATCCTTTCTGTCAGTGTAACGAGGTGTTCTACAGGATCCACCTTCCATAAACACTTCATTGAATAGGGTTAACTTTTATCATAAGGAATACAAAATGTTGACGTGACCAACTTGTTGTTTACGTCCAAATTTATATGTTTTTTTTTTTTAAATCACAAGAATCATTAGAACGTTGCACGTTAAATAAAATTATGTGGATCAGATGTAGGCCCCAATTGTGTGACTATCTACAGTCCTCAATTCCTCGGAGCATTTACTTCATGGCACCTGCGGTGAACTGCTATTGTCCTCTCCTTTATAAAGCCTTTTTAATACCATTTCGTCGCCTAACCAATCAAGACTCTTCAACGGTTGCCCAAAAGGGCGTCGTAAAACGCACATAACCATTTCCATTCACTAATATCTGAAGCCTTCCAGCCGAAAAGCCCTATGGTTTCAACAGCACTCTATACAATGTACAAGTCCACAACAAATTCATTGTGTATTGTTGTAAAAGGGATAATCTGTAATCATTGATTAAAGAAATCCGGTTTGAAGTTAAGAGGATGCTTATATAAGCTGCCTATAACAAAATGCATCCATAACTATGCAATTCTAACTTTTCATGAAGTACCACGTTTTTTTTTTTAATAACTCACGCTCTTCAAAGCTTTCCATCATAGGGTAGGAATTATATCTGAACTTTATTTTACCATAAAAAGTGAGACCTTTGGTTTAGTGACATAAAAATGAAGTTAAGATTGTGCGTCAACAAAGCACATCAGGAGTTATTTTTGGGAGCACGCGATGGATTTAGTTTGAAATCCCTAAATTCGCCCTTTGTCAAATCAGTTTTGCATTGGGTCACCGATTTTATTTGTGAATTTTTTCCTCCAACTCTTTGCCAATTCAGAAGTTTGAAAAACCTCTGGTGAGATTTGCATCAAGTAGGGAACGGGGTGCTTTTAAGCTAGGGCTTTTAACTTGGTAAGTTCACATTTATCATCGTTCCCGGGCCATTTGCAACACCCCTTACCGATGGAACGGGAGAGCAGTACGGATGGAATGAGAGTGATCTGTTGTGTTATGACACACCACATCTGCCTGTTTTGTTGAAGCAAATTTAGGTTTTAGGGCAGGCTAAATCCACTATCAAGCAATGTCATTCAAATATTTTGATGCTGTTGGAAATGATAGTCCAGATGGCCTTCAGGGCACATTCTAGTGATTTCTCTCACCGACTTATCCAGCTCACCAAACTGAATTAGTGCTATGCAGCTGGCGATGACCACTTTAACAAATTGTTGGACTTAAAAGAATTATTTTGTATTAAAGAGCAACCGTTTTTTTTTCTGACTGTAAGCAAAGTACGGGTCCAAAGCCGCTGATGGGCGTACACCGGTAAAACACCTTAATCTGAGACGTTCACTTCAAAAGCACCGCTCCGCTTGTGCCACCGGTGTTTATTGGTAGATGTCGTGAGCTTTATATAGACCTTTAAAAAAAAGAAGCAGAAGGAATGATATGATTACGCAGTTGAAAATTTTTCGCTTTCGCCTAGAGCAAAGCCTTTTATTGTTATTGCGCCATTAATTGCCGTGTAGTGATATTCAACAGACCTCTCTCCCTTGATGCTGACATCATTTCACTTGCAGAACAAAATCCTTTAATACCTTACACCGAATCGTCTTAAAGTATTTAACAGAGAATTTTAATGTTAACATATAAACCGACTTGACACCAACGGGAATGAATAAGGGTGCTAGTTGATATTGACTTCGGAAGGCGTGGCTTTATCCTTGCCTAGAAGGTGTGCTTCCGTTTATTAATTCATCGTAATCTGAAGCCTTTTTGCCATTTCTGTCGTATCAGTGAGAAGCAAAACTTGGCACTGGCATGTTATAGGCGCTACGATCCGCAGTGTCAACCGGTGGGTGCTTCAATCTCTTTTAAATCTGCAAATGCGTAAATTTTTAGCTGAAGGAATTGTGCTTGAATCGCTAATTGCAATACAAATAACAACCATTATCGCTTGTGATTGTATTCTTCATAGCCCTACTTCTGGGGTGAGATTCTCAAATTTGATAGCGAGGTCATATTATTGCACATAATTTGTGTACAATTTACACTCTTGTTTCTCAGCAAGGTTGGTTTGTTGATCTATTTACGATCAAGAATGCAAACGCATTTGAATGCATAATATTGAATGAATTGGAATGCTTTGCACTAACTCCGGTGAGATTGTTGAAGAATACGCAGTATTTTGTTTAAAAAATGTGCAGATTTTACGTAATCACAAGGCCTACCACCACGACGGAGCTAACTTGTGAGTGGCATCCAAGTCGGTTAGCCCTCGTTGAACATGATTTTAGTGCATAGTATATGGAAGTTACTTGAATTTCATTTGAAGCATCCATGTGTCTGTGTGTGTGTGTAAGCATGTGCACACAAGCACACACCTGGAGGCCCACGTGGTTTTGTCTGCGTTTAAGTCAGAGTCTAGGTGCTGCGTTTCTCGCGACAACCTCGAAAAGTACAATGAACACCCAGCATCCGCCTCCTGATGGGCTTGAAATCGGCGTGATTGTACTGTGATGCGAGAACTTCACATGATGCAGATAAAAAGATGCGCCACTTTTGTAGTTGATTCACCTAGCATCAAACATAACCTCATAGCGGTAAACCGATTCAACGCATATTTCGGTTTATGCAAAAAACTGTGTCCCAACCTAGTGAGACGCAGCTACCTCGAGCATGTTTAGCCGTTTGACCGGATTTAGGAGATGTGTTGTCCAAATGACCCTGATACATTGGTTGAGCTACCTTGGCACATATTTCTGGGTAACGTTTTAATTCCATGCTTCTCTAATCATTTGGAGCGGACTGTACCTTACTTCAATTACAACGTATTAAAAACTGATTTCACCTTTTTGCAGTTCACTAAACACTCACAAGAATGCAATAGGATTCTGGTTGGTTCCGTTTGACTAGTTTAAATTGATACACATATCTAGGAAATTATGCAACGGCACCATACGACAATGAAAGAGGCGGTTCCGCCTAACCAGTGAGTGAAAAGCCTAATTGCATTCTGTGCTTGTGATGGAGCCTTGGCAAGTACCTCCAAAATCCTTATTCATGGCACAAGTCAAAGGGCTGGGCTTCTTGAATTTTTGATGTGATCATTAACAATGCAATGTTCCTTAGATCCAGTCTTTCTACTTGCAGGCGTTAGTCAAAATAAACAAGACAATTTTGGCAAAGTTTTGGCCTGGTACTGACGCAATACCTCACTTATAAGTTATAACTACAAATCAAAGCAGTGTTTAGACGTAATTATTAGCCTTACGGCTAGAGATAAAGTTAGAGAAAACCAGGATTCATTAATTACAGAAAGGATTGCCTAGTACGGGATTTCACATGGAATAATCCCTGGCTTAAAGTTGAAGCCGCCTCTTACGTAATGTCACCCAAACATTTAGCAATGCAACTGCTCATATTCTGGTTATAGGAGCAGTTATTACGCTCTTTGTGCCTCCAGTCTTTTATGCCAAAATTAAGCAGCTTATAAACTTTTACGCACCGCAGTGCTAAAGCAATGACTTGTCCGCCATAATGGCAAGCAGACTGTTGAAACACCCTAAAAGGGGTAACACCTAATTCTTCATTTGGTTGCTCTCCCTAGAACAAATGCTTTGCATTTTAAAACGTCAATTATATTCAAAACAAAATTGATTTAGAGGAGTAAGATTTAAGTCCAATAAGAATGTGAAAATACAGTCTTGGTTATGTAATATCATTCTCATTAATGCCTTTATTAAGCGATTAAGCTATTTCGATCTATAATTGGTGGGATTTTAGGTGCCCATGAACTCATTTATTCTTTAGAGAAATACTTGTTTTTAAATGGTATGCAATCTTGCAAGGCCACGATTTAATAATTTTGAATGGTTTTTATTCTCGGGTTAGGATAATCAGTTGCATTGACGGCCCTGATTAGGCACATTTCGACATTGGGCTAAGTACGACACCATAGCTACAAGCTTAGCACAACCGAAAACCGTTTTCAGTAAAAGAAGAAACCATCGTGGCCATGCCTGGACCACTCCTACAAAGACCGCTCATTTATTGGTTAATCTGTCAACCAATGAACTCTCAACAAGAAGGTCATCACGCCGGTTGTTTAGATACTTGCACACATCATTGGCTGCATTCAGCGAATCCGATTTTCCCGTGATCTTAGACTTGTCATCTGGTATTTTAGCAGTCAGTTTTATAACTACCAAACCATAGTTTGTGATTACACCTCTGACGCATACTTATCGTCATGGAAATGGCTCTTGAAAACGTCGCCCAAGCCAAAAACGATATCAATGAAAGAGAAATGCAAAAGCGATCCGAATCCAGGGGTTCCGATTCAGGTGTTGATAATGAGACTTCTTCGCCATCTCCACCCTGCATCTCAAGCAACAAAACGGGCCCGTTTGAGTCATCAACTTCACCGCAGCAGCTCACTAATGATCTGGGGTTAGTTCTATGCCATTCCACAATTGTTCGATGCGTCCATTTTCATCGTAATATTGGGAACAATAATCGACACTATCGCATAATCTTTCACTTCAAAGTATTATTTAAACATTCTGTAGAAAACCTGTCGAACTTCATTTGTATTTTGCATTGTAAATGAATGAAGAATTATTTTGAGGATTTAATCCAGTTTAGAGCATGTTTATGCGGCTAAAATGTAGGTCTCACATCCGTCTCTTAATTTGCTGTCCTTTTTTGATGAAGCTAATAAAATCAGTGTAAAATAAAATTTTTATGTCGCTATGATTTCAGACTATAGAGTTTTAGAAAACAGGATTTGAGCCTAATAATTGGCTATTTAAAGCGTTTGTTTCCCTTTTAGGAAGATGTTTGTTGGGGGACTGAGCCATACCACGACGGAAGGTAAGTTTATTAGTTTTAAATGACATACACATATGCAGTTAGTAAAGAAGACTGTTTCATGTTTTGTTATTTCAGCCCTAAACACTTACTTGCCCAGCCAACACGAAGTTTGCTTGTGTAAAATGCCTTACTACTTTGTCTTCCTCTATAGAAACCCTCAAAACCTACTTTGGCAAGTTTGGTAGCATCAAAGAAACTACTGTTATGCGAGATCCCAATAACTTAAGATCGAGGTGAGCGCCTAAATTTTGCTATACCTAAGCTTAATCACAATCATTTTTATGCCTATTAGGGTTCATGGACATAATCAGTTTTTTTTCATTAGTTTTTGCCATCGTTTGCATTTTTGATTGCTCGCTACTGAGGGCAGCTCAAATTGATTAAGGAAAGGAACGAGTTGGTTCCAGGTTGTGCGAACAGAATTGGATAGCGGGTACTATGTATTGGGGCTGACATTACTAAATGTTTTAACAGTGGTCTATGCTATTGAACAGGGATGTCTTATGACCCTATAGACATCTTCCAGACCATCGAAGGTAGCTACCCCTTAGTTTAATTGCTAGCCTTCCACAGTGTGGTGGCTTTTTGTAGCTAGCCTTTTAAGCAGTCAAGTGGGCTTCAGACTCAGCATTAGCACTCTTGTCCTTATATAGAGGATTTGGATTTGTCACCTTTGAGGATCCAGCTGCTGTAGGAAAGGTGCTGGAAAGTGGACCTCACTACCTTGAGTCCAAAAAGGTATGGTCTTCACAAATACGCATTTACGTTCAGTTAATCCGCTTGACTTTGCTTCATTTCATGGTTTCCAAAAGTTAACTAAGACATTAATGTTTAAAACCGGCAGTTACCGTGAAGGAGCTGACTTCTAGTTATTCATTGGATTAAATGTGTCCTTTATTTGTCAAAGTAACGATACTATAGATACAAAGATGGGTGTTCTTTACATCTACACCAGTCTCAAGTGTTTTGAATGAGCTTAAGGAAGCATTTCAAGGGTGTGATGCGGTAGAATGCAAGCTTAACGGACGCTGTAAAGCACTACGTTTTTAAATTTCATGCAGTTAGTAGTAGAGTACCGTTTTGAGAGGAAAACTATTCATTTGTATGAAATGAGGAATTCCCGAATATTGACTCTTGGCAAATTGTCCTGACCATCCACTTGGCTTCTGGGCAGTCTGAGACAATCTGCTGACCATCCTGAGGTTCTATACCCATACTGAAAACAGCATGTCATCACACCTACTGCTGAATAAATTGAGTTTTTCCTTTTATTGCAACCTTTTGCTGCAACTAATTTCTTTTTCTGCCTTAGATTGATCCAAAACTGGCAGTGCCTCGAATACCAGCTCAGAACTCAAAGGTATGCGATCTCTTTGTAGTATACCTAGGTCTATGGGTATGTAAGCAGTCGCGAAAACGAGCATTCCTTTGTTAATTGTTTATGGCGCTGACATGGACTACGCAAGGTGTGAAATTTATTTAAAATGGTAAACTGCAGGGTAGAACATTTAACAAATACCCAGATGTTGTTTCATTTTCAAAGCTCTGTTAAGCCACAATTAAACTGTCATGTTCTCACGGGATTTTCTCGTGGCTACCACATCATTTGGAAAAAATATTTGGAAATTTCAGTTGAACTATGTTCAAGAATGGACGAAACTTGCCTCAAGACCTCGTATTTTGGTAAAAAAACAATGCCTAAATTGCAAAAAGCTTGCCTAACGGACCAATTTGGTAGTGTAAACTTCAGGGGCTATAATGGTGATGTCACATTTCAGGCCTCAGCCAAAACGAGGAAGGTGTTCGTCGGTGGGGTAGCGGATAGCACTACAAACGAGGAAATAGCCAATTACTTCAGTCAATACGGAAGGGTAAGTTATTTGCGTGGGAGCTGGCATCGGTCCTTTTGATATCCCATTGATTCTCACTCATGCCACGCCGACACACCTCGTGGGAATGGGGCACTCATGTGCTAATTCGCTAACTTTTTGTGAACTGCCGACTCTGAAGCCCCGATGAAAGTGGGTGCCTAGATTAGGTCGGTAGCTTTAAAGATAGGGGAAGCGTCTTGATAGTAGCCCCATACTATGTGTCGTCTCCACCGTTGATTGGGTGGACATTTCTCCCTCCTACAAATGTGACACAAGTAATATCGAACGACTGGAAATCTTCTTAAAAGACACGCAAATGTTGTTGTACCTGTGGTGGATTCATTATTTGTGGATCACTCTGTAGAAATGCAAATTTACCGTTAAGAGCCACATTGGAGGAGATCAACAGGAATGCCTAAGTTGCGATGACTATTCTTGTGCTGGCAGCCCATCGGATAGCGCACAAGAAATCGTGGGTGTGGTGCCTTACAAACAGCCCAGAAATGAGTCATTACGGGTTTTGAAAGTCCGCTTGAGTGTTTCTATGTCCTGTTTTCATCACTGGGACTCTAAAAATTTCGTAAATCAAATCATGAGTTGTGGGACCAACTAGGATCGTCTTTCACTTTCGTTACTCCTACAAGTCCCGAAAAGTGGGCTCCATCTATTCCAGGACACAGGAATTTCCTATGCAAAACATTTCATAAACTGACTTTAAACCTCGAGAGTGTTCTGGTCACCATAAGGTCGCGCTGCTTAATGTTTTTGAAGCAGACTTTCAATTCCTCATTCATTCTAATTATTCAGTTTTATGTGCTCTTCAACGAAAGCAGAATGTCACATTTTTTGCCAGAAATTCTGCTTTGATTAGGCCATAGAATGCTTTAGTGCTAGTACCTTAAAAGTTGTGAAGCTTAAGTATTCTGGGAAAGTGGTTCCGAGGCAAGCGATTTTATCTGATGAAGAAATTCTAGCTCCTTGAGCAGTTACACCTTAAAGCGCCAAACTCAATCGTTTTTTTTGGGGGTTTTTGTTGAAGAAAAGTAAATCGTCTACGCATTATATTTTATTATAAAAGCTTTCTCGCGATTCACCATGCTATTTATATTCCAGTACGCGGTGATTCAAAGGTATAAACTTTTTTTACATCTTGCATGGGATATGTGATACTTGGGTAATCACTCGAACCTGCTTTGCTTAACCACATTTCCCCTTTTTTGCACCAGCTCGAAACCTATGGACTAATGATGGATAGGGAAACAAACCGACACCGTGGTACGTTAACAAGCCTCAAGTTTGCATCCCCGTTTTTATTATTATTATTCGAAATTTAAATGTCACGACCAAATCACGGAGTTCAGCTTGTACTTGTGCTTCGGTATTTTTGGTTTTCTCAATGCGAATCCTCATTTTGCCTTTGTCAGTGTTTGTTCGCAGACACTTCGTGACATCGAGCGCATCGAATTGGCACATGGAGCTGATTATATCACTTTGTTTGACTACCTTTTCTTTCTCCATCGGAAGATTAATTAATAACTAAAATTCCTGATTTTGGTAAAAAGGTCTCTACGCAGTCACCGGCTATATGCTCAATCAAATTATTTCTGTCGAAGCTTGCCTTCGCCCAAATAAAAATAGCAATGGTAAAAGTTTCACCTTTTTAAAATTACTTTAATGAAGTGATTTCTTCCGACTACGCTACACACTACTTAAAGAGTTAAATGAAGTTGATGTCGCTCTTTCCCCGTCTCAATAGAAGGCGCAACGTTTTTGCTGTTACTGATGCTGCGTACTTTTGTGTTGGTCATTTTGACGGGAAAAAAAAGTTATTCTGAGGACTTTTGGAAGGATCATTCGTTAGTTATCATTATTGCGTTAATTACCACTCCGCTTATAATTGAGGCTGGCGCAGGAGTTGCGGAGACCGAAATCGACTCCGCTGTCTGTTCCACGCAATTGCTTGCGTCTCGCACGCGTGTCGTCAGAGCACTCCCACATTACTGCACACGCGGTTACTTCTTAAACATGCAGAGCTTATCTGTTTCAGCATAAAACTTCTTCTCACTCGTATAAAATCTGCTTGTAGGCTTTTAAAGCTCAGCAATCCATCTTTCACTTCGTTTTAATGTAGTAGGAAGTTTTTAGCCAGGAAAGAGCTTAGGGGCTAAAACTCATGCAAATGCAAAAATTCAAGTTTGACGATATGATATCGCTACTACGCTACTACTTTAGCTGTTTATTCATCCGTTTTCGAGTAATCGGAAATCAGGAGACGTTCTTCTATTATTTGCATCTTTGGTCAGCCTAAACATACTGACAAAACCTGTATTTACGCATGAAATGTTAACAAAGACCTGCTTATCTTGGGAATCACGTGCTGAAAGTGGCCTGTATGTGCATTTCTGGATCCGGCGGTTTGGTGTCTGTGAAGGGTCAGAACATGCACAAAATGGTGAGGTAGCAGCTCCCCTCTGGTTTTCAAAGAAGTCTGTCTACACGCCTAGGCGATTGTGCGTGCTAATGGCACAATAATGAGATCTTAGCATTCTTTAAACAAACTTTCAAGGAACGGATGTACATTGCAACTAAGGAAATTTTCATTGCTAATCGTGTCCATCTATTCACCGTGTTTTTGACCTTGCCATACTTTTATAAACCGTGCAATAGGAGTTTCCTGACAAGGGTGATGGAGCATAGAATGTCCCCTTTTTTTGTCACTTAGGTTTCGCTTTTGTGACTTTTGAAAATGTGGACGCAGCCAATAAGGTTTGCGAAATCCGTTATCACAGGTTGGATAATAAGAGGGTGAGTTGTTGCATCCCCTTCCTGTTTTGCTCACTTTCTAAATCACTAAAACATCAACATTAACTCATGAAAAGGATACAAGAACTTTAGGTCTTAATGAGAAGATATGCTTTGTGTTTAGTCCATTGCAATGGACTTGCGTAATTCAAAGGTGGCGGAACGTGTATCACCCACAGCATAAATCTCAAAGGCGAAGAGTCGTACTTTTACGCAAGCATACACAAAATCCTGCCACCACTTCTAAGATAATTCAATATCTGACTTATTGAGGCGTTTCAAAAAGGCAGTATTTACACACACCGCATAACTGCGTAGCAGGAATCAACTTGCCCTTCTTTCTCCTCTAGGTGGAAGTAAAACGTGCCTTACCCAAAGAAGTAATGAAGGGAGTAAACAATTGCCAAAAATCGAACCAAACTTTTAACAGACATGCAATCGGTGAGTTCTCACTTGTGGAGTACCCAATTTGAAGTTCTGTATGCGAGAGATTGGCTTAAATGACCTGAGGTAGTGCCTAACACGCCCATCGACTAGAAGTGGCAACTGAATGGTGAGTTGACAAGCCCTGAAGGCGACCTAGAGGCCTAGTCATCATGACAACAGAACCGGTGGCCACGAATTTGACAATCGGGCTCACAGAACGGTGCATTTGTGATGCATTATGGTTTCCTGTGGGGCGTTGTGTTTATAAGGGTCCATTTTCGATTCGGGTGCCAGGTATAATATTGTGGCGTCAAGTTGCAAACATCCGTTTCGCGAATGAATTACTGTGATGGTCATAATGAGGTTTAAGCAAAATTATAGCTGCCTTTGAGCTGAGTGGAGTTGTGATTTGATCATGGAATGCTTTAAAAGTAAGTAATGAATGCTGTCGATGACCAAGTATGCATTCATTAAACATTTGAATAATTTTTTATTGAATAGTTTCAGCAGGTAAGTCTCGGTGTCACATAGGTGCCAATCTAATTAGCCCCTTTTGCAGATTACCTGCTTCCGATGCCATTCCAAGATGAGACACTATACTGCTATTTCCTGAGTTTCAACACCACTAATTGGTGGCTCTGTCCTTTCTATGCTACTCCACACTTTCCATCCATTCCAGCCGTGTATACAAATAACTTTTCACTGGGAACGTACAACCCGTCTGCAAATGCTGCAGCGACCTTAAGCCCTCCAGCGGGTACATACACGTATTTGCCCGGATACTACCTTCCTACTGGAGACTATCCCTACGGCTCCAGCCTGTTTTTACCTCAATATTGGAATAACTTCGTGGGCAACGTTTTGCAGAACTAAGACTGTACGAATCGTGTGTTGTATCAATTGCTGGTGTCAATCTTACACTCATTTTTTGAAAACCTCCTGTACAAAAAAGCTTATCCCTCCAAATGTTCTTAATCCCTTCTCTCCTAAACGGTCTTTCCAATTTCGAGCTGCTCACTTCCGAAGTTATTTTTTCTATGCGATCGCATCAACAACACAAGAAAACGGAGCAGTCTTGTGATTATGCATTTTGTGAAACATCGGGTGTTTATTCTACGCCTTTTTTGAAGTTTGTGATATTCTCCTCAATCGACCCTCCTCTTCGGCCTACCTTCGAAGTTCTGGTTCGAGGATCTGCAGATACCTAAACCAAACTCTGAAATTATCTCCTCTATTGAAAGAACAATCTCAATGGCAAATCACTGGTCAAGTGGTCAAACCAAATGAATCTCTCTTTACTTGTTGCAATTTCTTGAATCGTGTTTTTTTTTGGAAATTTTGGCAGCTCATGCTAACACCCTTCCTATGTAAAATACATACTGCCCTCCTCCTTTTCCGATGCCATATTTGCTTGACGCTGTATACAAGCCGCTATTCTAATTATCTCAAACCTGTTTTTGAAAAATAAAATGGCTATTGAAATTTACTGTCACCAGTGCAGAAAGTTGTTGGGGAAAAAATTTAGGTGGCTAATTCCTCAAATGTCACTTAGCAGCATCGAAAGACGTCACTGTTTGTAAACGAACAACAACGCAGTCTCACACCTTATGCTTGCCTCCAATTTTACCCGTCAGATTAAATTTGTTTATGGACACAGTAAGATCATTGCACGGGATGGATTTTGTTGTTAGCTCAGGGATTTAAGGTTTCAATCTAATTTTGTAGGTCATTCCATCGTTTTGTTAGAGCACTAGACTAATCCCCCAACGCCCACATCGCCTAATGCTGATAAACCCCTTTGAATGCTGGCTAATTTAAAACAGAAAACAAATAGTCTATGCAGAGAATAAAGTGAATGAAAGTGTCATTAGGATCGACAAATAAACAAAAAACTGAAATTTCTGACGAAATCGTCTTGCCACTGATACAAGTAATCTGGCTGGTGAATGAACTGACGCTGTTATCTCTGCTTCTAACGTTGGTAGGATGATAATATTATTCAAGGAGGCTCCTGATTTCTTTACTACTTCGTATTTGAATTCCATCAATCGATTGTACTTGCCAAAGCATTACTCTTCAAGTCAAATGATGTGATTGTGAATGGAGAGTTGAGACTTGGCTTAAAAAGGCGTTGCCTTAACTCTGTGCTTGACGTGATGAGTTTATGGGTGTGTGTACTAGGAGAGCCTGTGCGTGTGTGTGTGTGTGTGTGTGTCTAAGGCATAAATTTCACGCAATTAAGTACAAGCTTAAAGGCGCGCGATAAACAATAATGACCAATTGGCTGGTGTCAATGCAGAACTCTGCATGTGTGATTTGTCTCAACGGAGGTGTCTCCTCCGTTTTGGGGCGAGGGTACGCGCACTACGACCTTCGTGCACATCACGTCGACAGCCTTTGTGTGTACCAGCATGTCCAAGCCAGTGTACAAGCAGTCTGCCATAAATCTTCATTAAAATATTTAAATACATTCAGTTTTGAGCTATTAATTTCTTTCACTTCGCAAATAACGTTTTTGTGAAGTTCAATGGGTTTTTTTTACCACAGCTCATTAGCATGTGCGCATACTACTAACTTGTGATGTGTCCCGGCAGGTAATGGTATGACCTTCCGCAGAAATGCACGATCCACTTCACAGATTATCATTCACCTGGCGAATATCCTGACGGTTGTGCGGGACCACAACCACGGTAACTGACTTTCACTTTAAAAGAAGGTAATTTACGAGTGAGTTATTCCATCATTTTACTCAACATAATCATGATAAAGATTAATTTGAAAATCCACACTTGTTCCTTATTTGCACTGATCGCTAACCATCAGTGATCATCAATACCTCTCTATGACCACCTAAAATTTCATTCGCCTCATCCCAATAAGCCTATGTCAGTATTTTTCCCAGCCTTGGAAAGTCATCGAGGTCATTATTTTATAGCATCCATCAATGCAAAGCGGTGACTACTACGCAGAAACTTATAGCTGGGCGACAGGAAGCCTAAATCGCACCAAATCAGATAAGAGCTTGAAGTTATGTACCTGCAATGAGTACTTTGTAGCAAGAGAGGGTAGAAAGTTACTTCTTCAGGGATCAAAATTTTCCCATAGTTATCCACGTAAGTGGTGGCAAATCCTCTCCTATAAAAATAACCGAAAATCCCTGTAATAGCTTGATAATTGAGCAAGTGACATTTTTTCGGATGCAGACGACAATGTTTTTTTTAGAAGAATTTTGATAAGATTCCTAAAAATAAGGGCTTCCACCGAAGGTTTAAAAGTCGTATAAGAATGGCTCGTCACGAACACATACCGCCACGAGGAGTGGTTCGCTTATCTCCAAGGCCATTTAGCCACCTAGAAGAACGCCCACCTTTCCCCAGAGCCAACGCTAGAATTCGTTCGCCTCGACTTGACGAGGTCATATCGCCCAAAGCTCAACGGTTTTTTTAAGGCCCATCTAGGAAGTTAATGAGATGCTACTCTGCAGTCAAGCTGGACAATCCTTAATTTCATGCCTAAATTTTAATGCGCGAAACAGACATAGAGCACGATGTGCTCATTAAAGTGAGTCAGTCATTCCTTTTACAAAAATGGAGATCTCTTTTGTGTTCGACACTGATTACGATTCTATTCAGTCTAACTATAAGACTCCAGCCATAGGACGGTGGCATTTTTGCGTGTTCAAAATTCAAGAACAAATAAGTGGCAAAACCACTCTTTAAAGTGACTCTTGAAGTAAAAAAAAATGCTTTCAGGAGTACTTCAGCGTGCACAGAAGCATTTTTTGCTTGTACCTCTAGCACTTCCGACGTTGCGTCACATTGTCAAAACGAGGTTTGCGGAAACCGTGGGAAAGTACATGATTACTCAAAATTGCAATATTTTCATGCAGGCACTTCTCTATATGAAAAAAAATACGATTTTTCTTGACAAACACAAGATTTTCCTCTCCCCTGCCTCCATTCCGCTTCCCTATATCCTGCACCAGTGTATGCAACTCATGCCCCGACCAGCAGCCTCAGTTCAAGGGTGACATGTACTACAAATAGGATGGGATCAGCTAGAAAGGGATGTTAAACAGTCTGGTGATATCTCTATTTCTGAAAAGGTGTCAATAAACATGCACTGATTGCATGTTTTGGTCATTTTATATCCATCCGCGATTTCAAAGCACCGCTGGTTAGTGGTAAACTAAGCAGGGTTCTCTGTCTATTTACTAAACCAGTGTAGCATAACTCATATATTTACCCGTTTTTTTTTCACTTTGTAAGCAAAAATATAAATAAGTAATCACTAATTCATGGCTTTGAATAAGATGTCGTTGCCTTACCCAACAGAACGCGTAACATGTGTTTAGGTTCCAAGGTGAATTTGTTAAACGACTATACTAGACATTCTACTCATCGCTCACATAATAATTTTAAACGTTAAGTCGTTTTTTTAGTTAGAATGCAATAAACTTTCCCATGTGAAGAGCCATCAGCCATTTGAACATTCTTCAAATCATCTTCCTTGGATATGTTGTTAGGATCGACGAAGTTAAATCGCACTGAAAATAGCCTGCGCTTCCACACACATTTTTCTGGCATTTTTTTTTACCATGCACTGAAAATGTCACTCTCTAGTAGCCTAAAAATATGCGATAAAGGATACGTTGTTGCTGAAATTTACTGCTGTTTGTTAAGATAAATTATTCTTGAAGTTATTCCCCTTCTAATTTAGCATCCTCGAGGCACACCGACATGTCACGCCCTTGTCTCCGAACAACTATGGCATAAATAAGTTTTTTTAATGCATACACAGTGTTTTTTAAGTTTGAGTAAAAACATGCAATCACGAATGGTGCCTGTAAGAATCAAATGGCCTCCCGACAAAGAAGTGTGCAGGCAGACTGCCACATAGGGGCTTAAAAGTGACCCTGATGCCAAAGGCAGACTTAGCCTTTTATCCCTGGAGATGTTTTCCTAATCGCAATGTATGCAATTTCCAAGGTGGTGTTTATGCGGCATCAGTGATGCACTATCGGTATGCGATCGCATAAAATGTGCACCAAATGCCTGCACCTACCGACCTCCGCCACCAAACCAGGCAATCAGCCCACCATTCCGCGAGGAGAGCCACACCAACTCTTGGCAGAGTCAACTAAAGGCGGCTTCACTTCACACTTCGATGTTGCAAAGTCGCTTAATGCTTTCTAGGCCCATTCATCTACTCACTTCTTGCTGCAAAACACCGTAATGGCATTTGCTCTTCAGCCTAGTTTGCATCTCAAAATGAGTCAACTCAAGGTGTCGAGAAAGTGAAGTTTAACGCGCATAACGGAAAGGGTGGAGAGGAATTTGGAATACTATTATAACCTTTCAACCTCAAGCAGGCAAGCCAAAATGGTTGCTGCTGAGGGGCAGTTGCGTAGTCCTTCTCCCCATTACTGCATAATTTTCCTATTGGTTGGATCCCTTGCAGGGTTGCATTTGCACCGACAAATACCTCATTTTGCAAACAAATCCAGATTTTTCTATCTACTTCAATTTTAAGGCAAGATTTCTTGCGCCGCTAAGAAATGACATTATTGACACTGATATTTTCGTGGACAAAATGGTAGAAGACTAAGCCTAAGAAAATTTCTTGCAATTGTAACTACTGTCGTTCTCTATTTATCCAACCCTATGTCCATTAATTTTCCTAATTAACTAAACCGCAATTAAGATGGCGTTTGCGTAATTTGGTGGTATTTGTCGTAAAAAAGGGGACTTCAAAAACAGATTTACTGTTTTTTTTAAATAAAATAGACAATCTATTTCTAGGTTCGAAATGAGACCTCTATTTTCTAATGCTTACGAGGGAGAATGGAAGGGATTATTTAAATGGTGGAGACCCTCCATGTGTGGTACCATTTCTTTCGTTCGCTACTTTAAAAAATATAAGTTGTGAGACATTTTGGTTTGTCTTTTTTATGGCACACATAGTTGCGAAAACACCTTCGAAGTGTTGTAAATTTAACGCCTGTTTTAAGTGGCACTGGTTATAAGCATTTTCGAGTGCCAATCGGAAAGTCTATGGTGGAGAGTCTTAATCATTGTTCCAGCATTATTTCTTTTTGTATAGGAATTTGGTAAAATTTATTTATTTTGGATAAGCCATTCGCAGAACTCAATGTCCTTGACAAATGGCTTTGTCCTGCAACTTAACTTTTAGCTGACTTCTAGACGATTAAATTTATTATGCACTCAATGGGAAGTGTAGTACTGAAAATGTAGCGAAATTTTGAACTGTAAATTCGGTAGTATTGCCTTATCTTGGGGACGACTTTTAATGAGTTTGTCACAAGATTAGTACCTCCAGCTTTGTGATGATCCAACACCCTCTTTCATCGGGCTTTGCTACATTAGCTTAGTCGTGTGGATAGGGTTTCAAGGGAATTGGGTAGTCTTTTTAACCACACTTGTTCCCGCTTCGACGCAACATAAATCTATGCATAGCAAATGGGCAGGAAAAGCGCATGCAAGCCATTATATAGTTTTGTTATTATTTTTGCGCAGACCTTTGTCGGAAAATGATCTGCGGGTTGCGATTTGCAGGGTTCTGATCAACCAAGCGTTGGATCGTTATGCAAACCTTAATGTCACTCAAAGTTTTTCCCCGTATCGCATGCGTTAGGAGTTTTTGTAGATCTTTCAGAAATCCACATGCGCAGTGGTAGGAAGGATTGGCATACCAGCGCTCATTTAATATTTTTTTCTAGACTGTTCCTCCATTTGCAAGATAAATCGAGTGCTTTATATGTACTACTCAATTCGGATTTAAGGAATTGAAGTAGCACAACTGCAGAAAACCAAATTGGATTTATCATAGCCCAAAGGGATGTAATTCATTTTAATTATTCTTTTTGATCCAGCAAAATTAGTTGACAATTGCTGGATGGTACAAAAGTTTTAAATAATTTATTAATGGTAGAATATGGCCTCTATGAACTGCTATTAGCAACCCAATGTGGTGGTAGAGGTCAGCTTAGTGGGAACAGCTCAACCACTGCAGGAACAAGCCTCACCTCATTCGAATAGCCTTACTAACCGATCTCAGAGCTCATTTCTTACTAAATAAAACCATAAGCATAGGTTAACGTGTACACAATTTTTTGTCAGACATGGAAAGCAATGGAGCATATAGCATCTATTTTGTGCATTTCATATGTTAGCTAATCATGCTTACATAGAACGTACCAACAATCTTACGGCCTGAACCGAATGCCAGGGTTTTTTTGTTGTAAAGGGTTTGGCTACAACAATGCTTTCTCGAACACTAGGTATTGTTCATAGAGAAGCGCCTGATTGTAAAACAATGGTAGGACAAGTGTCCCACGTGTATAGCTAAAGTATTCAAAAATCCCTTTGGCAAAAAATATGGACTTTTTATAGGTATTAAAGGATACCCTATTTAAAATTGATTTAGGCCTCCTGTGAGGAATCTAAACAACTGTACTGCTACAGCATTGCACTATTTCTCGAATGCATGAACATCAATCCAAAGCAAGAATAGCTCTCACAGTCCTATTGGGATGCATGGGTAAAAAGGCAATGCTCCTTCGCAACTGTTTACCAACTACGGTATGCCCATTTAGCTTCAACCTCTTTGGCCAGCCTCTCTGGTGTGTCTATACTTAGCCTAACTGTAATTTTGCCCACAAAGGCACAAATAGAATAGACAAAACACATAATCACGTTGACACCAAAAAATCCTAAATATTGTCTCCCAATCGGGCCCTTTGAAAATGCCCTTGAGAGGACAGGGCTACCGACCAGGGTACAACCTTTAAGTTTGTGTTGTTTTGCCCGATTCTGGATTAGAGTAAGGGAGCGCTTCATTATTTGTAAAAGTAGGAACGACTGGTAGGTAGTATTTTCAACACGAAATGTAGACGCCGCCCAAATGTGGTGCCCAAACACCTACTTGTGACCACGATGGGAAACTTGGCAGATCTTCAATGCGAAAAATAGACTCATTACTTGAGGCTGTAATTGGTGGTATAGAGCTACTATTATCTATAAATTAGAAAATTCTTCCTTTTAATTTGCATTCTGTAAACAACTAGGGAAGAATCAGTCTCACAAAGTAGAGAGGAAGACTACTTTATGCAATTCAACTACCTCCCACTTCGAGTTTTAATCTTTCATTTTACTGAGGCTGCTTTTGTTTGGTTATTTTTAGAGTCCTGAATGCAAATTAATCATCCAAGGAATTCACATATGCTAAAACAAATGCACGTAACTGGTGAGTTTTGCTTTTTCAGTTGTAGACTCGCTCGTTTCCTAACAAAATCGCCTTCATAAAATATGCAGATAAATTCAGCAGTGTTATTCGGTAAAAGAGAACACGGTAAATGTATGTAATTACTTACTTTAAGTTAGGGAAACCTCTTCCTGCACACTTGCTTCAGCCTATTTTATAGTAGTAAATCTGGTTATGCTTGCTAAGGTAATGTTTTTTCGATTTCATAGTTGAATGATAACCATCGGTGCTTCACAGAGGGAGAGGAAAGCGAGAATGTGCCCAACGAGTGGATGTTTACGGATTGGCACATTATCTTTAGGTCTACTAGCACCCCTAAGATGGTAATTTACCTAATATTAAGGCACTACTCTTAATGACATCCCTTTCAAGCATGACAATACCCATCTACAATGCATAATAATATTCACTTTTGTACTTACTAAGTGACATTTGCGTGCTGCGGTGGTTATTAACTCCGGACTCGTGTCGAATAGCTTACGTGTTTAGGATCATTTTACCTGATGCAAATTGATCAACGACGCAACGTTGCAAACGAGGCGTCTAGATACAAACTGGTGTCCCATTTCTCTCAACTCAACTAACCCCCATCAAATAAGTACAAAATCGGAACTTCTCTTGGATACTTCTTTTGGGAGGCTAAGGGAGGTCATTAATCTAACCAATTTAAGAGGATAGCAAAACATCAAAAACCCTTTTCTAAGGCCTTTACGCCTGAATTGCTCATCCACTTCCATTAAGGCACATTTTTTTCATTTTAAAATACGTAAACAAACTCTGAATTTTAAGTGATTTTACAGAAACTGGGCTTAATTTTGGGCGGGTAAAAAGGACTGGTCATTTAATGCTTCCAACTAAAGTCAAACTGCTTAATGAAAGCTTGACTATGGTCCAGAAAGTGGCTGTTGGGTGCTTCGGTTGTTTACTCACTCAACGCCCAAATATCGACACGTGCCGAGTGCTGGCCCTCGTGATTCAAGGATTGCGGAGACTTCTGCTGCTGTTTAGGGTTTCCATTCAATGACTGGACGTCATTCATTCTATGCTAATTTGATGTCGTTTTTGGAAGTAATATATGTATATTTGGAGCTGGGATAATGCAATAAGCTAATGGACTGCATTAATCCCACTCACTCTCTTCTAAAAACATCGCATGAGTTTACCATCCTTAAATCCTTTCTTCAAATCATTAAAAAAAACGACGCAATACGGCGGCGGGTAAAAGATCTACAAAAGGCGCTTTTATTCGACCGCTGGAACCTTTTGTCACGTATGACTACTTCACGCTAGATGGAATTTAAGTTCCCCTTCCTCAAATAGTAAAAGCTACAGCATCGTACTTGTGCTGCCAAGGTGCTTTACCACTGAGCAGTCACTGATCTTTCTGCCTATCTACAAACCAAGAATTTTTTTGTTTCACAAAGGCTTTTAAAATTACAACCTCACCCAATTGTGAATGCATGTGTTTAGTAAAAATCGGCTGGTAATTTTTCAGGCGCCATCTTGGGTTAAACACCAACTTAGAGTCCCTTGAGCCAACAGAAGTGCGAATTACAATTTATAAACAAGTAAGCAAAAAAAACACATAACAATCAAGGTGTGATAGAAGACTTGGTGTTAAAAACAAAACGAGACAGTGATCCTTTGGCAGTGATTAGGTTTGGATGTCTCCAGTGAATAATGCCATTTTTAACTACCTAATAGCTTGTGGATTATCCATTTCTGGCAAAAAAGATTTTGTATCTGCATGTTTATTTCATGCATCACATGCATTTTCTACTTGTTAAAGCAATTCCATCTCAATCAAAATGTATGCCCATTCTAAAGTGGTACTTTGGGCCAGTCTAGGTAAACAAGTCGTGAAACGCCTATGAGTGTTTAAAAAAGCATTTCTTATTCATTGCGTCTGCTGTGCAGGCGGCAAAAAATAGACTTGCATTCCGACTACAATGTCATTAGGATGGCGTTGTGTTCGTGAAATAATTTTACAGACGCTGTGTCTACAAACGCAATCTTGTACCACGCCCTAGGAAGATTTACATCCCGGTGATTGCAAAAGCATTGAGGATCGGTATGATTTACATCAGGAAGAAGGTGTTACCGAGACTGCGATTGGGATAGAGTGGTACTAGTGGACGCATGAAAATCTTTACACAGGCAAATTTCAATTCAAATAAATGCCTACAGTGTTGAGATGATGGATTTGACAAACAGAATCAAATGAATTCAATATTGTCTCTTTCTGTGTTTCAAATGGCATTATCATTTTTATGAAGTCTTGCCTCTCGTGACTACTAACGTAGCAATGAAGGTGGAACACAAGGGAATTTTATAAGATTTTTTCTTAAAATAAGTGCAATCCACTTTTGAATTTTATATTTTGTTAATTAAAGGCTACGCAGGGCAGGCTCAGTTGTCTGTCAAGGTATCGCATTAAGGAAATGACTTCGCTTTTAAACCTCCCTAGATAGGATTTTCGTAGGAAACCAATGTGGACGAGAATACACCTGTGTAGGCAAAATTACGTGTGAATATGCAAAGCGTCGATTGGACAAAACTGGGCATAAATCACTTTTGAGAAAAAATGGCCTTCCTTGATCCTGCAATCCTCCCCAACGGTTTGTTGTTGACGCCCTTTAGTGTTGTGGTACAATGTCGCAGTGCCGACTCAAACTACATGAAAAAGGTGTGCCTAACAAATGACAAGATATTTCAGTGATTTTTCTGCCTAGTTGTCTACGTTGTGCCTTCGTAATCTGATAGCCGATCTTCAGGCAAATTTGGCTACAGAGATAGAAATTGAAAGGCAAGCGAGTGGCTCAGTCATGACATGGCTAAACTTTCTGTGCAATTTTTTGCCCTCCACCTCAACTTGACGGAAAAAGTAATACTGAATAGGTTTTATGACTTAATCGTACTAGTATTCGACTTCTAACCTAAAAATATCCCTGCACTCTAATGAAGACTTACATGGTGCATAAGTGGCTTGCCAAGCGCCAGTATCAAACTAATGCAGTTGAATAAAGTCTTTGATCCTCATGATATTCTCCTCAAAATGCAAGCAATTTATTTATACAATCAGATAGTAATGGGTGCTGCATGTGACACCGTTCACCAAACTTGTTGACTAATGAAGGCATACAAGCCGGTAGTCAAACCGCTTGATGTTTCAAAAACACGTCTCAGCTAAATATTGTGCATTCAAGGTAATGTTCCAGTAATGTTTTTGTTTTCTGTTTGTGATTTTATGGTGATAATTTGGATCGAGTTACAGTTAGTGGAAAAAAACTGATAAATCGCTTCCTTTAAGCCTGGTGCATTTATTTACTAGAGGAAACTTACATGCATGGTACTGTTGGAGTGCACGAACAATAACAAACCTTTATTTTAGTGTTTTAGTGGCTGTTCAATGTTTAATGAATCCAGCAGTTTTGTATTGATTAGACTTGGAAGACTCTTTGTAATTTCATAGCCTTGCCTCTTTTCTTTTAATCCAAAAGCAGTATTGAACTGGCAGCTAAAGAGTGATAGGCCTTGAGCGCAACATTTTAACAGAAAGTTTAGGAAAATTTACTTTAATAGTCAGTATTTGCCCAACACATTTCGGATTTGAAATGTACTGCTTGCTGATTGTTGTGGCTGGAGGGAGTTGCTAACAGAATCAGCGTCCCATTTTTCTTGTAATTTATTGCATTATTCGATGACACAAGTTTGAAAGGTACGAGGGAGAAATTTGACGTCCGATTTGATGAGCCATATAAGCACCTAACTGCCGTTTCGTCTCGGTCAATTCCCCTGCGAAACCCTAGTAAAATTGAGAGATGCTTATACAGGACGTATGTTGATTTCATTTTAGATGTCTAGGGCTTTATTTAAGGACACTTACTAAAGGGTGACCACTGAATTTGTCAATCTACTGGAGTTTTAACCCGCGAGTTAAATGGGGCAAATAACCTCTTTTGTTTGAATGCGTAAATATCTTCCGAATTCACGGCCTACAATGAGGAAAATCATGTCAACACTTAGTTTTGCCAGTTGACATTGAATTTTGAAAATCACTTCTCGCACGCCTAGAATGATTGCCAACAACGGTGAGTTTCAAAATGCATGCTACATTTCGTTTAGTTAAAATCGACTTTCATTTGAAGAAAGGTGCATCATTTTTAGTCTTAATTAACTAAAAATGAAGGTAACGCTTTTGGTAGAGTTATTGTTCGGACTGCATGAATGACGGCCACTGGATTTCCCATGTGCTACTTGGCGCATGGAGCACGTGGCATCACACCTGTGTGCCCCATGAGACGACCTCCACCGCCACCGCCACCGCCACCGCCTCCGTGTGTGTGTGTGTGTGTGTGTGTTTGCAGCAGGCACAAGTTTTCAACGGCCTGCAAGAGGGCTGATAATGCACCTTTTTTTTCTGGGAGACCACACAAACCAACTTCACATCATAATCTGATTCCCACCTTGTAATCGAGACTAAAAGGACCAATGCACCTAGTATAAAAACGTCAATTAAAGAAATGAATAGTGAGTTTCCCTGATATTTGAATCCAGGCTACTGCTATGTTTATTTTGATGTCCATTTATTTGCAGAGGGCAATTTACAAGCAGGGCAGAGGAAATATTCGCGTTCCAAGTCTGTTCACTTGCTTGAAAATGGTGAAAGCCACTTCGTCGTCTGCGCATTTCAACTGTCAATGCCTCTTAAGTGAGATAGCGAAATTAATTGCTTTCATTGGCATCGACCGCCAATCCTAAAGGTTTCTTACATCTCCTAAATAAGTGGCCCTTTCCAGCCTCTTTTAAAACCTGCAAATAAAAGGCATAATCCAACTGTTCTTAGCATTCGCATCATCTATTAAGATTACAGACCCACTCATAAAGAGGTCAACAATCAGTAAGCAGCGTCGCCTGTAATTCGTGATTCTGACCCAGTAAACTGTGCATCAATTCAAGTTGCACGTAAAATCAAACTTTTCTGCATTGAAGCAATGCCTTCAGGGTGGGGATGGATCTACCTAAAGTGTTTAGCAGAATTGAAATTTTCTGTGAATTGGGAAGTGGCCAAGCTAGGGGACAAGGCGATAGCCTATACGTTTCAATGGGAGAATATTGGGTACACATTCTTGTCTTAATTTTACCTACACAACCTAATAGTAAGACCATTCAGTCGTTGGTCATCAGGCCTTGCGTATTGTCAAGACACTAGTCATGTCTTAACAGTTCTAGAACATCAAGATAGGCTTTCTACGTTTAATTAACCTAGAAGTAATAGTAACCAATGAGAACACGAGTTAATAAGTAGTTAGTGAAGAAAAGTAATTTTACACAGTTAATGGGGCACATTGCAAACTTCTGATGGGGAGCACAATGGCGTGTACAAAAGAGAGTTATCCCTGTCTAGAGTGATTGTAGTATCAGATGCCTAGTGTCACATCACTCAAATGGCATTTGCCGTGAGGGAAACACGCAATAGTGGTGGAGTCACTGCATTGTCGCGGGAAATTCTGCATTCAAGACGGTGTAGAATTAATCACATAACTACTAAAAGTAAAGTCTGGTAACCGTTATCTCTACACGACTATAGGATAAATTTCACTTGTGATTACTAAGCGCAAGTGGTCTGCTAAAAGCGTGTTCACTTTGTCGACTGAAAGAGTAATCTCATTTTCCTGCCTTATTCCTTTCAAAGGTTTTGTCTGGATACTTCAAGACTAGCCATTTGTTTCTCTCTTCTAACCAGAGGATCTATGGAAGTTATTATTCAGGCATACCTTCCTTGATCCCCCGAACACTATCTGCCATACCTCTCAGTTTTCCGTATGTTGTGTTCGTAGAGTTGATTAAAATTTGTGACTTATGCAAAAAAAGTCAAGTGAGTCGGAAAATTGGACTTGGCTTAATACTGCTTGGTAAAACGAGAATCTCTGCAGCTTGCTAGGATGCTCTCTACCTACACTAGTGGTGGAGGCTTCCGTGTTCTTCCAGCGTATCACCACCATGCAATTTCAACGAGGAATTGGAAAAAATACTTTGAACTCCTTGCTTTTTAACTGAATTCACGATTAAGAGTGCGACTAGTAGGTCTACTATCCGGAGCTAGTCGAGCAAAATTTTTACGGTTAATTGTTTAGATATTTTTGCGTTCAATTGGTCCAGTGAATCCAAAACATGAGCATTCTCGTGAATTGCTAATGCAATGTGATTTTTCTTGAGTACAAAGTAGAAAAAACGCACTGCCAGAAAATAGCCATGTGGTGATCCAGCCTCCATTAATTCATAAGCAACGGCCTTAACCTACCTACTTACATTTCTGCTGACAGGCAAGTTCAAGTTCATCATTGTTAATAACAAATCTTGACAGTTAATCACTCTGTATAGATCAAATTCTAATACTTGAAAATTACCTGAACAGACAGACGATGGAGTTATCAATGAGTATTTGCAAACACAAAGCAAAAGCCCACCGCCTAAAGATATTTCACGGAGATTAAAGTTGGAGAAAAATCAGTCCTATCCCCTAAGCAGTAAATGAGGACAATCAGCACAGACTACAATCTCTAGACGTTATGGCCAGCTGCAATGGCCATTATTCTGCCATGTCCTGCACGAATTGCACGGCATGATAAACGTGCACTATCAAGTAACCATGGTTGGAATTTATCCAATATACCCAACTTCCACCGCTATGGGAATTGAGGCTTTCCTCAACAGTGTTTAGTTTTCCCATTGCTTTCCTTCATACGTTAGCAAAAAGAAGTCGTCGGGCGGTGGGTCGGAGACCGCCTTTTAGAGGCATAAAAATCCCCAGCTTAAAGCATGTGATGCTGCTCACTTCCATCTTAATGAGAACGCACACAAAATGGAGTGCTTAATGAACCGTACGCAGAGGAGAGCTCCGGTGAGAGGATGCAAATAAGCTGAAGAATGTGGTTTCGGCACTTTTACCCTTTTCAGGGCCAAACACGTGACTGCTACATTCTACAACAATTGGCTGTCTGCCTGGCCCGCTGCCTATGCCAAATATAGCCTCCCGCCATGATACAGAGACATCGTGTGTACAGACCGGATTCCTGTCCGCATCCACCGCCTCTTAGCCTGAGCAACACGATTTCGCGATCTCATTGTTTTAAATGGCTGAGGCATCGGAATAGATAACTACTTTGGTTTTTATGTAGTGTGGGCTTCCTAAACTAAGTACTCATTGGTTAATGTAAACAAAAAGTTAAAGATATTGTGAAACAAGTAAAATGCAAAGTCCTGTGATCGGCTTCAAGCATTCAAGGCCAACACAATGAGACACAATGCTGCAGAGTTGGATTCAAATGATTGTGTTTTAAGAGAGTAGAAATCCGTTTAACTCTCCTTCAATCGCCAAACCAATTGTTTCATACAGCGGTGGTCTGTGTGTTTTTGAACAAAGGTACGAATTGGTGTGATTCGTGTCGCTACTGAAAAACCTCCGAATGGACGAAAGAGACAAAAGCCTGTCAGGCCAATATATTACTGGGTGCATGCCACATGAGTGTATAAATAGCACACATGCACGTCCCAGAACAGGCGGTTTCACCTCGAATTAAAAGGAAGGAGAGGAACTGAGCTAAGGAAGGTCCACCTGCAGGTGTCCACCAATCCGCACTCGCACGCAAATTTCATCATCAGTGGGATGCAAGACCACCTTCTCTCCCTTTTGTATTCCTCGATGAAGAATTGTGGTACAAATTAAGACGTCAAATTATCCTTTTATGATGTGTTTACTAGGCTGACAAAGCAATACGGTTGCTTGTGCATGGACCTCTCCGAGTCTAGACTTCAATCAGGTTCAGTGAAAGAACCATAGTTGTAAAAATCTGGACCAAGACTGCTCTAAACCATTGGGAACATTCTCTGACTTTTCTTTCAGAGGAGTTCTAAAAGCTAATCATAACGGGCAAATGACTCCATTTTCTTGTTCGGTAAAAAAAGGAGGTTCATTAATAATTAGTGCGCAACGTCTTACAGGCAACGAAAGATCAGGATTATCATCATAATGAAATTATTACTGCCTGGAGTAGAAACGGAAGGCAGTGCAAAACCTGTTGATCTGTAAAGCAAGCAGGAGTTCAAGTTTTTGACTCCTTTATTACTTCATTCTCCTATCTAATTAATTTCGTCTCTGCCTACTCAGTTGTATTTTGAAGCAGAAAAGCGAGAGGGAATGTCAACAACGCTTATTGGTGACTTTTCTATCCAATGACTTCTGTGACCTTCGGAGGTGAGCCTTCACCACTGATAGGTGAAATAAATTATTTAAAAAAAAACTTGACGCTTTTCCGCATCTCTTCACTGCTCTTCTTCCTTCACATCCATCTTCTGTCTAAAGTCCATTGATTTTAGCTGGATTCCTGGAGTATCCTAAATAAATTTGAAATAATTATTTAAAAGCCCTTGAGGATATAAACTGGGTGATGAGGCTATAATTGAGAGTGGACAGTATGCTCCTCAATGAACAATATTTGTATGGAATGGTAGAAGTGATGTGCCGATATCTGGGCAGTCGGAGTAGGCGGTGGAGAGTGCTCGAGAGTATGGCATGATGTGGTTTCAATAGAGAGAGCCAGCTTCGTTAATAGATTAATTTTGTAGATGAGCTTCACTGGCATTACAGTGGTTAAACTTCCAAAATGTTTAACCTTGTTGCATTCCACTCCAGCTTCCAAGGCTATAATTGGCATGTTTAAGTCAATAACAAAGGATCGTCTGTTTATTCCTTGTGAGGAAATCTAGCTTTTCCAGAGCCCAAGATCTGTACATGAAAAAACCATTTTCCTTATAATTTTAATAAAGCAAGCGCTTAAATGTATTTTTGGGGTAGTCTGAATATAGTCCATACAGCACTGAATTATTTCAATTTTACGATGAAAATTTCCGTTTAGTCAAATTTCAATTAAGTATTCCGTGCAATAAATGCAAGAAACATAGCTGAATAAGTCTTCTGGACCTTCCTTACTTTTTCGCCGTACAATCAAATGGCAGAGCAATTAATAGAGCCATTTGCAATTTGAGTAATGGCGTCATCAAGGTTTACTGGGTTACCATGAAATTGTGATTAAACACTATTTCTTGAGCAGTCTCCTAAGTGCCTTTTGGGGCAAAATAAGTGATGATATTGTAATACTTTGTTTGTTCGAACTACCGGTATAGGTCACTTGGGTGGCCATCTTGTTCTAGCTGGTCGGTCGGCCTCCGGGCCGTGCCAACAGCCCCCAAGTCCTCTGCTCCCGGAATACATATATTCTGCCCTAGTACTGCGCCTTCTTTTACCTTAAGGGGAGCCTCGGGACGCTACAGATATCATATAAAATATCAGCAATATTGGCGGAATTTGCATTTACATTTTCTCCTGCTGTTTGATTGCCCTTCCTGGATTATATTCACAGGGAATAATCAACAACGACACTTGGCCATCCATTTGGGGAGACAATGGAGGCATCAAAAACATCAATTGTAAAGTATTTCAATATTTTTGTTTACATATTCATAAACAACCTGGTAAAATGAGCAAATTTTGCAAAGTCTTAAAGGATGCATCTAAATCCTGCACTTGGAGGGCTGCGTGGTATGATTAGACTGTCTGGTTTTTGTTTTAATGGTTGTCTTAACTACAGGTGCAACTAAGGCTCTTTCGACTATGCAATCAATGCAAGCCGTGGATCTACAACCACATTTACTAAATGGAGACTCCTCTTCATGGCACTTTTAAATTTTCTGCAACAGTTTAACTTATGACGACTCCAGGAAGGACGTGGGGCATCCCTGAATCTTAACACCAATCACAATTATATTCATGTGGCAATTATTACGCGAGTTAGAGTGTAGTTATTTAGGCGCTAGCACCGTAATCTTGTAATAACTAAGAATAGGTACTGTAATACTTTGTTTAGGTCACTTGGGTGGCCATATTGTACTGAGCCGGTTGGTCGGCGTTTGGGCCGCGCCAACAGCCCCCAAGCCCTCTGTTTCCTGAATACATGTATTCTACCCCCAGTACTTTGCCTTCTTTTACCTTAAAGGGAGTCTCGGGACGCTACAGGTACATTTTGTTATCAAAGTGCATCGCAAGACCCTTAAAGCATTCGGTAGGCGTCCAACGTCGAGAATGGCACTGCTACGCTTACCGTTATGAGTAAAATATTTGTTTCCCAGTAATAAACTAGTCCAAGTGTAATGTCACCAAGACAATTTAATTTAGTTCGCAATATAAACCCTAGAACTGGTCTGACGTTAGGTGGAGCATAGAGCAATTTTTATCCAGCAAATTCGCTGTTAAATCCTTCTACAGTTCGAGTAAAATTAACTGAACAATGGCGTATTCAGTACTCGCGTTGTATGCTTTAGGCTTATATCCCTCCAAATTACCATGCAATTAAAAAATACACTCTTGATCGGATCAACCTCTTGGGGTAGATGCAGTCGATGAACACGGAGCTCGTCACCGATGGGGCGTCACCTGCCCCAGGGGAAAGGTGTGGGTAAATCAAGCCCAATTTTGATCTCTGTTCCACATTCATATCTCTAATAATGGAGAAGCTCTTCAGGTAGACAATCTACCCGTTTCAGGTTAATGAAGGTCGAGACGGTACGGAAAAACGCCGAATATAATATATTATGTACCATTCGCTGGAACTTAATATGGTGTAGCGCAATATCCATTTTTTTCATTTTTGTCCATTTAATCATGCTACCTTATGCGTGAAACCGTCATTTATTACCAATAAATTTCCATGTTGGGATGGAATATGATGCATTCAAATGACAGAAACACAGGTGAGCAGAAATACTTTGCCTAAAATGCGTTGTAAAACACCTTATAGCAAGCAGAGCTATGCATCTGAGGTTATTATTCAAAGCAAGGTAAGTGTTTGTTTAAATTGCCGATCCTTAGGCGCTGCATGAAAATTTGTGGGGCTGTCTGAGTCGAGAATGAAGGACGAGGCTCAGGTGCGTCTTTTTCAATAGATATCCATGAATAATGACATGTCTCATGCTCTCTATTATTTCACATGTTGTTCTTTGCAGGACATCGATCTGTTGTTCAGGATTCCTCCAAACAAACTTATTGAGCTCTTTCCCTCACTAAACAAACATTTTCCCAGGCTTTTTGGATTCGATTCTCCTGAGCGTCTTTTTCCTCTAACCATCGAGGAAGACTCAAATGTGCCGATTTTGTCGATGCCTTTGATTTTCCTTACTTAATTCTATCCTAAACCATTTGTGACGAAGTTCTGACATTTAATAGCTTATTCTTAACTATTTACTTGTATTCGTTACACTTCAGAGACATATTCATAGGTACTACAAATGACTCAAAACATCTAGTCTTACGCCAAAACACGGATCTACGCCAAATCTTTTTGTTTGATTGACGCGCATTTCCCATTTCCTTACAGACATTCATTTCCTATTCATAGAACTGCAAGTACATATGTTGTGGCATAAATCGGTTCATGGAATCTACAAGATCACCTTGGACGGGTGTCTTTCAGCCACCCGTATCTGACCCACCTCTGCTCAAAGAACAACACAGACATCTTGAAGAGTTGCTTAATGCCGCTTTTTCATACTATGTTAAATCGTGAGTCTTCACTCGATTATTTTAATTCATCATGCCTGCATTGAATTAACTACTATTTATCCTTCATCACGGTGTGGGTTATTAATCTGACTTTGTTCGATGAATATTTCATCTACGTATGGTAGCCTTGCGGGTTACTTCGCTTTTGACTTGCTTTCAGATACTACTATTCCTCTGATACAGTCACATCGGTTTATTGTCTTGGTCGAGATGTTGGCATCCTAGTCTGTGCTTTAATCAAGTCGCCTTTGGTGGATATTGTGTACCTAATCGATATCAAAGTAAGCTGTCGCCATTCCCACCTACTTTTTTCCACTGTTTTGCCACTTGTTGCACACTGACTTTGTTTTTTCCAACCAGTGTCTGAATATCAGCAGGACACGTTATTTCAATGAGCATTCACCCAGTCGCCCATTCTTTTGAGGCAGACTTGTCGTATTTGTTAGTTATGGATTAAATGAATGTAAATAATGTACTGCTTGAAGTTCTTTAACATATTCTTTGTTTTTATACTCAACAGAAGTTAGTTGGTTCAGCCCTTTACAGTCTTTCGGCCATCTACACAATCAAACTGATGAAGGACGATTTTTCAAATAAGGGGATCGATGATATTTCCTTCTCTTTTTATCTCCGGCAAGATCGTTCTGAAGAGATAAAGGTATCACCTAACGTAAATGAATCTCACGTCAGGAATATTGGCGCCTTAATAGAGGTATTCATTGTCTTTTTTGATAAAGCAACACTTGCCTCCTGCTATCGATATAAGTCATATTTCATTCTAATTGGGTTCTCAGTCGTCTATCTATGTTATCGTTCCTTCTCTTGGTAACCACTAGCACCTTTTGTATTGCTTGGGAAATACATCATCGTCGTTTCAGCATACTGTTGCAGCATCGTTGCCAACTTGTCTGTTTACTGCTTCAATAGCTTTCCTAACATTTATTTGGGTTCTTAGTGCGGTTTGCTGTTAAATCACCCTGAGGATATGTTCATGCCTTACCGATACCGCTTTGAACGATTTTTTCGTGGTGATTAATGCGAAATTCACCATTTTTAGGAAATGGATAGCGATGTGTTCGCCAGGGTCAAGACTGTATATCCTATGCAAACTATGGTCATTCTTCAGACTTTGCGTACAGACAGCTCTACGCTTCTACCAAAACCGACAATCGTCTTCAAAGAGGAACTTTCGGCTGCATTGTTGTCCCGTAGCGATATGTGATCCATTGATAGCGTTTCGCATTTTTATCCAACCTTTGTTTCTTTTTGTTTTCCAAGCATTTGATTCCTTTTTTTCTCTTCATCTGTTGCAGACAATCATTTTATTTGTCCAACGTCTTCCTCTAAAATATAAATTTTACTAATTTATCTTTGGTTTTTCTCTGTGCTGGGCCATCGCCAAATGTGATGAAGAGTGAGGTGTCGTGTTGCAGGCTCATACACAACGACCAGAGAGTCATCTGCGGACGTGCGAGCACCTCTCTAGGTGGGCGGCCTCGAATATTCGCGATGTACGGCGCATTCGACTCCTTCTGACGAGTCTTCTTGACAGGCCTGCCATTGACTCCCTTGAGGCTGACAGCCAGGAGGAGGGCAGGCAGTTGGATGTGAGCTCAGAGCTCAACGACATTGGGGTATCCATTCGGAAAATAAAGTCAGTTTACTAAGCTCCGGCTCTTTGCCACCTGGCAAAGGTCCATTGAGTTTTTATCCATGCGCCTCTTTAGGTCAGCTCTGGATAATCTGGATAAATCGGCCATTAAGTCTAAAAAGCAAATGGACAGTCGTTCCATGTTGCCATACAATCTGGTCCTTCCTCTTGACCAAATGGACGTCCAGATGGAGGGTGGGGACTCCTTGCGTCGCGTTGATTGGCTTGTTGGTCGAAACGAGGCATGTCGTTGGCTACGTCGAACGAACTATCGAACAGAGGCCATTCAACTCAGTCTAGCTAGTTGTGGTCGGTTTATGAGGTACTTTTTGTGTAGTTTTCTTCCCATCCTTCAAAACACTACAACTATTGTGCGATTGTGCCATTTTGTTGATAGAAATACTACTCTCGTCCCTCTTTCCTCAGCCATGGATCTAAGGAATCTGGCAGCACAACAGATGAGCTTCGCATTAATTGAACCCAATTCTCGTAATCCAATCCTCTACGTCAAGGCGAGACTTAAAGCTTTTACCGGTTGATAATCTTTTCGTCTTTCGTACTGACTCAAACAGCTTCTTCTCCCACACAGGTAGGGGATATTATGCACTGTCTCGTCACTTTTGGTAATCTCTGTATGGAGAACATCATTGTGCGTGGTCTGGATGAGTCGCATTGCGCGCCCGGCCACACACTACGCTCTCGAACAGCGAATTCAGGCACATTCCCACGAATTTCCCAGGCAATGTCCGATCTACTCTGCTCCCGAGCAATCAGTGGCATCTCCTCCAATCTTCTACCTAGCGTCGATAATGTAAATCCTTTCGGATGACTCTTATTCGTCCGAACTTTTTCATCCGTCACCGGATTTTACGTGTTTCTATCATCCCTTTATTCAGCTAACTGCTGGCTTGTTTCCACTCTCTAATGCCACTCATTCCCATGGACCATCGTTCTTTTCTTTAATATGGCAACTAATTAGCTTTATGATTTTTTAAGGTTGATATTGCATAGTTTTCTTCCTCTCCGCCTTCCTCGTCTTTTTGATTCGCTTTTTTGCTACTCTGAAACGAGGGAAGGCTTGAGTACTGACTGTGCTGTGGCTGTAAGGTCTATTTCTCTTGCGCTCATTAGGCGCCAGAGGGTTTGCTGCCGACGGCGAGCCAACTGGACTTAACGACGCCCAGTCGCCATGTGACTTTCGTGAGGGTGACAGAGGCGGCACGCAACGCGTTGGTACATTTCGCTACTACCACCGAGCCACCCACGCAACTCTCGGCGTTGCATCAGTTCTGCGCCTGGCTGCAAACCTACACGCGCCTCTTCACGGAACCCTGCGTGAGCTGCGAGCAACTGTTGGGTCAGGATGCAGCTCTACCTGTCCTCCGCACCTTCCATACCAATCCTGCCAACGCCCGCGCACAGCATGAACAGTGTCGAGTCAGCGCCTCCTCTGGTTTCGCCCTTTAATCGCTTGTCTTGGTGTACAAATGGAGAAATAGTTTGCGTGAAAGCAGCAGTTAAACTAACTTTATCGTAACGTTTAGGTCCTTATTCTTCTCTTACGGTTTATGCTGGAATTCATCGTCACTGGGATGTTTGTCTTTAGAATCTTGAGGACTGATGTCCGAGAAAGTGGGTGTGAGATGCACCCAGGGGGCTCTGGGTAGCACTGGAGGACCTTGTGGTACAAGGTGTTAAATACCGGAGGCGGTACTGGCGATTTCGTGCTGAGCATACGTGCGGGTCTGGTCCTACCTGAGCCCACGTAGAGGAGCAGTAAGAGCAGTTTTGGTAGGGAAAACTCCTAAAGGCTGATAACGGTAGGCGAGTCCAGACGCTCTTCAAGGTGGTAAGGACAGCTGCAAGTTAAGCAAGGTGGTTAATTTACGGAAAGCCATCTAAGCGGACGACACGTTTTAAAGGTTAGATCTGAGGCATAGCCCGTTGAGGCATAATGCTCCTGTTCACTGGTTAGTAAAACATCCAAATGTATGCTTTGTAATGCTTTATTTGTTCAAACTGCTGGTTGCGGTTCCTTGGATGGCCATATTGTACTGGCCGATTGGCTGGCCCCCGAGCTGTGCCAACAGCCTCCAAGCCCTCTGGTTCCAGACGACATATTCTGCTCTGGTACTATGCCTTCTTTTACCTTAGGAGAAGTCTCGGGACGCCACATGCACCATTTCGGATCAAAACCGTGGTTGTCTATTACTTCGAATCGTCTATTAAATGCTAAAAGAATTCCATATTTTGATTCTCGTCAAAATTTTGTAGGGTTAATTGTGCAAAGCACTAAAATCAAAAGAGGGAACAGGTGTGTCGAATGCAGTGTTTTGTGGATGCTTCCCAAAAAAGGAATTTGATTTGTTCTTACAATCATGATCAGGTACAAACATGTCAAAGAAGTTCTTAGAATCTATGTTTTATAAGCGCCTGAAACAAAATATCCTGTCTGGGACTCGATTGGTGGAATTGGCATAGTAAGGTCGTAATGCAAGCTGCACCGAAAAAAGTATTTTCCTTTGTGTTAGTTATTTCTGTAGCCACAAAGTCGACTCAAGTATATTCAGTCTGAACATTTTTCAAGACTATTATCAAAGCAAAGCAGTGAAACAGAACTACTTGAAGACATGAGGTATGAGTTTAGAAACGAAATTAATTCTTAGGAGTTTTTGTAAACAGAGAGCGATTCTGGACAAGGAATATGGGCAGTCATTGCAAAAATTGTGCTCCTCTTTCCTTGGCAAGAAGGAATTTTTGGCTCTTCAGAACCCTCCCAGCACTGGGTAGATTGTTGTACAATTCATTAATCCTTGTAGACACCGCTCCGTATGGGATATTTGGAAGTCATTTTTACGAGAGTACAACGCACTTGCCATGTCTCATCTGAAATTGGCTGAAGTACATCATCGACTCAGCCTAGAGTTAAAACCGATCAAGTCTCTTCGTGTCAGTGTATCCAAGCGAATATTTGAACAACTTAAGTCTCTGCAAGTATGTCTGTGCCAGGTTATCGTTGCTTCTGTGTGACCTCGGCTTAAATTCTACATTGTCACATGCATTATGCTTTGCGAATTTGGTGCTCTATGTAAACGCATTTGATCATCTCCCATGTCATGCTATTTTTGAACTGTATGAAGTACAGTACCATTTCAATTGTAAGTGCTGCTGGTTCCGCTTCGTTATTTGACATTTTCGGCATATTGTATCAGTTGTTTCCGTACTTCCAGATGCAAATACCTTTCTTTAGTACCCTGTGTGGCGTTTACCTAAGAAATATAGCCTTTCTGAAGTAGAATAGTTGGCATCGATCATCGTATGGTATTTCTCTACTGCATTCAGAACGATTTAGCTGCATCCATGCAAGAGATGGTAAAATCACAGAAGATTTACTCTGAAGAAGAGAAGCAGGCTCACGAGACGCGATTGAAGGCCATGAATATCGAAGACAAATTGCGTCGACGTTCGACGAATATATTCAGCACTATGGCTCAACTGCACCGAAACCACGTCAAGGTATTTGCTTTTGGCGTTTGTCTTTCTCGTACCTCTGAGCTAATCAGCCGCTTATTTAAACCATTATTTTAACGGTGACTTGTATTTGAACCAATAATATATAGCTAGATGTGGATCTCTGATTAGTTGCTCTCTTTTGGTTAGTTTTCAAAATGTGTGTCGGAATTTTGTAAGCTCTTTGTCATTTTTTTGGCTGTAGATTTCTCAGAGACGAGATGAATGCGAGAACCGGTCTGCGGGAGCTCGAAATGAATACCTTTTCCAATTAACCGCAATAAACGCGCATCTTGATCACTATCTGAAAACTGACATTCCGGATCTCGCTCAGGTAACGTAAGCTTAAGCCTGTTTACAACTTGCATAAGTCTGGAATTGGAATGCGTTAGAATAAAAAGTGTTTTCCTTGTTTATTTTGAAGCAGCGTTCTGTGCTTATTCCGTGATTCGTAGGGGTGTCTTCCGTTTTTGGTGATTTGTTGGTTAGTAACAAAACATCCGATTAGCTATAAAAACGGACTACAACTAGTTCATCTGATCACTGCAGCTGCGAACAAACGATACACAGAATTGGCCATTCATGAACTCTGATTTAAAAAATGCATTGAGTATTGTTGGAAATCCATGGAAACCTTCAGTTGATACTCGTTCAACTACGTATTTCTTGGTGAACGATTTTAAGTACATTAAAATGAACCAGCAGTTTCGATCTATGAAATTTGAGGAATCCAGTCCATTTGTAAAAAGTCGTCACCATTATTTAACTCAATCTAGCAGAATTTCCTAAATTATCTAATGGTAGTTACATTACCTCTCGCTGAAACATTTGAGTTCGAATGTTCTTTAAACCACGCATTCACATCGTTAAAATAATTTCATTGTTTCTAGTTTCTCGAAAACTTTATTTGATTTTTAAGTGCAAAAGTGTTAATTTGCCTCCTTTTTACCCAACTGTGGAGAAATTCTCTGCAGTTACCAAGATTCGTCGAAATTTGCTCTAATCAACCCAGTTCCTCCTTTGTGTATGTGCTGCATACAAATCGTAAAGGAGCGTTGGCTTCCCGTAACAAGCTTCACAACGCGGCCAGTAGCTTTACATAGCGCTCTTAAAAAGACGGTATCATCAGTTTTTCTGCGTGAAAAGACATCCAGAAAGCTGGGTGCCTCAAAAAATTGCACTTGCGAAGGTCCAGCATCGACAGGTGAGGCGATTTGCTGAGAAGTGCAGAAGCAACCTTCCATGTAGCCCTTCCCATCTCACGCACTTTGAAGTAACTCAGCGCTATCTGTGCTTAAATGCAGTGCTTCGATCAACTTTTAACAATCTTTATAGCATGACCCCAAGCTAAGGATAAAAGTACATTTTTAAGCATGGAGCTTGTGGGCTTCGTTTGTACATCCTCATTGGATAGGTTTGCAAGGTCATATCGTTATCTTGAATTAGTATTGCTATAAATGCCACCATCTGTGTGCATTGGGAGGAATATGAAACTTAATGGGAAATATGGCGCACAAAAATGTAATCCAGTTTTGATATGCCGCTGTTTCCCTTTTGTATCCAATTAAAGAGGAGTATTAATTAGAGGGTGAAGATTGCTTCATGTCGCTGTCACTCTTCGTAGATCCTGGACGGTGACGTCTACGACCGATTCCGTGAGGTTCTTTCCAAAACCAGTGAAATGGAAGCCGACATCTGTCGGCATCATCAAGATCCATTTAAAGCTCTTTTGAAAGAATCATCTAAGGTATGTCAAGTTGGAAGGAATATTTGAACCGATTACTCAACAATAAGTGATTTCGTGGTTGTCTCAGTTTCTTGTCCCTGGTTCTCACGAAGGGGACTCATGGTGTAGCTATCACCACTTTAGAATCAGGGGGTATGCTGAGCTAACCGACAAATCGCTTTACACCCTTTATAGGTAGTGTAAAGCGTGCTATTTCGAGACAATACCGTCATTGCCGAGCCTTTGGTCATATGGTCTTTGATTTGACCTTTAAGTGTGTAAGTAGACTAGCTTCTTTTCCAGATTGATCGGACGACTGCCTGGGAAAACTTCATCAAGGAATCGCCCATTTTCTCTGTAGATGTTGAATTTCATTTCGAACCTCGAGATGGTGATACAGTAAGTCTCTTACATTACGATTTTCATCGGAGCTTTAGGGACTAATTATGGCATCCGTATTGACTTGTTTACCTTTAATTTGAGTGTCTCATTTCACATTTGAATGTGTCATAGTATCGTATGTAACATCCTTCAGCCTCATGCGGCATAAAATGACGATTCTATGGACGACTCACTGAGGCCTGACATTCAATAAACTTCTAGGCCTCCAGTAGCCGAATGAGGTTAGGAACCAAATTACTGTCCTCTAACACCGAAGTTCAGAAATGGACATTGCTTTTGTTTGAAGAATCGTACTATTTAACAGTGTTCAGTTATTTCCTCTTCTTGCACAGCAGAAAGCCTAATCATTCCTCTTTTTCTGCAAAGTTCCCTTTTTTGGAACTGTTTGAATCGTCAACTTCGTATCTGCGGACACTCCAAAAATTAGGAGGGTTTAAGTACACTAAATCGTTTAGTACGGGGACTTTAACAAAATTTGTGTTTACTTGATGGAATGATTTATGCAAACGTATCATATCCCACAGGCAGATTAAATCTTGTAAGCTTGACAAACACCGTCGATGCTGTGCTTTTAGCAAAATAATGTGGAATTCCCCACTCTACCACAGCAATGCCTATTGATAGTAATTATTGCAAACTCGAATCTTGTGTTGACAAGTTAACGTTTGAGTGGGATTAGTGTCATCGCATGTTTCCCAAATTATTCTTTCTTGCATTTGAACGCATTAAGTAAGCGCTGCCTTTGGGCAAGGTTTCAAATATTTGAACACGTAGATCGGGGGCGTTGAATTGTATATAGCACATATTTAGGCGCAATAATGGGTTGTACAAATTTTCCCATTTCATATCTGCCTTTATCGTGCGAAAGCGTATACCTCAACGCGTTGTTGCTCTCCTCGAAATCAGCTGCCCTCTGTAAGCACATGAACCACTTCGATAACTAAAACCTGATACCTTAGTACCAATTGTTTGTCCTTTATTAAAGTGCAATTATACCTAGGATCTGGGTTACCTTAGCCTCCCGCCTATTGGAAAACTGTGTTCTTCCAGGCTTGAAAATAGGTTTTTTTTTCTAACCATCACTATTTCAGCATGATCCAGGACTCCTCTTATGTCCCATTAAATTGCCTCTCCATTTGGTGGCCGGTCGCTTTAGTGCATTTTTAGCTGTGGCTCCACCGTGACTAAGTTGGCGTTTCTCTTGCTGTCTTTGTGAAAATAAAGTTTGTAGGAAAAAAATCACCCTAAAATTTACAGTTGATGGATTTTTTCGCCAGTTAACTTTTTATAGCAAGTTTCCAAGTCGCCGACAAATTGTTGGAATGCTTTGTACTTTCTGCCGTTTAATTTTGCATTTAATATCACCACGATCTTATCTATTATCACTATTAAACAAACATTTTGAAATAAAGTGGGAATCGCAGCGTGGATTGATTTCTCTTGTGTTATCACTTATAATTTTTCAACTTTTTCCTTACACTCTATCATATTTTCTCAAATCGAAAATAGGCTTTTGTTTGTGGTTAATCTTTGCAATGCATGTAAAAATAAGTAGATTGTTCAATTGATAACAGCATATAGCATATCATAATTAAAAATTGTGTTATTGGTTCGGGTTTTTTCTTTCATTTTTAATGGGAAGATAGTCCCTGATTAACGTGTCGCATCTGTATGAACGAATGTGAAAACACCAGAGAATTGGTTTACCATTCTCCGCTTATTAAGTCGAACCTCTCATAATCTCCATCAACAACGGGCAGTTTCATTCAACCTCCTATTTACTAATCCTCTTAAGCACTTTTTACAATGGTCTTGATTTTGTGATCGACTGTGCAGTCAGTAGCTTAGTGGTGACAGCTTAAGATTTGACAGCTGTTCTGGCCTGTAAGGCTGGGCCATCAACTATTCAGCCAAGCACCCAACCAGCCACCCACCCAACAGCCAACCGTCGAATTTCTCGATTCACTCTTGAAGCAGATTTTCATCAGTCTTCTCCTTTCCGCAGATATCTTCGTTACTGTCAGTGAATGCGAAGGAGGGCAGCTTTGACCAGGTGGCCAAGAAGCTTGCTCGTCGCTTCGTCACTCGAGAGCGGCGGATCAAGTCCTACCGGGAGGAGATCAACGACCTCTGCTCGGGTCGGATTAGCCCCTCACCCGGGATGAGCGTTTCTCTGAGTCAGGTATGCTTCCTCTCCTCCCTCCTTTAAAATAATCGAATTTCTGGACAAAAATTTACGATATAAAAAATAACTATTAACCCTTCTTTTTCACTGCCTGCTCTGAGGCATTTGCTCCAAATTGCTTTCGGTGACGGATGGATTTAGGATCGTATTCGTTCTCTCGTACCTTTTTTTTTCCTTCCTTCGAAATGCATTTCTAGGTGGTAGGTTGAAGTACTGGTGCCTTCTGTTTGTACTTTGCTCACTTTTATTGAGTCACCTTAGTAACTTTCAGTAACTTTGGCCAATGCCTTAGTCTGCTAGAGGTTTCCTGCCTTGAATGAAATCTCTCCCCTTTTCTGTTCGAGTTTTGAGGGGCTATTTTGTAAGGCAGGTTCATCAATTTTAACTGGGCCGCCTTCCTTGAACTGATTTAGGCGTTCGAAATTAGTCGTGGCATCAATGCCCTTAGTAGCTGCTAGGTCTTGATATCCCCCTCCGGAAAGACACCCCACGATCGTTAATTGCGTATAATGAACATCCAGTTAGTTCAACCAAATTGTCGCCTCCACCTTATCCGTCTACTGCATGTGTGTGCTCGACTTTCACACTGACCGAGCCATCCTTACCCCGTCTAGCTCTCTTTCTCTCATTCCTTTAAAGCAGGTACCACCGCCACCACGAAAGTTTCCTCTAAAGGTTAGTTTTCACCACCTCACTGCTTGCACTTTTGTGCGCTCCGTTTTTTCACTGCTTTTGCTTCTTGCACTTTACTGTTGCAGAAGTCAGACGCCGTCTTTTTACAATATGTGGTATAGCTATGGTATATCAAACAATTTCGTAACTGAGGCAAGGCACCTTTAATAAAGCACTTGTAGTCATTGTGCATCCAAGGAAGGTGTTTAGTGCACTGAATCGTTTTTAATTTTTCCACTACCAATTGAAATGTGTTGGCACTTGGACAAGCGCCATAGCAATCAGCTTTTGCGCTTCCGCAATTCGCTATCGTTTGCCTCCTTTGCTCTTATCTCCACTAATACTTATGCCTTTCTTGATTTTTCCGAATCGTCTAGGACTATGATACTAGCGAGGACAGCGGCGCCTTGAATCAGGAATATGTCGAGAATAAAGTTGAAGAGTTGGAATTTGCGATTCGGCGTGAAGAGGTAAGGAAAAGTCGTGCAATTTATGCCCCTCATATTTGCCTATGTTGCGAATTAAGCCAGCAATCGTCTAAATTGCTTTTCAAATAAATTGCAGACACTGGGTGCATAAACTTCTCACATTCTGGTGTCTACTGTTACATCACTAAATAAGATTTCTACCTAGCTTTTGCATTATTTGCAGATTGAAAATATTTCAAAGCTATCGGAGGGAGTAATTTAAGACTCGAGAAGGAAATCTTGATTTTATTGTTAAGTAGGTTAATAGCATTGCGTCCTCTACTTGGAGTCATATTGTAACCAGAATTCCATCGTGCATAATATGGACTCCGGAGAATGCACATCTTGGACTTCTTCGCATGATGGCTAAGGTTTATTTCGATCAGCGACACATTCGCACACTAAGGCTTACTTTACATGGTATTTCACCATGAGATTGCAGGTACTCTGTTTAAGTAGCTCCGCATTACACCGATAGAATCGTAATAGAGGAGTTCCATCGGCACTACTTATCCCTTGGGATTTCGGCTTGGCTGTCCTGGTGGTAAATCTGCCGTTCACAGGCGTACCGCTTAAATGCATCGGTTACTTCATCTTAAACTCCTCCCTAACCGTGGGCAAAAACGGTTGTTATTAGCCCACTTGTTGGTTACACTTTGCGTTTTATTATATCTAATAAAGGGAAAGAACAGAAAATTAGTTCCCGATGTTTTCTATCTCGCTTTCGGTATCTTACTTGAAATTGGAGGGTGTGTTCGAATAAAAGTGTGGGTAGACTCTGAGATTGACTTTTCTTAGCCACTGATTGGAATTTTAAAAGCTTTATCTTCAAGCAACTTGATATTCTTATCTTCCCAAGCAGGGACGGTTTTCTTTTTTTGCTAAAGTTCAATGTATTATAGCAACGCAGCCAATCCCCTCTCACTTCGGCATGATTAATGGTTCTGAACACAGCATCGTAGCGTTTTTAGTCGTATCAGAGTTTGTTTTTACTATCAGCGATGTTTCGTTTGGCTCCGCCCCAACGAAACATCGGTTCATCTAAGTGGTGCGGTGTTTAAGATTATCTACCGTTTAGGCAACGCTTTCAACCCTTAAAATAACCGTTTGTTTTAAAATTATACCAGTTGTCAGTTTCCTAGGCATTTTCTACGACGCGATTTAGTGTGGATTTTGGCCATTTTTGTCCGTTGGAGATTTGAGGCGCAAATAAGGCCTCTACAAATTCTTCATTTTTCATCGCTAACTAGAAGAGGAGCGCTTACTTTCGAGCGAATGGGTATGGGTTCCGCTTTCTTATAACTTTATGCTTTGTCTTCTATTTTGCAGATCGAGAAAACGAAAATCAGTGCATGTCTGGAGTTGTTGAAGAAGACACACGGTAAGTTGCCTTTGATTGTCCGTAAGTCGGACATTCATTACAGCTAGCCGCACACAGTCGTTGGTACTTTTTCAGACTTAATTACTTATGCGATCTCGATCCACTCTGAACCTATCAATCAAATTAAGTTCAATTTAGCAAAGTATACCTGTTTGCTTCGACCTTTCTATATAGGACATTCTACTTTTCGCCACATTCATTTTAAGTGACATTCATCAAAGGTGAATCATTGGGGGGTGCCATAACTCCAGACTTAGGACATGTTAGCAGTCTTTATTTTTTTTGCACTTTAACATCACCGATTTGAACTCCATCGAGAATCCGTCCCTTTCCTTTTGGAGAGGGAGATTCTTGCGCTCTCATTAGAGACGCTAAAGCTGTATGATAAAGATGCACATAGTTCGCATCGGAAAAGGCAGGCGCATGTCTCCTCACATAAGGTTCAGGTCAGTATCTTTGATATTTAAGCCGAAGCGATTTCATTACGCGCAAAAGGTGGTAGCACTGGATGAGGTACCTTTGCATTCCCAAGACTGCACCTAAGTGCGGCTTCTTGGCGCATAAAACTGTCTCATTTTTTGTTTCGGCAGTTGAACGCATCCATTTGATCGTGTGTTTTGTGTTCTCTAGAGATGTTCGCGTGTGTGTTTGAATTAGCAAAGCTAAATTCATTTCTTCCACTTTGCATTTTTGATCTGCGCTTTATGTAACGTTTGCTCAATTCTGTGTCGGTAGGTTTAATGCAAATATGAACGAATGACAGGATTCAAAAATCACTAGATTGGACCCTGTCCATATTGGTTTATGTCGCCTTTTTGCCTTCTATCGCACTTTTTACATTGGGTTTTTTATTTCTGCGTAACAGTGAGCTTGGGAATGGCAATATTAAAGAAAGGTCAACTTGTCATTAGCGCACTAAGAGAACCTAGATGTTATTGTTTGAAAAATTTTGAAAAGTGTCTGCTCACACTTTCTCAAAAATTGAGTCGTGTTTAAAACAAATTATAAATTGTCTGGCAGCGAATGAAATTTTGACGCTTAATTCCATTGCAACGGATGGGGTCGTAGGGTCTCTTTAAAATTGGCGGTGAAAGCCACTGCGAACTTCAAAAACACACTCTTTGCATGCAATGTTTTCAATTACTATTGATGACAACAGCATATTTCTATTGTCAGTTTACACCCCTACATTTGAAGCTTAAAAAGGAGTACTTATGAGACCCTACATCCCCCTGCGCCTTTTGTTAGTGGACGTGCAAGCAGCCTTGTACGAGGCGAATCTGGCGGCGGCGGAGGTGGAAACCGCAACGGTAGGGGGAGGGGCGGAGGTGGCAGGGAAGGTGCAGCACGGTGCGAGTTCGAGTTCCACTGCAGCCACGGGAAGCAGCTCAACAGAGGGCAGCACCGTGGGTCTTACGGGATTGCTGGCCGAATCAGCTCAGCACAGAAACTTTCTTCTTCTGGAGAGTGCCTTTGCACCTCTAAACTCTATCTCACGTTCTCGTACGGTATGTAGCAAGTTATGTATTTGTCTGACGATGTATCTATAGCCTGCTTCCCCTTTTTTGGTTTTCCGTTCCCACATCGCTCGTTTTACGTTTTGGTTGTCTCTTCATGAAAGCAATTGACAGCAATACCTAGCCCAAGCAGTTGCTGTTGATATGTAGTGGCTGTCACTCAAACAGTAGGATGTTATTCCGTGCTGGACTACTCGAATTTCGATAAGGTTATTATAAACGTCTCTACATTGTTTTAAAGTATATGCTTTAACCCTTGTCTATTGTTTTAATAGATGCAGTTTTGGGAGCTTTTTCGTGATCATGTCGGCTAAAATGACGCGAATGTTTACGGAATTCGTTACCACCAGAAAGACATAAAAGGATATTTTAAGGGTGGTATTAGCACTGAGCTGTTCAATTATCAATTGAGATATCTCTTATTGCCTTGGCTGATGGAATCAGAATGAATTACTTTTTTTTACATTCGTTTGTGGGGGTTTGCTTCGATACTTTTTGGGCAACTTCTAGTTCCTTGAGTACTTTGCGTCGATTTTCTAGTCCTCTCTTGGATTGGACGCTTCTAGTAAATTTCTACATAATTTGGAGCAAGCGATCGTTTCTAGATTTTACCTCAGGTGCTGTAGGATTTTAATTGCCGAGTACAAATCTGCTTTACGGATCATTTTAAGCCATTGAGCATTAAACGAAATATTTCCTTTTTTTCATCTTACCAGAGATCTGTAAATGTTTGCTAAATTATTTCGAAAGGCTGCTTGGAAAAGTAATTGGGCTTCAGCTTGCCTATTCAAGCCAAATGGTATAGGTGGTTGAGTTACACTTCTTCTTTCAGCAAAACGGCGGTGTATGTCGGACCTCAGCTCAACAACTTGCCAATGAAGCCTGGGCTCGAGGTAGGATTGAATCCCTTCGGCTTGTCTCGATCCACTAGTCCCTTATTTATTACCTACCGAGATGTTTTTGATTCCCTAGGCGTCCTGTTTAATTTACTCGCCAATTACAGACAAAACTTGTCGTGAAGCATGTTCTGGACGCTTCCTAACTCTTTTTTCCTTTTATGCATCGCTCTCTAACTTCTTGTTATCTTTGGATGCAAATTTTTTTTGTAAAAATTTGTGCTTACGTGGTTAGACATGCAGTGTTATGAATCACTGACCTATTGCTCCGCTCCGGCAGGTCGCCTTTGAATTTTTGCCTCAATAAATTTTCCTACACGATCCCAATGTTGCAAATCCCCACCCCTAATCCTATCTTATCGAAGAGCTTGCTTTCAAAAATGGCAAGCGTTATACTGGCTCTCTCATTTATTAAACTTATTTCGGGCCTACTATTCACTAGTAATTGCTCTTAAACTAAGCCCTCCTTAAGTTAAGTCGGTAATTTCACGCACTACTTCATGACAGAAAAGACAAAAACACGCAACGATACCGCAACAGCTTTTTTTTGTGCTTCGACCTATATCATGAAAGTGAACTTCCGTGTTTCCACTTCTTCGCCTCTTCAGTGTGTTTCAAGCCAAGAATAGCTTTATTAAGGTTTGGAAGCTCTATATTTAATGGAGTAATTTTTCCTTCCATCTACGGATATCCACCAATTATACTCTGCATTTAGCCTTTGTATTGCTGTATTGCCTTACAGCAGCCGAAATTCATCCCAGTGAATATTTAGCTTGAATTTGAAGAGCCATTTCAGGTTGGAGTTCAAGTGAGTTCTCTTTTATCTATTTTTGACCTATTTACAAACGATGCCGAAGCTCGGGTTTGCATATTATGATTGCGGACTAATTGGTAGTTTCCATTAGTGAAGGCGTCTGCCAACCGCTCTGGGCCTTACTACTACGTGATGGTCACCGAAACCCCCATGTTGTACTTTAGACGCAAGTATGCAGTTACATAGGTTCACTTGAGTTTTTACTTCACTCCGCTTAGTTTAAAAAAAAGACAACGGGAAGATTGGCACAATGCGTTGTCTAAATTGAATAAGAATGTCGACAGCCTCTGGACTGTTAGTTTGTTTTACAAAACTAAGCGTTAATGCTTTGAAATTCAGTCCTGTGCTGTCCTGCAGCGGCTAATCCACATCAACCTCCAATCTTACAGTTTACAGCAAGGATAATTGGCGGTGCAGGTTTAGTACTGTTCGAAGAGCTTGGTGACCTAACCTAGTTGTCGTCTTTAAGAGGCGTGTACTTTTGCTCCATCCTTGCTTTAACTTTACTCGTCTCTGCAAAATAATGAACATCCTCGGGGCAAGGGGGCTTAATTTCCCCTTGAGGACATTGTAGTTTTGGTCTCGCCCCCTTATTTGCGTTCTCCTGAACAATGTCAATTTTTTTATTTGTTCTCACTCGTTTTTTTTTGGAAATGTGCATTACTTTCATTTCTGTTACAGATTCACTGAAAATTGGGGCGCTTTATGCAGAATTGTAGGCGGAGTGAGTTCACTACTTCCGGGTCTGTCACTTGATAGGAGGGCTGAAATTTGTGGATGGTGGAATTTGGTTTATGTGAAAGTTAGGCGTAGCATGCCTTTTGTAACGGAGAATTGGGGCACCATTACTAACTCGGATGCTCATTCCAGTGTTCAAGAGCCATTAGCGGCTGACAATACAAGGCGATCTTGACATTGCGCTGCCTTCATCAGCATTACTGCACTGTCCGTCACATGCAGAAGTCGTATTCTCGGCTCTTGGTCGTGGCAATTTTATCCTCTTATTCCCAATTATTTGTTGAGTCATTTGTTTACGATGTTTGTTAAGGATGTTTATTGTCAAAGGGATTTTTGAGGCTAAAATCTAATGTCACTGCTTTGAATCATTCTTTATGGTGTTTCTTCAAATATTGAAGCCGTTATCAATGGAAGTGCAGTGTAATGGGCGTTAACTATTTTTAAGAGCATTTAAAATCTGCATTTGCTCAGGTTTGTCTGATAGTAGTAGTGGTGGTTGTGGTTTCGTCAACTTGGACCTCAAAGGAGTTTCAACTACTAGATTATCGGATGTTGCTCGATTTTACCGTTTTTATGCTTGAAGACGAGGTATTTGTGTTTTCAAGTGTCCCAAATACTGTAAATCGCAGCTTATTTCATTCTTACCCCCTTCCTAGGCCATTTATTGACTCATTGGTACGGAAAGGTTTTGCAAATTAGCGACACAATGATAACTTCACCATATAATTACTTACAGAGTAATCATTTCTAAAATGAGCCTCAGAGCATGCCAGAAAGTTTATATCTTTCAACGGCACAAACATCGTACTTGCATATCGCGCTTTTTTCTAGCGTCACCCTTATTTTCCTGGCTATGCGTCTCGTCATAGATTACGTTCAACTAGGCTCTTCGGCGTCTTAATGCATTTATTTTGCTGCTTTCACCTATTTTTTTTCATAATTTCATGGAAGTTTTCTCACACCACCAACATTCGTTTTTTCTTGGTTTCTGACCGCCAAATACTTCTACTCATAGGGCTATTTCATTTGTACCTGGACTTTTCATTGCATATATTGACTAAGGCGCTTTAACGCTAGCAAACGTTACCACCACCACCACTGAGCCATCCTTCATTCAACTGGACGACGAAGATCCCTCAAGTCAGCACCAGCCGTCTAGAAGGGAGCCTTCACCTGAAGTCGACTGGACAGGCGGTGGTAGGTTGCCCAAGGCGACGGCGATGTATGAGTTTCTTGCGGCGCGCAGTGATGAAATCAACATGGTCTGCAATGAACGAGTCGTTCTCCTAGGAACAGGAGACGGTGAGGATTGGGTGAAGGTGGGTGCCATTTTGGTCGCGCGTATAACGTTGGATCACATTTTTACTATAATTTAAGGCGAAGTCTGTGTTTCCACCATTGGAGTTGTACATTTATTTGCCCATTACTTTAAATAAAATTCTGTCTAAGCAAGCAAAGATCTCACATTAAAACTGGTCTGAGGCCCTCAACCTCAAGTGCCATAATCGCAGCAGCTCAGTTATGGAAGTATTAATTTTTCTTGGCATTTCAATAAATGGTAACGTCTCATGATTTGTTCGAAGTCACACCGATTTCGAGTTTAACTTTAAGTGTGACTACGTGCATGTATCCCGCTTTGTGAATAGTTGGTTGTAAACAAGCCATAATCTTCGTTTATTCAAATGCCTGGCAGACCAATGCCTATAACACTAAGGTGCTAAGGTAGAGGCCCTGCACTACACGCTCGGTGCACTCGGTCAATGCGTTTTGTAGGTACGCAGCCTTTTGGACGGGAAAGAGGGTCTGGTGCCACGGGCCTTTCTGTCAATCGACCCGACGCCTCCGCCGGCTCCACCTCACCCCGCTGTGTCTGCGCTGACGGCGAAAAGTGGCACCGAGCAGGAGCCTCATGATAAGACCCACCTTCCACCCACCCCTTCCCCCTCCGATCTTGCCGCACCGCCTCGTAAGTTAGGGTTCCTTTCATGCATTTTGATTGAGCAGGTATCAGGATCGTATTATGAATTCAAGATTAGTACCGTACTTAGGATACTGTTTTTCCCGACGCATTATTCAACGCCTTTTTTTTTGCAACTTAAATTGCTATCTGGGGGGCTTCAGACCCAGACAACTTCTCCGCCAAACTCCATTTTCTATTGAAACTGATAGACTTTCGCATCACTATTTGGCGTTTACTAAAAGGGAAGTCAGATTTTCTTAAACTCTTCTAGATTTACTTTCCGGTTTAGCCATTCAAATTCTTATTCAAAGATGGTCTTGATTTCTACTACATTCTCTACTCCTTGTGGAAAGTTAATTTACACGCATCAATCGGGGACCAAATTGAAATACAATGTGTCCAGTTTTATGCGATAAAAGTGGAAATAATTGTTGGGGCATTGGCAACTATCGACGCTACGCACATCAAATGACATTTGGCTCAAAAGCACAGTAGGTGGTGGCTGTGGTATGGCTAGTTTTACTAGCAGCAAAAATACTAACTGGAGTGGTTGCATCCATCGAAGATCCACCACCGGCGCAGTGTCTGGCGGGTCAGTTTGTCCGCGCGCTGATTGACTTTGCGGGCACAGCGGAGGACGAGTTGAGCTTTGGGGTGGGCGCGGTCATCCACGTGCTGGGTCGACGGTCAGTAGGTGAGGTGGACGACGGGTGGGTCGAGGGTGAGTTAGTGCCCCTCACAGATGCTGAAACCTCCACCCCTCCGGCTCGTGGCGTTTTTCCTTCCATGCTGGTCGAAACCGTGCCGCCTGAGGAGACCTGGCGGCGCCGACTCAGTGCCTGTCGGCCTCGTAAGTCCGTTACCTCCTTTACCCAATCACTTATTTACTCATCCAACTGCTTATTAACAGGGCCTTCCTGTGATAGGCCACATGAAACATTCGGTATTGAGACGTTACTATATTTCTCCTCAGTAGATTCTTTCTTTGTGTGAATTAAGCTCCTTTAATCATGCAGTGCTCTCGTTGATTGAAACGTTTCATTAGTGTGCATATTTCCTGGTTTCACTTTGTCAGGCTCTAAATCGCTTGATTCAAGTTATAACAGCATAAATTATGTACGATTGTACTTCGAGTTATTGGATTTAAAACTCCATTACTGGATTTTACTAGCCCCTTTCCGGCAATCCATGCACTTTTCTTTCGCCTCAGAATCTGCAAAGGCCTCGTTGTCGACTGGTTTCACAGCGGATGCCAAGATATCCCCAATCGGTGAGCGAAAATGCAAGCCCTTGTCATCGTCTGGCTCTGTTCCTTCTCCTCGATCGAGTGAGCTCTCGCTAATACCCTTTAATTTTTCTTAATTGTGGTGAGAATGCAATCCGTAGACATGTACATACTACCTCCTTGCTATAGGCAACTCGGGTAGTCGAAGCAAATCTCGTTCTGCATCTGCTAAGAGAAGTTGGAGCAGTGGTGGCAGTGGACAGAGGCGCTCTACAGTGGGCCACAACACTTCCTCTAGTCAACGGTCATCGCACCGCCACCAACAGCAACATCATGAACAGCAAGGGCGAGAAACATCCGCGGGTCATGGGCGTATTTCGCACAGCCTCGTAACCGCTAAAGTGTCCCCATCCCAGGTCCCTCCTCCTCTTGAGGCCCATCTCCTTGCCTCGACTCATCAGCAACACGAATTCCCACCTTCCACACCGAACGGAGAAGGTGCGATCAGCTCGAACCACAGTCATAACGACGAGGAGGTGCGCTGCTTCCTTATTGTTATCTTAAGTTGACATGTTGTGGACCTACCATTTTTCGTCGGAATACTACCACTTTTGCAATAGTAATGAACTAATTCCAACAGATTTTACCCTACAGGGCTGAGCTCCTATAAGTACTGCCTCCTTAATAGGTTCTGCGACCTCATATTGGTCCCTAGATTTTCTCATTTTTGGGCAAGAGTCAACTTACTTCTTCTTTAAGAGATCCAGAAATCTTATTTCATTATCAAACCTCCTAAAAGCTTTTTTTTGATTGCTTTTTTAATCCACGCTGAAACGTTGGCCAAGTAACAAACAATTGCTCGTTTTAGCTGTGAATTATCTTTTATTTCTTGACCATTTTAAGCATGGTTTTCTACAATCTGCATTGCAAACAAAGTAGTTAGAATGAACTGATAATTCACTAGAGAGATGATTGAACGAGTAATAAAATCAACATGCTCGTCCAAAACTACTGTAAGACGAAGGGAGCCTTTTTTGTTTATGTTCACCTACCTCCTTTTTTCGCCTTTAGCTCCAAATTGCTGAACTGTGATCGAAGTCTCCCTGTCACCTCTGCGCACTTCTGATTCTCTGAGATGACAGCAACGACTAATTGCTGTCAAATTTCACCATGGTTTTGGTCAGCGCCTTTACTGCTCCTTTGTGTTGAGCTTTGTACAGCCAAATCCTTGATTCTCGTTCCTTTTCAACGCTCATGTGTGAAAATTTCCGTGCTTATACGGTGAATCCGCTTTTTTGGTACGTGCAGGCGACGTGAACAGAAGGTTCCTTTGAATTCATTACGAAAGATGTAATAATTTTTTTTTGTATGAATTGCGTTTTACGGGGTTTCGGAAACCTCTCCTTTATTTCATGCAATAAACTGCGCCGTTTGGTCGTGAGTTAATGTAAACACTCTGCATGTTTACTATCTCTTAGAATCAATTTATTTGCCCACTGATTGTTTTTTTTTTTTTGAAGTTGACAGTATGTGTCAGGGCATTCAACGTGTTTTTCCTCCTGGAAAAAACAATATGCCCACCAATCAACATATTTCAACAACTTAAGGACCTTAACGATTGTCCTTGAGATGCTTTAAATGATATTTATGGGACTTTTGAACTCGGTTCTAGTGTAAGCTAAAATTGATGAGGAATTAAGCTGGCCTGGAATGTTGACATAATAAGCGTCAGTAATGAGGATGGTGCGCGTGGACAAAATGATGATCCGATGGGAAATTAGCGATCAAGCAAGTCTGTTATGCGAAACAGTGCCTGGCATAGCTTCTGGCTCAGTCGTGTTTTCCAATGCGGCTATCGTAACACTCAAGAAGCACAGGTACAACATCATACAACCTAGAATGTGCCTAGGTCGTTAAATCGGTTTATGTTAATCTGCGACCTAGAGCTGAAGGGGTGTCCGAGTGTACATTTGAGAGAGGTTTCGTGCCTTGTAAACAGGGAAGATCTGCGCTAAAATTGGACAACGACTGCCTTTCTTGCATGTTTTTCAAAGGTGCAAAGTGGAGCTAAGCTATGAAGTGGATGAGGCATGAAGCTAGCGAGGTCAAAAATTACAATCCAGTCTTGCTACAACAAGACAACCTGCAAGGTGGCGAAGCCCTAAGAAAGGATTTCTGCAAAAGCATCAGTTGGGTTTTAGTTGCTAAAGGCCTCAAAGAAGGATTTAAGAGCATCCGGTTGCAGCCATGTGGAAGACTCAATCGACAAGCTGAAGGCAGGGCCTATCTACTCTGAATCACATAATTAGATGGAAGACTGTAATTTACATTGGAAGTGTTTTTATCCTAAAAGTCACTTGCAGAATTGAGGCTTCATCCACAGGTGTGGCTCCAAATTATGAAAGGCACAAAGCATGCATAGACTCAAACGACCTGGGTTTAGGGTCGTAAGTCCTTGTTGCAGTCATAATAAGACGATGGTATCGAGGTGTATGTGTGAGTGCTGTGCTGAAGAGCTGAGGGACTATAGCACCATCGCAAGGCGTGCTGCAGAGTGAAAGTGCAGCTTGGGAAGGCTGAAGTGCTTGCGTGAACGTCGTCTCCGCGCGTCTCTTGGTAATTTTTAAGCAATCACAAACTGACCCTCGAACCAAAAAACCCCGCCGATGAATTCTAGAGCATGTAAAGAGGTATTTAACCACAATGACTCGGCAGACCTGCTATATCCGATGTTTCATTCCGCTTTTGAAGCACGTTACTTTGGAGCTTCGAACCCTTTAAGGCTTTACGATGGCCCACAGTGATAGCGTCTTGCATGTCAATCGCTAGCCATGAGGGATTTGGTCCAACAATAGAGCCGTTTAGTAAGACAATATTTAGAAGTTTTAAAGGTTTAAGGTTTCCTACCCACCCCTTCCTACTACTTTGTTCTCATTACAGTATTGTCCAGCCGTCCACCTGGTTTTTATTCAGCTGGTAGAGAAGTTGAGGTACCACCGCACAACGGACCTTTCAATGTGATTTGAGTCCAGTATCGTTTCATCAGCTAATAGCATTCTTGGAAAACACAAGATTGAAGCATTCGCCAAAGGTGGACATCAGCTCTAAATCCTTGGTTTGCAGCAATAAGGTTTAGTACTCAGGTGTAGAAATAAGTATAGTTGGCCTTCAGGCTTGGACTCGCTAGACTCTGCCACCAATGCAGCCTCCCAAATTCGCAGGATAGCCGCCATAGGCCCAAGGGTCATGGGAAAGCATGCATCGCTAGCGCACAGAAGAGCTGGAAGATATTAGTGCAACCCAAGTCCTACGCCAAAAAATAAAGGATAGCCTACTTCGACTGAAAGACACGCTCGAATAAACAGTGAGAAAAGCAGTCAAATGAATCGAATGATTAGGATTCGTATTAAGTAAACTATTTCAGACTTTAAAAGCAAGTCAGTACTGGTTGTCATTAAGCTTTATTAGTCGGCACAAATCACAACAAAATTGATATAGTTACTTATTAACATTGCAACAATCTGCCGAACACTTTCAACACATAAAAGCATTCCGTTGAATTTTAATTAAAATTATTCTAATAGTCAAAAAAGCTTGTACGTTGTTGCACAAATTCTAAGATAAAAATCTATTAAGGAAAGCTTTTGCTTATTGACCACATTTACATCATTTACTTCTTCGTTATTTTTAGATTAGGACAGAATGTCATTTGCTGATTGAGGCTTTTAATATGGGTTTTTCGAAAAATGCACAATTTCTTAGCGAATACCTTATTTTGATTCGTTGGATGTTAAACCAATAAGAAGCAAAATTGCCTAGTGGTTCGTCTCTGGCGAAATGCAATTTTGGTTTTGTTAGAAAAATCCCGTTATAAAAATGGCTTTCTCACCGTCCGAGGAAGGCAATAAAATAGCTGATATCTTCCCTTTTGGAATACTGTGTAAATTCCTAGAACAAGTCTCATCGATAGACGGTGCGAAAAAGAAAAGGGATTACATCTCGTTGTTCATTCAAAAGTGGGCGGATAAATATAGAGGAAATGGTGGCAATGTTAGCCCGATTGCAGGAAGCTTAGGCAGCTTCTTCCCGGTTCTGCGCCTTCTAATTCCATCTGCTGATCGCACTAGACCAGCTTATGGTGTTGGAGAATCGACCATGGCCAGGATGCTTATCAAGGCCTTTGGTTTAGCTCCAAAAGGCTCTGATGCTGCTAGGATGCTGAAGAAAAGCAGAACGTTGTCCAAACGTGCCGCTAAAGAGGACCTGGCAGACATCGTTCAATGTGTATTGCGTGGTCATTGTGCTACCGAAAGCTCTTATACAATAAGTGTACAAGTTGTTTTTTGTTTACTTGTTTTATAGAAAATTCATGACATATTGGATGCCCTGGCATCCTCACCTTCTTACGATCAGAAGCTTGAGATAATCAGTCGTTTCGTTCGTAACGTAACTATCTTGGAATTGAAATGGTTCGTCCGTATCGTTAGTCGGCGCGATTTGTCGTTAGGTATTGTGGATAAAGCTTTGCTTAGGTGTCTTCATCCTGCTGCTCCCTCCATTTGGGATGTCACACAGGTATTCTGTAACTGTCACGAACACGCATGTTAAGTCATCTAGGACTTATGTGTCGTCTGCCAACGAATCGCTTACATCAACCCAAAGTTGGCTCTGCCTGATGATGTTAATAGTAAGCTCAAATCCGTGGAGTTGTTTACTGCCTTCAAACCCATGCTTTGCTCTCGGGCCAACAGCGTCGATGAAATCTGCATGGCCTATCAGCAAGAGTTCTCGGGGTCCGTTGACGCTGGTCTTTGTCTGGAAGTTAAGTATGACGGCGAAAGGGTTCAAGTAAGCAATCTTTAATTTCTCCATTTGTAGTTGCATAAGTCAGATGCAAACTACCGTTTTTGGTCTCGTGCTGGTCGCGAATGGAGCTCTAGTTATGGTGAGCATGGGGATTCTTCGAAGGGGAGCCTCACTTATCGTTTACACGCAAACGGCACCACTTTTGCCAATTACGTCATCGACTGCATTCTTGATGGAGAAATGCTCGCTTTTAATAGACTTACCGGCCGGTTTGTCACAAAGGCTACAGGCTATGACGTCAAGCGTGCCGGGTTTGATTGTCAGTCTGATAGTAGTAAGGATGTCATGCCGTGTTTTATCGTCTTCGACGTACTCTATTTAAATGGGCAGGTGAGCATAAGTGATTTTTTTGCCTTAGTACCAGATTTCCAATGAATGGGGGGTTTTTGTGGTCTCGAGTCTCTAACCTGACTTTTGTGTTTGTATTTTGAGCATTCTGTCATTCATCGCCTGCAATATTAATATTTGCCAGTTCGTGTCTTTCATTCTTAGTACCATACCCTAAATTTGAACACAGGACTTGATTATTCACTATCCACAGTGCTCTCTGACTCTGTGGTACTATTAAAAGTCTTGAATACGCGATTTAATCGTACCCCAACTTCAGCTTCTTACGGGGATGCCCCTCTCCCAACGCAAGCGCACTCTTCTGACAATTTTCCCATCAGTTAAGTCAACGTGTGAGGAGATTTCGTCAGAAGTTGAGACCTGCTTCAGGTCTACCAATAATCACGCTGACGATAACAACTTGGAAGATTACCAAAGTCAACAGGATCGACTTCTTTCGCTTTTCGCGGTCAAGAAGGGAGCTTTGTATTTGGGCGGCTTCTTGTTGACTCAACCGGACAAGGTAAATTTATTTTTACCTTTTATTTAAGGGAGTATCCTGTCATTGTCTGTTTGGTTGTGCCAATTGAATATTCTTCGGATGGTTTGAAGGACTTCTTATCGTCAAAGTAATTCTTTTGCCACTGAAAAGGAGAGTAGTTATTGGCATTCGGGTTCATCCAATTATATTTGCGCAGTAGCATTCTGATGTCTTACCAGCAATGCTCAATGTGGAAATGTGCATACTTTAAGTCGAGATTTTGAAGATATCATTTAACCTACTGTGGCGTTCGAGTTATTCCTGAACACACCATAAGGTGTGTGATTGTTGAAGATCTAACTCGAATGGCAGCGATGAGATTGGTTTTTCAAGCCCCAGATACTGGTCGGCGTTCTACGCTACGGACAACAGCCGCCTTGTATAGATTACATTATCCTGGCTTAGTTTGTAATCATCAGATGAGGCGACGCTTCAGATGCGTTCTTCTCATGGCAGACTCGGCTGGCACGCTGTTTCGACACTTGGGTGCAGCATGGTGCGGAGGGGATGGTAGCAAAGGCGCTCTGTACCCCTTACACCCCCAACGGCCGGACAGGGGCGGGCTGGTGGAAGTTGAAACCGGACTACGTGCTTGGTCTCTGTGCTGACCTTGACTGCCTCCTTGTCGGCGCCTACGCTGATACCTCTGCTGCTACTTGCATGACGATGTTCTCCACCTTCCTCTGCGCTGTTTTTAACGACGGTGATAGTGCTGAGATAGAAAATAAGCGAAGACGGTTGCAATCAGACCACTCGTCCCCACCCTCCTTCTTGACATTTTGTCAAGTAATGTCATATTTACCCCCTTAATGGTGGGATTATGGATGTTTTCATTTAATCAACAGCTCCCAAATGATTAACAGAGTTGGCTACGATCGAGTTGTTTGGCAATTTTTGAATTTTAGAAACCTAAACGTCTGCAAACGCAACCAATACTACCGTTAATGTAATTTTTTGAAATCATTTTGGGACTAAATGTTTGCTTAGTACAACCAAGCTTGTAGATATTTATAGTCACGGAGTTTAGTGTGCGTGGTGGTCAAGGGAACTCTAAGGGTGCCTTCTTTTTTTTTTCAATCAACGATACACTTTTTTGCTTTCTAAGGTGTTGTGCCTTTGGTAACAACTCTTAGTTTGGTTCCATACAGTTGTTCGGAGGCGAAACGACCTACTACATTGCAAAAATGCATGATATGCTTGCGTAAATCGTGTAGGTGTCGTGTGGACTGAAGCACAATCAACTGGAGAGCCTCAATCGTCGTCTCGCGCCACATTGGAGACAGTATGACAGACGCAAAATAAACTGTAACGAGACCGAGTGGCTTCGAGTGTCAGGAGAGCGACCCGACTTCTGGATCCCACCACGCCATTCCCTTGTTCTTCAAGTAAGCTGTCTGTTCTTCACTAGTTAGTGTGAATAACAGTAACACTTTGAGGGCAATAAAGAAAATTAGTGTCCATTATGCATTTTTGTCACGGCGCTTTTTATGTTCTGAGGCCACATGTGCGGTAATTTGATCTTACCTAGTGTGTGCAACATTGTATTTGGTCGTTCTTCCATGAATTTGGACCGCTTGCCGACCTTTAAAGTTTAGGCTCTTAAAGCAACGTGCGTCCAAATGAAACAACTCTATTTTACCGGCTATTCCGTTTCTTTTTGGGTAGTAAAAAACCACCGTCTCCGATTTTGTAGATTCATGCCGCAGAAATGATACCGAGCGCCTCATATTCGGCAGGTCTCACTCTTCGCTTTCCCAGAATCGTAGCTATCCGAGAGGATAAGACGTGGGAGGATGTCGCTTCAATATCGGAAATCAGGAAGCTTTATCATGACACCAAAGTATGTATGTTTGTTTCTTCAATTTTATTCACAAAGAAGCCCTTAATAAATGGCATAACTGCATACGTTACGAAGTTGTTTGCCTCTTGGTCAGTGTGGTCGGTGGGAAAGAAGCTGGTGCTGGCCATGAGATGAAAATGTGTCTTATAAATTTAATAACCCACACAGCAAGCTTGGTTAGTCCTTTGTTTTTAGTATTTGCCTAAACACTTTCGTTCTCAAATTGCTGTTAAATATGGAGTAAGTTGTGGGCGATTATTAGTTTTGGTGTTTACTATTCAATCACTTACTACCGTCCCCGTGGTTTATCTACGTTTTTGCAGGGTAAAATGGTCAAAGGGAAGACCGTCCAGTCGTCTGAAGATGAAGACAATAAAAGTGACTCCGATAGCGACGAGGACAAAAAACCTAGCTCATACACCACTCCAGAGACTGCATCGACTATTAGGGTTTCTACGAGGCGCGTCAAAACACCATTAAAGTCTTCGACCTCGCTTCTAACCCGATACTGCCATCCATCAACAGATCCAGTGAGTACGCAATTCGTAGGCTTTTATTAATGAGAACCAATCTGCGATCCCATGCGTGACTATGTCATTACCGTTGTACCCAACGAATTAATTTTAATATCTGAGCTACTAACAGACCAACTGGACTAATTGCTAGTCCCTCGCGGGGGACCTGTTATGTGTTAGCCTCGCAAGCCACAATTACTGCTGTAGTTTTGAGCATTGATGACCGCTTGCAACGTGGTTAATTCCAGGTTGAAATCGAGTCTTCTACCTTCGCTGACGTGGAATTCTGTCTTTACATTTCATCTCGTTTTTCCGGTCTATCTGCCGGCTTGGAGACAAAAAGTGATTTGGAAAATGCGATTCTTAAAAGGAGTGGGAAGGTGGTTCAAAATGCCGGATCAGATACAACCTATATAGTAGCGGATCGAATCACCGCCAAGGTTGGCCATAATAACTTATTCCACGATTGTGTTGGAACGATTATAAGCTTCCGCATCCATCTTCAGATTTCCAACTTTATTGAAGCCACACGTAAGGGCACGGGTAGGGGCAAGGAAGGTGGCTATGACATCGTATCCACGGAGTGGTTAATTCAGTGTATTCAGGCTAATCGACTACTCCCGCTGCGCAAGGACCAGGTGTTCGCAGCACGTCCGTCAACAATGCTTCAACTTGATGGCGCCTGCGAGGGCACACACAGCGATTTTGCAGACTTGGATACTTCTGGTCCTTCCAGCGATCACCATGCTCGTTCCATTTCGCCATATGGTCTGAGAGCAGGCCTATTTGCACAAACGGTAAGGGCCCTGAGCGGTTTCGTCATTAGGCGTCACGATTGTAATGAACTTCCATAATTTAATTCTGTTAATCCTTTACTCTTTCATTAACTCAACTTACTGACATCAAATTGTACTGGATCGTCATGGTTGTTGACTCGACTGTTTTGGTCTTACCAATGTAATCCGATTTGAAGTCCTAGCTTTTGTTTTGTTTTTCTCTAGCCTGTTCGTCGGCTTCCCACTAATGAATATATTCAGCTCTTCAAAGGCTGTGACTTTTCTGACCTGGCCCTTCCTTTGTGTGGCGTTAGCATTGTGCTCTATGGCTTGGTTGACACTTCTCCTCAATTGAAGTTGATGATAGCCGATCTGCGGTCTTTGCAAGCCATTGTGCACGGTCCCTTGACGGATATCTCATCCTTACTCTCTGAGCGGACAGGCACTGTCACCCACGTGGTCATGGTACTTTTCTTTTCCCCCATTGTCATTGGTCCTTGCATTAGAGGCCAATTTATTGTTGATACTTGCCTTTATAGATGAAAGAAAAAGTTCACGGCTTTGAGATTGAGCCTGTGTTGGAGGAAATAAGGAAAAAGCTTCGCCAATCAAGTTTGCCGATTGCTGTTACTTTGGAATGGGCTATGGGTTGTGCCTCTCACAAGACTCTACTTCCCGTATCAGGTTTTCACTTATGACGCGTCACTTTTTAGCTCCATTCTTCATTATCTTTTTGTACTTCATATTTATTCATTTTGATCACTTCTTCATTACAAATAAAGAGGATCTTTTGCCCCCTGATTTTCATCGCTCCTAGTGTTCTGCAATGGGATCAGCAAGGTTTTAAGATTTTTAAGCCAAGCCGTGCTTTCGATATCCTGCGGATTTTAAGGATCTTGCAGCATCTTAGCGCTCTGATTGTTCTCTAAATACATAATGCGTCAAAGTTGTACGCAAGAATATGCATTACCAACGTGCTGGAGGGGTTGAAAGCCACTGGCATGGTTCGAGGGTCGTACGCATAGTGGACTATAATCGTCGAGGCCCGAAGTGTCTTGGTAGCCAAATACGCAATCAGGCAGAGTGTCAGATTGCTCCCGTGTCTTGAAGGTTCGACAAGGCCTTTCGAGGTATTTGCCCATACTCTGCTATCAATCTAGTGGCATGCGGCTATTCAAATGGGGGTCTGGAAAATTGTTTTATCTTGAATCGTGTAATTTGGCTACAAAAGGGCAATGTCATACGGAGGCGGTAGTTTGTTAATCTCCAACATTTCTGCCGTACATCAGCTTGAGTCCTCGCCAAATTCATTGGTGATAAAGCAGTGTGGGAAAATAAAAATTATTAAAGGCAAGAGCCATACCAGAGGGTGCACGTATGAATTGTAATGCATTGGTTGTTTGTTCAACTCTCGGCTTTGGTAAAAGGACTACATAGATGCTATGCCACTGTACCCTTACAGGGTGGACTGGCCTCTGGACCATGTCAGTTGTAATACTTTGTTTGTTCGAACTGCCGGTTTCGGTCACTTGGGTGGCCATATTGTACTAGCTGGTTGGTCGACCTCCGGGCGGTGCCAACAGCTCCCAAGCTCTCTGTTCCCAGAATGTATATTCTACCCCCAGTACTATGCCTTCTTTTACCTTAAAGGGAGTCTCGGGACGCTACATTGGTGGCAGCGGAAAGCGGACTCGACTTCGATGGATTTTATCCTGCTCCATGCCGCTTCTGGCAAACTTTGGCGGCGTGAAAGAAGTGCATGTGCTACGGATGGGAGAATCCCTCACATCCCATAACAGAAGGGTTGAGATCGATGTTCATCTTCGGCACCTCCCTTGCCCTCGTGTTTGACAGGGAAGCTATTAACAACTGAAGCGACACTAGCCGTGAACTTTAAGTCCAGTGCAACTGTCAAGGAGGATCAGCGACGTTGTGGTCAAGCATCCTCCGTAAGCTCTCTCTCCTGTTCTCAGGCAACTTGCCTCCCTTCGCCAAAATATGTATCTACAGATGTAGAATACACAGGACGCCATTCGATAGCATCGTTTCATGCTTTGTACACTTGGATCACGCGCATCCCGTTCCTATGAGGCCTGATTGCCCTATTCACTCAGGGTTCTACGATACCCTCGCGTTTCTTCCACGACATCAGAAAAGCCTAAAATCACAATATGTGTTGTGTGTGCCTTCATTCGTCCAAAAACTTGGATTCGTACCCCCATCTTTCACTGTGCCGCATTATCGTGGGAGAGGAGGACTAAGATATGCGCATTTGCTGCACCGAGTGCTACGCAGAATTGATGGTACTACAAGAAGACATGCGCTCGAATCTCGATGGCTTGCACGGTTAGCTCGTGGTTACTTCTCGCAGCACTGATTACGTTGTGATGGCTGACACGGGAGGCTGATGAAGGGGAGCGTCGGGGACGACGCTCGAAAGAAGAGAGGGGCTGTGTAATACTTTGTTTGTTCAAACTGCCGGTTTCGGTCACTTGGGTGGCCATATTGTACTGACCGGTTGGCCGGGCCCCGGGCCGTGCCAATAGCCCCCAAGTCCTCTGTTTTCAGAATATATATTCTGCCCTGATACTATGCCTTCATTTATTTTAAAGGGAGTCTCGGGACGCTACATCAGTAGCTCCAAGCCCTTCCTCACATGGACAACACATATTCTGCTCGAGTATTATGTCTTTCATCTTCAGGCACGTGTGGAGTATCCACACTGATGTCAACGCAAAGTAAACCTGGTATTGAAGGACATTCATCTTGATTTCTACCACTGAGTGCTAACCGTTGGCGTAGAGGAAGAAGTGCACCTGCTAAGGATGGGAGAACCGGCGACGGTCTGTAACAGAAGGGCTAAAATTGATGTCTACCTTAGACAACTACCTTAGCCTCGTGTTCTGCGTGAAGGTTATTAGCAAATGAAAAAAACTAGCCATAAAACATCTAAAATTGTTTCTTCGTGGAGCGGTTTGACATTCCTACGCCATTAAATTCTGTTAACTCCCATCCCATGTTCAACGGCTGCCTCGATCCCATGTTTCTACTACTAGCGATAATTATACGTGATGAATTTCACAGTTCCCTTCATCCTCAAGTCTAGTTTCCATGTAGGACGAAATTCCACGTTCAACAGAATGAGCAAGAGGGATTAATGATGTTAAGGTCGAGTAAACCCTTATTCGCATAGCAATGCGATTATTGATACAGTTAGCTCAAAGATGTTCTTCATGCAGCAACAATTACGTTGGCGCCAGAGAATGTCTAAGCGTAACACCGATGGTGGTGCTCAAACTAGGCGAGAGGGCATTTGAGTGTAGCGACAAAGTTGTTCAAGTGCACCTTTCTTGCGAGAAGCGTTCGGTCCAAACCAATCCTGTGACAACTTCCCCTAAGACTAAAGAGAGTTTAAAACACAGAATCCCCTAACACTACACTCATCTCGTTATCGTTTACTGAAAGGCATACCCTTTTTGAATCAGTCTGTTGGTTTGAAGGGTTTTGGGTCAGACAGAAAGAGCCAAGCGCAGAATCATTTGCTTAAAATGTGCTCTGGGATATATCAGCATCCCCCACCCCTCTCTCTGCCAAAAATATGCCCTGTTCGAGTATCATATCTAAAGACGATAACGAGTCCGCACGGAATGAATTACCTGTGTGAATAAAATGAGTTTTATTAAGTTCAGACTTAATGTAGTTGACAAATTACCTGACAAATATACTTTTAGGTAAATTTTGAAACGTTGAAAGCGAATTTCATTATCAAATTCTTACACAACCGAACTATTAGCCAATTTGAAATAGCAAAGTTATCTTAATACCTGTATACCTTGCGAGTGTAAAATGTGGCTCTTATTTGGAAAATTAGCTGGAAAGTATAGTACTCCGTATTTGTTGCTTTCAAGCATACTTTCGCGTGGTTCGTTTATTCCTTTGGATCAAGACGCGCTTGCTTCGGAAGTTGCACATATTTTAAGCATGAATTGTGTTCTTTAACATGGAAATTGAAGTTCGTTCGAATGACAGTCTTGATACACAGGTCAATACGTATATTAGCGAAGGCCGGTTTCACATCGCCATACTCTCCTTGATCCTCCTGGATGTGTGGGTCATTTACATATTTTTCTACAACGCTCGAGTCCTTGGCTTCATCACTTCTCTTATTCTTCGTAAATTCGTCAAAAATAGCTACATAAGGATTGGTTTGTCGCCTTATGTCTTATGCTCTATAGGCTCGATATCTGTTTCCGCTATTGGTGGAGTGATAATGGTTCGGGACCTGATTTACCTGACTGATGATTACAGCATCCGTTGCTGTTACGGAATACTTGTGTTCAATTATTGGGCTCCTTTCGATCCTAGAAAAAAAGGTTTGATTTCTAGTCCCTAAGTTCTACTCATTGCATAGGCGCGCAAATTACTCGTCTTTTTTCATCTTCATAGATGTGACCACTAAAAGGCGGCTACATATATTTCTGTACGGATTTGATATGCACGTGTTCAACCGAACCTCTCTTTACGGGGAATTTGTGTTAAATGAAAAAAGTCACCCTAGTGATACCCATCAATCACAGTCTCAGTACGTGTCGTTATCATATGATTTTGTTACACTTATTTGCTATGAGCAGTTCATCATCATTCTGTTTTAATTTTTCTTTAAGGTGTGATTTTTATTTCTTCGTCCTGATCTAGATACAATGTGCAGCAAGAAGACACACTGGGCCGGATTTGGGCAAAATTTGAACGCCTCTTTCCAGTAGTTAGGTTCCATTTAGAAATGGTAAGCCCAATTCACAATCAAATTTATTGGGTGCTTCCAAGGTTATTTGTTGATTTCCACATTTTGGATTTTATAGTCGAAGTTCTGCTTTGGTAACCACGTAATTCCCCGTGCATTCGTCCTGACATGCCAAAAGGCACATGGAACGTACACACAAAAACACGCTACTTGGCAGTTCGACAAGTACCAGCACTGGCTCTCTTTCGAATTTTGCGATTTTGTGGGATCATTGGTACCCGTCTCCAAGTACTCTGGACATTACGCTGTGGAAGAGTAAGTCCTTATGCAACCTTTTAAATAATGATCGGCGCCTGTTTTATTTTGTCTTACTGCTCCGTAGACCACCACAAAAGGCAGATACTTTTCGTGTATTTTCTCTTGGACGAGGCCAAATTACGTATAAACAAGATCAGCCAGGTACTACAAATATTTGTGCAAATGCTTGCATTTCTGTGCTCCTTTTTTGACTGATTGAATTCATACTGTTACGCCTATCATGGTAGTGTCCGTGTTAATCTACCCCTTGCCATAAGTGAAAGATTTCTTAAGCTAACCGATGTGCTTTGATGAAATCCTTTATCATAATTTCCGTCCATATTTCCAGGTTTGATTTCTGTGGAACCAGAGCATGTTCAACTTGGCGAAAATCACGAGTCAGCCTTTTGTACGTTTCCAGAGTGGAAAATGGCGATAAGCGTAGAGAAAGACTTTATCTTGGCTTATGGACCCTGGGCTGATCGTCAACGGTAAGGTTCTATATTTTTTTGTGCTTGAGGTAATATCGTACTTACGCACGTCTCCCGTAGCTTTAGCGAGTACTTTTGCAATCTGCTTTGCGTTCTTAGTTAATTCTGGCAGTTGCTGCAATGACACCTACCATTCTTCGGCCGGCTGAAGAGCAGTTTATATTGCAGCATTCTTTATTAATTCCCCGGTTACGAAACGTTGCAAATCCTTGTTTTCATATTAGAATTAGTTAGCTCTCATGACTTAAATTGTCCGTTGATAATTTAAGATAGCCGCTTAACAATGCCTAATTGATGTACTGTGACGTAATGTCTTCCCTTACTGTAATATCGGGTAGTCTAAATAACCTGCTCGGCGTCGCACATGGTGGCCATTGTGGGCTAATTGCGTCGTCACTTTTTTCGCAGTGAAATGCTGTGGAAGTTTTTCTTCCCACCAACCTATCGGCCGGCCGAAGTAACTCCACCTCCCCGTGTTGGGCAATTCCGCACAACCCAGAAGTTTACGCTGGACATTTCTAGCTCTACCACCGTGCAAATGGACCTCTGGTTTGTTCAAGACAAAAATAAATCAAATGTTAGTTCACACTTAATTGCTCTATCCCTCCTATATAGTAACATCCCATAAATTGATATGTGATTCATGTGGAAATCACACTGGATATTCGCCAAAAGCACTTGATTCAGTTACTTTGCTCTTTTTTTTCATTATGCAAATACGGGCAAGACTCTAAATTCGATTGCGGCTTTTTACAATCATTGTAGAAGTTTGCCCTCCATGGCGGACCTAATTCGACCTTCAAGTTGTCGATGCCGTGGGTGACGACGGAGGATGGCAGCACTTTGGAGATGGTTTTGAGTCTAGCTAAGGGTAGTTTGGTGACAGACTGCTTGTGGCACGACCTCCTCACATCGTCCTGGTTTGATCTCCAATTGAGTGTGCACTATCCAAGGCACTGGAACTCCCTACAAACGTGGAATTTCGATTTGAAAGGCCAGGATGCAGTCTTTTCCATGCTCTACGCACAGAAGACTTACTTCAAAGGTGTGTTATTAGCATCAAATACGTGAATAATCACGCTTCTCGTTTGTTTCTTTTACTTGTGACCTTTGTACTCTGTATCGTCGCTTATTCACAAGCATCGCCTAGTCAGTCACTGTCTCTTGTTCAATCTAATAACTAATTTATGTCCACTCGTTCATAGAGGCACTGTTGTAAAGTTCTAAGCTAGCACTTGACGATGCGTCTTTGATGATTCAATCCTCTTGTTTATCGGTTTGTTTACCATTTCAGTGTATGAAACCCTACCAAATTGGTGTTAGCGGCGTACATCGCCTACTAATTGTATTCTATCTTAGTGCCATAAGTTATTAGATCATTTATATCGGCTCCACATCTGGGAAGGAAATGCAGTGCATTCATGCATGATTTCCTTGTTTATAGGCTTTTTCGAAGATTGGTCAAGCGGTTCGAGGCCGGATATTCTCTATTTCGTCCCGTATATTTACAAATTTAAGATATTTGCACAGCCTCTTGATTTGCGATTGCCTGCAAATGACTACAACTGGGTCGCTCCCACTGCGGAAAATGGTAATTATTCACCCACTCATATTCCTGTTCTTCAACCCTGCCATAGAGGGTGTACGCGTAGGTTTTCGAATTGTCATTTGACTCAGAACGCCGAACTATGCTTGCGATTCAATCTAGCCACAAGTCTTTCGGGTATATGGCATGAAATTGTCTGCTCGTTTTTCCTTACCTTTTGCCAGTATTCACTTCCATAAAATGCTTCTGCAATGGAGCTCCGCTTGCATTTCGACCTTGCCCGACTTGGCTTATCTATGTATTTGTCGCTTAGACTTTAACATCCCATATAAGCCTTCACTTGCGAAAAGGGCTGTTGACATGGTTCCATAATTTTTAGTCCAGCGTATACCGTCGGTATCCAAAATGGAAAACATTTTGCACTCGACAACAGGTGCTCTGTTTTGAAAGCTTAAGTAGATGCCAGTAGTGTGACGAAACTTGAAATAATTATTTGAAAAATGATGGTCGCTGTTTTAAATATTGCAAACTATTTTCTTAAAGCAATCTTGTTAAAGTCGTTCTGGTTAATATTAGTGTTTTTTTTCGCACTTTTCAGCTTTTCTGTCTTTCCGCACGGAAAAGTTCAACTTTGATTTCGATTTGCCATTCATCGATTTCCTGCCAGCTACTGTCCCGATCAAATTTGATATTACTGTAAGCATTCTGGAATCTTATTCAGATACACGACCCTACTAACTTTGCGAGCTACTATATTTGGTATGCTAGGTTTATCTGATGCTCTCTGACGATATTTTACTAGCGTTTGCATTGCATTCAAAAGTTCTGGGGATTTTCTACAAATATGTTCCTTATAGGGTTTTCCTTTCTCGAATTCGCTGAATGCCATTAGTAGATTTGCTACAACTATAATCTCAGCAACTTAATTACCCCTGTGCACATCAGGTTAAAAAGTTGGCTTAGGCTTGAATTTTCCAACGCTTCTTCGACGAAATAACGGTGGTCGAATTTTCATAAAAAGCCGTTAGCTTTAATGATGCGGAGTTAACCCTCAAAACATAGGCATTCAATCTCCTAGATGAAATCTCTTTTAAGGCTGATTGATGATTAGCACCAACTCGTAAGAGCTTTTCCCACTTATTATTTTTTTTTTCGAATTCTGACTGCCTTATTGTATCGCCATCCAACCCCATTGCAAGCAGTCGTGTTGATTCCTGGCTACGCACCTCCTGTTCTGCTACCATTTTAGGCCTCGTCTGCCTCGCTGTGTCTTTCAATTCCAGAAACCAGTACTCTCCTCTATTTGATCAAGGAGATGCATGAGAATCTCAGACTTGCTGGTAGTAATTGCAAACCACAGAAAAATAATCCCTTCAGAATTATCGAGGAGACTCTTCCGAATCCCGACTCACCTGTCCGAGATGCTGGGAAAATATTGTAAGTGGGCTCTAAATAGGGCCCTGTTAATGCTCAATTGAGTTTCAGAGTACGTCGACAGCAGGAATCGAAAGCTTGTTGCTTTTTTTCTATTTTTGTACATTAAATGCCTTACTTTAGAATGTGCTACGTGCTGGTAATCGTCCCAAAATCTTGGCATTGACGAATACTTAGTGTTTGGATCAATGGTTCAGCGCAGTTAAAATCAGACTACCATTATTAAAAATGGTGTATTATCTAGGAGTGGAGCATAGCCATTTGGACTTTTTCCTTGTTTTGAAGGCACAAGCGCTATTGGATTGAATGCTGGCGGGCACCCAGGGTTCATGTGAAGATCGGCTACACCTACTATCCAATTGTATGGGTGCCTGATTTTTGGCGATTTCTGCCACAATGCTGGGGCAAGCATTCATCCAAAGATCTTTCACCTACTGCAAAAGCTCATGTACAGCCATGTTTTGTTATTCTGCTATTTTCGCTAAACCATTGTCTCTGGAACTGCCCTCATTAGCTTGCTGAAGTCACAGTCATCTATTTGCAGAGAACCTTACGCTTTGCTTTCTCTCTGCATGGTACCTTTATTCAAGTACTGGTGCATTCTTTCAAACGCCGGTCATACACTTTCGGTTTGGCCTACTCCTTTTAGAGCAAACATGTGTCATGGCACTTTTACTGATACCTCTCGGTCTTTAAACATTGAAGATCTTTAAGCTTCATATGGTTAGTTCATTTTGCGGTAGTCGGTACCTTCTGCGCCTCATCTGGACTGTCATCCACTGTCTCCAGATGAGTTTTGTTTAACTTGTTGTTTAGATTCTGGCACCACGTGACCCTGAGGAGACAGCACTCGGTGACCTGCGTCCGGAGGGGTCGAAGGCTCGTGGGCCCACGGAATCGGAATTAATCAAGTCCAATTTCGATCCTTCCTATATGCCAGCGGACCAGCTGGATATCCACGTGGCTGTTCCTAGCTCTCAACTCCTCTTCTATGGTGCTCTCATTCGCTACGTCATCCATTTCAAGGTAAAGCTAATAAATTCGGCATGCTGGTTTTGTTTGAAGGAATATGTCATAAATAGTCAATTGGCCTTTAAGCACAAAGGAACCTCAAGATGCTGCGTCAAAGCAAATTTAAAGCCGCCACAGATTCTCGAAATTATTCCACGAGTCACTTCCACAAGGTCCGAAACTTATATTAATTTCTTGAGTCTGCTTTTCTTTTCTTCCCTTCCTCCAAAATTAAAACCTAGTAATGTATGACTCCTGGCATAGACATATCTCCGTGTCTTTTATTTTTCGAGATCGCTAATTAAAGCATTATATCAATATTTTCTCGTGAGCTTTATTGTCCATTAAGTCCATTTGTTTTTGCATCCAGGAGAACTATTTTGGTTGCTACCAGACGCCCATAACGACGGAAGATCTGAAGGTGTATGGCCTGAATGAAAAGGGTGATGGGTGTTTAGTGCCTCCTCCACCGATTCCTCCGCATGACCACCGGGGCAAACCAGATACTGTGGTGGATCCTCGTGAATATCGACCTTTTGCAGTCCGAGTCACGGTCTCCATCCATAATCTGCAGGCTCATTTGCCCATGGTTAGCCTTCATATTTTTCTATTACTGTAATCAATGCTTCTTGACCCTTTGTATCTATCGTTTCTTCACGATGCGGAATGTGTGTATCCTTTGATGTCATCTGTGATTGTGGTACGCAACATTGTGTGTAATTACTGATCAACTTGCCTAATTTCTGTTTCTAGAATTTCCCAATGTATTATTCTCGTAAAATTTTTAACAGCCTTGAATTGTATCCTTTATGTATTAGACACAAAGCGTAGCCAATCTGTGGACAGTTGGAGGTTAACTTCTTGAAATAATCGCCATTACGAACTATAGTCCTCAATTATGGATAGGTTGACGAAGTTTACTACTGATAGTTCGTGACATGCTATTTTCGAATTTCTTATGTCAATCCCGACACCTCGCTCTTCATTTTTAACAACAGGGGATCTTCCCAAAGGTTTTCGAATAACTTGTAGCCAGAATTGAATTACTTAAGTTATTGTCTCGAGGGTACCTGCACTTACTGTGCTTTCCCCAAGCAATGCAAAAATTTGACAAAAGGGTTCTGCGCCTCCAGAACCGAGCTAGACTCAGTTGGGAAAGCAGATGGGCTTAAATGACGCCGGGATTAACAGACATTCGATGATCTGGGGAGTCCAAGTTGCACATTAAGTAGCATTGATCGACTGACTAATGTCTACGGTTTATGGCTCGTGCAATAAATTGCATTTATTTCACAAAACCCTGTAATTTACACCAAATCATTTGTAGAAAGCTTTGCCGATAATTTACAGGCCGTTTTATGTGCTCCTGTATTGCATCGAGCCCTTATCAGCGCATGAACATAAAATGTTATCCACCTTTGCCGATGGGTAACGTTTTTACGGCATATGGAGGTCTCCTGAGGCGGCAGTTTTTCTCTATTTTGAGCTCAAATAGTTGGATCAAATACTACCCTTAAAGCCTCTTAACGGCTCATTACTTAAATTCCTTTCTATTTTTTGCAGCATACCAGTTCGGAAATACCCCTGTGTCCAACAGCTTTTCTTGATTGCATAGGATTTGAAATGGATAAGAATTTCAATGAAACGAAACTACAGCTCCTCTTTTCACCCGTTCTTCTGTGCGTTTTTGATAAATGCAATGTAAGTCACTAATAGTGCAGCATTTTACCTCAAATCGTGGGTGTATTAACATGACCAGTGCTTTTATCATTAATTAGGCCTATCGTCCACCCAGCGCGGCGAATCTCAGCACAGGTAGAGCTCAATTGACTGGATTTGAACTCCGAGGACATGCACTGTTCAGCAACAGGGGTCTACCTCTGAAAGCAGATACGGTGGAATATGCCTGGCTCTTTGAGGTCACGTGCGGCACCCTGACCGGGCAAATCACCGCACCTCAACTCTCCTCCATTGTACAGAGCGTCTCAAACCTCATCTTCTCAGCTATTGATTTCGAGAACGCTATTCTTTCTCGCAGATCGGGCGAGCTTTGCCAACACGCTCTTGCTCCTGTACATCCGAATGTTGGTTTTTTTTTCCTGTTCTTCCCATGTTTTGCATTCTATAGCACTTGTGTTTCCGAGAGCCAGGTCTAATTCTGTTGCTTATATTACAATTCCAAAAAAAGATAAACAGTTAATTAAACCTGGTTAGAAGCTGACGCAATGTTGTTTTAACTTCATCGATCACGGAAAAGGAGTGAGAACGAGTGAATTTGCATAAGGACGGCCGAACTTATAAGCTAACCCGATGGCGTAGGCTGAAACTCTCAACATCCCGCTAACAGATCGAATAAATACTCCTCATCTATTCTAACTCAGTGGGAAAGGCTAAAGTTCTTTACGTTAACAACTATTCTGCTCCCTAGATCCAGTGTTCGTTCTGGTCGAGCAAGTCACCCGGCGCAAAATTGTGTCCAACAGAGCTCGAGCTCAAGTATCGCCTCTTTCGGTTCAACTTGGATGGAGCGGAACTGGCTATCGTAGAGGCAGGCACGTGCCTGATGATCATGCTCGATGCTGTCCGTGTGGCTCGCTGCAACATGCACGACGTCCACTCCCGCGACGGCATCTCTGTTTTCCTGCCACGTGTGCAGTTCCTTCAACTTATCAAGCCCATCAGTGCGTCAGTTCATCATCATTCATCTCACTCCCTCCATCATATAAGCCGTTATCCCATGAAGTTCCCACCTTCAGATTAGCTGTTTCAGCTAGTGTTGTATTTTTCACAACCGATGCATTATTTATAGCCGAAACTAAATTCCTTCATTTACATGAGGGTCAAATAAGGTAATAATCAATTCATCTCTCTGGTCGCTGTTAAAACCTCAGCACCGTTAACCTGGCTTATGGCACATTGTTGTTTGGTATAAATCCGGCCTGGTGAAGTCGCAAGAGACTTCTATAGCATCACCGTCAAAGCTACTTAATAAAAATCGCAATGTTAAAGTGTATTTGGGTATTGTCTTGTCCTATTATTGACTAGTAAATGATTTAGTAAAAAAACTAGTTAACTAGCAAATCCAGTGATCATTTCCATAAATAATAAGACCCTTCACTCTTTCCATAAATCGTACGTGCCGCCTGAGGCATCCAATTTCATACACTTTTCTATTTTCTTTATAGAAGTAGCATCACAAACACTGACTAAGGATGGTGCATTACATAGCTCTTCTGCCAAGACACCACCGTCTCAGCCCTGGTTGGAAGCGGGCTCGCTCGGCTTCGGCCCTGTTCACCTTCATTCAGGCATCTCGGGTCTGGACCACGCCTATCGCGATGCCCAACTGGTTTTCATTCGTCACCATGACGCTGTCTCCCATCGTCTCTGGTTTCTCTGGCTTTTGCATGACTCTGTAGCCTCCTCCGACGCAGCTGTACGATGTGGCTGCTATGGTAACTGCGCCTTTTTTGGCCCAAACGCCTCGGGTAAAATGCTTCTTGATGAGGTGTTAACAGGCGTCTTCTCTAGACGCGCTGTCTTCTTCGATTCAAACTCAAACGCGTCCGCCATCGCAAATGAAGGTTCACTCAGTCATCCCTTGTAAGCTCAACTTTCTCCTCCTCCACTGGAGCATGATCACATGTTGAACATTTAATGCGTCCTCCTGATATACTTAGAACGTCTTGTGGTAACAAGTTCAATTTCAAACATTTACAGAACTCCTTTCAATGCTGGCGTCTCGGAACGTAGTCTTGGAGTCAACTTTGGCGAAAGTCTTTTCGAGCCGGATCAATTGCTCTTCCAGCTGCACAACTCAAACGTCTGCTCGGACACCTCGAATGGCTTCGCTCTTATGCGCATGGACGCATTGATGGCGGATGAAGCGGCTAAGTTTGAGACAGCGACTCCCTCCGGACTATTCTACTGCTCCTCTGAGGAAGACAGTGAAGAGGAAGAGGAAAATGACTCTTCTTTTGGTGCACTGTCTTCTAGTGATGAGGGACCTCAAAACTTGAAAGTGGCAGAGGACTTTTGGGTAAAGGGGAGAAGAAAGCGTAAGAGAAGTGGGAGTCGAGGCAACCGCACTCATTTATCTACCGCATCTTTGGAGACACCGTTGGTTGGAGAAGAAGAAGAAGACGGCGCGCTTACTGGTGATCTAGACGATTCTGCGCCTGGCAGCCTCTCCCTAACAAGTCTCCTCGATGGCTCGCCAGCTGGACTTTCGACAGCGCAGGTTCCACCTCCTCCACCTCCCCCCAGGCAGTTAGTCTCTGACGCGGCGGCAGCGCACGTTTCCACGAGTTCCGTTCCCCTCTTCACCGATACCCCGAACACGCCTTTTACCCAGCATAGAGGTAGCACAAGCTCTTTGCAGTTCAATCATGGACCGTCGAAAGCATCTGATGAATCAACTCTATCCGGTGAAGATTTCACGGCTAAATTTGTTGGTGAGTGCTTGTTGATGGGCGTTCCGCCATTCCCTATGTAGAACGTGGGTTAGTGGATTATCTATCCATGCTCAATTGCAGATCTTCATGGACAGTTGAATCGTCCCATCACAGAAAGCAGTCTGTTGAGAACAGCGTATGAGCGGCATTTGAATCGTTACATAGCCAACACCGAGTTGTGTCCCCCATTGCGATTAAAGCATCGTTGGCGAGTCTGTCGACGCTTTCGGGATCGCCAGCAGTGTACGGTCGAAGTGGGAAGAGGTGAAAATGATGAGAGGCCGGTGAAGGCAAGACCCAAATGCAGTTGTCGCATCGGAATTGCCAAGGCTCCAGAGTTCCTTTGTTCTGCCACCGGTTTCTCCTTCCGCTCCATGGTGGACGCCGCATCGGAGACGACGATTTCAGAAACTACACCGACTAGTAATGCTCATCCTAGAGACGCCAGTTCTGCTTCTTCTTCATCTTTTAGAATCTCGGATCTTCGGCCATTGCTTTATCCTCGTATGCTACTGCCTTTCACTACTATGCTTAAATAAATTGCGTTTCAATCAGACTACACAGCTGGATCTAGTGCAATTTAGCCAATTAAGCACCCAGCCATCCTATGCTAAGCGTTAACTGTTCATTTAATCCGGCCTTAAAGTTGAGTTCAATGCCTTTAAAATTGAATGTACTATAAACCCAAGTTTATCCTTTCGTACTTTTATTAGTCGTAGGATCAAAACTTTGTTCCATCCTGCCATAGTTTTTCATCTTGCTTTTCCATTGCCTTCTTTATGTGCATTTTTCATTACAATGCTTTTTTATTGTCGAATAAGGTTTCTAAACATGGCTTCCATCGATCACGGGCTGGAAAACTTGTGACGATGGTATTGTTTTGTTCTGTAGTTGTCACTTTTGAAATTTTCATTACGCACTGGCGTGTGATTAATATGTTATGCTTTTATACTTTTTGCCAACGCTGTCGTCATACGCAGGCTCTGTCTAGAGGTTTTCCTTAACAAAGCCTTGGTCTTGTTTAATTTAAATGCCATTCCTCGGAACAAACTTCGTTACCATCTGCACTGGCGTAACTAACCCATTTTTGTGGGAGAAACTATTTTTAGTCTCTGTTAGACCACACCGATATAGGTGATTTTTGACTAAAATCCAAACTTATTTTTAGCAGCGGCAGACCTCCACTTGACTAAGGAGTGTATATGTACACGTGCGTCGTAATTTGTGGTGCTATAAAACCCTATGTGTTTGCAACTGGAGGTCGAATTTCCATCCTGTAGACTGCTGTGATGCGCAAGTATGGGAGTCTTCGGCTGCGTCGGTCTCTCGCTCCTCCACCACTGTTTCGGTTCTCGGTCCAGTCGATATCTTTCTCACCCCTCTCTGTACTGAATGTATCGATAGGTTAGTGCTAGATGGTGTTAAAAATCTTACCAATCAAATGCATATTAATTTTATACTTTTGTGCTTACATATCGATTCATTGAACCATATATGGGCATCCAACAGCATACAAACATGCACATTACCACACGTATCTTGTTCCCAAGTAAGCAACTATTAGATAATGTTGGAAAACGAGCCCTTCCACTTTGTATGCATTAGAAATTTCCAGACTTTTACGGTTTCATCAGAATACCCTCTAATTTGTTCCGGCTTCACTATTCTGCCGGGGACAATGTTGCTTCCAGAAACTTGGACCAGTGTCTTGAAGCGAAAGATCCGCTTTACCCTATTTTGGATAAAGTTAACTTGTGTGCTAATGTGGCCACCTTCCAATTGGCACAGTCAAGAGGGGAATTTATTTCTATGTGCCATGTTAAATGCTTTTGTTGTGGAGTTTCTGAAGCCACCTATTCTTCCATCCAGGTATATAACAATTATGGCACCAGTTTTGGCTAATCGTTCTCCGAGCTCCGTTATCGACGAATTACACTTCAAGTGTATCCTCTCCGCTCGCCGTCAAGGTAAAGTGCTCTATGAGCAGCAGCTGAAGCACCAAAACCCTCAGAGTTGCTCGGATACCAAGTCACCATCGTCGCCGTCATTACCGCAGCCCACAAAACGCTCCATGTTCTTCGATCAGTTCTCTGAGAATGCTCAGTGGTTCCACAGAATCGGTGGCGACCATGGTCCTGCTCCCACCGGTAAAACTTCTCCAAATGATCCCTTTCGCATTTTCTAAATTTTATTGCTACTGAATTTTTTCTTGAAGAACGCACTCTCAAAGCAATGGGTCGTCACTGTGTTTAGCGTGTCTTCCCTTATCTGGAACTTTGTAGAGACACAAGTTAGTCACCGTGATCGTCCCGACTCCTTTTTTCACGCATCGAATATGAATGCCTCTGATGAGGCATCGAACGCTCCGCTACCCGTGGGGTCTCGCAAACAACCACTGCCTTTCTCAGACGGTCGCCATCTTGCCGAGGAGAACAACCTCGTGGGTTTTCTCTCCCTCGGTCGTGTGAACATAGGCTTCATGCAAATTTATGCCGTGGAGGACATTGTTACAGTTGACAGTCTTTCCTTGGGTTTGCATGATCTTACCTGCGTCTCACTGCTCACTCTTGCTGTGGACATGGTTAAAATTGAGGTAACGCTTACATTTCTGGTGCAAAGGTAGTTAGACTTTTTTACACTTGAAAGATCTAGCCACGCAATTGAGTTATCACTTTTTCGCTCGAACTTCATTTTAGGTTCTTAACAATAAGCGAATTCTGCACTATGGCGTGGAATCCCGTGAACTGGAGTCGCCACCGCACAGTTTTTCTCCGGACCTTCTTGCGCGCTGTTTGGTAGGCGAGAGGAGGTTGAGCGAGGTTCAGGAAGAGCATGATGAGGATGCATCCACCGCTGTCTCTCCACTTCTTTCCTCACCCCTCCGCTCGGACACAATTACTCTACGTCCTGACAGTCAAAGCGCTGCCGCGATCCCTTATAGTTCGCGAAAACACCACGCTGGTATGTTTCTGTGGATTTTAGCCACTACAAAACTTAGAGTAGATTTTGTGAGCTCGGGATGCAACAGGTAGCTTTAATAATCACGATGCATTCATCGAAGTCGTCTTAAGCTTCCCTGTTGATATGTTACGACCGCTTAGAAGGCGATGTGGAGACCGGATTGCCACTACCCGTACCCGTGATGAGGTCCTCTCCGTCCAGGGTAGTTAGTGCCACGGAGGTTCGTCAAACAGAGCGTCTTGTCTGCAACTTCTCTATCTCTCGCATCCACTCACAGCTCCGTCGGCTCACGCGTGAGTCCTCCTTCACACCCGAAGTTCTCCTCACTGCTATTCCTTTCTCCGCCTCGCGCGTCTTTTTCGCCTTTGATGCGGATCAACAGACGCGAACAATCACTCGCAAGTCACCTCCGGCTGGTGGACTCTATACGGGCGTGCACGGGCCCGTATCGGCCAACCTCGTTTCCCCTCTTCCTCTCCCTTCCAAGCCTTTGGCCCCAGTTCCTTCTTCCCCAGAATCTTTGCTACCTGGACATTCTGCAGGGTGGATTATGTTCGAGTCTGGCATGGAAGAGCTAACGCTGCTTTTCGTTCAGAGAAGGGGCTATGGGGATTCTTTGGAAGAGAGGTCTGAGCCAAGGGCTACCGATAAGAAGCCTATGTCCACAGTGAACGTGCATCATTCACAGGATGGGAATGCGGAGACTGAGGAGCATAGTGTCGATCCCAATCCGGACACTGGATGTAGTTCCACTCTCGTAGTGAGTGAATAAAATCACCTTTCTCGCACTATTCAACGTAAATACTATTGACTAGTAAATTATGATTTTTTGTTCCTATATTGAAATTTAGTGCTTCATAGCCTCATTCACTTTTGTATGCTTTCAGCACACCTTATAGAATTAACATTGGTAGCACTTGAGATTTTATGTAGTATTTAGTCCAACTCGCGCATCACTTTGCTTTTAGAGTGATTTTGAAAGCAAGACGCTCAAGGATGACGCCGACGATGGGGATGAAGGAATTAAGAATGCCTTTCTAATGAACTTGCATGTCAAAACCGTTTGGCTTAACTTTCCAGCTCCCAAACACTTGCCAAACAAGCGCCGTGTCGAAATCATTCGGTAATGGAACCGTGCTCTCAGAAGGCATCTCATGCCAGTCTGTACTAATAAAACGTGCATTTATTTCAGATCCGACTGGAATTTCCTAAGTACAGTGACTCCAACAGTGAGTGCATGGATTGGACCTTGCAACCGCCTTGCGTCAAATTCAAGGCACTTTATCTCCCTCGCGGAACGTCGAATCCTCTCAGTTCTCGCCTGTCTCATGATGGAGGCAGTGAACGGTGATAAACCCCTACCCGACTTCCGTTTCAGTTCCCTTGAAGATGAGGTGCTCTGGCTTTATGCCGGCAACTGCTTCTAATCTCCATTGTCACCAAAATCATTGATCTAACTTTCGTGACTCCTAGGTCTTCAACACTTATTCTACCCTGCGCACACCGGACGCACGTAGGCTTCGCTACGACCCCTCTTGTCAGATATTCACCACCCTTCGACGATACCTACAAGCCCTTCGAAAGCAGGATGGTCAGGAATCCGTTGATACCAGACTGAATGATTGGCTGCGTGAGTCCGTTCTCCCCGAGAAGATGATGCTTCTTCGTGGTCTCTTTCTCATTCTCCGTGAGTGGCGGGTTGCTGTCGACGTCATGGTTCTAGCTACTGTTCCTCCGGTAATAGCCCGGAAATTCACTATTCTGCTAAGTCGAAAGAAGGAGCATGCAACTGACGGCAGAAAGGCTGTTTTTTCTAATGACCCCGTGGAGCGCCGACCCTCGGGCCTGACGTTGCGGATGTTTGAGTTGTTGACACAGAATCCCGGCAGTTCATCACGCACCCTTAACCCTGCTGGAGATCGGCTTCAAAACCAGGAGATTTCAGAAACGGTGGGAGAGGTGGATGACATCGAGGAATCCGATCTAGATGATGAATCCCTCATTAATGACTCGCGGGTTCGTTGCGAAAACACTATCCTCTATCGTTTTCTGCAGGACGCTCAACATGGCATAAGGTCTGTTCACCTATGATTTGTTTTAAAAAATAGTAATATTTTGCTTTCTGACTAAGATTGATGCGACTTTTTGCTCTACAGTACCAATGCAGGTATTGCATATTTTTATAAGGCATTGTTTCGAGCACAACCTTTTGAACTACAAAATTATTCCCTCCTTCTGACTATTATGTTGTACCGACAGGATAATAATGTGGCTGCTATAATGGTTCAGTATGTATACAAGTTTTTTAACCCATTTATAGTTTCTTTCATCGCCTTCTTCAATTTTCCTAATTCAATACAATTTTATCCCTGTAAAATCGTTTTATATTATTGTTCTTATGATCTCTAAAACATATAGACAAGCAGACTCCAGTGCCAACATTCCAGACGCTACCACCGATTCGTCACCGAACTACAAGGGCGCTGCGTTGGATCGATTACAGCAGGCTCAAGTAAATGCGGAATCGGAGGTGGTGTTTCGTCCGAAGGCCAATGGGAGCGCGAGGAATGATCAGCAGCATCGTCGTTCACCCTCCATCACCTCGGAGAACATGAACCAAATCAATCATCTGAGGGGCCAATTCCGTTTCGTTGACGACGCACAACGACTCTTCAGGCCTCTACTCGAGGCTATAGGAGTTAACATTAAGGTGCGCGCTAACGTCAAATGCTTTTTTTGTTGACACCTTTGACGCACAAAATATTCGTTCATTTCAGGGCGTCCGTCGTAGCACGCTGATGAAGAAGTTCGGAGGCCTCTTTGCGGCTGAAGGTATGCTCGACTGTTTCCAAATTGAGATATGCGATTCTCTGGAGAATCCGCTGCAGAAGTTTAAGCCGTCACCATCGACCTCAACTTTGGTTGCCGCGAGCAAGGGCTCGTACCATTTGAGGGCGAGTACTCTACCAAAGGTCAATGTCCCCGGTGTTTCAGCCACACCAAGATCTACTACGAGTTTCTCTGGTCCTTCCACTCAAAGAGCACTGATGTGTCATCGGTTCTCCACCAAAATCACTCTTCGTGACGTCGTTGGATTTGGCAAACAGGATGGTGCTACTGTATGCTTTCCGTGCTATCCTATATCAAACGTTTCACTCCTCGCTAGGATAGTGTAGTGCATTTTGTAACCTTGATCCATTAATGATTTAATTGAGACAATGTTAGTTACTAGATGTTTGCTTATAGTTGCCAACCTTTATTTCTACCAATTTTTCGTGAAGTATTTACTTCAGCGCCGCTAAAAATTCAATATGAGCACCTGCGCTCGGTTCAGTGTTGATAGCTTAAGGCCTCAAATCATTCAAGGTCATTGCAGTTGAGACGATCTTATTTCCTTTACTGTTTCAGCCACGACTGGGCGATGTGGAACTGCGCTCCACGACAACCAAAATAATAGCGGATCTTCATGTGGACAGCATCAGCCAGCACTCCAATATGCCCCTTTTTAGACTTACCCACCAATTTGTTACCATGTTTTATTGCGCTCGCGATGCGCAGAATTCGGCAGAGAGACGAAGAAACCTCATTGTTTGTAAGGCTGCTTTTGATGCCAAAGGTGAGTTCTCGCGCTCATATACAAAAGCAGCTTTGAACGCGTTCTTTAACTGGCTTCAGTGCAGGTAACAGTAGTAGTCTTTATTTATAAAGTTAGAGTTTGTTTACATGCATCACTTTGGCTCGCTAAGTTACCATCGCTTATAGTTTGTCTACCAAATGGTTTTTTATAGCTGATTTTCAAGGACGATGCATGTTATTTAACACCCACCGACGACTGATGTGTTTGAATGTCTAGATTCAATCACGGACACAGTTGAAACTGCAAGCACTCTTAAGTCACATCCAGATTATATTCGACTTAGTGGTCACTCTCAAGATAGCACAATCGATAGTGCTGCTAATCGATCCCTCGCCAATGCCGGTGGTAAGATTTTTACGGAATATTTTTATGGCAATGATCGCTGTCGATTTCGAAATTGCCTTACATTGAAAATGGTTTTGTAGATGCGGGGGAGCCATCTTTTGGAAGCGCACCTATCCCGATTCCTGGTCGAGGCTCCCAGCATCTACCGTCTTCTTTTGAGGATGCTGGACCGTCTACGAATCCCCCTCTGGAGGGCACGGTAGCCCGAGGCAAACCTTTCGGCGTGTCTCCTCACCTAACTGCCACCGGCCAGCTTCCGGTAGCACCGGCTAGTGCTGGTGGAGCACTTCCATCCTCTTCAATTCCTGAATGTTGGAGGAGAATGCTGCGCTATATCGATCTCTACTCGACAGTTCCTGAGACGAAAAATGTCACGAAAAGGGTATGAATTCGATACGGACTTCAGAATTATTCCATCCCATTAACTTAAATCCCGCTCAAAATTGCCTATTAATTAGGAAGCAATCAGAATGGATGGATTTTTCAACACTCTGCTTTTCCGATTGTAATCTTTCCTGAACCCACTGGGGGGTACCAATTTTTAACTGCTTTCAGGCGTCTGTCATGCCAACAATATTGGAGGAAAATGATTACCTCTATCCTGTACGTCTCGTTTTTTGTTTTGTTGGAATTGTCCTCGACAACCGCATGACTTCTGATTCTCCGCATTCCTTATTTTCTCGCCTCCTTCCCTTCCGCATTGTAATGTTAAAAAATTTGATTGTTCACTTTCTCATTTGTATTCATTTGCAACTAAGCGATTGATATCCATTTTCTGGAGAGCTCTCTTCAGATCCTGCTAATTGGTTAAGATGTCTCATGACTTAGGGGATCTCATTGCGCTTGCCTTTGTTGATTTCATTCATGCAACCGATGGTGTACTTCTCGAAATTGATTGCATTTCAACTGCCGCATGCAAAATTGATTTGGAAATTGAAATCAGACTTATCATAAGGTGCATGTTTGCTTTACTTTGTGTAATTTTGCCGTTGTACTTTAACATCTCATTTTACTTTTCTTCAAAATATGTGTTCTATTCTACCATTCGGTATTACTTAGGTACTAATTTTAAGACCTCAAAGTGGAATATATCCAAAAGTGGATTACCTGTCGCAATCATCCTGCTTAATTTTTCGCTTCGCTGGGGATAATGAAGCTGGTTTAGCCATCGTTTGTGATTACCTTTTGCCTACCTGCATTCTAACGGGGATGTTTTTCTTAAGAATATTTCTCTTGTGTCTCTCATGACACTCCCTACTACTTGATCTCTACTGCGACTTCCACTTATGAGCAGTATATCCCTAATGTTGTCGACTCACTCCTATCAGACATGAAACTCGATGCAATACTCATCACGAATTCAGCGCACCAATCACGAGTTTATGAAGGTTTTGTTAGTTTATAACAACTAAGAAAAACATTGACAAATTGAAATCCTGTGCAAAAGTAGGTAATGTGAGAGCAAAAATTGCGACTCCACCCTAGAGCAGAGTCTTACTTCTACTTCATCCACACACGGCTCACAGGCGATGGGACACAAAGAAGAGGCCGCAACTCATTTGGGCGGTGTCGCAGGTCTGATAGGAGGGTCCACCTCGCGCTTCTCCTTTATGGGCGGCCGTCACGACACCACAGTGGACCTGGAGGCGGGTTTAGGGCGACGCCACTCCACCACATCTGTGTCGGCATCGTACGACTCGGCAGTGGGGACGAAACGGGGTGAGCGGAGCGTGGTCCCCTCGCCCTGGTTCAAGACCTCTGAGCGCATCCCCACCGCAGTGCTCGTCACCATGCGTGTGCGCCAAATGACCTTTTCTGCAGTCCTCTCTGAGGTCAACCTCACTGCTGTGGTGCGTAGAATCCATGGCTCCTTCACCAAAACCAACCGGGTTCGGGGGCATAGTGAGTTCACCTACCCTCCCCCATCTCGCAATTTTAACGCATTTTATGATTCCTCTATTGACGTTTTGAATAGACCGTTTCATAGAATAAAAATACCTGTCACTGGCTAGGTAATAAAATGCATCCTTACACATTGCGCTGTAAGCTGTATTAGGAGTTTGAAAGTAGTTACAGCTTTCGATCCTTAGTGGTCAATGTTAAAACTCGTGTTTTGAAGGCACAATAAGGATCTCTGGTTTGTTTTCCAATATTTGAATGGAGTCCTGTTTGACAAATGCACTAACCATTTTTAACCTTTATGCATCTTTTGATGACCTGAAACTAGTAATTACTTTTGATCCTTTAAATTTATATCACAAGGCAGTTTATTGGTTAATTTTGAATGTTTATTGTTTTTCTAATGAAGCTGAAAGTGGATTTTTGTTTAGCGTTGATTTTACTTTTGACGTGTATTGTGCGGTGAAGTATGAGCGGCAATGCTTCATTTTTCTTTCACCTTATAGGTTTATTCAAGGAAAGGTCATCAAACTTCAGTTTTTCCGGTCACTTTGGAGACGGTGATGTTCGGTTGACTGAAGGCATTGGCAAATTTGCCCAGTAGGCTATTTGGAAAAGTATATGTTTGGATTTAGTAATCCATTAAAATGGATCATATTATTTTTTTACAAAAGTTCAAGTTTTAACCACAACTTTGTTGCTTGGTAATATGTGTAACCAGATCCTTTGTCTCGTTGAATCATGAACTTAGTCACGTAGCTCCACTTCTGTTTCAGGGAAGCTGCTTCCATGAAGGTTGATCATTCGCACGTTCTGCTTTCCTGTGTACGATCATCGCGCCATGGTGAGAGGAACGCCTGTGTTATCGGGTTGGGGCATGTTGAAATCTCCGTACCTCATCATCCAGTGCGCCTTCATGGAATGGTCCAGCGGCAGGCAAGACACCTCAGTACCACAGTCTCTGAATTCCTCCAACTGCCCAATAATCCTATTGTCTCCTCGTCCGCCAGTAGTCGAAAGTATGTTATCAAACCTAAATCTGGGGCGATTTATCGCTTTCCTCATTGATTTATGAATTTCAATAAATATTCCTTATTTACGTAACTTTCTGGTCTCTGTGCTTCGCGCCCAGACGAACTTGCACGGATGGAGGAGTAACGGTGAACCCAGAAGACTTCAGTCACAGAACAGGAGCTGAAGAGCATCACCTTCTCGGCAAAGACGGTGCAAATGGACCTCCTCTAATCGTTAATATGACAGCCATTGCAAGAGGCCTTACTGTTAATGTCTCCCTTCATCCTTCTCTCAATGCCATGTACACTGTGGATCCTGTTTATTTCCTGGGCCAGGTCGGACCGAATGGGTATCTGGACGTGACTGTTAACAAACATGCGCTCAGTTTTCAGTCCTTGGTGAGTTGCAAGACCCCGCTAATAACCAGAAGCAATTGGTGAATCGCTTTGTTTGCTTTCTCTAACGATATTGTTGTCAGTTAAAGCGATCTCGAATCGCTCCAAACCGTTTTCTTAATATCTCATGTGTTTTTAAGAAGCCAAGTCTTTTTTATTCTTTCCAGCAACTGCCTATCATGTTTCCACGATCTGTTAGTCTAAGTTTGCCAAAGCTTTTGGCATTTCTGGCTCGTCGACAGTCGCCTGGCGGGCATTGCATTCTCGGCCCCAGCGGTGAGCGAATCGTTCCCCACGGACTGTCCTCGCGCGAAGGCTCTTACCTCGATGCACAGGTCTCAATTGGCTTCTTTGAGCAGCGCTTGCCCTCCGATAGGCTCAACTACATAATGGTCGTCGTCAAGCTGCTCATGAAGGTGAGCTTGAAATATCTTTTGTTGGACGAAAATCTAGCTTTTGCCATTTTGATGGTGTCGCTGGCCTCGTTCTGCTCATAGTTTAGCATGGCATTGTGGGTACTTATCCTTAATCTCAGAATATACTTATGTTATCAATGAAGGAGATAAATGAGGTCATCCGAAAAATGGCGGGTGAGCAGCAGCCTTGGCAAGCAGATGCAGTAACTCCGGGAGGTCAGCTGCACTCCCGATCCCTACAACAGCATCACCAACAACAACAACCCCCTCTCCTCCGTCGTTGCTCAGCTTCGATGGTCCCACCTGAGCCCCTTCTGGAAGTATCCTCGGCTCCTCCCCATCGATTTTCTGTTTCCAATCGTTTCAGTTTCCGGTGAGTAACCGCCTACATGGTGGTTTTATCATCATTCAAATGTGTGATCCATGTTTTTCCCCATCGCACCTCCTTACTATCCTTTCTTTCTTCACATGCAGTTTGAAATTCGGTGGAATTCTTCTCCTTGCCAAGACCTTTAATGGCGCAGTAAAGTTTGAGACCTCCGAAATGCATGTCGAACTCTCAAATAGAATAGGCAGGACTCATAGCAGCTGGTACACCGACTCCTCTTCCTCCTTCTCCGCGCGACCACATCCTGACCTCTCAGGCTCCACTCCACCTATCAAGAAGACGGAAAAAACCCAGCCCCCTCAGGATTCTAACTCCCGACCACAGGCCCCTTCAGATACACTCTCGTTCACAAGTAGAACATTGCGTTCAAATGTTGATGCCTCTATTCTGCTGTTCCTTACAATCATTTCATTTGTCCTTAGGTTCAGAATCAATCCTTATCTACGCCAAGATCGATCATCTGAGCATTGAACTTGGTCATCTTGATCAGGTAAGATTCTATGCTCTTTTTTTGTAAGTTATCGCCTTTTGAAAATATTATTGTTTTAAGAGTTGGACTCTCAAAAGCTGAAACGGTGTTGCTTGTCTTCATAGGACGTCTTTTACGAGGTATGGGACCAGGAGTTTCGCACTCTAGCCTTCTTCCGCACAGCCATCGCTCTCCGCTCATTGCTAGCGGAGGAGGTGAATCTTCCTACCACTCAACAGTTACACCGAAATTCCCTACTTCGAACCTACGAAGAGGGTTTCTCTCGCTCTTCTCACGCCCGCTCTATGCCTCCGCGCACTGATGGTGATGTCGTCGATACAAGTGGTGGCAGTGGCGGCTACGTTGGTGGACATTCCAACACAACTAGCGGTGCCAGCAGTGTCGTCTTCACACCAGTTGACGATGCTGGTAGTAGTGGTGTTGCTTCTGCTGTTGGCCAGGAGGCCTTTTTGGTATCACTCCGCCATCCAATCATTTGGGCGAAACCCTCGGCCTTCGATAGGGGTATCTGTCTCTATTCTCGCCGTGTTGTAACAGTTTCTTGTTTTACCGTCTCCTGTAGTCTTTGTCCAAAATATTCCATAAGTGTAAACAGATATGCTCGAAAACTTTAATCATAAAGCAGCTGGTTGCTTTGTTTGAAATGATTGCTGAATTCTCAATCTCCTGGTTTTTGGAGGCGTAAATGTCTCATTTGTCTGCCAGACTTCGCGAATGTCTGGATAATTGATCATGAATAACCATCACTTACACTATGCATGACTTGATGGGCGGATTCAGTCTAGCCGATTTCGATTATTTTGATGCTTGGGAATATTTTAGCAATACTTCTATGGATGGTCTACAACAGCGAGTTCGCTAAATGGAATGAACACATACAACAGCTGGACACACTGGTAGGTTAATGCATTTTTAAGATGAAATGTGTATAATGATAGTGGAGTGGAGAAGGATTTGGTAATTCATTTAATAACTATTTATTTTTCTACTCCTCGAGCGCTTAGTTTAGTTTTTTTAGTTGCACTTCCATTTAACCTTTCAGTAATATTAGACAAAAAAGATAAGGAATGGATCAAACCTACATCTTCAACTGTTTGTTTTTTTACCCTCACACTGTTATCCAGTCCAGCGAAGCAAACGTTACTTCTTTGAGGGCAGAGAGAAGTCATCATCGCGCGGCCTCTGCGGCACCACCAACGCCCGCAGTCTTCCCCACCTCTATGCCTTCGCGCTCTGTGGCCTCACCCAGCCTCTCGAGCCCTTCGTCAGTGGACAACACGAGCTCTGGTGGCACTGGCAGCCTCCCTAAGCGCAGCCAGTTGCGTGATCCCACTTCACAGCCACCTCTTCCAGTGCCCTCCGGCCCAATCCTCTTCTTCCAACTCAACGTTGAGGATCTGGGCATCTGTCTACCCACCAATATCCTTCAGGTTGGTCATTGTCTATCCGCTTGCCTGTTTCGTCAGCATAATTCCCAATCAGACGTTGCAATTTTTTTAGTTGGGTCCTCAATCCATGGAAGTTGATTCTCGGACTGCGCTTGTATTAACCTTGGAGCAGAGTCGCATTTCTGCTTGTCTCCGAGGCTCTTTGGTCAGTGAGGGTGAATTTACAGGTAGATCTGCGTAGCCTACTTTCAAACTTAGAAGCGATTGAAGGTTATTTATTGGTTTTCCTTTTATTGAGACTTTTGTCTACGGTTTGATGACGACTTCAATGTTGGTTCCGATGATTGGAAGCCGGATAAGACCCGCTCAACAGTGACCGTCAAGAAGGAAGAACATTTGGTCATTATGAACGCCTGTGTTGTGCCTAGTGGTACCTTCCGAGTCTGCTGGAGGGCCGTTGAGGCCCTGCGTGCAGGTGGATATCTCTCTTTATTCTCATATCTATGGAACAGTGTATTATTTTTTTACACGAGCGTATTTTGACTGAAAGCTTATGTTTACTACGCACGATATCCCTCTAACTGTAACTCAGGATCAATGGTGCTGTTGCTCCTTTAGTTATATGCCCCTTTTTGTAGACACAACCTGTTCAACGGACCATACTGATCTTAGTATTACCGCAAAGTGGGGTCTTCATAAACATTACTCTTATCATTTTTATGCGGAACTGTACTGTCTTTTGGTGTTGATAATATTTTAATTCCTTTCTCAGTCCTGGAAATACATTTTTACATAATTTTTCATAAGCCTTAATATTACTGTATTGCTATGCACATCCTCATTGGAACTATCAGTTATAATTCTTCATGCGTTTTCACCAAATAAGTGGCACATCTTTTGATTACTCGGATTTTTTGGAAACTTCTCCCTCTGTAGAGGAGCGTGGCCGATGGTTAGTGAAGATTCAGTATCAGATGCGAGGTCTTGATGTACACATGGACGACAATATCGGGCGCCGGTTGAACGCTCTCTTCGACATTCTTACCACCGTGGCTAGTGCCGACGGCGAACAGCAGAATTCTGGCTGTACTGGTGGTGGCGGTGGTGGTGAAGTGGAGGCGGAGGCTGAGAATGATGCCGTTGACGAGTGCTCTTCTTTCCAACCTAACCTCTCCATTGATGATGAGGCTGACGCCATCTTCCCCTCTTCTCGAACCAAGGCTCTTGATTATCCGATTCTTCCCATTGAGTGAGTTGCACGCTCTCTGCTCAAATGTGCTGCCTCGAGTTTAATTTCATCCATTTGTACTTGGAGTAGTTATTAAAAGCGATGCAGTACTTGGGCAGTACTTGACTAATGCATCGCGAATTCCGCGCTATTGTCTTCGTCAAGTCGTCTTCCAATGTGTTCTTTTTATTTTCTAGAAGTACAAACTTGGAAATTCAACGCCGGTCCAGTCAATATAGGCGCCTTAAGTGGAGTAATCTGCGCAGGAAGGCGACAATAACTTCTCTTCCTCGTCGCGGTCTTCAGAGAACTAGCTCACTGAACAAAGATGAAAGGTGGGATAAGTGGTGGGTTTTTCACAAATAATTTGATGGTGAAAAGAGTCACAAACTGAGTCACCACGTGTTATGGGCTCGAGTTTCAATCTGCGTGTGATCTGGATCATTCCATTGAGTTCCCAACCTGTTGGCCAACAGGTAGCGACTTGATTGTTTGAGCAAAAAGGGCGTAACTTGAATGCTTGCATATCAAGCAGACAGCTAATGAAAAGTGTCGAAGGCAGTCTGATCTGGCGGTTTCAGTTTTGCATAGTTATAGTTAGTGGTTGCTTTATGCCTCAAGCGAGCATAATTTCAGAATATTTGGAGATTGAACATCAATTTAAATCGACTCGAAAGCTTCTTTTCATCTTACCTTTTTACTTTTGCAGTCTACTAAAACAAACCAATAGTGCTATACCCTCCCCCACTCCAACTGAAGACGACGGTGATCTTGTAAGTGCCGTGGGCTCATCAAACGCCTATGATCTGTCAGCATCTTCCCAAACCAATTCCATCTACTTTGACGTTGAGGATCCAATCTCAGGTGACCGTCAATCTGCTATGGTCACTCGCTTAGTTAAGACACCATCCAGTCTCCGAATTGATAAGTACTCTGATCACAAGGCAGGTAATACCTAAAAAGCCTCGTAGAATGTTGTCCCATCGAGCTTATTCTTTGTCGTACTGCTGAATTACTTTCCTTCCAGACACTTATTCTCTGCAAGATGAATGTCTTATTGGCGTCGCAAAAGTGGATGGAGACCAAATCACTTCTTCCCGAGGGCAATTCCGACAGCCCCCCACTCCACCTCCTCGCAAACACACCTCCGCTTCATCCGTCCTTAAAACCACAAAGCAGCCATCCTTCCCCGGTCCCTCCATGAAGGAGCCTCCACGAAGTAGCCTGCTTCTAGAATTGGATGTCAACATCCACGTGGATTCCGGCAGATGTGGTCTGCATCCTCGTCTGCCCAAGCAGGAGGGAGGTGGAAAATCAATTTGGCCCACTTCACCGGCTATAGGCAGTCCTTCTTCCCTGCAAGGCGATCTTTATAAGGCCTACTTGGCCAGATATAAAAGACAACTCTCTCAGGATCCCCTCCTAAAGCCAACTGACATCTCCGTATTCTATCTACCCGCGCTCGATGTTGGAGTGAGTCAACAATCATTTTTGGTTTGATTTCGCGTCCCAAGTGTGTAAGTTTATGCGCTACGTATTCCAGTTTCTTGACCATTCCAGTGTGTAAATATTTTCTTGCATAGCAGCAGATCGATCGTCTTTCAGTTGAGCATAGGTTATCGTGCACCAATGTGTCGAATAATGTTTAACCAATTCTAATCTTCTCTCATTTTCTTCCAGCTGCACTACAAATCGCACACGAACTACGACCTCTGGAATCAACAAGCCTACCGCACATCTGTGGAGGTGCCTAAGGCAAGGCCAAAAATGGCGGTTGGTGATGAGGTCAAGCCTGGCGGGCTTACTCTTGAGACAGTGAGCGATGCTCAGACAGCTGCTGCTCATGGAATAGAGAAGGTGGACGAAGTGGAAGCGAAGGTAACGGCAGAAGCGTCGAACAGTGATGTTGAGCGCTCACCGGACCCTTCTCGCAAGCCCTCGTCGGACACGAATGCCACTACTGGTGTCTATCCTGATGTCGGTCGCTCCGCTGACCTTTATGCCAGTGTTGTGCTTCAGAAACTGCCACAGGTGCGTTTTTGCAATTACTTTGAAGGTGGAGCGCTACAGGTCCTACTCTGTTGGTGTCGGAATGGGGAGCAAGACATTTGAATGTCCGGATCACTAATGTTTCTTTTGCCTGTTTGGAAGTGTCTTTTGAATATTGAATTATCCCAAGTCTAAAAACTGCATTTGGTCCTGTTTTGTATTGTTTAATGGGCTTTAAAACTCCCTCTTGTCTATGAACTTGTAGAATTATTGTTTAGCTATTTATCAACCTTAAATTTGAATTCATATGCAGCCCTTAGGCTGAAAATTGTTGCTTTTTACTCATCCTTATGTTATTTTGTATTTTAAGTCATTGATTGTGCATCCTGGTTTGCTGGATTTCTTGGAACAGGCGTTGGAAAATCTTCCAGGTTGGTAACCACCTATTTTTGCATTTATGTCTAACTTTCCCTAAAAATCTCAACTTTAATTTTGTCATCAGCGGCATTGGATTCAGAGTCGGACGATGGCCAATCGACGCAGCCGAAGTCCTCTGTTCAATTTAACGACGCCCTGATGACCAGCGCGAAGACATTTTTGGTTGATGTGGTCGTTCATCTATGTATCAAGCCATCTACCATTCGGTGAGCCGAACACGAAAATCATAGTTAATTGTTTCTCCAGTTTAGGGTGCATTCAGGTGTTGTTTTAAAATTGTTCTTGTAAGTAGGCCTTTTGCTCTTCCCACTTCTTCATCCTAAAGTTGTATTAAACAAAGCTAGCTTGGAATATTACTAAACTGCTTCAGTTATTGTTAGGATAGGGAATAAGATTCTTCCAATTCATGTCCTTTTGACTAGGGAACTGCATTTTAAGGACCTTTTGTGTAGATCTATTTCAATTTCAGTTTCCTTTGTCTACCTGCTTCTCAAATGCAATGCCTTATCACTCTTCCGTCGCTGAATGTGATATTCTCCACCGAACGCCTTGCTGAAGAAAACTTGAAGGATGCTGGCACGTTTGATCTTTTCTACTATCACACCACTTTTTTCTACGTATTTGTGAATGTTATTATTGTCTTCATACCATCAGTACGTCACTGTGCTAATATCATGAAATTCGTCTTCACTTGACTTATCAGTTTGCTTGGTTCAGACGCATTTTCATACTTTTATAAATCAAATGATGTTGTCCATTGTTAAGTATGTCTTCAATGTCATCTCGCCATTTTTCTCATTTGTTCTTCATTATTTTGTATTGTGTGTTTTAGATGGGAAGCCTGCTGGTCGTCTCTCGATTACAGCCAACTTGGCTGATGATATTGTCCTCGGGGACCTTGTGTCTGCCAGCGGTCTCAATGTGACTGCCATTCTTAACGGTAGAAATCTTTAGTTTCCACTAATTTATTCCTTGCCCATTTTCTATTGATAATTTCATAAAATGAGCCAAGATCTAGTAAAGATGATGGGATTACCCTTTTGTGTTGCAGAGTTCCGTATGTCCGTATTTCACCCTTATGGTGGAGGCATCGGGGGTGTTCTGCGGACCTCAACAGAGGCGGAAGGAACGTCACCAGGAGATTCTCTGACACTGAAAGTGCGCGATATACGCCTCAACATCAGCCGTACCGTCCAGGCCAACGTCGTGAGTCAACAACAACAGCAGCAGCAGCAGCAGCAAACGCAGGCACGACAGTCTGGTGACCCTGGTACTCTGCCCGACGTGCGTGCTGCGACTGCCACAATGACTAGCTATGTTACTGCCAGCTCCGGTGCCAACAGCATATCTCTCCACAACATTGTTCGATTCTCTGGTAGACTATGATCCACTCATTATTTTGCGACTCTCAAATCTATCTTGAATTTACATTTCGTGCTTATTTTTAATAAATTTATTTTCAGGTGTTGTTGACATCGGCGTGGCAGAATTCAAATGTGACACTAGAAGGAGCCTGGAAATTCTACATATTCCAAAGGCGTGGTACAGAAATAGCCTTGCTAGAGCGCTCTTCATTGGAAAAGACTCCAAAATACCCCGTGCGTGACCCTATTCTCCCTGCTTCGTCGCTCACAACTTGTAGCTTGGTCACTCATTATTCAGCACTTTTGCTTTTTCGTCTTTTCATATCTTTTTAGCTCAGTTATAGCTTGACAAAGATTCTCGATTTTCTTGAAACTTATCTCCATTTCTATTATTCCTTTGAAACATTTTCTTTGACGTATAACGCGTGGCATTTTTGAACATTTTACTTTCATCATGTGGTGTCGAATGGAATTATCTTTTCTAGTGGGAAATTTTCAATCGAGAAGGTTGGGTGCAAGTTCCGATGTTTGGTCCCCTCTTAAGAGGCGCATACGCATGAGAAACTTGTTGAATTTGCTTCTTTTACAAAAATGTGAAATCTCCGTTCGGTTTCTACTTTATGAAATAGTACTTGCGCCACTTTTTGTTGCAGACCTATTGTTTCATTTTTCAAATTTATTCTGTGCTTCATTAGACTCTTATTATGCTTCCTTATCGAACTCTTTCTCTATCATGTTTGACGAAAATGAGCACCTTGTAACCAAATTTAAATTTTGCATTCATGTTCCAGAGTCAATGGGAGTACCAGGACCTCCTCGAACCGATGATGCTAACACGGAAGATGACAGCGACGTGGTCAGTGAGGATGAGGCAGCCGAGAGAATGCCGAGAAGCTGTGCCACTCCACCAGACGCCGGAGTCGATGATTCTCTTGCCAACTGGCTTCAGAAGGGACCTCGGCTAAGAGGCACGTTCGATTCATGTGATGGCTCATTTAATTTTATGCATTCATTCAGGCAGCACTACTTCCACCATTCCTTTTTAGTCTCTGTGATGCTTTATGTTTCCTCCCACCACTTTTAGGCCAGGCACGAATTGGCGCGGGTACAGCTGCGGTTCCAATCAAGCTGACCGCCACTTCTGAAGGAGCATCGAAGCGTCGTAGCGCCACAGCGCCTCGTGAGGGATTGACGGAATCTCCCACAGCCCAGACAGTTTCCAACACGACTACTCTACCTCCGCTCGTTCCACCCAACTGCCGCGCGCCCGAAGGTGGCCTCTCTTCCACTAGCCGTGGAGGTGGCGCCAAGGTGGTCTCTTGGCAGGCTCTTCCCATATTTTATGTAAAAATAGGTAATCTGGACATTCGAACTTACATGGGAAGCGCTATGGGTCGGACAAAGTGAGTTTCATGCCCTATTGACCAGTTTGCGAAAGGACTCTTTCGGTAGAAGCATTTGTCTACTCATTTGCGTATTTCAGACTAGATGTACGAAATGTATTTTGCGATGGTCGGCTGTATCAAGACTCCTCCAAACGGCGACACGGTTCCCTAGGTGCGGGTGTGCATCTCTGTCAATTCACCAGTGAGCAGGGTGTTGTAGGGGGCGAGTTCACCCTGTTAGACTTGGAATCGCGCATCCACTTTAAGGAGGATCCTCGCTACGATCCTCAGCACAGTGCCGAGTTGCTCATCCGTGGCTTTCAGTTGCGCATCGAGTATATGAATACAAACATAGTCTTTCTTCGCATTAACCAAGCCGAGATGTACCTTAACGACGAGTGGCGCCTACGGGAGGCGGATCATCTCTCAGTGAGCGGAATGGGTGATGAAAAGGACACCAATGCCACGGTTCTTGCCTCGCGTAGGTTTTCCTCTCCTTCGCCGGGTAATGAGAATACCGAAGCAGTTGTCACTGCCAATATCGGTGCTCCTCCTGTCTACGTTATGATCGCCGGTGAAATAAATTGGGATCAACTTCAGGTCTGTTATTTTGTTTTCTAACAACTTATTGGTTTACGAAGGATGAATTAAGTATTCTAGTGAGACCAGAAGCGTTCATAACATGACCGTAATCGTGGATGTTAGGTGAATGAGTGTCGATGTAAATATTTACAACTTGATCCGTCATTCCGCTGATAGGTGGCGATTGCGCGGACAACTACGGTTGATTTGATGCGCTCAGCACGCAAGGTGCGGGAGTACTTTGAGGAACAATTGCGCGAGGGTCGTAACAGTTGGATAGGCCAGGGCGACTACCTCCTGCGGCCGGATAACTCCAGCGTAGGCGTGATGGTGGACACCCCTAGTACCCCTGCGGACAGCCTTTCACTCCCTACAGGGAGCGGGGAAACGTTCGAGGTTATCGGACCAATGGCTGTGAACGCTGCTTTAGGCTTCTCCTGCACCAATGACAACGTGGACAAACTGCTACAGCGCCACTGGCAGTATCCCATGCTGGAAGCCATCAGGGCCTGCTTGGCGCACATCGGCACGCAGGCACCCCTCGTCCGACGCAGCCTCCTAGAGTCTACAGCACCTCCCAACGAGAACTCCGTTCCTCCGGTTCTGGGAGGCTCACTTCAACTGGCTGGCAATTCTCTAGCCCTTGCTTGCTTTGCTGGAACCTTTAGATCAGCTCCCGACTGGGCGGTCTTTAATATGCAACATCCCACCATATGGTAAATACTTGGTAAATTCATAACCTTTCTGTAGCTTTGAGACGGAAGCGCAGAGGGAACCGCGTCATCGCCCCATGAGGATGGGGAAAGGTTCGACGCTGAACAAGAAGTCAGTGGCCTTTGCGTGTGAGGATCCTGAGAGACTTCCTGAGAGTATCGACGAGGTGGGCGGATGGCTAAACGTGCGACAGGTGCTGAGCTTTGATCTAGGTCACCAGTTGCAGTACCGACCCCAGACAGCCTATGTGCTGCGTGTGAGGCGCGGTCGCGAACAGAACCCTGTCAAATTGCCTGTCACACCCACTATCGCTGAATGGCTTGAATTTATGTTTACAGCTGTTGACATTACTGGTGAGCTTTTGTGCTACAGTACTTCTTGTTTTTAAAGGCGCAATATTATTAAAGGTGTGACTTAAGCTGTAATTTTTATCAAAAATGTCAGGATCAAATCAGTTTGAGATGATGTGCGAAGTTGAGAGTATTTTTGCGTGGTCTTGGTGTTCCATTAAGCTATTGCCTGCTAAATGACTTACCTGACAACAGCTTTATTTGTGGTAGGGTAAAATGTGTTGATAAGTTCATAATCCCTGTCTCTCGTCGACCTAAGCAGTAGCATCTAGGGTCTAGTAAGCTTCAAGAAAGCAACTTATCAGTGTGTTCAGGAGATAGGAAAACGATGGTAGAGGTACACTATCGGGAGTTGGATCGCATTGCATGAAGCAGACCATGTGGCTGATCAGAACCCGAAATCATTTTCTTCGGAAATTTCCCACGATTTCAGATAGTACAAAGTAGTTCATTGAAGCACACCATTTTGATTTCAACCAGGCCCTTGTTCTTACTATTCTCCTGAATTTCCAGTGATTGTTGCTCTTAATGACTCTCAAGTTGGACGGTATTCTGACTTGACCTTATCTGTTCTCCTATTTCTCCTTCCAGTCCTCAGTCATGTACGCGGAGCTAACCCCCACTACGCCTCGGATGTTGTGAAGCGTAAGTTTTTACCGTACCCCTCTTTCCATATATTGTGATCTTTTTCGTTATCATTTCAATATCTGGTCAGGCGATTCGTCTATGAATTGGTGGTTTTCAACCCTTAACTGTTTAAAACAACATTGATGTAATCATTTATGTTTGGATAGGGCCACAGTTACTCCAAGAGCAAAAATCGAGTCCTATATGGGCCTGCGCTGGTTGGACGAATTCTTCCACTTTTACATAATGTGGAGTTTCCAGTTCCACACTCCATATGGTTTTCACTTTGATCACAACTTTATTGCATGATTCCACCTTTTTACATAATTGGTAATATTGATGTGAGCATTTCAAGATGTCGTTTTTTATTTCTTAGTGTTGAAGACCAAATTGTTCGTTTTTTACAAACTTTATAAATCACCTAGGATGGAGGTGGTTGCAAAAATCATGGAATTTATAACCGAACGGTTCTCGGGTTCATTATAGTTACCGCGTTCTCCGTCGATTTTCTCCCCTACGTGTCGTCAACGAGCGACTCGCTTCGTCGTCGTGTTGACGCAATGAAAACAAGTGTCTCCCCTGACCGTTCTAGCGCCGCCCCTTCTACTGCTGGTGCCGTGGTAATGCCTAGGCGCCCCAATCCTCTGAAGCCGCCAACAGAGGCAGAGATTCTCTTTGTCCTGCCTTCCGTTTCGATGCGTCTGACCAGTGACCAGCGTCAGAGTATGGCTCATCCCAAGGTGTCCGAGCTTCTCCTCTTCTCCCGCGACTTGCAGCACGAGAAAGCGACTGCGGCTGCGGAAGCGGTTAAGAAGTCCAAGGTCACAACGGCAACTGGACCTACACCCCCCGACGAGGAAGGGGAAGAGGTGCGGGAGGGTCAGAGCAGCAGTGATGGTGATGGTGAGGAGGACGAAGAAAGTGAGCGAGAAACTGCGGGTCCGTCTGCCAAGGTGCACCTCAGCTTTCAGACAGATCTTCATGGGGTCATTCAACTTGGTCTCCTCGATGTCCCTTGGCTTCCCTTCCTTATCAAGTCCTATATCAGTGAGCAAATGCATGACACCGAAAGTAAGCTTCTGTTTGTCGCTCAGTTATGCTTGAATATTGCAAGAATGCCTAGCTCAGTGTGTAGGAAATTAAGATCACCGATGTCAAAATTATTTAAATGAGTTTTCTTGTTTTTTTTGTCGCTAGGCATGACCACTCCTGATCCTACCTACGCGGTGACACCTCGGACTCTTGAATTGGCCAAAGAGGGCTTCTTGCCAGGTGGTCGTAGTGCTACTGTAGCTGCAAATGCAGTGAGTACGGCCTCACCGATCGTCAAGGACCTACGCGGATATGATGTAATTCATTGGAACCTCTCGCCTGAATGCCGTCTACTCTTGGCTTCCAATATCGATGTGCCAGCATTTGACAAGTTTCTGGAGAGCATCGGTTTCCACAGAGCTCGGACCACTATCCCCAAGTGGTTACAGCGCGGTGTACTCGATCACTTGGACTCGGCAGTGGCTGGTCTGGTGCACGCGTCCCTGCGGTTGGCTGATGAACACCGCAAGGATCAACAGAGAGACAAAAAGACTGAACCAAAATCACAAGAGCATTACCTGGAGTATGAGTACTGAAGGAGCCCTCAACTCGGACGCCTGTTTTATTTTTTTTTGTTAGGTCGCTATTTCATCCGGCTCTTCTGTACTTCTGAGATGTAATATTGCCCGATTTATTGATGTGTAGTGCTCCCTCGTTATTGGATGCATGGCAGAGCTTCTCTAAAACACAATAACTATGTAAGGCTAGCGGAATAGTGGTTCCCAGCAGTAACGCACTTTAGTGGTGCTCAAAGTGCTAACTCGCGCTTCGCTTGTCATTTAAGACGATTTTTGTAAACATCAGTACAACAGCCTTCACATTTAAATTGAGCTATGTCTGAGCTGCTAAAGTATGTTTCTACTCGTCAGTAATTTTAGCGGTATTTTAACCTACTCTTAGTTTCCTTACTAGGTTCGAATGAGCTTCAATGGGCACAAGATTTTGTTAATTTAACTACGAAGGTCGAGTTCAGACGCACTGAACATCTGGAATGCCGCTTCTGTTCGCTAGTCGCATTACATAAGACGGCTTCTCTGCTAGAGTGTGGTGGGCTCCCAAATCAACTCAGAGAGACCTTGAAATTTATCGATTATTCGACGTGCAAAAAGCACGTGCAAAAGCACTTTCACTGCGAGGTCGTGCACTCTATGCGCCCACAAAAGCATGCCTCGAAAAGAATTAAAAGATGGCGCTATGGGGAGCGTTAGTCGCACCGACCACTTGAATGGCATCATTAAAGAATCGCCGAATCGCAAGAGCTTGTTAAACTCCGCTAAAACCACTAGAGGTGATTGTGGTCCGTCGATGGCCAATCAGGATGTGGCCGAGGTAAAACCACCATCAATGCCTAGCGCGTCTCTCTTAATGGAAAGTGGAGGAATGGTGAGTGCATCTGATCTAAAGCCGATGCAGGTGCAAGGCCCATCTTCCCCTTTGGATCCTGCAAATTTCGGCAAGAAGCATTCAACACTTCAAGCTAAGTCAAAAAGTTTGCAAAAAATAGCGCAACATTGGCTGTGGAAGGCTCATGATGCGGCAAAAACGAAAAGACCAGTTTGCGAGAAATTCGAGCTTGAAGCAATTGATTCCACAATCAATTCATCCCTGTTTGACGACCCACCCTATGAAAAAGATGAAATAAGTTTTTCGGACCCTCCAAGTTGTTGTGGTGAATCAGCTACTGGAAAGTATGTCGGGATGCCTCCAAATGTCCAACAAAACAATTCGATCAATTGTGATTTCGGCGACTGGCCACAAAGCGGAGACTCGTCGACAAAAGCACTTTATGCTAGTAGGTACGTTGAAACAGATGGTTGGGATGAGGCTAACAATATTTGTTTTGGGTTTTGTGGTTTGTGCTCCAGACGCACAAAACGCAGTCTTAAGCCTTCAAAGCGTCAACCGAACTTGGGTTCCGGAGACCAGAAACCCGAAGTCAACAGTAATGTAGAATACACGATTACACAGAATTTAAACTGTGTCACTCGAGGTATAGGTGAAGTAAGAATGTCTTCTCAAACACAACCAGAAATAAATATTAGAATAAATCAAGAAGAGAGTTTAACGAGAGTAGAGAAGGAGGAGGGGGAGGAGGGAGAAAAATTATATTCTCCCTCATCGAAACTGCAGAAAATGCACTTGGATGATTCGTACAGTAGTGGGCCCGAAAGTGAACAACTCTGCAAACGCTTACGATGCCTTAAGACGAGGCAGGGTATGAGCTTATTAAGCATCCACGAAGATGATATCGATGATTGGTCCGCTGTGGGTACTCGAAAGCTTCTAAATCAGACTCCAAAAACGAAAAACCGCAGTCAGATTGTACGGTCTCCCCACTCACCTCCCGGCAACCATGCTAGCAGGGAGCAGTCACCGGGATTGGATGAGCAATTCAACTGTTGTAATGCCTATGCGGACCCATTAGTTTCCAGTCGCCAGACGTGCTTGTTGCAAAATGATACTCTGTCACTTAATTCGCAATCGCAGGAAATGACTCATCCCTTCTACTTAAATTCATCAGCGTCAACCTCCAGTAATGTGTGCAAGGACGTAGAGTTTGATCGCCCCCAAACCTATGTTCACCCCAAACCGAATGCATCACTGCCTGAGTTAAATGGCCACAGAGATAAGTACAACACTTTTCACAGAATTTCCAGTCTTAGCTCTTTCTTTGATGCATTTCCTTGTGCAGAAGCCATGTGGCGTAACCCGAGTCCTAATAATTTGAAGCGTGTGTTTGAGAGGCCCCGCAATGAGTCCGAGGCTTTAAGCCAAAGAACTTACGTGATCGCAAAAATTGACCTTGCTGAATCTTTTGGAGCGCGGACCTATTCCATTCCTTCAAACTCCCACTCCGAGGTGGATGATACTGTAAAAAACGAGTGTTTGAAACAGCACAATAATAACGCAACAAACGAGACACCTCCAAGAGTTGACTTTGCTCTACCCGGAGTGGTTAAAAAACCTCCATCATTTCTTAGTTTGATAAAAGAGGCCCGTGCCGCCAATATGATTCCACCGAGTTTGTCAACACCCTCATATTCGTGGGAGAAGAAGGAAGTTCCTGAAGATGATTGTATGACTCTTCCAGCCCGACGCTCAAAGCAACAGGAACAACAAGTCGATGAAAGCAAGAAGAAAATCACTCCTAAACATGAGATGAAAGAGGGTGTTGTGGAAACGAAATCTACCATGCCTTCACCACAGATGAATCAAAACAGTACAACTGAAACGAAGGTACCTTCTTTACAAAGCGTTATTGAAACCATGCAAAAATTAAAAACTGCCGAGATGCAAGTGAAGGCCAAAAAAGAAAATGAAAGAATTAAAAAAATTAGTTCTGAATCCGAGAAAGCGATAACTGCTAGTCAGGCCATAGAAAATGCCAAGGGTACGGTAGTGGTTGACTACAAGGAGCGAAGACGCTTACGACAACAGAAGGAACTAGAGGAGGCACGTAAAGAAGTGCTCGAGGCAACGAGAAGTGCTCTCAGGGATAGGATCGCGTTCAACAAGAAAGAAGGCAATAATACTTCCTCCCCGGGTGTCAGCAAAACACTGTTTTGCGGATCCACGAAGGCAATGTTTAATCCAGATGCACCTTTGGGAGACATAAAAAAATTTCCCGGGAAAGTAGAGGAAGAAGAAGTGTTCAAACTAGAACCGATGGCAGAAGAGCCCAAAACAAAAATACCGCCTTGTGCGACCCCAATCGTTGATGTGAGCAAAATGGAGGTTGAGAAAGTAGCAGCTAGTAAATCTGAAGAATCTCCCAAAAAGGAGTTAGAAAGTACGCCTCTGCAAAGTAAGAAATCACGAAAAAAGGCCGCTAAACAGGACTGTGAGAACAAGAATACAAACGTACCGCCACCAAACAACATGCAAATCGTACCAGTGGAAAACGCTCTGGTCAAGCCCATGCAGGGTTTAGCTATGCCGTCTCAAATGATTGTGCCCGTTCCTGTTGGTATGCCTCAGTGCGGGATGATGCTACCGTTTAGTTTTCCACAGTATTCGCAGCCAAACTTCTATTACATTCAAAATCCATGGGATTTCATGAAACACCAAAGTGGAGTTCAAAGGGTCTACATCTCTGAAACCTCTTCCTCCGGTAGCACCTCGTCTAGGCGATATCGACGTAGAATCCGGTCGAAGCCGAGGCGACGTGAAGAAAGCTCCTCATTCAGCAGCTTCAGTGAGACTTCTTCATTCTCTTCAGACACCACATTCTCAACAGAAAGTGGGTCATCAGAATCACTGTCGTCATTGCCCACCTCAGCGACTTCCTCATCAGAACAGGAAAGCACGAGCTCCACTTCCAGCCTCTCTGACGCACCTTCGCGTGCGTCACTGACAACCTCACACTCATCATCACTACCGCCGACTACAACAAGATCATCCGATTCCTCATCCTGCAAAGACTAAGGAAACAATGACTAACAGCCTTAATTAGTTTTTTTTTCAACACATTTCAGTGCTTCCAAGATCGTTGCCTTAGGTAAGCCTAGTAAATTGCACTGTGAGGGCAACGACCCCTACTCAGTGGCACACACCTACGCCATGGTCCCATTCAAAAAACACAATTCTAACAAAAATGAAACTTCATGTGCGCCATGACTTGCGATAGTTAGCATAGAAATAAACTAAACAAGCCAAAGTATGCCATTTACCACATTAATAACATCCAAATTTACAATAATACTTTCAGTGATAATGGCGCAATAAACAATAGCATTAAATTGCAAGTGGAGGGAGCACTATTGAATCAAGAGGAAGGTATGGAGGATGAATACATGCTATTTACATTAGTGACTAAAAGTCATCAATGATGAGAATGCTTCTTCTTTTTGTGCTTCTTCGAAGATAAGTTCCCATCTCCTTGTGACAGCTTGCTGAGTTTCTTGAGCAATCTTTCCCGTTGCTTCTCAGACAAGGACCTGAGGAATTCGACCGTTAATTCATGCTCTACCGCCTCGGGATCTAAGCCGTGAGAACTTGAGACAGCGCGCTTGGCCTTGTAGACTATCGCATTGAGACCCGTAGATTCAGCAGACTTTTTAAATGCCAATCCCTCCTTACGTAGGTTAGATTTTGCACGATCTAGGGAGCGCAAAGTACCCGCCGTCGGCTCCTGGGTGAACGACTGTCCGTACAATGGACAAGTCCGATCGGTGTTTAAGTGCCCCCACTGCTTGCAGCGCATGCAACGCACGTTTCTTACCTCGATACCAAATGGCTGGTCAGTGACATCAGAGGAATTCTTGCAGTAACTTTCACGGGGAGCGTTGTACTTCCGTTGCCACTCAAATTTCGCGTCATTCCTGTCTGCCTCTTTTTCTGGCTCCATAACAGCTGGTTGGTCATACATCCATGCCAGTCCCAGACGCGCCTTCTCATCTCCGAGAAGTACACGATTTTCCAATATTTCCTGTTCGCGACGATACTGAGTAAGCCTCTCCTGTTCTCTCTTGCTATCAAACTCCTCCTTTTGCTCTGCCATCCATTTCCTCTTGATATTTTCGAAGTTTGTCGGATGGAAAAACTTCTTGCACATGTAGTTATTATAGCCCTTGCCCATTGTGCAAGAAAATTTGGAGAACAGAAAACGATATCGCAAGGTAGACGAAGAAACAAATGGGGCGGCTTCAAAAACGCACCGATTTAAACAACCCTAGTAAAGGCTAATTATTACCAAAGAAATTGCCAAGGTTAAACGACTATATGTGTTCATATCAGCACACTACTCTTATCTACGAAAAGCTAAATTAATGGGTAATGCAGCTCTATCAACCTGTTTTAAAGGCACTTTGAAATTGGGCATGTTCCATAGCATACGAAATAAAGTGTTGTTAACCCTTTCAAAATAATGGTCCGACAAAATTAAAAATGCCTCTACAATTCATTGCATTTCGCAGTGTTACAAGCAGATCGCGGTTTAGCATAGGAGAAAGTTAAAATTTGCTACTAGTTTTTTATAAGGGTCAGTCAAGGTTGTCGCAATTGTTAGATTAGTTGGAAATGAACCTGCCAGCATGGCCCGGAACCCGGCCAACCGGCTAGTACAAAATGGCTACTCAAGTCACAGAAACCGACAGTTCGAGCAAATAGAGTATTACACAGCCCCTCTCTTTTCGAGCGCCGTCCCGAACTCTCCCCTAGGTAGTCCTCCCGTGTCAGACATTCAACGTAGTCAGTGCCAAGAGAAGCACTCACGAGCTAACCATGCTAGCCATCGAGATTCGAGCGATTGTGTCCTTACAGTGTCATAAATTCTGCTTATTACTCATTGAAGCAGAGGCATATTTCTGAATCGTCCTTTTTCATGGTAATGTGTCCCAATGAAATGATGGAGGCCTTTTTGGTGCCGTGGGAGAATACCAAGGGTATAGTAGAACCTTGAGCAAGTGGAGCAGTCGGGCCTCATGGGGACGGGATGCACGTGCTTTAAGTGTGCAAAGCGTAAATAGATTCTATCGAATGGCGTCCTACACATCCTACATCTGTAAATACACAATTCGGCGAAGGGAGGCGAGTTGCCCAAAAACCTAAGACGGAGCTTACAGAGGATGCTTAAACGCTGCGTCGCTGATCCCTCTTGGAAGTTCCAATGGACTTGGAGTTCACAGCTAGTGCCGCTTCATTTGTTGATAGCTTTCTTGCAGAACATGAGGGTGGGGAAGTGCCGAAGATGGACGTCCATCTCAGTCCTTCTATTATGTGATGTCAGAGGTCCTCCCACCCGTAGCACATGCACTTCTTTCACACCGCTAAAGTTTGCCACAAGTGGTATAGATCAGGATAGAAATCTATTAAAGTCGGGCCCGCCCCCCCGCTGCCATTAATGTAGCCTCCCGAGACCTCCTTTAGGGTAAAGGAACATATAATACTTGGATAGAATTCAGTGATTCTGGGGGCTGCTTGCATGGCTCGGAGGCCAGCTAACCGGCCATTATAACACGGTTGCCCAAGTGACCGAAACCGACAGTCCGAACAAACAAGGTATTACAGTTTGCGCTCTCGTCCTGTTTCCTAAGGCTAGCCCTGGTATGAATTCGATGATTCTTCTCCGACATGCTTATTATCGCAAATTAAAGAGGAATGATTCAGACAAAAGAAGGCTTAATAATAAGGAAGAATGCATACATTCAGAGGATAGAAAGACTGGAGCTGCTGGCACGACTCGGAGGCCAGCCCACCCAGCTAGGGCAATACGGCCGCTTAAGTGACCAAAACCGAAACCAGCAGTAGGAACAAACACGATATAACAGTCAAGGCTCACTTTCCCTTCCCTCAGGCCACCCTTGGCACGAACTAGATGATTGTTCTCTTACATATTTAGCATCGCAGTTTTATGGCAAATTAGAGAGACAGCATTAATCAGCTTAGGATAAATCTACTTTCTTGCAAAGCACAAGGTCTTCGTTGTGTAATTTACCTCTTGTCTAAAAAGTACTGTAGCGTCCCAAGACTTCATTTAAGGTAAAAGAAGGCATGGTACTAGGGCAGAATGTACATTCCAGAACAAGATGGCTTGGGAGCTGTTGACACGGCCCAGAGGCTAACCAACCGGCTAGTATAATATGGCCATCCAAGTCACCAAAACCGATAGTTCGAACAAACAGGGTACCACAAGGACATCTAAAGTAAATTTCTTCCCCAAGGGTGTTTTTAAACAAGAAAGAGTAGAGCCACTCGCACTTTGCGCTAGATGAGAACTCAGAAGCCTCTGACGCAGAGAAGAAATCTTCACACCATTTCTCCATAACCCAAATTATTTCTCAACGTTGCTAAATTACGTAAAGCTGCAACAAGCTTAATTGATGGAGCTGCAGGCCCATCTTTGTTCTCCCACTCTACTTTACGATCGCTCTTGGAACGGAAAACTTGTTTTTTGGGGCATCTTTTTGTATCTGGTAAAGCAACTAGTTATGCCTCAATAAGTGTGGAGGATCAACAAAAAAAGAGCTCCAGCCTGCATTGGTGAAACCAACACTCTCGCCAGGCAGGAGGGTCGAGTTGTGTATCCACTTCTCGCATAAAAGGTACATTTAATGAAACGTAAGCATTGCTTGAATTTTTAAATGCTATCAAATTTTATCGACATTTTTACGATATTATGCTTGTCAAAAGCTGTGTTTTGATTACGGGAAATTTGAATATCATTAGGACATGACGGTAGCTTTTCAGTACTCCTGAGTGTCTGCTCCGTATTTTCCGTAGTTCTATCATGGTACTTCTCCAATCCAAAAAGCGCCCCAAGGGAGGACAATGACTTCAAGCTAAATGTACTACCCTGTTCGCTATAAAAAATTGTCACGTTCTTTTTACCTTGTGCTATTCTTACTCCCAGCAAAGCATTTTTCCACCTTTGGCGATTTTGTCTTTCTTGAGGTCCTAGTATAACGCCATACTATGGAGGAGGCGCAGGAATATCAACAAAAAGTACTACCACTAATTCATAAGCAATGATGCAGATGCCGAATACACTGCGTAATTGAGTGACCACTTTTGTGGACATAAATTCATCACTAAACACTTACAAATTCCTATCGTTTTATACTGTCAGCCAGTTCTATTGGCGAAAAACGTGCAAACCGTTTCTTTTCAAATCCAGTTCTAAATTATTAGTTTCCTAAGAGCTTTTCCTGTCAGTGTGTTGTTTGTGTTTTAATGCGCTCTCCATCTCTGTCGTCAATTAACGGTCTGGGTGCCTTTCTCATGTGGTAATTGTTCCCGCTTAGGACGCATAGCATGAGTGAGATTAGAACTGTATTGGTCCCTGCAAACCGAAGAAGTCCTCTAAAAGAACACTGGAAAGCGATTGCAGAGGTTTGGATATGGTTTCCAAGTCCAAAATTGGCGATATATTCAATCACTTTTTTGTTGTGTTGTATTTGGATTGTATTTCGGGGCAAGTGGTATAGAGAAGTGTATAACACTCGGAGTGTTTTTTTTCCTCAGTACCACCTTTTTAGCTAGTTTGCAATCTGTAACTGTCTTTTTGCTGTTATGCTTGCTACCTTGACGCAGAACGGACATCATGCATAAGTATCATATGCTATATGTCTGGACTTTCTTTATTGATCACACTTGCATTTCGCAGATTTTAACAAAGCAGTTGAAGTTGATGGTATGTGTGAAAACGCATTCGAGAAACTGGAGGGTGCTGTTGCGCAATTCGCCTGAAACAGACGACTCCCAACACCTCCAAAGAGGCGTTGACTTCGTGTCAGCGTTCGTTAAAGGTTTTAGCATCCAGGATGCTCTCGCTATTGTGCGCATTGATGGGATCTATGTGGAAAGCTTTCATATTGCGGACGTTCGTCAGCGCCTCCGGGTAAGTGTGTTAAACTTGCAAATACAATGATACTTTGCTATACTAAATTCCGGAAATAGTATGTTGGTGTATCCTATTTATAGGGTGTCTACAACTAGAGATTTCATTGCTGCCTATTCCGGTACTCTATTTCCCATGATGTCATATTTTGATTAGTTCTGCGTTATACTAGAGATATGCCCTTATTATTGTTGAGTATAAATCTGCCGAATTGGGCTTGTACGCATTAGGTTTCTTGCAGCATAAAACTATGTACCTAGGGCTATTTCATCCTTACACTTGATACGTAGTCTCTTCCGATGGTCGAAACCGGATAATCTCTCTTACCCGTTTCCTTTAACTTATAGGGAGATCACATGGCACGGGCGATCGGCCGCATATGTGGTGCCAATGGGCGTATTCGGCTGTCGATCGAAAATGCTACGCGGACAAGAATTATCGTGGCTGACCAAACCATTCACATTTTGGGAAGCAATGAGCGCATTGCTGTGGCTCGTAAAGCTATTTGCAACCTCATTATCGGGTCACCCCCCAACAAGGTGTTTGGCCGTATCCAGAATCAGACCGCGCGACTCGATTCAACCTTCTAAACTTCCTAGTTCCGGATGTGTTTGCAGAGTTATTTTCTATTTTAAATCGTTGCAGGCGTTGGTTCTTCTCCATCTGGTGCGCGTTGGGGGTATTCGCGGTACGTGGTCATGGGTGGGCTTGTGTTTTGGGGGGTTGCGGCTTCTGTGGGATTCGGTGGGTTCCAGTGCCGCCAGGGTGTTTTGGGGTTGGGCGTTGGCGCTGGGATGCCGGGGTTATTACTGTGCAAGGGCGTGGTGTTTTCCTAAACCAGATATCTTCCATTAATCTGAATGATTGGTTCTCCAAAGCGATTTGGCAAAGGAGTGAGAAGTACAATAAACTACCACGAAAGGCGTGGTTGTTATAATAGTTTGCGCAGGGGCCGCCTGAAACGAAGCTTCGTTGTTGATCTTGGATGGAAAGTGGACGGCGTGGGGCGTGCGATCGCTTGCGAATTTGTAAAATATATTTCTTTGGTTCGTTTTTGTGACTCATACCATTTGGTTATTTGTTTGTCCAGTAGATCATGCCCCTGATGCTCCTATTTAAGACAGACAGAGGACACGAGACTTTGTTTAAAGTGTGCCATTAGATGAAATACAAAGCTTTGCATAATTTCCGTCATGCATCAAATAAGACGTCTTTGTTCTGCCCTCGAAATGATCTTAATATTTCTGACTGTTTGCGTTCCATTCTAAGATTTCCTTCGGGTATAAATCGATGTTTAATTGTGACCACATATCCCGTACATTTTTCGTGGGTGTGTGTTATGATCCCTTACCACCTTGTCAGGGGACTCTTTTGGGGACGTGGACGAAGCAAGGCAATTTTGTTTTGTTTTTCAGCTGGCATCGCTTTTCTTCCTTTCCTTTGGTTGGTGAACATTGTCTGGTTTTTCCAGGACGCCTTTTTTGGCCCACCGTCTAATACAAAAAAGAAGTTTCAACTTTGTAAGCTGACCGAAGATCTATTTTATTTATGGCCTAAGACGTTTTTTTGAGTTTCATCGGTGCTCTAATTTGGATTGTCGGACTGGTTGCTTGGAACATAGTTTATCGCCAACAGAGAATTTCTTGGGGTTACCTTGGTGATCGTCTGTCTTTTAACATCCCTCCTGGGGAACTGTAAGCATGGAGATCTGCGAATTGCTGCAAGTAGAGGATGTAGTTCAAACCACTAAGTTCGGGAATCACCGCGATCAGTATAACTATTTCGTTTCGATCAACAAAAAGCTGAATGTAAGCATTTTGTGCATCATTTCGGTTGTAAAATTACTAGGACCAGATTTTTATGTGTAAAAATATTGTCGATCGGCTTGTTGACCCGCCCTGGCACGCAGACCCAAAGCGAAAATCACTTTGGATACACGCTGCTGGTGGAATGGCAATCGAGCGGGCCTCGGAAATCGCCCTTCACCTCTGTAATCGTTTTTATCCTAACCAACTCCGCATGTTTGTCTACACTGATACTTTGAATACCGAAGAGGAAGTAAGTCTAATGTTATATCCACTCAAATTACGTCTTCTTTCTGTATGCTTAATCGGATTTTTCCCTCCACCACGAAGTGTATTCGTGTTACCTCCGACGGTCAAGTCGTTGAGAGGACGACGCCAGTGCTAAAGCCCACTGTTCATATTCGCATAACGGTGGCCGCCTCCTCACCCTCAAAGGATTCCAATTCTCTTCAACTAAACGTACAAACTAACGGCTATACCATCACACACGTTGTTTGAGTGTTGCCTTCGATATTGCTCAATAAATGCTGAACACATTTAAGTCTTGCCTATTTTCAACGTTCCGAGATACTGAGTGTTGATTCTAGTTAGATTTCTGTTTTGTTTTTATGGAGAAAATAGACTATCGTCTAAATGGGTACATTTGCGAGTCTATTGATGGTAGTCTTATGCTTGTGCCAACTCAGGTTGCGTTTTTTTACACAGGTACTTTGTGCACTGTCGCAACCGCAGGTGTGGATATTGTTAACGTGACCTCAATTAAAGTGTGTAGCAAAGCATTTTTGACCAAGCATTTTTGTTCCACTCCCACGTTTTACTCATTTAAGAATGCCAATAGGATATGACTTCATTGAATTCAAGTGTCGTATTTTGGAACGAAGAAGAGATCGTGCCGCGAAGCCTCCTCCTCATCTCTTCAGGAGCAGTTGGTGATCGATTGCTTTTCTGGCAGTCGACCAGCGCTCCCGGCGGTTCTGTCCAACAGGAGCATGTGTCATCACACACCGCCGATACGCCAAGGTGTGCCCGTTGTACCCACTTTCCCTATCGCGCTTGGGTTTCTTGTTTCATTCTATTGTCAGCCAAAATGTGCTTCACTGCGACGATAGATTTTGATTGTTACCCCACCCCTCTCCTGATCAATGCTATTTTTGTTGCTATCTCCAGGAGTCATAATTATTGAGCAAGAACCTGATTTATATCCTATGTTCTTCCTACCTCTCCTACCAACCTATGGAGCTATCCAGAATTTCCCCATTTTCGCATCCGACAAAAGCCTTAATTTCGTCGAAATCGCTTGGATATTATGCATTGACTCCGTTTCACAGCTGCAATTCACCCAAATAACCACCTGGGTCCTTCTTTTAGACTAGAGATTCCTACTTCTTTGGAAACAGTCCCTTCCCTGTATAGCGCACAGAGTCAAAACTCATCGCAATGTACTCATCGAGTAAGTAACCATTCCATCGGCTAAGGAGATAAATGCAGGCTGCGTCGTTGGACTTTTTTAATATTTCTTTTGAGGGAACCTCTTGTCCCTCGCCGGCGGGGCGATCCGTAGTTAGTCCCCTCACTACTTCAGCTTCCTCCACAGTCGTCGGGCCACCGCAGCAGGCTATCATCCCGGCAGGCGAGGTAACCGTACCAGGTGTACTAGGCGCGGCCAAGACACGTCTCTCTAACACTGCGCCCAGTACTCAGCGCCACTCTGCTGCTGCTGCCGTCGCCAGTGTCACCACCGCCTCTGGCAATTCCGGAGCCAGTGGCAATCCGAACCAATCTAGCGTATCACTTGCCGCTGCTCCCACCGAAATGATCGTTGAGGACGTGCCCGTCAGTTCCCTGCTCAGCCTTCTCCACCCCTCTACCAACGAGCTCCAGCATAAAATCTACATAAAGGTGGGTATTTAGCTGCCTGCGTGAAATGTCTATGAATCACATTCCCGCTTGTTCGCTCCTCAACCCTACTCATGGGGTCGCTGACAATGTATCGCTTTTCACCGTTTCTTTTATATGCAAGCAGGACTTTTTTGTAAGTAGGAAATTCAGATTTTTATCAATAGGCTGATTTTCTCTGTTGATAATCTATGATATCTAGTGTATACCTGTATGTGATAGAGCTGGGGCTTGGAAAAATTAAATCTAGCGGCTTTCTAACGCGAGGTTTTTTATTACAGCTACTCAAGGTAGCATTATTGGTGCATAAATCTGATTACATAAAATTTTAAACTCCTTCTGTAGGGCATGAGTGAATGAAACCCAAATCTGTTGGGGCTTCAAGCAGTTTTGGGCAAATTGCACGACTTATGGATCAAGTTATTATCATAAGTTTACCTTGGTAATAAAATAAATGTCAGATTTTGACGGCTCCGTGTCTTTATTCCTTATTTTTTCCCAGCTAAGCACAAAGGTCTTCGTCGGCATGACCTTCAGTCTAACAAAGGCCATAATGGAAACGAATGGTGTTTCCGTATCAAGTCAATCATCGCCTCTAATCAATCGAAGAGGCTCCATGCCCAGCACCAGTACTTACGCCACTGTAGCGCCTAAGCCACAAATGGACTTTACAAGCATAATTAATTTCCTCCGTCTCAAATCCCCGCTGCCTCCACCCAAGTGTGAGCCCAATCAAACACAGGCAGCTCATTGTTGCGGCGGTCCATTCAGTATCATAGGCGGCAAAAAAGGTGGCAAGACGGTCAACCAAACTGTCTCCAGCTTTTCGGTTGTCTTTGTTCTCAATGAAGCTACTCCACCATCCGTTCAGTCGCATTACACGGAACTCGCTCGACTGGTAAGTTGCATTTCTCACCCCAGGGAACAAATTTTACTCAAGGCTGTGCTAGAAATAGGACGATGGCTGGATCAAACTACTTGTGCTATCATCAAAGGGGCGACTTTTAGCCATTTTCTGCTCCGCAGTCATCATGTACATAATGTTCTTATTTGATTGTGTTAATGTTCTTATGGATCGGTCTCACCTGAATTGTCTGACTTTATCCATTCCATCTATTTGCATCCAAGTTGATATCCCTCCATTCTTCTGTTGACTAATCTCCGATTCTGAAGACAGGAGCACAGCTGCGTCGGTCAGAGCTCTACTGGCAATATTTGAGCAGCGAACGCGAGAAAATCTCCGCCATTCTCGACCGATACGCGGGCATTCTCAGTAGTGGGGATGGTCAGGTGGATGCCAAAGAGCACAGCGGCAGCAATGGTAACAGTGCTGATGATAATGGCGACGGTAGTGCCATCAGTAGAAGTATTGGCGGCACGGAGGTAGTCTCGCCTCTTATTACTACACACAAAAGGGTTTCATCAGAGGCGCCTGAGGAAGCTGATTCCGTCAAGTTTGAGAAGCATACATTTACTGAAGGTGATCGTTGCGACCCCTGGCGTGTCTACGCACATGTAGCGAAGCGTTCTCCTCTCTGCAGTGAGCTTTCTCAAATCTTGAGTCAAGTGGCCTCCAGCGGCCGTGTAAATGTCAAGGTACGTGGTTTATGACCTTAGTAGAGGCAAGCATTTACGTACGAAGGGGATCTAATCTGACTGCCTTTTTGTGACCGCAGATATACAACAAGTATTCGGTCTTCTTCTGCCTGCCCTTCAAGGCCTACGCGATTATGCCGTTTGGCTTGAAAATGGTAACTACACCGAAGCCTTGTTGGCCTGCGATTCGTCCGGGTGCGGTTTGGCGTGCTATGCAACGTCTTCGACCCTATCACACCCTGCTCTTGACCACGCGAAAACGCTTCCTTCATGCCCACACTGATTCCTTCCCAGCTGACGCAAATCAGTCCCTTGAGAGGTGAGTAGCGAGGTCAATCTAACGAACGATCGTGCATTCTAGCCACTTTTATCCTACCGAATAAATTGTGGTGGTGAAAGCATGTTAAATACAATGTCGTTCGCAATTTCTCAGCTTTGTGGAAGACATCTCTCCGACCTCTAGTTTGGTCTCTATGTCTAATCGAGGCCACTCTCAGGAGGATTGTCTTCGTGTGGCGCTTTGGCTAGTCTACCACGGTCACGCAATTATCATTTCGCCCATCGTCTCTAGCAATGCCTACACACTGGCTCCACTCTCCCACTACTGGTTGCAACCCAAGGTCCTCCTCCAATTCGCTGCCCAATTTCCCAAACTGAACTTTGCGGAGGTACTTCGTTTTCCACTGTGACCTATAAACTCGTAAATCTGTAATTCTTTACTAACTTAAAAACAGCAACCTCCAGGTTTTTACTGGAAGCGCAACCATGCAAGTAGTTTGTGATATTAAGCATGCATCTGCCTTCCTCTTGCAGGTTCTGTCGTCATTCTCGGATTATTATACTCTTGAAGAACACTTTAACGGGGAATCACCATCCAAGTTTTGGACCAAATTAAGTGCAGCTGAGTGCGCTGACCTGGTGGCGTGGCTTCTGCGCCGTCGACTTATTGTGCAGGTACACATCTACCTCCTCTCCCTTCTATCAAGAAAAACTAACGCCGTCTCCATTGACCATGACAAAGGCATCACTGACTGCGACTCCTCCTCTTCCTTGAGTGGCCCATCGGAATCAGCCTTCGCCCGAATCCATCAGGGATGCGGAGGAGCTCTGCTGCAATCCGCTCTGCCAAGTGAGATCGATCAAGAGCGCGTGCTAGTGCACTACCACTCTGCAGTGCAGCACTATCCCAACATGCTTCACCTCTTTCTGCGCCTTCTGACACACTTGCCTGCGCACTTGGAAGAACTCATGTTTGTTGAATCGGTGGACAGGCAGACCCTTATCAGTTGTATGCAACTATTTTCGCCCTTCCTCATCACAATGCGCCTGCCCGATCCCGTCACCGCCTGTTTTGCTGGTGTCGAGTGGTCCCATTGATAGTGGGATACCTTTGTGAACACTCGATTATTCCTGTTTAAACCGCCACTATCGATTTCCTGAGATAATTGGGTTTCCTCTTTAAGTACAAGAGGCGGGTGTAACGACAGCCAAGTGAAACCTCCATTGAAATGTGTAAGTTCGTATTCACAATGAAGAAATTGTAAACTCAACCATGCATTCAAGGATAAAAGATTATTATTACAAATATCGAATGAATGGTGTATGTACAAGAACTGATAAGATTGGCTAGGCGTCGACTCGTTTGACTTTTGAACTTTCGCCCCTACACCGAGGACAATACCAGCGACCTTTGGGTTGGGTCTTTATGTCCACGCACGCAAAATGAAACCACTCGATTTCGCAACGCGGATTATCACAAGCAATCATATCCCCGTAGGACAGTTTCTTGCATAGGCAGTAGAGACGTTCTCCTGATACATCTGCAGTGGTGGAACTGGTTCTTCCTACCTCTCTTTTACGATTGCGCAGAGGAGAAGAGGTGCTTCTCGACCTTGGACGTGGTTGGTTGCATTCATCCGATTCGCTTGAAGAGGAAATAGAGGAGGGAGACGGGGGTACCTTTAATGGGCGGTTGGTCATCACTTGTTCCAAGGAAACTTGATCTCTTCTATGCAAATCAGCGATTCGAGAACGCGAGGGATGGGCAGAAGAGGACGCAACTCGATTCCTGACACCTCTAAATGAAGCTCCTCGAGCCGAAGAGGCAGCGTTTCGCCGAGCACTTATCCATTTTGTGCCCCGTAGAAGGAGTTGTGAGGGCGAAGGACGGTGATGTTGATGAACCGTTCGACGAGCTGACTTAGTGGGTGGTTGTATGGTTGGCGGAGGAGATGTGTTTTTTAATGGGATCGGAGCTTGACGCTGCCCATTACCACCAGGTGCAAAAGCATTTATCAGGCTTTTGAGCTGTTGTTCGTCGTTCGCATGCAGTGTGGCTTTGGACTGCGATAAAAATTGGAGTATTTGTTCCAATGTTTCCAAAAGCTAATTAAAAAAGTGAAGGATTACCAAGTGTCCGCATTTACAAAATTATTTGATTCAATGATTCAAATTGGTTAGTAAAAACATAGGAGGAACTGGAGTACTTTGTAGAATTTTTTATTTCGGAAAAGAGTAACCATGCAACACTTGCCATAAGTCCTACTATAAGCTTAATCAGATCGTTACATTCGATTCGCTTTGACGAAAACAAAGGCATGTAAGAGGAGAAAAACCTCAGCATTCCGCCCGAATAATTAAAAGTACTGCCAAAAACTAAAATTCTGAAGTTTACAGCGAATAAGTCACATTCGCGCATCTAAGGTTACGCAGTGATAAATGAAGTCAGAATGCATAAGCACAGAGCATTAATTGTAAATAACACTAACCTCACCCATCTCAGCAAGTTTCGTATCATACGCGTTATTCATTGTTATTATCATAGATGCTAATGTCTCCAGACTCGTGCTGTTCCTATTTTCCAAGAGACTAGTAATAGCCGATCCGATAGCATTAATAAGATCAGTTTGTCCTATATCAGACTCAAATAAGGAAGTAAAAAATTTCTGAAGAAGACGTGGCAGCTCCTGAGTAGTGGCAAGATAACTGGTAAAGTAAGCGTTAAGACCACCGTCTATCATCTTCACACATTAGCTTCAAATTGTCGGAAAGGCCTGCGATGGGCTTAAACAAATAAGTTTGTTATGGAATGTTAAAGCAATTTAGCAGTTAGTTGTGCTTCCATTAAGACCCTTTGCTTATTGCTTTTACAATTGTAAGACTTAATGATAAAAATTATGGCTAATATTTGTGCTTTTTAGGTGCTTACTTATGTTGAGGTACCACTAAATTAAGTACGTATGGACAAAAGACCCGTTTTTTACCATCATTCAAGTGTGACAGTTGGTCGTAAGAGCAAAATAATAAGACCTTTTGGGCAGGAGGTGAGTAAACAATTCAGACCCAGTCCTGGGCGAGCAAGTCAATACTTCGAACGTAGAGGGACCCTCTTCCTGAATTCTATTGATTTGCTACCTAGCAACCATCCAGCTACCATAATAAAGATGCCTAAGTTCATCCAACTTTCGCTTATCAGAGGCAATAAAAGGGGAGAGGAGGACAACGAAGAAACGCCTACACCCACTTTAATGAGGCAGAATGTATAGCACTAACATACAGAACAGCTGGGGGATCACGCTAACTAGCGAATGTGAGCCTACTGAAATTTAAGTGATCGCGTGGTCAAAAGCAAATTTAAACGCACCGTCGAGCATTCCATGTTATCTTAAACCGTTGTTTTGCAGATCTTGTTATAAGGTGTAAAGACCCGTCCGAATCGCCATAAATCTCCTTGTAGTGACATTCTAAATTGTGCTGTGCTAAATAAAACCACCCGCTGTTTACACGTGGCATCCCCTTAAAGAACCAGACAAGTGGACCGCCAACGCCTCTTCTTATGTTCAGGAAAAACCTACCCATGTTGGAAGAAAAAGTGAAATTAAGCTAAGCACCCGCACGTCTTCAACTCGACCAGCCGGTAAGCAGACCCACCCAACCGTTAGTTTCCCCCAGTCAAGGCTGTCGTTAGGGTCTACGTCACCCAAATGTATGACCGCACAAAAACGAACCCCCATGTGGAAGAAACGAAACGGATGGTTATAATAATCATCCTTTGAATGTCCTTCTCGCATAAGTCAAAGTACAGAAGTTGTGACTGGTTAAGGCTGGGAGGAAGGGCTCAGGGCTAGTGTAGAGAATGGAGGAAGCGAATGACAAATGTGTTAGATGGCTGGCTTCTGAGATAAAAAAGACAAGGAGGAGGGGAAGGTGGAGTTGGCGTCCAGTTCGATGAGAAGCGGGGAAAAGAAAAGGGGAGGAGAACGGCGGTGTGGCAGATTGTCATGCGGAAACAATTGCAAGCACTCCTCCCTCGCACTCCCATCCCTCTCATCATATCACGCAAACTGGTTTTCTTAGTTATGTACATGAGGGGTAATTGGACATGACAGTCACGGCTGCCGGGTGACGAAGGAGAGGGGGAAAAACCCAATCTAAAAGGCGACAAAAAGAGTATGCAAATGGAAATCCGCACCACGATCATGCATTTCCCAACTTCAACTTTCACCTTGATGAAAAATAACTACTCTATGTACTTTGGCGAATAAGATTGGCTCTATGACGCATCCAAAATTATTTGATATATGCTAGGGCAGACTTGACAGAAGGATTGGCAATAAGGGGAAACATATGCGTGAACGTACCCTCCCGTTGAGCCAGCCCTTCCACCAGCCCTGTTCCTTAGCACGAGTGCTGATTACGTGCACGAGGTCACCGCGGTTCAGTGGCAGCATGCGCGGGTTCGCATCGCCTTCGAAGTCGTGTTGAGCCCGTGCGTAGAAGAGTACGCTGTCCTCTGAGTAGGCGAAAATAATAAAAAAAAACAAAAAAAAAATCAGTCATCAAAGACTCGTAGCACTGATGCATTTCCCGTGCAATCAGAACTAGAGGTTGGACACGATCCTAAGCCACTAGGCCAATGGCACAGACTGCGTCCAAAACCAGGTCTAGGTAGTAGTGTGAAGCACTTCTTCCCCCAACCTTAGAAAAACAGTACGATTCTCAACGCGAGTTGAGACATGGTGAAATGTGATGGCTTTGACGGGTGAGTTGCCATTATTGCCTATGTATGCCCACAGAGATTCGACAGGAGCTGCCAAGAATTTGTGCTGTTCAAGCCCGAGCAACGCAAATGCAGGCTTAGGCAGACCGAATGCCATTCAAGTGTCAAGTGTATCAAACGCCAAAGAGATAATGGTAGAGGCCACTAACGATACTTGTTAAAAATCACAGCGATATATATAAATATATCAAAGTAAGTGACCAGTACTACCATAAAGAACTCACCAGGGCATCTTTGATAGGGGAACCTGAGGCAGGTCTGCACCTCATCGAAGCACTCGTTCAATGAGACCCGGCAATAGAAGTCCACAAGTGCCTCAAAGTAAAGCATTAAAAAGACGCCTAATTTGGTCGATTTATTTTGAAAAAGTCTCAGTTACTCTTAAAAATGTTTTGTGTACACGCAAATTATATCGAACAGAAGACGGCTTTGCCTTCCAGCAGAGACTCGTGCTGTTGTGTTGACCACAATGTCCAAAAATGGGCTTGTGGGTGAAGAACGAGTGCAGCCAAACACGGTGACAGAAACAGCACTTGCGGTGTCTCGCGGATCCGTGGGCGGATCGATCGGATCGATATAGGACGCGAGTGCAACCGTGGCGCAGGCACCAAACCACTTCGTGCCTTAGCACCGCTCAAAGGCATTAACTTAGCTGGGCGAGTACACTTAGCGATACGAGGCAGTTAGAGAAGAGTCGAATTCGAAAGGATTTGTAAAATCTGTCTTAGGTGACCCCATGTGGCAGCGTACCAAGACTTCCACATGTTCCAGGCCCAGTAAGATAGAGCTAGATTAAACCGAAAGTAGGCAATAGCCTTTAGAACACAGTACCCAAGCAGGGAAAAAATTTGGCACGCAGATGTTCAAAGACACAATTATTTTCTACTCCTCGCTTTGAGGAGAATGAAATTTAAAAATACTGCCGAAGCATGAAGATACCTGCAAATACAAGCTTCGAAGCGGAAGCATTTGAAATGCGCCCAAATACGTGCATAAATACCTTACATAGTGGCCAATTCAACCAACTTTACTAAACCATTTGCTAGCGCCGCAACAGGAGCATAACTTTTCATGACCAATGCGGGTTTGGTTGAAGAATCGGTTTTATGGGCTTTAAGTGTCAGTGCTTAGAGTGATAAATGGTGGTAGGACACCACACCGTCACGCACACGACCCATTTAATATAGCGATCAAGAGAGCGCCAAGTCAACAATGACCCAAGAGGGGCTCTTTCGCAGGCTCTTCCCACATGGAAGGCAGGCTAACGCACACAGGCAAGATAAAATTCAGAGCGAGATCTCCTGCCACCTCGCCTTTGCATGCGTGCCTAGAGGCACCAGTGACGAAGAGCAGATATGTTGTCGAGTTAAAGCGAAAAATGTAAAAGAGTGACAAAAAAACCAAAGATGCACTATCTGAGTGAGTCATGTTTGGGTGCTGATATGAACCGAAGAAAGTAAACGAAAAGCCATGTGAGTGCGAAAAGAAGGAGAGGGAAGTGAAAGAGTGCCCTAAGGTGGTTTGTATCTCACCATACGTACACAGTTCGTGTATGTAAGCAAAGATGCGCAAAATAGTTGGATGGGTGGCAGTTATAATGAGGCCTCTTGGTACCTACACCTTACCCAACCGCAAAGTAGACGCCACAAAATGACAATATGAAGGGGGAAAGGGACACGCTCAGCAAACTCACTTCAAGGGACTTGAAGCGCTGTGGAGAGCAGAGATAGAAACTGGAATCGGAGCTGCGCTGAATGCGGATGTGGCGCGGATGGTGGTACACGACGGAGAGAGAGTATTCCCCCATCCGAGAGACGTTTTTGGAAATTCTCACAAGAAATGTGCCATTTTCACACCCTGTCAATAGTTTGGTTGCCTCTGCTCGATCCATTTCTCCAAAGTACCTAAGACGTTAGAAACTGCGGGCTAGTAGGTTGCTAATGCCGACATCTAAAATGGTACATGCGTAACAAGACCACAACAAGCGCATAATATCCCCAAAGGGCTGAGGGACGATTAGCGGGTGATTGAAATTAACGAACTGGCCCCAGTTCTACAATCCTCTAATGTTATTCGAACCGGCCTTGAGAAGCACAATATAATTAAATGACGCCCAATCTCATTAGTAGGGATATTTAGTAACTTGATTGCCTCATGCATTCCATTTTAGTCAAGTCGCATCACTAAAAGTGGAAGAATTCCAGTATATAAGGGACTATTCCTGTAAAGACATACAAACCTTAGTCAATCGCAACCAAAACTCAAGCTGATTCTACATAGCATAGATACTCTAAGTAGGTGGCCACCACCGCTACCGTTTACCTAATTAAAGAGGAGAGAGGAGTGGCAAAGCGGAGGAGGGGATGTACCAAGACATAGAAGAGAATGATTGATTAATTGGAGGAGAAAGATGAGGAGCACCAGCACAGCTATAATGCCTTCCGGTGGTTTTTACACCGCCGTTAGAGGTGGGAGTCGTGTAGGTGCGGAGGGAGGAGGATCGAGCCACACCAGAGCCGCCACCACCGCCTCCAGGTATTGGTGGTAGTTCTGTCCGAGTCGAAGAGGGGGAGGCCAATGTTCCCAATGGTGGAGTATTGAGGTTTGAGAGAGACTGGTACCATCACCACCAAACAGAGGGAGAGAGGAGTGGGAGAGCATGCAAGATCAAAAAGGGATAACAGTACAGATAACATGCTGACACGCTTCATGCATCCAACATGACCAAAAACAGGTCCCGAATATCTACTGCAACCATTCTTCTTTCCCTCCCACGCATTATATCACATGCCCACGTTCTCACTCAATGCGAAACCAACCATGGGTAATTAGAGAGAGCGGTTTTGACACTGACAGTCGGTGTGGAAGGTGGGATGAGGTGTCCATCGGCCTCGTCCGTGGTGGGACATTCGCCCGCCTCTCGCTCAGTGGGGTTGTGCTGTCCCAAGCACGACAACGTTGAGGTGGAAGTAAACCACGACGACGAGGTCGTCTGTGGGATCACGTCGTTATGCGACACGACATGCATGACTTGGTCTCGGGAAATCTGGCGAGACATCGTAGTCAGGGTTCTCTGCATTCACAGGGGGCGATAGTAAGATTAAATTAGACAGCAAAGCTTTAGCTCATACATCTACTGGCTTTAGCTTGGGCAGTAGGAAATTTAATTCATCAATGCTTAGATTTAGCAAAAGGTCACTGCACCTCACCGTGATCCCATTCAGAAATGGCTGATTGGGAATGCCACGCTCATGTGAGAAGTTGTCAAATGATCACTGGACCACATACCGCAGAACTTTTGACTAGTTCAGTGGCTCCACAACACCTGACTGTCATTGTTAAGCCATCAGTAGGAACAATGATTTGCAAATGTTGGTAATTTAATTTCGAATTGAAAGCACTTGGGACTCCGCCCATTATGTAGTTGAAGACCTTGTAGATATTTTACCTAGAGAAATCCTCGCGTCTCCGGTCTTACCAACACACCGCTAATTTTCATACAGTCTGGTTTGACTTGCTTTATGGAAATTAAACAAAGTAGCCTAAAGTGTACTAGCATCCGTGAGCACACTGATTTATTAATGAACAAAGTGAAGTTTACCTAAGACGCTTTATTCCGTTTGAACGAAAATGCGGCAACCACCAGGAATAAATAAACAGCATTTACATTACTTGGATTTAGAATAAGGTGCATGGAGAAATGGCCATCGCCAGAGCGGTAGATCAAAGAAAAAACGTGATTAGCATAAAGGACAACTTGACGAGTGCGTGAGACAATCCTTCAAGGTTGGATACGGTCACTTCAGAGCTCACTGTAAACATGATTAATTTAGATGTTGTGTAATCTCTTAATCACACCACTGACTTACTCCTGCATGCAGTCACACCATGATGTCAAAGCAGGCATTGTCAAACCCGTAAAGTTACCAATGCAGGAAGTAAACAAGTGAAATGAAATATGTACTTACATCAGATTTCAGGGAAAATTCCACGTGAGAAGCTGGAAACCACCCCTCTTGGTCATTTAGTCGGCCCTGAAATAAAAAAAAATCACCAACTCAACCTGCAGATGAGATAGCTTCGCTGAATAACAATTTTGGTTTTAGAAACACCGCAAGTGATTTTTAATTAAAGACACGGACAAAGAAGCCCCAAAAGTTACATCACCAGAAGAAGCAGCCGATTGTTCCAAAACACGCCCAACACAACCGCTCGCATCAGTTAGAGCCAACTCTGGCTATGCCAAATGAAGGCTATCTAATTCATACATTTATGAGCAAATCCCTTTAAAACTAGCTTTAAACATGGAGAACTGTCAAAAGCCAGCATCTCGACACATCAATCAACAAAGTGGCACATATATGTTTGGTTTTGGTAATTATCCAGTCAAAAACTTGGGTGTCTTATTATTAAACTTCTACTAAGCATCAACACCCACAAATGCATCGGTCTCGCCGCAGTCAATATACGAAAAACACGTGTGTTAGAAAATAACAAAAACAGTTGAGTAATCTGTTTTGTAATCAAAAACGCAATCATTTTTTTTGCTACCAAGGCACTAAAAAAAGTGGGGTATCCAAGTCCTATAGGACAACCACGTCAGGACTTACTTTTTACTTCCTGATTGCTCCATTGGTGAGAATCAAGAGCTTGAAGACTGCTCGGCCACAAATCCCGCAAACAAGCGACCATCCCTCACATACACATGGATTTAGGCATAAATTCGAGCATATATATATATATATATATATATGCTTCGGATCGTATTTGGCACAAATAACGAGGAACTCAATTGCGAATAGGTGATTATGCCGAACCATATAAGGAAGGGGAGGAAACGAGAACCGGTTTTTTGCCGCTTAATTACCTATGCACACAAGTGGTCAAGCAGTGCGAGGCACGTACATGGGTACACAAAACGTGTTCCCCAAAGGCCAGGTTTTTGTGTGTGTGATAATTAGTTTCCCCGTGAATGGCATTGAAATAAAGGGTCAACGGCCTTCGATCTCCAAGAGCCAGAAGTCATGCTGATGCATCAGTAGATCACACAAAGAGAGTGGACCTCCAACGGAGGGTTCGTTCAAGCAGCTGCGTCTCTGTTTGACGGTTGTGACTAATTAAAGCTTCCACACTGGTCCCGAGAAGAGGACTTAGCCCACCACCGAAGGAAAAATTAACTAGCGATTGCTAGTGATTCAAGCGAATTGTTAATTGCTAGAACAAATTGACTTCAGTGTCTCGATAATTTGTTCTAATTTGTCGCAGCTCCCGTTTCTCCCCAAAATGAGAATAATTTTCATTTGGATAACGTTAAAAGAAAAAAAGTGAAAAGTCTATTACATACCGAATTACATCAGACTTGAAACCATGTTAAATCGACATTGTATGGTCCCAACACCTCCAGAATACATAGAAATGATCGTTTTTATTTTTTGAGTCAGTCTCTCAACAAATTGGCTAAGTCGTTTTTTTTCACATAGAGAAAGCATTCTACGCGTATCTGCTCTACATTCACAGGAAATGAAGATAGAATGAAGTGTATGCTCTTCCGTAAACTAAACTTATGGATGTACCCACGATCCCAACCAATCAAGTTTTCGCATTCAAATAACTACTCGGACTCCAGCGGCTTTAGCCCTTCTTCAAAAAGTATGAATAAATCAAATCAGCGCCGGCATCAGGCGCTTAGCTACTTATTGTAGGACAAGGGAGTAAAAGTCTTCCACCCTGTCAGCAAGGAAATGTTCCCCCATTTTGTGAACCAGACCAAACCACATACTTGCGAGAATATGTTCGATACCAAGTTGAGTTGCAAGAAACTAGGTATAGGAACAATCACCATACCGCTGTATTAATGCCAAAAATATTTTCGGAATTCGACTCCGATAGGAAAAAAAAACTTATCTAACGAGCCAATTTGTATGGGATGGCGAAATAAATTTCCTTCTCCACTAAAACACCAACTGTTATTATTCACCCGCACAGTGTATAATGAATTCATGTGGTCGAGAGCGTCGAGCATCGCTTGCCTCCACCGATACCTCGGGAGTGATTGGGAAATCTCTCGCGGGAAATGATGTGACTCGACACGCAATCAAATTGCAAATCCACACACAAGGCTTAGTACGTAGTTAGAGCTAAACGAAAGCGCTGACAACAAATTCGCACACTTTTTCCAAGGCATAAACAAATCCGTTTTGATTTTTCTGATCTTCGCTATAAAAAATACCAACTTTCAATTTACCCGAGTGGTCCAAATAACTGTGGCCTAACTTTCGATCATCAAATTCATCGCAAATTGCTCCATTTCCAAATAACAGACAAGAAACTGAAATTTCTTAAATCGCATAGTGGATCATGATCTTAAGAAATTCTAAACAGAAAAACAGCTTCTTTCAAAATCAATTTCAAGTGCCCATTCTTGAAATATTCTATCGTGATAGGGACGATCCAACCGTAAACTTCAAACACTGAAACCCAAGAAGAAGTAATCCTGGGTCTCAATCGCACAAACTGACATTTGGCCACCCTACACACAGGTTCCGTAAGTGGTGCGTACATTCACTAAAATGTGTTTGCAGAAATTAGTGTGACGGAGGCACGTGAGACGACCTTCTTTACAAATGTGGACCACATGATCAACAGAAGTGGGATGTGGTTGAATTTGTCTATCAGGGAAGATGGGGAGGACTGGATGCACAAGCTGTAGGCACGCACACACGGGAGAGAGAATAATGCTGAGGCCTGGAGCACTCCAAATGGGGAACTGATTTGCGTACGCCACAAATATATACAACGCGCAACATGCAACGCAAGGAGCCGACGGTGTTCCTTAAAGCCCCGATCACGTGCATTTCAATGTCGACAGGCCTTTTAGAGGCGACAGATCTTAATTGCAATTCAAGCGCGTAAAAGCAGTCCCCTGACCCAAGCTGCAATTCGAGAATGAAATAAATAAGAGTGAAGATGAACCTGGAAGTAAATTCGCGGCATTACGCAGACACCACACCTCCAAGGTAATGTATGGTGGTAATTCAGCCGTTTTGAAAGCAGGACAAATAAGAAACGAATGTTCATTCTCAAATTAACTTTTAGCCTGCATCCACCAGAAAGCACGTTTAAGCACTACTAACGGTTCTATTCAACTTCTTATCTCAAAAATTTGAGTAGTGATTGACGAAATGCATGAAGCAACAGGAACCGGTCCAACAACTTTCAAGTCCAAAACGGGGCTAAAGAATCACATCAATGTTGTAAATTCATTGAAATTAAGATAACTGTTGAATAACCAAGCACCGAAATTTCATACAGTTATTTCGCGTTTTAAATATGTACCACTGCATGGATAACTAGGTGCTGTGCATGTTTTGTGCGACATTGTTCGATCCGTACCCGGACCAAACATGCCCGAAACGCAGATTGCATGGTTGATGGGTTAAAGTTGACTAAAAACGAGGAAAAGCCGCATTTTTTTTCTCTTAAAACAACATTTTAAGAGTAAACTAAACTGGTTGAAAAAAAAATCAGTTATCAATGGAGTGATTTCACGCAAGTTAAGGAGCTATGCAGGTGGATCGAATGATGCCTAAGCAAAATAAAGTCAACTGGTACTGTTTGTAGGTGTGCATTGAAATGAAGCATTAATGATAAAAGCACTTTAAATCAGCTAGACTTATCAAATATTTATCAAATAAAGTGTGAGAAATGCAATAAGGACTCGTCAACCCCCAAGATAATTTGAAGTGGAGAGTTAACCCAACTGCAGGGGTAATTAAAAAATGAAAAAAATGTACATGCACACACCAGCACTTTCTACTGATGAGTTATTCTTTCGGGTGCCTCGAGACTGAAAGCCATGCACAATTTGAACGCACGCTTATTAATACTATGTTAAGAAACAATATTTGGGAACTGCATCAAAGACTATACTTAGTGGTGAAAACACTAAGCGAAGCTGATATGCATAACCATTATTAGTTAGCAAAACAACGCCTTTGTAATAAAAAAACGCGACACCGCCAATAAGTTCACGCTGTAAATGGATAAATTGATGGCAAAAATAGCACCAAATCTGACTAAAAAGAAGCGTTACTATCAATAGGGGGAGGTTGACACATTCGGCGTAAGGTCAAAGCCACGGTCCTTGAGAGAAGTTAACAACCGAGGTTGAGTGGATAAGGTCACACTTAATCGTCGAGTTCGTAAAAAAATGATGTAAATAGCGCTAGTCTAGAGAGAGAGTTGATTCACCTAGTATTTTTGAAGACTTAGATGTAGTTGAAGGAATTCGCATCAATAGCAAGAATATTCGTAATGTATTGGAAGTGTGACGGATGGGAATTCGATTGAAGACCATTTGTTGAAATGAATGGAGGCTTGGGCGAACAAATCTGATGACCTAACACAATTACAGTTGGCTATTGTCTGGGAGGCAACCAAAGAGCCAAATTTCCAACTCGATCTGTAAATCAGCAGTAGTAGCATCAGTAACATTAATAAAAGGCCGGTACCGTTGTATCCTTAAATGTCAACGCGCCTCGAAATGCGAATCATGAGGATTATACATAACACCAATAATGAGTAAAATGCAAGTGACTATTTGCACCCAATTGGCCTAAACATCTCTCATGCAGCTAAACAAAGGTGCAGCACACACCCGAAACAATACAGACACGTCTACAGCATAAACAATCTGGTCATCGGTGTCGCCTGTTTAGATTAACCCATAGGGTGGATGCCCGATCCCCGCTAGACAAAAGTCGGTGATACGACAAAAACAATCTCAGTCAAAACATATAAAATTTAACGCAAGTTAGGGAACAAACTCCACCTACGTAGAGCCATTTTGACCCATCAAAAGGCTGAATGAGAGTGATCCTGTCGCCGACGTTGAAGGAGAGGGGTTTAGAACGCTTCGAGGCATCACCAAATGCACCAGGAGGTGCTGGTGGAGGTGAGGGTTCACCCGAGTAGGCGGTCACAGCGGTGACCACAGTTGTCCTGGCTGTAAAGACATCCCCAATAGCCTCAAAAGAGTTCGAGCTAGTGCGCAGATGGAGCGAAGAGCTGTTGGCGGAGTCGGTGGAGACGGAGCTGGTATTGCGCGAGACTCGATGCTGCTGCTGCTGCGAGGGGCGATGATGATTCGCAGGGGAGAGTGTCGATGACTGTTGAGGGGGAGTCGACATTGAGCCAATGGAGGGTCGGAAGACACCAGGGATGTGACTGCCGCGATGGTAGGTGGTCCCTCCATTGGCCACCAGCACAGAGGTGTGAGGAGGAAGAAGAGTCGAAACGTTCACCAGACAGGCTTTGTGTGCAGCTAAGCCGGTTTCTACATAAGTTAGAATGAATATTGTCTTTGAGAAAGAGTGCTAGGTAGACTACGGCTTGCATGGCCTGCCATTTTTGTTCTTAAACACAGAATCATTTGTCTAAACAGGAAGAGGCTATAAAGTTGTAATGATTCTTTGATGTGTAGATCTGATTGTGATGCATTGAGTCGGAAACCTCAATGTAGTTTGACAAAGATGGAAACAACGACAGTACACGAGGTGGTTGCAAGACGCAACTTGGCGCCCAGACACCGGGGTTCTATGAGCATAGTACGCACTTTTCAACTGCAATTTCTACTCGTGCATAAAACCCATAAAATTCGCGTTCAGTGGAAAGGAAATCGCCTTTCATTGTAGACTGTAAGGCTGGTAAGCTTTATGCGTGTTTACCGCCTTGCAAATGTTAATTTGGTGACTCAATCTGTGCAGCACATCTGCTAGGACAGTGTCTCCTCGATGGCGAAAAAGGCTCAATTCGCAAACAAAGTCACTCCTAAGGTAATAAACCAAATGAAAAACACTAGTCCAGTTTTAAAAATTACCTAGGCGGTAAGCAAAGCAGCAAACCTTTAAATCGAATAAGAAACTTTTAACAGAGAGTAAAATAGTGCTACTTGCCTCTGCACTGGTATCCCTGATAGAACACACCCTGAAGTAGTTTTTTACACATGCAACAATAAGTTGTTTGCTTGAAAGTTGCCATTTCAAACTGATATCCATTGTCCTTGGCTCCGGGAGGAAACTGATTACTCCTAAAATATGCATTCATAATCAGCTTTTAAAACTAACGACGATTTAACGGCCCATGATGGAAGCTTGATTCTCATAAACCTGTTACACCTGAAGAGACTTAAATCTGGTGCATAATAAAAATCTTGATGGCACGGCTAAAAGCAGGTAAAGTTCTTTCATTCACTTCACTTTGACTTAGTGCTGATAGGAAGCCCCTGTAGACGAACTTTCAATTGCAAATATACTCACTAATAAACACGCAAGTAGTAGACGCATTTCAGAGTTGTGGCAGGCGAAACCCAAAGAACATAAAATACATGAAAGATACTTACAATGCCGTTTCAGTGGCCTTAATCCAAGCATTTCGTAACTCCTCCGACTTGGCAAAGAAGGTTAATTGAACGTCTTCATCACGTTCACCGGCCAGAGGAATGGTGAACTCATAGGGGAACTAGGTGCGAATGGACAATTATGGCATAAATAAGAGGATGGAGCATTCAAATCCAATAGCCAATCAAAAATCCAGATGTTTTGAGTAAAGCACCACTGAGCAATGACTTGTGTTTGATGAGCCTGCCATTGTTCATTTGCCATGCTTTATTTAATGGTCGAGTGATAATTTAAAATGAGGGCTTAGAGCCACTTTCAACAAATCATAAGGCGTGGGGTTTGAATAACAAAGCATAAACAAGCGATGGCAATACCCACCTTTCCTCCTTTCTTCGAGGGTAGGCCAAGAGCTTGAGGTGAGCCGTTCACTATGTGGTAGGCGGCCATGAAGGTATAATTGTCACCCTAAGTTAAGCACATTAAGACCATTAATCGAGCCATCCATCATAGCACGATGTTCTAAAATGACCAGTTGGTCAGATTCGCGAAAATCATTGACTGCCCTAAAGCACCTCATTTGCTAAATTTGTAAAGGGTGGTATCCGAACCAAAATTGAGGTAGAACAGGCCATTTAAAGGAGTCAATATGGCAGAATTCATAAGCCAGTGGTTGTTAAGCTTGGTGACTTTAAAAGTGGAGCAAAAAATAAGACCAACAACACTGAAAATAGTGCTTCAAAAAGTGACCATCTGTAAGAAAATTAAAATAGCAGCAAAAAAAACTGGTCGAAAAGAAGTAATGATTGATGCTACCATCACAGAACACTTTAAGACCGTTTGAAGACTTCTGAAAGAATCCATTGCGGATGAAATGCAGAGGATGCCATTAAACAGATCACCCGACTGATAATCGGGAAACCTGCTGAATGTGAGTTGGTGACAACACTGAAACGGAACCATGGAACCCAAGACTCCAGGTCACACCTCGTTTGCAACAAAAACATATTTTTTAGCAGCATGAAATCTTGGCAACACTAACTGCTAGTAAGACTACGATTAGTTGGATGCATCTCAGAGTGCAGAAAAGGAGTGGAGTGGAAGGATGACGTTCATAGGAGGCAGTTTTGATGTCAGCTGAGGGAGATAAAAAGCATGCGTTTAGGAACTATTATAAAATTGTTAAATAGTATTTGGAATAACAAGTGACCGCTAAGAGATGGCAAAAGTACCTAAGTCACAACTTTTCAGGAAGATGTGTGAATGAGCACTGTGTCAAAGACAAGGGTCGAAAGGTTAGCTAATTACTTTAAAAGTGTTTTGCAGACGTCCGACGATACATAAGAACATCCCTGACCACTGACCAATCCTAAACCACTATTATGCTGACAATATGCAGGTTAAATAGAGTGATAAATGCTCTGATTTTTACCAAAAAAAAAACAGTCTCAAACCTAAATAAATCCAACTAACCATTTTATTAATCTATCTAAGCAAGTAATAAATCCCATACAGATGTGAAGGTGAAGAGAGCGTTGTATGCTGCATCCACCATGGGATATCAAGTTGGGATCTCACTGGTGCGTGAATCAAAGTGCAGTCACCTTTAGGGGAAGTAAACGAGAAAATACCCAAATTGATCGTTGCTGTGATCTACGCTGTCAAATCAAACAACTGTACCAGGGAGAATTACGTCTATTCCAAGCGCGATGTCTCAAACTGTTTCCATTCAGAAACCGTAGGATATGCATTTAGAAAATCATACCATTCCCCTTGCTTTCCAAGAAAGTAGTAGTATTCTTTGGTAATTTACATGTGACACGAATTGATGTAGGACTCGCACTGGAGATTAGGCTGGAGTTGTCATTAAAATATGACAAATGATGCAGGAATAAATTGTGCTGACTGTTTCGCACCAAAAACAACGGGTCCAATTTTTTACCCAGAACAATTAGTGATAATGGGAGGCCCAGGAGAGGTAGGTCTCGACAGGTCCGGTCAATTAATGTGACTTGTGCTTAGTCATATAGAGGCGTGGGGCTTGGAGCTTGGCACAAATAACAGCCTCTACTTATGCTGGAACGAGAGACCGCAAGATCTGAGCAACCCAGCTGGGTTAAAATACAAGGAAATTCTTCATTAGGTTTTAAATAATTGGCTGAACTTCTATCGCATAAAAAGAGACAATGTAAAGCGATGCTCACCCAAACGGTACTTCCACCACCTGTTTTTAAGCCAAAATCTTCACAATGATCAACACCTTAAATTACCACGATCAGTGGACGGACATCGAAATGTTGACATGGGAAAAACATTGAATATAAGAATGCGGATGAATCCTATGTTTATCACGTCAACACTTGGAGAAAGATTTAGAGGGTGCAGAAACGAAAAAAAGTGCCCCCGAGAGGCGATGCAACCGATAAAGTGATGAACCCAGTGGGCTTCAGAGCCAACGCCCGACCTTCAGAATACATGAAGATGTTTGGTTCAGTACCACCGTCGGAAACACATTTCCCTTCCTCACATGAATTCTAAAAGATGGAACTGTTCACCTTGGATCAAGCATTCAAAATAGGATTACATCGGATTTCATTAAAAATGGCGATCATGAAAGATTTATTTTAAACACAGGGAGTACGGGGTAAGCATGCCGCAGCAGAGCCTCTAAATTTAATGCCCAATTCATGTACACGAGTAGAGGCAAATTAGTTAGTGTTAATGGTAAGATACAACCCAGACCAGAAACACTGCACTACAGAGAACCTAAACTCAGGCAGATGGGAATGTTGCAGATGGCATACGAAGCCCCTGGCCTTAGAAATCATAGGAAGAAGAGAGATGAACAAGCAGTACCCAGTTGGGACCACAACATTGCGTAAGCGTAAAAGGAGTGAGTGGTTAGAAATTGGGGTGAGCACAAAGACTGAGAAGCAAATGTCAGTGATGAAAAAGGGAATCGTGCTTCTCAAGCCAAGGCGTTCACTCTGTTGGTTACCTTTAGGTGGTTCGATGCTCCCCCCAAAACGTGAGATGTGCGATCAACAATATGCTCCTGCACCTGGAAATGACATCGCAGTCGTTGAAGTGCTGCGCATTAGCAACAATGGTTGGGAGGCTGACACTGTCAAGAGTGACTGACAAATAATTCAGTAACCGCTAACGGGAATAATAGATGGTTTCTAAGAAGCACAGAAGACAGAAATATGAAAAAGCAGCTCACTATTCGTTCATAAGATGATGATCATCTGAATTTGGAGTTAGTTGAAGTAGTCTATCCAAATGCAGTTTTTTTGCTAGGAAGCAATACTTAGGTATTAAATTGAAAAAAACTTCGGGTGTGCGAATTAAGGCAAAAGGTCATGGTTAACTCTGAGGGCGTCTGAAGTGTGGCATAGACATCGTGGCCAACTGCCATGGGGACAGGGAGGAGGGGAGGAGGAAGGAATCACGTGTGCTGGACTTAGTCACTGACAGACACTACAAACCGCAACAGCTTCCACATACGCGCAAATGATAGCATTGCGTCTTACATCAAAGTCCACCACGGCTGTGTGAGGCAAGAACAAATGCTTTTATGCGTAAGAGGTAGTAATAAATAAGGGAAAACTGGGGCAATGATTATTAATTCCAAAGTGAAAGGCGCAGTTAGAAAAACGAAGTGGAGTTAATGTCCATCTGTGCGTTTTATTCTCCAAGGAAACAGAACAAAGTATGATGAAATAGTTCAGCAACAATCCTATGCCAATAACGCCTTCTGTGAACTTTGCGCCGTTATTTACGATATTCGAGCGTGGATTCGTTTTAGCGGTTGACACCGAGTTAGCGAAACACCGAACTGTGACAATGAGTGCAGTACTAGCCAAGCTAGGACATTCAAATTTAGAGGACCTAAACCATGTTAACAAGCTGAAATCTAGACTTGGGTAATGTACGCACTCCCACGGCTAAAAAGCTAGCCAAGAACACACTTTGAGTAACTTCATAACCTTAGGGCAGGGGAGTGATGGTGAGCAGCAAACAGGAAGAAATTTACAACCTACCTTTGACTTGCACAGAAGAAGGATTTTGTCGAAGAGGAAAACATATCTAAAAGTGTAAAAAAAGATGGAATGTGTTAGAAGTCTTAGGTGAAGGATGGGGCGGCTGATTTGCATTTCACAAAACGCAGCCCTACGTGATATTAAAGAACAATGCCACCAACACGTAAAAAATCGAACAAATGGAAAGTAGTAGATATTTGTCCAAACAATGTATGCTACAGTTACCTCCCACCAGTAATGGTAAATTTTAAATCAGCAAAAAGGAGTGCCCATATTTGTACTGCATTTCCGAACTGCGTGTGGACTTTGACTGACAGAAGAATCACTACAATGACAAGGCAACTAATATGTTTAAAAGGGATCCATATTCCACCCCAAAACCTTGAGTCGATCTTTTTCCGATGTACTTTTCAAATACCATCCACCAACAATCGTTCCGCAGATTTTGTTGTGGACCTTTAGTAACCACAGAAAAACGGGATAGATAGTAATGTGCAGTCTTCTTTCGGCCTAAGCAGCTAAAGTTACTACCATTTCCGGGATTCATCTGCCGACTCCTACCTACTATGGCCACTAGTAATGACATGGATCAAAAGAATGGCACGCAAGATAGGTTGACTAGACACGCAGAACAAGGGTGAACGCACGCAATGGGGGTTAAGTGTTGTCATCCCAGGTGATGGGAAACGACATTAATTCAACAATATTCAGGCATACAACTTGACAAGACCTTTCGTTCTATGAGGTTCTTAAGACAGGAATGCCTATAAGCTGGAAAGGAGACGGTATGAGACAATTGAGAATCTAGACCACCAGCGTAAAAAATGGCAGATCGGAAACAATTAGGCGTTTAAGCGGAAATGAGAAAAAACACTTATACTAGTCCGATACTCACACATGGTCGCACACATATACAATCGTGTTAAGTTGCCACGCCCCAGCACTTCGTAGAAGCCAGAATCAACAGGCCAAGTCATAAAAATTAGAACGGCACATCACATGGATAGGAGCAAGAAAGTCTTATACAGTGCATATGGGCACCATTTGGCAGGTAAAGTGGTACTGCATGCGATTCGTGATTGCACCTTGTCGAGCTATCCAAAAATCAATCCGCTAATACATCAAAAGTAAATGAAGGCAGATTTGGAAGAATAATAACAAAATCCCACCTATCCAGACGGCAGGATGGGTTTTCAAGCTTAAAGATGCATCAGACAGAATTATATGATATGTTGGTCCGCTTGCCACCGGTCAAAAGGCACCACTGCCACTGATGAGGTGATGGCGAATTCACAAAGCTCTGAGACAAAGACCCATTGTTGTTTTGCAGGTTAATAGATAACATAGTAATTCAGACTCAAGAGGAATAACGTAGTACGATCAACAATCCTGAAACGACTTCTTACTCCAAGCAAGATAAAAAACAAAAGCAACGCTGTCGACACCTGCGATAGGGCACGCTGATTGATGACTAAGTTGTAATGAATTAGCCAGGACGCCTCGAGTCATGAGGCACTTGGAAAATGAGGGTGGGAACGTTTTATGCTCTCTTGCATTGCAAAAGTTAAATTCCGGCAATCACGCTAGCCCAACGAATTTTAAATGTTTCTGCACGCGAACTCGAATGACCTAGGTACACGATGTAGTCTGCTCGACAAGGAACGCGATGTCCAAACGACAAAGGAAATACATGAACCTTAAAACATGCTTTGCGCAGATATTCACGTGGGTTGAAGAATTGCTAACATTGGATTAGGTAGTTACGACGATATCGGGAAAATCGGCTATAGTTTGGACACAAGAAGGCATCTTACATATGCCACCACTGAATACGTCAATTAATAAAGGAGGTACGTGTTGGCAGTTAGATGCACATCATCGACAGTAATGGCAACAGATAAAATCGAGTAGTGGATAGCGTAAACAAACATGGAAAGACATAAAACGTGCATTGAAAAAGCGTAGCTTCAGAAATATGTGAATGCTACACAAGAAGCATAAAACCAGTGTTCTGTTTTGGTTTACAAAGCGTCGGAACAGCACACAGCTTGATACAAATAATCACCAGAAAATTTAACTGGCGGAAAGGATGCGCACAAGAAGAAGAGTGATTGGGAAGTCACAGACAACTCATCTTCTGCTCACTTTACATGACTACTTGAAAAATACACACGAAAGTGCTGGCTGGTACTTAAATAGTTAGGAGAGATTTAACGAAACTCGTAATTGTTGGGTTACTTTCCAGGAGCGTGCCAGCGCTATTTGAAACACGTTTGAAAGCGTGTTCGAAATTTCCTTTGCAATTTGGATCACACCTGTTTGAAATAGACTGTTTCAAGTAGAACTATAAAGGGGAAGATTTAGCTCAAGAAAAAGACAAGTCACACGGCATCAAACGCTTCATAGCACGAAACTCTCTCTTCCATAAATTCAGAGAAGCTCAAATCGGTACAAAACACGAAGAAGAAAGTGGGAAAAGGATAGAACCAATTTGATAGTTGATTTACCAACCTTTTGCAGTCTTTTAACAACCACAAAGACTGATGCCAAAGCCGTGCATTTATAATTCATTGCGTTTCAGGGACAACTCTTCACTAGAATGCATTCGTTGGCAGAACAAATGCTTGATTAGAATAAATGTCTAGTGATGAAGTAAATTAGCCAATCAAAATATAAACAATACGCGGAGAGGGAAGGGAATTCGCCTCTGCAACAAGCATTGAAGTAAGAAAACTCATAATCTAGTCAATCGTCACATTGGCTGTGAGAGGTGCGTTGTGTAGAGTGCGATCCATCATCTTCGACAAGTTCGCGTTCTTTCCTGGACGCCCCGCATGTGCATAGGCATCATATAATCCATTTATCACGGGTCTGGTGTGTAAACATAAGTTTCTAAGCATTGATCTTCCCACATAATAACTTCCACACATCGGTAACCCGAATAAACTTGAGATAATGGAAAGTCATAGAAAGACATACTAATACACACCGGAAAAGCCGTTGGTTGTCAACAAAACTGCAAAGCCTTTTTAATCCTGAAATGCTCCTTAGTTTTGCGGAACAATAAAAAATTGTTTAGGTCAAGGCTAGCCATTAATAACTATCGGCTGCGCGATGCCCAAGCAGTAAAGTTTGTGGAAGTAGACGCCTCCGTACATGTGGCTTGAATTTGTTAAAAAGGTAAGTGAATTGTGGTATTGGGGCTTGAAGGACATTTTAAATGAAGCAATTCAAGATGATTGCTACTGCTATGGAAAGACTCGATGGATGGCATCTTTCAGTTTAAACTAGAGCGAAGCCGAATCAAAGCATAGCTAATCATAAGCGTAGACGAGTCAAAGTCGACCGGCTGGAGTGATGTTCAGTTGAATTTAACAGCTTGTCTGCAAACTTATATAAAGCTGGTGTTTCTATTTGCAAAATGAAATTTTTAGGAAGAAAAACCTCCGGAGTTGATAAATGCAAAAGCTGCGATATTTTATCCAAATGGGATCATACATTGTCAGGAAGGAGTATTATAGCAAAGCAGGAAAAGTTAATGAGTTCAAAAATTGATTGTCTGATTGGAGCTGGGGCGTGACATATGCCGACCGTAGTTTCGATACGGAATTACCAAGATGGTGGCCTTAGGCCCGTATGCTAGCTAAAATAGCACTGTGAACTGTCAGAGCAGACAGGTTGGTACTTCAAGTTTTCACGTCATCACGAAAACGTGATAAAGGGAGAAAATGAAAAGGCGACCTTTCTAATGCATCTAAAACATTTAAATGACCAAATATAATGAAAAATTCATCCATGAGAAAAAGTGCCAGAGGAGCAGGAATACTGTAGTAAAAGGAATAGGAAACCAACATTACCGAATTTTCGATTTGGAGTCCAGGTGATTCAACACACGCAATTCCCCGTCAATATGGCGACGACCATAGCTGGACAATTTCTTATCGGGTGGCTAAAATACGCACGGGTAGGTCATCAATGCGCATAAAGAAAAACTTAGACGGTGAGACAGTAAATTTGTTTAAGCACTTGATACGATCACTGATACTAGATGTCCACACTTGCAAGTGGCACCAAGTGGGAGTCCCAAAAGGAAAGCGTTTAATCGCAAGAAGTATCGAATTCAAGTCTGTAGGTAGCCATGTATTGCAGAGGTTACATAAATAGGACAGCATTGTAGAGAGGATGGTGACAATTAAAGTGTCTAATCAATTCATTCAGGATGCATGCTTTCAACCCTGATGCGTGAATCCATCCCAAGTTGGATGCTTTAACACTTACGCGGCCCATAAAAGGCATCCTCTCAGCGAAAGTGCATAAGGAAAATAAAGTACCCTATTTCAGCGCACCAGGATCGCTAATGGAGTGAATAAAAGGAAGTAACAAGCGGGTGTTGAACCCCCAGACAAGTTTCCTACCCCAATGCACAGCAATTCTTGCTGAATTGATGCGTCTGCAAACCTACTGATGAGATAAAATGGCCGCCACGAAGAGCCCAACTGTGCGGCGCGTGTGAATATTCCATCCCATATTATTACTACTGCGCACTTTAGAGAGATAAAGTCCATCCACTAACCGACATTAGTACCACGCGGTCAAAGTGCGCTCTCTCATGAGCGCCTTTCACAGAAATTACCCTGCCAAAAGTAGCGATACCTACGACTTTCCTGTCCACCTTGAAATACAACCGAGTCGGTGGTACACGGAAAAAAGAATAGGTTAAGGTAGGTAATTACGTAGATTCTCGATGACGCTGCCACCCCCCTCCCAAAAAAAACGCTTAACAAACATCTCAGATATTGAAGGAAGCAGAAACGAAAAAAATGATGCATTTGTGTCTGGATACCGCAAATTTAAAGTTCGAGGAGGCCAATCGAGTGATAATGGGCCGTGCGAACGTCTCCGAAACAAAACCCTACGCCGAAAAAAGTGAACAAAAGCACCGCTACCAAATTGAGAGCCCGAAACAGTAGTAATGCAGCAATCACATCAACGTCAGCTACTTTACCGAAGCGAGGCTATTATAGTTAAAAAAGCATTAGAATGGGCCACCCATTCATTCTGGAAAATAAGCTCGACGAGATAGCAATAAAAGTTCTCAAGTTAACTCGGCGACTTCTCATGAACGAAGCAAATGAAATAACGACATGATTTGCCCTACAGTCCCGTCGCAAAGGCGTACGACAAACTTCAGTAGTGCAAAGCTCTCGACCGATCAGTTAATCCGACTCACTCCTCTTTTCCCATAGAAATACTCAAATAAGGTAAGCTCACGCGCCTATTCAGCATTTCTCTTGAAGGAAACCGGAAGTGCTTTCGCAAACGCATTCGCAAAAAACTTCACAAAAGAAATGAATTTACATTCATGGATAAAACTAGTGCTGTACCTTTGAGTGTTTTATAAACACACTGCTCATTAGATATCAGCAACAAGGCCGGACACTATGTTGGACAAAATTGATTTGAAAATACTACCAAAACTGACTCTCCACACATAGTAACAACGCTTTTGGTCTGAATCATGCAAATAAGTTGAATGGTAAAGAAAGATTGAGCAAAGGTGTAGGAGAATAAAATCGGCACAAACTCTGCCAGAATTCAGAAGGCATCAAGACACATGAAGTGGTTGCATCCATTTTGACTAGGTCAAATCACTGAAAGTGTAAATTTTAATTTATCCTGACTGTAGAAAAAATAAGCAGTACGCCATTAAAATGGCCAAATTTTACAGGAGCAGTCATTTAGAGAATGCACAAATCGACGTGCAAACCAGTTTTTTTTACTCTTAGCAACTTAAACCAGTGGTATACACAATTTGCCCCCAGGTAGCAACGCACATTAAAGGTCCATAAAGGCAACCCACACTCTAATGCCACGAGTTTGACATTCCGTTCTCACGGGTTTGAACATCCAAACGAGGCTATACAGCGAAAAGCGGAATCAGAAAACTAAAGACTACCAATTACTAGCAATGGAGCTGGCACCAACAGAGGAATGAATTAAACAAATTCATATGGTGAAGGCGCCGAGTTTGCTTAAATGAACGACAATGCCCTGGTCAACGTGTTTCGGTGAGCTGTCGCCACCTCCCCTCCAAGGTTAAGGAAAAAATCCTCAACACAACGATTCCCAAAGGAATACGATAAGCTAAAGAATAAAATACTTCCCACTATATTAAAATATCAAGGAGCAAGTATTTCTTGTACCAACTAGCCGGGGACATCAATGGCTTTTTGAAATAAGTGCTGTGCAATAAAAGCACCATCCCACTCTACTTTTGCATTAACGAAAACAAAGCCCTCGAGAGTGCTTTATTCTTGTGTTTAAGGGCGGGATAATCGACACAATGAACAATAAATTCCGAATAAAATGACCGCAAAGAACGGAAAACGCTAGTGTCAAAAAGGCCAGTGATCACCTCAAAAGAGAAGGATTATTTTTGTGGAGAAAATTACAAAAGAATGCGCAGAAAACTGACCTGGTCAGGCTAGTAGTTGGCTTCAGCACATAATGTCGGAAAAAAATGTACCAGGTAAGTTATCTTGGTTAAAAGTGAGGAAAACAACAAACCAATTCGGTCCGAGGGCACACTTACGTGCCTGTCGCAGCTACAGATAGACGTAAGGGATCTTAGGAAGAGATTTCAAGAATCCACTACCTTCACTGTACCCTTGTGGGTAATTGAAAAAGAACTAGCCAAGACGCTATAGATTAAGCTGAGACATAAAATGATATTAAATTACTGTACAATTAACGAGTAGGCATCCGAATAAGCAGATAAAACTGGTCATCACTTTGCAGATTAGAAAAACGTTCTTGTTAAAACTGTGGGGAAAACTCGAAGTAATGCCCACAAGAATTGATTCAAAGCTAAAACAATAGATCGAAAGGTTTAATAATTCGTAGGATACTTGGAAAAAAAAATTGATTAAGCAAAGACCAGGGCAGTGACAGAAGGTATTCTGCCCAGACAGGAGGGATAGCAGTACTAAAACAGAAGGCAAGCAACTGGCTTTTTCTCAGGAAAAGATGTAACCAGATATTGTTTATCACCGCATCAAAACTCAGGAAACTGGGGCAAATGCCCAGGTTGTTGGGTGTGGGATGTCTGAGAGCGACGTGATGCCAGTGGTTAGATTCGCGTAAATCGTTTAAAAAAGGTGGTTGAGAGGAGAAGCTAAAGAGGTAGATGCAGCGCAGCTTTCATTTACAATTAATGAAGGCGATACCATCTTGTAGGGCTTCATTACCAAGTGCACGCAATGAAACAAGATTCAACACATTCGTTGGACATCTCAAAAGCAGCCAAAACCACACCCAGACTAAATGCTTCAAATCAAAAATCACATTCGAAAGATAATTTCACATACGACAATGAAATAACTCACAAAATCCTGCTCACATAATGCTTTTAGAGCTCAACAATAATGGAACCGAAAAATTCAGGGTAGGCAACTCAAACGCTAGGCGATAAATACAAAGCTCCTCTTGTTTCAATTTTACAGACAAGCCGTATTTTAGGGCCAGGAGTTAGAATGCGTGGTCCGAGTAGGTGAGTGAGAAAAAAAACACTGACAGCGGATTTACGATGGCATAACACAATAGCACAATTTAGCGAGCCCCCATGTTTATCATAATCACACGGACGTTTTACATATTTGCGCAAAATTGAGCTTAACACTGTGAGAATACGAAAATCATAAGTGGGCGGTGCAATAAAGGCAGAAGTCTTTAAGTTCCAGCTTTACCGAACAGGAGCTCAATTATACATTGTCAATATCATAGACGGTAAATGGAATTTTGAAGTTACAAATGTCATTTGTAAGAACAGATTGTCGAGTCATTATGATCCGCTCACACACTGGACTGCCCAGGATGTGTAACACGAAAGTGCAAGCCTGTCGACCAGTAATACAAGTGAAAAATACCAGCTTTCTCCCGACGCCACCCAGGTCCAATCCTGTTTAGCTTATGTCAAAATATGTGCACCCATGTTAACAGAGGTTAACGGGTGGTAAACAAGTCAGATCGAAATAACACGACGGCTAGAGGTAGGTCATGATTACATGATTGATAAAGCAGGCGAAGATGTTGAGAGCTGGAGGACCTTCAATATGGATGGAGGCTATGGATCGAACTTAGCCGAATCGAAATTAAATCTAAGAGACTAGATCGTCGCATCATAAAGAGCCACGTGACTCCACTCTACAAGAAATGCAATTTCAGAAAGCTTTTTGATGTACCTACACCCTAAGTTAGCCGTGAGAACTACCCCAACGATCGTGAGTCGGGATTTTGCACGAAAATGAAAGCAAGAGCAAAAAAATGTTGATTTATGATCAGCAGTCGCTGCACCAAAACATTACAATTTATTTAGAGGTGAAATAACTGGACTCGAGTATATCATATCCATTTATTGTATCTAAAGCAGTAAGCTTGGGAGTAGAAGCGTAGTGAGATTGTAAGTATGCACAAAAGCAATTTTTAAACGGGAAAAGAGACTAAATAAAGGGATGGCAAACAGTGAATTCCAACCCCACTTAAAAAATCATTTTGGGGAGGGTGGAAAAATCAAGATAACCTGAGACCTGAAAAAATTCTCTTAAGTTGAAACGGATAGTAGGTAAGTGGCGGTACCGCGCATCAGTTAGACCACTTGACTTTGCATCAAAAACATAAATAACCTGAAATTGGATCTATCCAAAACAGTACAACAGGGAAGGACGAAAGTCCGAGTCACGTGAGAGCAAAACCGAGTGGGTGGCGGAATATGGGAGACCCCACCAAGAAGCCTGTCGTGAAGGCATAGCAATAGGGTCTGGAGCGGTTTGTGCCAAAGAACGGGAGCAGAAAAGCCCTGAACTCGATCGCTTAAATTTGACGAGGTAGACTTGAGAGGTGAAGAAAAACCATGTTCAAACAAGCCTTCTTAGCGAAAAAAAATCAAATCGGTAAAGCAGTGCACTTATTACTTAAAAATGGTTGAGAACGACTTCCAAATAGATGAAAATTTAATAGAATCTAAGGTAAAATGCAAAGCACTTTGCCAAAAGAAAAACAAGTGAAAAAATAAAAAGTCCTAGGTGCCCACTATCAGCTAGCATAAGTGACTAATAAATCGAAAAAATAAGTTGGCAATCGAAGGGATAAGGAAATCTATCACGAAATTTGTGATGAACCAAGAAGAGAGCCTGAGACATCTATATGTGGCTCCACTGTAATAGATGAGAATCGGATATTGTATACGCCTTTTCCCACACAATTATACCATAAGGAGCGTTAAAAAATCACGAAAATTCGCTGACAACACTTACCAACGTTATCTCCAGTAGGCTAAAATAAAAAGGGCGAAAATTACAAGGTTGATCATGTCAAACTATAGTCAACGTAGAAATCAATTTTCGGCAATCGTTACGAATTTCTGTTGAGTCAGAAAGTTGACACGCAAAATAAAATGACCTTTCAAACATCGGTAGCGCTGCCAGCTTGCACTCTTCAAGGGTGTCACAAAAACCTACTATCATTGAATTCATTTGATTCAAAGAAATAATCTACCCCAGAGATAAAAAAAAACGGACTGAAGAGTTTGAACAGTGGAAATGCAATGAAGAAAACACAGCCACAAGATCTTCACCAAGATGACCCACAGAGGTTGCTGAAACGTGCACACCAGGGTGCGCCTTAAGCTTTCAATAGGGACAGATAAAAAGTGCGCGGCTATAAAGCTCACAAACAGGTCACAACTCACTTCCTCTGAAAGAACTTAATTCTACATTGCTTAATGAAACATTTAGCAGAAATGCCATCTAAAATAGAAGTTTCACAACTGCCTCCAAAGAGTTAGCTGGTGACGAACATTGACATGTGCAGAATATATGCTAGTTAAATTAAAACCCTTTAAGTAAAGAATTTGCAAAGAACTAGGAGTGAAAAGAGACATAGCATGATTTATGATGAGGTCAGGTGGTATTTAAACGAAGTAGAACATGCGGATCCGTGATAGCATGGGTATGTAAGTCGGAAGCAAAAGGTACAGGTGAAGGCGATACAAGTCGAAAGGTATACCTCGCTTGAATTTGATCAATGGCACTAATCGTGTCCAAATCGCGTTTCACTTCGTTTATTGTTTGTGCGAGTTCCCGCATACCATCCAAGGCTGTCAACAACTCAAGCTTTTCAGGGTGATCATCGTCCGTTAACCTACAGAGTTGCTAGGAAGATAACAATCGCTGATTAGCGCATCAGGGTTGGTAATTTAGTTAATAATGTAATGTCATGGATACAAGGGATGCAAATGCACTACGGCGTACAAAACAAATGCAATTTTCACAGCAGTTCTTTAGGCGACCAAACCGAGACCTAGAAAAACCAGTCATTAACCAGATTTCCTTTTATAAATCTGCCCCATTAAAGTTAACATTGCGTAATATCAACATTGGCGGCATACTAGCATCATGATCGGTAGTTAATCTGCATAATAACCAACCTGCTCAAAATTTAAAGTGTAAACATACCTCAAGCAAGAGGTGATACTTCAAGACTCTCTGCATCGGAACAGTTAAGAGCTCCGTGAGATGAAATTTACTGTAGTTGTCGGACTGAGCTTGACATTCCTTAAAATGAAATTATGGAGGAAATTAAAGACAAGGATCCATTAAATCACTCAAGTTAATTAGTTAAATTACCACGAACCTGAATTCTGTTTCGCTTTTCAACATCATTTTTGGTTATCTCTAAGACAAGTGTCTGAGCTTTTTGGACATGACCACAGTATCCACCATAAATCAACAGTCGATCTCGAATCTTTATGAAAACTTCGCCAAGCGTTAGCACCGCTAATGTCGTGCTAACTGCTAGGCTCAAGTTCGAGAGGAGTTCACGATGAATGCAATGAAGTTCCTGCAGCAAGTGATGAATGATTAGGCAGAGCTAAAGAAAAATTACCTCAATATACTTGAAAATCTCCTCCAGTTCCTGTGATGAAAGGCATTTTGATAGGGGCCACTTATATTTCTAGAGAAAAAACGTCAATCCACACAAAACTAGGTTTACTTCAATAAGCATCTTTAAAACATCAACATAGTTTTTTTCAGTAGACACGATTTCTTTTATACAAAATGACCTCGGGGATGTGGGCTCATCTTCTGTCTATTACAAAAATTGTAACTTAACTGCAAGAAAATTACCGCCGTAGAGCCCTTCCCACCATGAACGATTGTATCATAAACAATTTCATTAGTTTCCTCCTCCATATCAGCATAATTAGAATCTGCGGTAACTTGCATGTCCTCTCTAGAAATATAGTTAGCAAATAATATGATCAAATACATTGAGGCTGCGATGTCTTTAAGGTTATTGTAATATTCGTGGGGAACTTGAAGGTTGCCATTTTCGGGTGGAAATCCTCTACCAAAAAAGCATAAATGAGAAGAACTAATTGCATACGATATCCCAGAGAGCTGAGCCCGAGGACAACGAGATAGCCGTGACAAAAGTTCAATAACTTTCCCAAAGTTTTTTGCATGATACAAATCACCTGGTTCAATAAGATAACTTTTATCAATTCCAAATTCTTCTTCACATAATTTCACGAATAAGCGGATGTTTTTGAAACACAAAAATGGTGACTGCTGCGTCTGTGGGCTGAAATCCTTCATTTTTCTTGGATCCACTTCGCCATTAGTTAAAGTGTTTAGAAGATTGCAAAGTTTAACACCATCCATAAGGGTCTGAACTAGCTGCAAACCACAGCCATCTGGCATCAAGGTAGGATGATCATCAGGAATAATACGGCATCGGTTCAACCACTCAGCGCACTGTCGCAGATCGCATTCCTCTTCGGACACAGAATTAGAATTCGACGCAGGCATAATTAAACCGACAAGACAACACCCATCAGAAATCGATGTTCAGCAGATGTTCGAGATATCAGACTAACAAAATCTAGGTTCCGAACGCCACGGTGAGTATAAAAAGCAGAGTAGTACAAGGAGAAACGCACCACCGCCGATACCGTATTTGGCGTATAGATAACGCGCGAAGCCGCACTTGAAACTGACGCCTCTTGGTCTAAACGATTATTTAGACTATTAAAAACCTGTGGTCGCTGTAGTTATTTAGAATGCACGCATTGCTTAATGCCAATTTTGTTGCTAAGCTAGAATAGCGCTGCTTGTTCTAACAGAGAAACTTGAACTAAATGCAACGCAAGTCAATTAAGCAGTAAAGTTGCCCTTATTAGGCTACTTACGCACAAATACAGATCTAGTCTGTCTTTAAAAATAGGCATGTTTCTTGTGTCATTTATTTTTGGGAAGTCTTTTACCCATTAGGAAAGCCTAAGTAATAATAAGCTCATCCTTACAAATAAAAACAGAACGCGCCTTGGCAACTACCTGCAAATATATACGTAGACAATCAAGTGCGCCACCCCTGCGCTACCAGGCAATAGACTTTGTGAGTCTTTTTCTACCACAGTCTTTATGCTTTTTAAAAGGTAAGATGTCAGACGAGTACATTGTTTATGTGGTAGAGATGAAAGCAGGAGTGCAGATAATGTAATAGGGTTCCTCTTTTCTTCCTCCTCATTCCTTTCTACCTTACTAGCAGAAGACCGAGCTTTTCTGGGCATGGTTTTATTTAAGGGGAAAAGGTCAGGTAGGGATGTCCAGTCTACGGGGCTGAGGTATCCGGCGCAGGGGGAGAACACGCTAGCGAGCTATCGACCACGTGTATATTGTGTTCCCGCCTCTCACCTACAAGGCGTATATAAACATCGATATTATTACAGACAACATGATCCATTCGTGCTTAGAGAGCGTTTTCCATTCTTGTCAGATGGTTTCTGGTCCATCTCGAAAGTTGCAAATTCTGACCAACTGCAGCCCAAATATTGCACTAATTCAAAATATAGCGATTAGTTTCATAAAACGCTTAGTTCGACGTGTTTTGGATCGCTAATCTTGGCTCGCTGCTCTAACTTCTTCGAGTGCAACTATCAAAACATTATGCCACCGCTAAAACCGGTATTTTGTGGACCTTGATTCTCAAGGTCTTGCTGCTTAATTTTCACCACTCTCTATAAATCTTTAGTCTTAAATTTAGTGGGTGGGAAAGTAGTGCGAATCCACAAATTTCGATGGATCATAGTGCCTACCAAACCATTTGTGCTCCCATACTTTATTGTGTCATTCTAATTTTATCCCAAAACTCTTCTTACTTTTAAGTATAGTATAAAGTTAATTTGCGTCCAGTTGTTTTGCAATATTTTGTAAGTAGAGGACACTTTCTTTTAATAGATTGTTCTACGTTATATAGACAGCAGACAAAATATTCGAACTCTAGCAATCATACTATAATTAGTATAGTGCGTACGAACATAGAGTCACAAAATCACTTAGAAATGAATTAGGAATGTTTAACAATTCCGACAGTTTTCCTTATTAGAGGTTTAATAAGGAACGGGCGATAGGACTTATGGACGGGTAGATTTGAGTGGCTGCGAAATTTGTCCGCCAATACGAGTTACTCTGTTGACCTGGTCGTTGTCTGGTCTGTTTCGTTGCTTGCCGTTTTTTGGTGTGAGACGTTATTAAACGTGATGTGATGTTTGATTTCGTTTGCGATAAAGCATCCCTCAACTGTTGACACTTTCCACTCCCTACTTTTACCGTTTTCGTATAATTACTATTTATTTATCAATATGCACGAGAATAACTACCTTTTAGCGAATATTTAGGATTTCATTTAGCAAAAATAACATGGCTTATCTTTACCGGCTATACCACTTCCAGTTGTCCCCAGCTGTGTAGTGTAGCATTTTCTGGCATATGATAAAGTGCCATCTTGCGATTTAAGTTTATTTTATGTGTTTTATGTCGCTCATTAAAGATTTTTGGCTCAAATTTAGTCTGTATCATCTTAAAGTCGTATTTCTGCAGTATCTTTGCGACATCCTTTTTGTGTATCATATTTCTGTTCATGCTCGTTACTTCGTTAACTGACGTCTGTCACTTTTATTTAGACGCAACACCTGAACTAATGGTCTAGAAATTAAGTTGCCATTACATGTACATATATATGCGTTTTTGCGGTTTAATGTTAAGCATTTATATCAACATCATCTGGTCGAGCTCTTCCTCGTTGTCTTTAGCTGTCTGTTTACGTTTAGACATGGCAACCGATCAGGAGCTCAAAATATCCCGGATGACCAAGAGATCAATGAACAAAAAAATATTTAGTCGACCCAGCTACAAGCTTCGGGAATTTGTACTCACTCCTTTTCATATAAAATATTTTGAAGTCAGTGGTGGGGTAAGGCACTCCTTTCAGCCGATTATGAATTTTAGAATCGAGGAAAGGAAAAGGGCCGCATCTCTCTCACTAATGTTAAGTATGTAGAGAAGGTCTTAGATGACGATTTAGACAGCAAAAAAAATGTCTTACAGGTACTGTTTCTCATCTTCCTAAATGATTTCCCTAAGATTGCCTATGTCGAAGAACCAAGTTCAATAAACTGGTTTCTGCTGTATATAGTGGCTCCTACGCTGATAGAACGAGATGATTGGATAAGTCTCATTCGATTTTGTAGGTTTCTCTGGTTGAACTCATTGGTTGCTCTTCAGTAGCGAATCTAATTGACATCTATTTATCTCCTAGCTTAGTTATTCTTAGGCATTTCGCACCCTTACAGTCGCCATTGAATATGAAACGATTTAATCTAATGGATATTAGTACAAAGGAATGTAACCTCCAAGAGATGTCGACAGGTTATAGATTTGGTGCTAAATTCTGTTAATAAATTTATTTTATATTTTTTTTGCTTTTAAGTTTTAGGTACCCTTTTTCTCCAAGTTCACTCACTTGAACGAAATTTTCCCTGTAAAATGTCTGGATTTCTTTGAGCAAATTATTTGCAGATCATTATTATGCTTTTTCAGTGCATTTGTTCTAAAAATTGTGTATTTATGTGTTATTTTGGCAGTGATCCCGTTGATTTTTGCATCCATCTTCGTGGTTTTTATTCGAAAGCAGCTTCTCCTTTTCGGCTCATAACTAATCCCCATCCTTGTTAGCATTTTGAGGCGCATTGTTCATTTAAACCTTAATCCCTTTATTATCGTATGGTCGTTCCACATTTTTTTTGACATGAGCCCTAGTACCATCTTAATATGTGCTGATGAATTAAGTGTGAAAACAGATGGAATGCAATCTGGATAGGCCACTTTTTAACTTCAGATACAAGAGAGCGGGGTGCTTGCTTTCTGCCGCGTTACCACCCCGGTGTGTGGCGTCGACCTGGCCGATACAGTTGCTGTGATGACATCAATCGTCGTTCCCTCGGTTGCCAGCATACCACTGACTCGGGAACGAACACTGACGCATCCGAGGCTCGTCGATTCTCTGCCTTCCCGGGTTGTCTTCCCCCCGTCACCTCAACGGAAGTCCAGACGCCTTCTGCGCCTCCCCTGGGTGGCCAACAGTCGGTTGCCGTCCAAGCTTCACCTCCTCCTCCTCCTCCTACTCAGGTGCCTCAGCAGCCCGTGGCTCAGCCGATCGCAGGAAAGGTGGTGATGGCCACCCCTCCTGCTCCTCCTCCAAATCCCGTCAGCATGTTTACTCAACAGCAAATACTCTTCCAACAGCAACAACAGCAACAACTATTGCTGGCTCAGCAACACAAGCTGAGCATGCTTGCTGCCCAACCGCATTTGCAGCAGCAACAACAGCTGGCCACTCGACGATCCACAAGACTGCCTCAATCTCCTGGTGGCCAATCCTTTGACTGGGTAAGCGCTGCTAATGCCCCAACGCCCCCTTTTGTCAGTCGTCAGTTCCTACTGTCAAAAGGGTTAAACCCGTGATTTTCACCTCCAGGCTCCTCGTTTACGTAATGTATTTATCCATGTTGCGTGGTGGTCATGAGGTCCCGTGTGCCGCATGATTACATGGAGAACCGTGAAGTGGTTATTGCTTTAACATAAGCACACTTGAAGAGACACCGCTAATGCTTGTCAGGCGCGACCTCTAATTAACCGAAGCACTTACCGCTAGTTCACCTAGGAAAGATCTCGGAGTTCTAGGCGAGTGCTAATTACTTCGCTCAACTTGTGCGGCGTTCACATGCATGCCTTTCTAGCTTAACTTTAATTGATCGCACCTGATGGTTTAGTGAGTTGTTTTCGGTTGTGCTCTCTCCTTCAAATGCACTAGACAGTGATCGCTATGCCTGCTGCGGGGCACCCAGTTGCCAGACGATGGCTTGATCTCGTGACACTGGCTATCTGTGACTTACCCTTGGAGTCTTATGTTGTGAAAACCTCACACCCGCTCCTCCATTCATTAGTTGGTTGTCTCTCACCACACAGTCGTTTGATTTGTTTGATTCTGATGCCTCCAGATCTTAGCTTTTGTGTGCATACAAGACTGATCAAAATAATCCTTAATGGCTGTTTTGTTTTGCTGCTCGTCAATTGGCACTCAATATATCTCAGTTTTATGTAATTTTTCGTTTTACTTTTGGATTTGCGTTTGTAATCGTATTGCACCAATTTCCTCCGCCACGCCTCAGTAGAGTATTTCCTGGATTATTTGCCTCGGTATTGTAAAATATGTTTGACTTCTCAGTTTAAATAGCTTGTTCGATTTTCTTTCAGGCATAACTTGTGATAAAATTTTGTTTGGGATTGACTGCACTTCTAGTCTTACAACAGTTGCTGGCGTGCGGTGTCAGTAAGTGTGCTACCTTCAAAAGCTTGTTTCATTTTCTGCTCTCCTAGTTTGGTTACTTATGAATCCCCTTTTTACTTACTTGATAATTGCTCCTAAATTTCCACAGTGCGAGCTCACTTGTTCTTTGTTTTGGAGTCCACTTACAGCCTTCATAATTCCTTTGCTATTGTTAGAAACGCTCTGATACTTCCAACCCTTTTTGACCGAGGTGAGTTATGTGCGATGCTGGGAAGGAGTCAACATTGTGCGGCCCTTACCTCCCGTTGAACTGCCGCCCCGACTCCCATAAGTTGGTTGGCTTCAGGGTAATCTCACATGCTGGCTTCGTTCTAGTCCATTTACCTGCCTTTGACAATTTATCTTTGAATTTTGCGCCTGGGATAGCGGACGGTTATGCATTCTAGTTGGAAGGCTTTCGCACAGATTCACTGCATCAGGAATTGCACAGTCTCATGGGACGGTGTAAAGTGTGTCGCGCTTTTGAAATCCTATCACTTCGCCTTCGTTGTGCTTCCATGAGGGATGGCATGTTTTATACATCTAAAGATGTCACGCTTACCCCCTAAATCTCATTCTCCATTAAAAGCACCTTGCCAATATGCTGGTGGTGTAATACTTCATTCTGCAATTCTCTTCGAGTTGCAGCCATCCGGATGCTTTTGCTTTCTAAAATTTTCCCTTGCGTGTGCATTTGTTTGGTTACAACATTCCTGTTGCTTATTCGCCTGCGCCCGCTGTCACATCATTTGCGCCATCCTTTGTTGAGAATAGTCTGCAAATTTACTGGGAAATTTCGTTATTTTTATCCTATGGACACTTATTCTCGAATCAAATGATCGCGGTTTAAGCTTCCCGCCCTAAGCTGACTATTTATCGAATCACTCTGCTATGCCTCCTTCGTGGAATGATTTTCTGCCACACCTTGTCTCCTAATTTTTTAGTGTTCTTTTTATAGACCTAATCAACAACTGCTGTGCGCTATTGCGTTTTGTTCAGTCGATTTCTTTGATGGCTATGCAATACTCCTTGACTCATCTGAACTTCACCCTACTTACCAAACTCAGACCTTAAAATAGCACACTCTGGAGCAATCCCTTCATTCCTCTTGTGAACTACTCTTGCAGTTTACAGCGCATTTGTCCTCCACAGTTCTGCTCCTTCGCACTGAAAATGAATTAAATAAATCGCTTTGGATGAATTGTCAATGCTACTTTTAGAGTAATCCAACCCATCAACTCTGTCTAGGGAATGTAACTTGTCGTCTTATTGTATGGAGATAGCCAATCGTAGTGGAGGATTATTTCCGGATTTCCAGTGGTATAGTGAAATTTCTCAAATCTCTCACCTAGCTATCAGAAATGATTCATTTCACCTCTACTCAACTCCACATTGCTCGAAACGTACTATTACATTAGGTACTATCGGGCAGTAATAAGAATTTTTATGTGTTAAAGATATATCTTTAGCATTTAACGCCTTCAAGTTCTTTAAATCCCCATACATTACCGTGGATTGCCGTTTAGCCGAGAAGTTCATCCACATTTGTGGCGCAATATAATGAACATAGCGCTTACTCCCATTTCGCCTTGATATTAGGGTAGGCTTAGCCACTACGGTATGCAGCAAGGCAGCATGGAATCGTGAACTGCACATTAGGGCAGAAGTTCTAACTAGTCAGCGGGTGCGTTGATCGGTGCGTTTAAGTACCTCTAGGCCATTCCACGAGAAGCAGGCTTGTAAGCCTAAGGCAAAGTACATCCTGAGCTTTTATGTCCATCAAGCCCATGAATTCACTTGCGTTAAACTCTAGTTATTCAATCTTGCCTTATAAAGAAATTTGGAACCGTGCTTCTTCATGACTTCGTTTTCCACTTTATCAGTGTACGTAATCTTATCGGTTCATTAAGTGCATTTCAATAGCTCCACACTCATTCACTCGCTATTTTTTCAAAGAAAATTAATGCAAAGTGTCATTTACTTGTGCACATGAAAAGTCTCGTCTTCTCTGGGAATGCCATCACCTCGCCTCTCGATATTCAATTATGCTCTAATAGGGTCACTCGGTGATCACCACATCCACGCTTTGATTCAATTTCTCTCCTTTTATCGTTTTTTCATGTCTTCACAAGCCAGCACGCTCATACCATCGTTGTAATTGGATTAACCATCCTATGTCGTCTGCGTTTGTGCTCTCACTCATCTAATTATTTTTTGTTTATTAAGTATGACAAGTTTGAATGCCGACGGCAGCCACTCCATGCGCTAGGCGTGATCCTGCCTCGCCGACCCGCGAGAGAGCGAGTCAGTCGACCTTGATTTGACGTGACCGACTTGAGCGTTTCCTTACAGAATGCTCCTCTGGTAGCTAATTCGATTCTTACTTTCAAGTCGGATTTTATTTTGTGAATGATCTCACATCACCCTCAGATTCATCTACCCCATCTGGATGGACATTCTGTTGAATTCATCATCCACTTGCCCCATTCAAGTCAAAACACAGTATTGCTTACTGTCCTCCAATCGTTTGCACAAAGCTAGTCGAAAATCTCTTTCTCGAATGTTTATTTCCAATTATCTTGTTCTCTGGCGTTGTCCTCAAATCATGTAGTTTTGGAGGGAACTGTTCACCTCACTATTGGACGTTTGACATGTACACTTGGTAATTCATTTCTTTAAGCAGTTTCTGCTACCAACCAAACGAAGCTCAACAATGCTTCACCAACTTCATTTGCTCACATTTACGATTCTGAAAGTCGTGTCACGACCGATTTACAATTGCAGCATTTTTTAATACGTGTAATTTAATATGCGTTCCGTTGGTTGGAACTTTTGCCTAACTGCTCTGGCTCGTTGCTTTCAGTGGGTTCTTGTTGTCGTTCGATTGCCTTGCGCGTCACACACAGCCATTCATATTCCTGCTATCCGTCTACTCCCACTATGCGAATTCTCTTTACGTTGCCTTCTTCTAAGTAAATCAATTGGCATATTTGAGGATGTTGGTTCTCCCTCGCCTTATCTTATTTGGGACGCAGCGATTGATGTTGATGTTTTTTGCTCCTCCAATCTGAAAGGACTACCATTGTTGCGTTGAGCTCTCCGCCTCCGTCTTTTGTCGCCGCTGCCGCTGCGGTCTGACAGTATGGGGTAAGGCAACTGGGCTATCCAGTCGTGTATGTGTGTGTGCCTACCAATGGGATTTGGACCTTGCCAACAGCAGACACTGCTGCTTCTGGGATCTGTCGACGGTGTTGCTTTGTTTTTCTTCTTTAATGTCCCTCTGATTCAATATATTAGTGCTCCTTTTTTCAAAGCAATTCAAGGTGCGAAGCTGGGATTATGCATGCTGCGTCATTAGTACCTAATTCATTCGGTCGCCTACACTAGGTTCCATTAAGCACACTTCTCTATCCCGCTCCTGTTTAGTTTGCCCCCCTTTTTTTAAATCCAGGTTAGGTGTTGGTGTTTCTTTTGGCGACCTCATTTCTTGAGATAAAACAAGTTTATTGGCCCTTGGTGTGGTTTAAAACTTACTTTGCAACAGTGCCTCTCGCCTGACTTACAAGAAACTGCTCTTCATTCAATATTACCGATACATTAATGCTACTTCTTAACATTACCATTTTTTTTCAATTTGCTTTGTTTTTAGCTCTAAATTGGTTGGGTTAAGTAACTGTCTGCTTGTCAGCCTGGGGCAAACGTTAGTGATGTCGTGTGTGCTCCATGCCACGACCCTATTCGCACTACTGATCAAATTCGTTAGCGCTTTCCCGGGCTAAATTGCCCACTTTATAGGTCCTGTTTAAAGTAATTTCGTCTTATCACTGTGATTCAACTCCGCAAAGGCTGTTTACGCAATTCAGCTTTTACGATTCCCCCCTCTGTTTCCATCTACTGGGACTAGTAATCAAATTGATAGGTATGCGGTGCAGTACTAACACGCGTGGAATTGACATTTGGAAGGTTCGAGCATCTAATATGAATGGGGACTTGTGTGTCAGTTTGATTTGAAGAGAGGTGCCTTCACCCCACATTGAACATGATTTGACATGCTAATGAGTTGGCTTGCCTTCTAAATCAGTGATAAATCTGTTTCACAGTGGAATTAATCCTTTATGGCTCCATAGCTCGGTTACGTAGACCGCAAGTGTTCAATCCCGCTGGCATTTGTTGCCTTAAAGGATGTGTGAAATTGTATCTACTAGCGGGGTAACCGGGTTGGCACATTCACCTAAATGTTACGTCATCGCGAACAATGGGTGTTCAATGCCGAAGTAACTGTCCCGTTTATCTGTCCCTGCCCCCTTCCGTCCCCTCTCCCCTGCAGTCGACACGATTCAGGCTGGCTTCCTTCTGGGTCATAGGGTTGAAGCATGTTTGCACAGTCAAGACCTCGGCTCCCGTTTGTTTACGCTAGCCCATGGCCATGTACGTGTAATCCCACACACATGCACACACACATGCGTTTGGTGGTGTGTGTCTAAGTCGACTCCCCTCATACCTTAACAACAGGTGGCTGAATTGACTTCGAATAGGATTTGGCAGCAATTAATCTTATGTTCAGTGGCATTTCCTACCCTTCATTTCCTTTAATGGTAACCAAAAATTACCTTGTAGCTTTGACCACTTCATCGTCCTATTGTTACTCAGCTTTTACTTTGTCACCTAGTTCATTATTAATCCATCCTCCCTCTCAAGGGCAGTCATAGCTACTGTGGTATGCGTAACGCAAATCATCGGTTCAAAGTGACAAGGTCACTGCGTATTTACTCTTAAAGTTGTCAGCTGGCATTATGCGTACCTACGATACAAACATAACAATCTGACAAGTCTTTGAAATTAATACATCATCAGTGCTTGCCCCTCACACACGAAAACACTTGTACCATAAGAATTGCTGCAAATAAATCGTGCTAATTACTGGGGCAAAAGAGAACAACATCTTCTATAGGAGCTAGCACAATCTTCTTCTAGAGTGATTGCTAAATCGGTGTTTTCGGTATGATCGAATTCCTCTGTTACTGTCGCCGACTGCATTAATGCGTTCCGCGATTTTCCCGGAAGCGACGAAAAGCATACAGCTATGCATTCGTGGGGATGCGAAGCGCTGAGCACAATTTGTCAACCGTGAAGAGATGCTGGGAAGATGACGGCCTCATTTTGCCGCCTTTTATAGGAGGAGAATGAAAAGACCGTGATCGCCGTGCACAACTACAATCCTGTGCGTGAGAACCAGCTGCCTCTACAGAAGGGCGAAAAATACTATGTGGTGAATGACAGTAACGCGCAGTGGTGGTACGTACGCAATATGGCCGGTCAATCCGGCTATGTGCCCACAAACTACATCCACAAGCCAAATAGTCTCAACTCTTTCGAGTAAGTCAACTTCACTCCTTTACCACCTGTCATTTCCGATTGAGTCACATTTAAAAGAAATTATTTTAACCGACTTGTTTTGACTTCAATTCAGTTACAATTTTGATTGCTTTAAACTTTTAACTTGGAGGTCATTCAAATCGTTAGTCCAACAAAATTGCTCTCGTGGTCATTTTTCGGTGGAACATTTATTGTCAAAACGTTTTGAATGGTTGAAGCTAAGCTTTTTTTACCTTAACTTGCGCGAAACCTAAATGACACCGGTTTAAGTAGACAAGATTTTCTCGTTTTATTTCGACGCTGATTCACTCTGATTGCAGTTGGTTTATAATTTTACCGTTAGTATCGTTAATAGACGACTAAAATGCGGTAGGCCTACTTTACTTGAAAGAAGAGTGATTAGTTCCGACTTCTTAACTCCATTTGTCGGCGCTATCTGGAGTGCTTGTAAATTTATACCATGTTGCATGCAATTTATGTGGCGTTTTTTTTTACTTAATGGATTTTGGGAAATCGAAATGTCGTTATGACGACAACCTTACTTAAATCAATCCCTCCAGAGCCCCCCAAGCCAACACAGGTTTGGCACGCGTCGAATGACCTCATCGCCATGGCTAGACACGCATTTGCCCCCAAATTGTCCCACTTTTAGCCAAAGATCTTGTCTATGTTTAAAATTGTATGTCCCCCAAGAAGTACGAGCTAAAACCTTTTTTTCCACTTTTTAACAATTCCCCGATCAATTGTCGAGAGGTTGATTGTTATTTTTGGCATTGTTCAGACAGAAGGCTCACGCACCTGGCAGCAAGAAGGGTCTCGGACTTTACAGGTTAATTACAACCATTGAAAGTGATTTGGTGCTGGATTAAGCTTCGTTGACTGCACACTAATACCATATACGCTTTTTATTCACCCATTTGCGCAAATCACATTCACAAGCTTCATGGCATTTATTTTTTTTCACCAATCTACCTCTGTCTGTCGTGTTGAGAAAGCTTATGCTGGTGATAGGAATTTATGGGATGGCAAATCCCTATGTTGCCCATTTCTTTGCCCTGTCGAAGGGCCAGGTGAAGGCGCATAAAACTGCCGAAAGGAGATTTTGCACGTTCGCAAGTTTTGTAATAAAACTACAGTTCCATACCTTCGATTGCGTGCAATGGTTTGTTGATGAGGCTGATATAGAAACGATGGCAACAATGTGTCCTGGAAAAGTACATGCTGAATTGGGGATAAGTGCTTTCAATGGCATTAAAAAAGTTTCTCTACTACCGATTCCAGTTCAGCAATGCTATCCTGATTGAAACACTTAGCGCATCCTCAAAGCTGGGTGCGGTGCCTCGTTACGATCCCTCACCGATTTTTCCTGCACGTGAATTCGACTCTCACTTGAGCTATCCAATGGTGTTACAATTTTGTATGCTACCTGTTTTTTTGGTTGTGTGCCACTTAAGCATTGCCTTACGGTGAAGTGGTACTGTTGAAAACATGCGCCCCGTGCTCAACATTGTTTTTTTAAACCGCTTTCTTTTCTAACAACTTCAATTCTTTTCATACTACCTTTACAGCCATGGGAAGCAGATGTCGTCTATTTAACCAAAGTGAAAATTAAAGCTTTTTTCAATTTGAGAGAACCATACTTCAGCGCAGAGCTATAATATTGTGTTTGGTGTTTCCCATTTTGTAATGCTGAAAATACGTAATGACTCATTTGTGCTGTTCGACGAAATAGCTGTAGGTTCCTTTCGTCTTCTTACAGTCCTCAAAATCTCCAAGTTTCCGTGCTTTCGAAATTCGGCTACTACTGACTTTACCCGAGGTAAACTTAAATACGCATCTTGGCTGCTTCCCTGAGATGCAAGAAAAGCCAACTTACATCATTCTCCGCCACCATTCTTATTTCATGTTCGCTTTGTTTGTGGTACCATTAACTTTGCTGTGCCACTTTGGCATCACAAATTGTCATTTAGTTACGCATTATCGTGAAAAGCAGGTACCATTAGATTTCTCACTATCGCTTTCAAGAGTGATTAGTACGAAACTCATCTATCCTTCGCAGTAATTAATTGCCATTGTAACTGTCATTTTGTATTTTTTTTGACGAATCATGACCAGCTCTTCATCCCTTTGCGCTTCTATAAACTCACCGCTTTATTTTTACTACTTGGTAATTTCCTTCTCTCCATTTTGTCGGAACGAGTGATTATTTGAATTATTTAACTTGCTGGGCTTCAATGATGTTATGCATGCGTGTAGGCCAGTTTCGCTAGTGAATCTGGGGAAACTTTCTAACCAGAATCTAGCCTAAGCCGAAGCGGAGGTCAGGTTAACTGGGGCCATGTCGGTGACTTTCTGCCGCCCCAAATATGAATTATTGTGGCTTGACGTTAACGAAAGCAACCACTAGGTGTAATCCTTTAACTCCGCTTGTATTTTTTTCCCAAATTTTATTCCGCTGATCGCTGTGTTTTTGCTTTAAATATTATTTCGCTGATGCTCTGACGACTGCCAATCGGAGAGCCGAAACACTGCGCCTAGAATCCCTTTTGGCCACGCGTTAGTGAGACTCCCCCGCCTTTTATTAGCCAGTTATTTCCCATGTGAAATTTTAAACTTTATTAGGTGGAGGGCTGTTTGGGTGGCGTGTATATACCGTACCTCTGGTGATTTTACGACAGACTAAGTGGTGCACAAGAGCATCATGTTCGTTAATTCAGAAGTCTGACCTTTTATTTGCAGTTGGGAGTGAAATCCCTCTTGTGAGTCCAAGTTCTCGTTGACTGTGTATTCGAAGTGTTTATTTTCTGATTGGGCTAATTAGTTCTTGTGGTCTTTGCGACCACCCAACAGTTTCAAAGCTTTGCTTGGGCCATTTCTCCCTGTGCCTTCACACGAGGCATTCCACTGTGACGAGCGTTGGATGTTGTTTGGCACTGTAGAATCAGCGAGAATTTAATTTTTTTACTGCCCTACATAATCTGGATGTTGTGTGCACTTTTTTGACGCTCTCCCAGGTTATTAAGTGTTTCAATCAAATTCACAAATGACATTTATTCTCCTCTTGCATGCCTGAGTGTGTGGTCGAAATTGTTATTTTAAAACTGAATGCGTTCATGGGAATGCTGAACTACAAGAAAGAAAGGTGGAACTGCAAAGCTTAGGGGAGCACCAAGGCGTGGGGCGATCTGATAAGCCTTGATCTTAAGACATCAAAAACAAACTGAGCTGACGTGACCAATCGTTTGGTTTACTTATGTTTTGCGCATTTCTTCGACTGTTTTGTCTCAGAATATGATTGAAGCTTGACTTTAATGCATTTATATTACTCTTATATTATCTAGCTGGTATTACAAAGACATCACTCGTCAGCAAGCTGAAGCGATTCTTTTGGAAGAGAATCGGGAGGGCTGTTTCCTGGTTCGAGATTCGGTGAGCAAGAAAAACACCTATACCCTCTCGGTAACCTCGAAGGATCCAGATGTGTAAGTACCTTATTATCGTTATTGGTGGAACTTCCTTACTTTAAAAACGACCTCAAGGACAGAATCTCTTAAGGAGGCTTCAATGGAATGTGTTGATTTTTTTTTTGTGAACTCCATGCTCCTGGGCAAATTTCAGTGTCTCGTTTGACAAAGACATTTTTAAGTCTGCATTGTATTTCTAGGATCATTCTTATTCAACTAGCAGAGTTGCCTACTTGTTGGTCAAATTAGTGGGTTAATTTCAGTCATCTTTTTTTGTTTACCAATGTAAATACTGATTCACCCTTCTCTTTCTTGAGCTACCACATCTAGTGTAAACTGTCGTGTAAATGTTTTTTTTTTCCGTTACTTCCATCTGCTCATTTCATCCTTTTTCTTGAATTTGCTCCCTTCAGCATTTCAACTTCCGAATCACTGGACGGAGACATTCCATTAGTTCTTGTAGTTTTTCTTTTGTCTCCATTGGCGAGCGTGATTGGACGCATCATTCAGTGATTCATATTTCGACGGTATGCTCGTGTCTATGCTTGAGTCAGCCATCAGCTACGCAGTGTCGATTGAGGCTTATTGCCCCAAAATAGCGTTTTTGCAGGCTCTGTCGGCGCTTTCCCACTTCTGGACATAATGTCCTGCTCCATAGCGCTGACTAGTAGTTATCGCATTCCGTTCAGTGATAATCCCTGTTAGTGTTGGCTTTCCTGCCTGAATTCGTTAGCTTGCGTCCGTAACAACCACTCCTCGAAATCGACCACTTTTTGGTGGATTTTTTTCCACTCCCTCACAACTTACGTTAGTTGGTGAATTTTATTTAAGAGGATTTAGTTAACAGAGCTTGTTCTAAAAATTAGTCAATTGTCTGAGACTTTTTAATCGATTCTTTAGTTGTTAAGCTGTGTAAGCGTTTTGGTCAACGTCTTCACAATCCACTTCGTGTTTGTTAGTTGGAGTTTCTGCTGCTTCCACCTTCTGTGGTGGGAGTACTAGAGGTCGGGCTGCTCCGTGTCTATCCTAGTATGCCTTCTCGACCTCTGAGATAGTCAAGCAACTGCCTTCGCCCCACGTGCCCAAGAGGCAGCTCTTGGGTTCTGTCCCAGCTGCTAATTTAGGTAACCACATGCGCTCTCGCGTTCGATGACTAATGCCAGTGAATGCGTGTGCGTCCGTGTTGAGTGCGTGTGTGTGCGAATGCGCACGTGGGTGCCACCTTACCCCAATTCGGCCTCCTATTGGCTCTTTTGTCTCACCTACCCTCTCTCCTCCCTCCTATGACTCATTCTTGGCTTTGTGGTCTGCGCTGCCATTATCACACATTACCCCGCATGGATAAGAAATTCCGTTTTTACGCTGTTGGGGTGATTATGTAAATCTGTAAACATGGAGGTGAACACTAAGTGATGCTTAGAAGAGCTTAGGGAGAAGTGGAATTAACGAGATTTGAGAGTTGATGTAAAAACTTGTTCGCTTCAACGCTGCTTTCGATTGCTTTCATCTCTTCTTAACACCAATCGGATTAGTTCTACATTCCATACCACAATGCTAACAAAAGTGTTAACCGTTTAGTTTGAAGTATTTGTATCCTTATTTAGCAGAATAAGCATAGACGTAAGGGAAGGTTTTGGGGCAATTCTTACACGTACAAAGATCTGAGTCCCTGAGAATTGTCCTCTTCCAACTTTTAAACACGGTTAGTCGCTTAACGACCTTTTTTGAAAAGAGGATTGCACATCTAAATCTTGTAGCTCCATGGTCATTTGAAAGTCACCGGTTTTTTGCCATTAGTCAACAGTTGCTGCTGCCATTGACGTTAGCTTGACGGGATGACGAAGCTTTTATTGGTGTATTTACAAATCCTATGTTCGCAAGTTTCCCACGGTAGCACTGACTTACACTTTATTTCAACCAGCATCACTTTGTGCCCTTTTACGGTGCTATGTTAGGACAGATTGGTAATTGTACTGTGGCCATGGCAGTAAGTTTTTTATTAGTAGTAGATTTCTGTATCTCGCTTACTCACTAGCTCGGAAATTTTTAATTATCTATTTCAGTGCTGGTAAGCTGCGAGTACACCATTATCACATCCACCGGACAGAGGCAGGTACGAATCTTTCCAATGGCCACACCAATGGTGGAGGCCCTGGTGTCTCAGCTAACGGGAACGCTGGCAACAGTGCCCTCACCAATGGTGGCAATGGTGGACAAGTGAACGGTGGAGTGAGCACTGGAACTGCTGCAGGCAGTGGCGGTGAGGCGCAGTTCTACCTCTCGGAGAAGCACGCCTTCCCGACCATTAGCGAGGTGATCCACTACCATAAACACAACTCCGGGGGACTGGTGGTGCGTCTCCGCTCTCCTCCTGTTAAGGACCGCGAGAGTCCTGTCACCGCCGGTATGGGCCTTGACGAATTCGAACTTGACCCCGCCGAACTGCAAATCGATCCCGAGCCCATTGGCAAGGGCCAATTCGGGGTACGGATTATCATCCTCACTTTGTGTGCCTCTATAACCACTGTCTTGTGCTTCATGGCTGGATTTGCGGTCTCCCTTCATTTTGAGTATTTTCTGCACTGTATCGATGTCTCATAAGTGGTCTTTTGAAAATCTCCCTCTCCTGTCCATGTTATTTTTGCTAAAACTTTGAATCGATTATTTTCGAGTCACGACATTGGAGGGAATACCCCACTTTTCCCTTTCATACGAGCGTCATCATCATATATAACACCCAATATACCCTTTTTTCGTTTCCAAGGTTGTCAAGCGAGGGAAATTCCGTAACATTCCAGTTGCAGTCAAGCAAATGGTCGAAAACGCGATGAACGAGGAGGACTTTATAGAAGAAGCAAAGAATATGCGGTTAGTTAGCTTCATGCACGTTTTTTGTAAAGCTATTTGTTATTTTTACTCAAATCAAAAACTTTTGTCCTCCCAATCAATTTCAAAGGCTACTTAACATAGAAATCAAGGCCTTTTTGAAGTTGAATGCCTTAGTCGGTAGAACTTCTTCGTCGGGCCAGTTGAGTGATGGCGAAAAATAAACCTTATCCACTTCGATAAAGCAAACGGTCCTTTTCCGGGGGAAGAAACCAGTCGTATTGTGATGTTATTTACTGACATAAATGAATGATCTATGGTGAATATGAGGCATATTTTATGATCTGCGTTCTGTAGTTGAGTCATTTTCATTTTCTTAAGTCGACCATTAATTTCTCTCCTCTCTTTAGATTTCTTAATCATCCCAATCTTGTGCAATTGTTCGGTGTTGTGCTGAAGAAACGCCCCATCATGATTATTACGGAATATATGAAATACGGTAAGCTGCCACACTGACATTTGGCTAATTGGGCGTCTTTGTACCTCCTTATGTGTGCGTTAGAGCCAGTCATCAGCAGGATCATACGGAGTACAACGCATTCCCTCCGTCTGCTCCTTGGTGTGTTTGTGTGCGTCTGACTGCCCTTCCTACGCCGTAACTAATTTCATTGCAGTGATTGCCGTAGCATCCCAAGTCTTCCTCTAAGTCGTAACAAGCTAAAGAAGCATAAAAGAGTATACACTGCTGACGTATAGAACAGTTGAGATGTCATTAACGTGACTTGAAGCCAGTGCGAAGACTGAATAGCCCGTATGGTTGGACAAAATGTCAAACCATTACTTCTATGGGGTGGGTGTTTGAAGCCACGTTTTGAGGATTTTTGTTGACATTCAATTGAACTGCTTCGCATGGAACTTTTTATTCATCATTCACAACACATTCGTTTGTTTAATTTTCAGTTCTGATCGTGTTCGTTTATGTGTAAATCCTAATGTTCCTCTGGCGGTCATGATTAATATTAACAAGTCCAAAAATCTAATGCACAGCACTTTTTGTTCGGGGATGACCAACTTAGGATAATATTAAAGGAAATTACACCTAGCTCTATATCCCAGTGCAAAACGACAAACGAGACCGGTGCCTTTTTGCGCTAAGACTAACCTACGTCGTAAATCACACTTGTTCTAATCTGAATGTTCCATCTTGCTGCTCCCCATAGGACTTTGAGATGTTCATAAAGAAGAGGCATATCTCACAATCTCAGCAGCGTTTGATCGGCTCAGTCACAACATTAGTAATGGCGCGGTGCACTATTGTTTGTGGTCTCCCAAAAATTTACGATCTTACCCAGTTCCCAAAACGCAACTTAGTCCGGATGCGCATGCACGTACCAGGATTGGACATGGGGAAGAGCTAAGAAAAAAGAAAAGTAGCATCAGTCGCGTTAATTCACGGGCGGATGATTCATACCTATAATTTTGTATTTGCTTTTCCATCTCCCACCCTGTCTCTCCTTGCGCTTCTTCATAGTGTTCCCAAGCCTCATTTTAATGCCCGGATAGGACGCGAACCTGCAGCAAGTGACATTTATTTCAAATGTCCTTTCAATCACACCAATTTGTCTCCTAGGGATGTATGTGCCTGTGTACGCGCCTCCGTGTGGAATCGTACACACGCGTGGGCTCCCTTATCAACTCTACTCTCTCTACATTACGCTGTTTGTACAACATGGTCAATAGTTAACAACACGTCTACTTTGCGTGGAACAGGGCTAAATTTTGCTATTTCTGTCCCACCAATCGGTGTGTTATAGCGCCTTTCGCTCGAATCGCTGCATGATTGAGGTGAATGGGCCATGAAAATTTGACAGTTGGTGCGGTTATACTTTATGTTCACAAGATTGGGTACAATGCTGCCTCCTTTTTATTACACAAGCGACGACAATGGCTCATAAGTTAACCTGCACATCGCGCCCAAGGGAGAGCATTAATTGTTGTAGGGGTTATCCATGCAGATCCAAAAGTAGTGATCGTTTATTCCTCCGGATGATCAGTTAACGTCTTTACGACCCAGCATTACTGTCCATTTCGCTGCTGTTTCTTCTATTTTAGAACGCTAGTTGTTTTCAGCTGCTAAATTCATCTGCCTATCTGCCGCTCTATAAATGTGCTAGTTTAGAAAAATAGGCAGTAGTGCGATTTTATCATCTTGAGGTGCACTACAACATTGTTTTCTGATTGGTTTTCCTTTGCATAAACATTTACTTTAGTTCGGATTCATAAAATATGGCAAAACTGTTCTCATGCTACCTTGTATCAACAGTCGTCGGTAGCTTAACTATTGAGTAATTGCCTGACTGCCCTGACTTGGTCACATGCATGCAGTTTTACAATTCCTTTTTACTAGAGTGGTATTCTACCGAAATGCTTTATGTCCCGCTGGACTGTTTTTCTTTAGTGCTATTTGGCTTCTTGGCTGGTAGGGTCACTACGGGATTTCCTGCGCCAGCGCCAGTCGCAGTTTTGCAATCGACCAGTGGTGCTAGCGGATATCTGTGCCCAAGTTGGCAATGGGATGGCTTATCTAGAGCGTGAGCAGTTCGTGCATCGAGACCTGGCCGCGCGCAACTGTCTGGTCAAGTCAGTATCACGCAATTCGGTAGTGGTCAAGGTGGCCGACTTCGGCATGGCCCGTTTCCTCCTCGACAACGTCTATGAGCCCAGCGCTGGAACTAAGTTCCCTGTTCGTTGGGCTGCTCCCGAAGTCTTCCAGTCCGTCTACACTGATAAAGCCGATGTTTGGAGCTTTGGTAAGTGCGGAATTCCCCCTCCGTTTTCTGGACTTGGAATATTTCCATTTCGGGACCGTCTTGTGCAGACCGTATCTTTGAGTTAACTATGCATTTTAAACTGCCATTCATTTTAAAATTAAGTGGGAGATGGTGGGGCAGTGCCAAATCAAATGGCTGTGGTGCGTAGAATGGTGACTCGTCAACTAGAACTGACATCTTGACAGTAATTGGAACATTATTCATGGCTCTTCAAAATGCAATTTAATTTGAAATTGCACACATTTAACGCTGCGGGTCACCATCCCGATCCCAGCCCTCTTGAAAGCTGTATTTCTAATGGTACTTTGATACGACTTGCCTGAATCACATTAAGGCGCTGACGTTCAGTTCAGAACACAACTGTTAGCGTCAGAGGTGACTGATGTCATACTGACTTATCACTTGGGATCGCATGTAGGATGCGTACATTTTTCCCAGTAACATATTTCCTGGTTTTTTAGCAAATAGTTGGGTTACCATTGTTAGCAGAGGTTTACCTACTCAAATTCCTGATCAGTGCGTTTGTATTTGCAATTCAATGCCTACTTCTCTTGCGCAACTAACTTTCTTACATGACTGGTCGTCCAGGTTCTCATTTTGCCTCGGTCACTTTAAGGCATCTTTTTGAGGCCACCATGCCTACCGCGCCACCACTCGGACTGATAAGGATCGTCGAATTCATCATAGGGAGCGCTCTATTCGGCAATGAAATACTACTTTCACACATGCGGTGTACGTGCGTACTGATGCGTGTGTTGCCATTCATTTAGATGAAGTCCGGTCTTAATACGGCAAGCTCAGCTACCACATCACTCTGGTCATTGACGCTCCATCTCAAGATGCACAATCCGTAGCTTTACGGTTCCACTTGAACCCGGGCATTTGCGGATCTGCATAGTAATGCAGGAAAAGGATGTTTTGCAGTAGCTATCCAACCTTAATCACCTTTTGGCATTCAATTGAAAGGCGTAGTGGTATTACCACCGTTACATTGATTGACACGAACACTTAAGCGCCAACTTCTACGCGCCGTTGTTGACAGGGCTAATTTTTTGCGAATTTAGGTGTCCTTATGTGGGAGGTGTTCACCTATTGCCTGGAGAATCCCTACCACGGGATGAATAACTCGCAAGTGTATCAGTTTATAGTCGATGGGGGCCGTTTGCATAAACCGGCTGTCTGTCCCGACCGAATCTACGTTCTTATGCTCGAATGCTGGCAACACGTGAGTTCTCTTACCCTCTTTCTACCTAGCCACTTTATATGGCTTTGAAATATACTGAATCGGACTTATTTAAATGTGCCAAGCGTTAAATGTAAGAGCGTAGGTGACGGCTATGCAAACGGAGCAGACGTGGTCCAAATAGGCCATCCCAATACTCAGATGCTGGCAAACAAGGTGTTGTTATTTGAACATCAATTACTCATGGTTATTTATTCCTAACTGGGAGTTGACTACAGTAATGGGCCTGACAGAAGAAAAAGTTAACGTTGCGAGATTTTCTTCCATAGGATCGGAATAGACGTCCAGCGTTCGAGTACATCTGCCAGAAGATCGGTGACTACCTGGATCAAAACTGTGAAAACTGATCCTCTTCGCCTCGCCACATGTTTGCTTCACCATAATCTACGATTGGCGCTGTCAAAGATCGCCTCTCCCCTCCTCTCCTACAGGCTCCCAACGCATCAATCGTCCTCGCGAAAACTGCTCCTTCCTCTCCTGCCCATCCACTCGTTGTGGCCGTCTTCTTGCGCATTTTCAGTTTTAATCAACTCTCTCCTATTCTCTATCCTCTTCCACTATTTCTGCTCCCTTTCATTTCTCCTCCATGGAGTTGACTATTTTTCTAAGTCAAATGCGTACGTGAGGGAGGGGAAGGTCACTCCTCTTTCACCACGCATTCTCTCGCGTGAAGGAGACCGTGAGGCTGTATATATGCATTATATCTATAAAAGTACCCGTCAGTTTCTCAAGAAAGCTGTCCTTGTGGGGAAGTACTTAGGCAAAGATTCTCTCCTGTACTGACTGAATGAATACTAAGGCAACTTCATTCGTGCCTCCTTGTACAACAGGAGAAATGAAGTCATTGGATAGCTCATCCCTACGCAGAGTACTGTGTACAAGGCATCGTGAACGCATGAGTCGGAAAACGTAACAAGGGCAGCTCTACACGCGGGACCGGTTCAGGGCCGACGTGTGCCACCGAGGCGAGGACCGACTTGCTTCCTTCAGCGGTGAGAAATGCCTTGTTACTTACGTTAGTCAGTAGCAGGGCGATCATAGCAAACACCGAGACAAGGTCAGAACGAGTAAGGTATAAGTTCATCTCGTTCAAAGGAAGTACAAAAGACAAGGGGGAGGGGGAGAAGGCGAACCTAGAGCAACAGATGAGGGTCATCAGGCGGGTGACGAGTCCCATGGAGGGTCCTTTGGTCACACACCGTCATAGGTGGATCTGTTGCCGCAAAGCCCGCCCCCTCACAGGTTCGTTAGAGTAGGCGTTCGAGGAAGAAGTCCTCGATGGTGTCGGTGTCCCAGCTCTCAATGGAGTAACTCTCCTGAGCTTCACCTCCTTCTTCATTCATAAGAATAGCTGTAGGGGGGTGACCGGACTTGGTGATGAATCGGATGTTCGGAGACTCGGAGATTTTATCCACGAAGGCTTAACACAAACACGACAAAAGTAAAGCTCGAACAAGCGCTGTATGGAATGAAAGCGACAAAGAACTCCCAAAATGAACTTGTAAATGACGTTCAAGAGGTTACCTTTGACCTGAGGGTATCTCCTCAGGGATCATCCACAAGCGACTACGGCACCGTAGGGGTATTTCTCAAGAAGGAATAATTAACTAATGCAACATACTCTTGGAGCGGATGCAATGTGCCCAGCATCGCAGCATGTAAGGCACGATTCTCTCAGAGGATTTAATCCGAATAAGTTTAGTTCTTTGCAATATATGCAAGACAGTTCATCGGTGTAACCTGACCTTCTGCAAGACTCGCTTGATAAAGCAGTATTTATCTGAAACATTGAGTTACATTATTTGCTTACGAAGACTGTGATATACGCGACAAACACACAGACAGAGCTATCAGGCGGCCTCATTCCCTTAAAAGTGGTGGGTGACAGCTGGCACATCTTCACCAGCCGATTCAAACAATTAAGACCTTCCTAAAATTATTTTCCAAAAAAGCTCACATTCTAAAAGCTCATCTAGGTAGACATAGTACAATCAAATTAAAATTGCTAGTATTTTAAGGGCTAGAGAATTACCTGCAAAATTGACACATCAGTTATATACTACCGGTTCGAAAAAACTAGTTTGAAGACAACGTAATGCATTTTCCTAGTTGGGATTACACATTTACCATGAGTTTAATAAGAAAGGCTAGTATTGCGTCTTTAGCGTTCCGAGATTTCCTTTAAGGTAAAAGAAGGCATAGTACTGGGGGTAGAATACATGTATTCTGCAAACAGAGGGCTTGGGGGCTGTTGGCACGGCCCAAAGGCCGACCAACCGGCTCAGTACAATATGACCACCCAATTGACCGAAACCGGCATTTCAAACAAAGTATTACACAGCCCCTCTCTTCTTTCGAGCGTCGTCCCCGACGCTCTCCTTGGTCAGCCTCCCGTGTCAGCCATCACAATGTAATCAGTGCTGCGAGAAGCACCCACGAGCCTACCGTCCCAGTCGTCAAGATTTGAACGCATGTGTTCCTGTAGTGCCATCAATTCCGCGTAGCATTCGGTGCAGCAAATGCGCGCTCCTTGGCCGTCCTCTCCCACGACAATGTGGTCCAATGAAAGATGGAGGTACGAATCCAAGTTTTCGAATGGGTCGAGACACACACAACACATATTGCGATTCCAGGCTTAATTGATACCGTAGAAGAAACGCAAGGGCATCGTGGAAACCTGAGCAAATGTTGCGGTCGGGCCTCATAGGAACAAAAGGCATGCGATCCAAGCGTGCAAAGCATAAAACGATGCTATCCAATGGAATCCTCCACATTCTACATCTGGGAACGGGAGAGAGAGCTTACGGAGGATGCTTGACCACAACGTCACAGGTCTCTCTTGGCAGTTCCACTGGACTTGGCGTTCACGGCTAGTGTCGCTTCAGTTGTTAATAGCTTCCCTGTCGAACACGAGGGCGAGGGAGATGCCGAAGCTAGACGTCGATCTCATCCCTTCTGTTACGAGATACCAGAGGTTCTCCCATCCATAGCACATGCACTTCTTTCACACCGACCAAAATTTGCCAGAAGCGACATGGAGCAAGATGAAATTCATCGAAGTCGGGACCGCTTTCCGCTGCCACCAATGTAGCGTCCCGAGACTCCCTTTAAGGTAAAAGAAGGCATAGTACTGGGGGTAGAATACATGTATTCTGGAAACAGAGGACTTGGGGGCTGTTGGCACGGCCCGGAGGCCGGCCAACCGACTAGTACAATGTGGTCACCCAAGTGACCAAAACCGGGAGTTCGAACAAACAAAATATTACATTGGGGACTGCTTGTGCGAACCGGAGGCGAGAAAACCGGCTAGTACAAGATGGCCACCCAAGTGACCAAATCCGGCAGTTTTAAAAAAAAGTATTACAAACATCTCATGTTTGAGTAGTGTAAGTAGCACTTACTGGTTGTCAAAACTTATAGAGGATCAGAGCTCATTTCCCCCGTGCAGACCCGCATTTCACTTGATTTTATGGTCAAGCAAGAGTGGTTTACGCTGGCTCCTTCGAATATTCTCTCGAGCTATTGGTATGCCTCAGGGTTGGTTGGCCAAATTCATTTTCTTCAAGCCGGAGTGGTAAAATTGAAGTCACCATCTATGGAAATCGAGGAGTCATGAATTCAAGCATGCGCTAACACAAACGTCGAATAAGTCAGGTATCTAATGCTTAATTAAATCTGCTTCCTATTCACCTCTAACTGATTTTTTAATTTATAAATGAATCTTTTTAATTAAGAATTTCGAACCATTGCGTCTGGTCACCGTCAAAGCATTACTGTTTACACGAGTATTCTAAGACTTTTAGCAAAATTGACGATGCGGATGATTAGTGTAATACATTTGCTATTTAGGGCTCTTTGGCCGGTCATTGTAGCTCCACTAAGTGGGCCGGCCTCTAAGCCACGTCATTTGCCCTAAGCCCTTGCTGTATGTCGACTATATGTATGTATTGTGCCCAGGTATTGCATCTTCTTTTTTCTTCAGGGAAGTCTACAGACGCTACAATTAGCACAGTGGAAGCAGAAGCAAGAGAGAATGCAAATAACGGCATTTAATTATTAAAGAGACGTTAAAACCTTCCCATCTTGTTTTGTTTCCTAAAGTTAGCGCTTATGAGTCCTGGCCTTGTACCAAAATGGAGTTAAATGCACGAAAGTAGCCTAGACAAATATTTTCTGCCTTTAATAGAGGCAGCAAACATTCAGAATTCAATACAATTTCTATTTATTTCTCCGTTAAGACAAGACTGGGGCCAATAATCGCCTATAAGCGTCGTGGACCTCTGTGATTATACAGCACCCTGAGGCTTCCCTAAAGACGAAAGTCCATGTTATCCTTGGAGTGCTAGCGCCCTGTTGACGCACAGATGGGATTGGGGCTGCCAGCATGATGTAGGTCTAGGACACCCAACAGAGGTAAAATGGCGGAGGCGGACGTTAAACGATTGATTACCGTATTCAAATTGTGCGAAACTTATTTGTCCAAGCTAATATGTAAAGTATCTTTTGGAACCTTCTCACTAATTTTCGCCTATCAAGTGCTGCAATGCCACCCATCTATTTCTTTGCATGGTTTTTAGGTTATTGAAACTTAGATGCATTCCAGGCATTTGAGTTCAGGATCGACCTTGCATTTCGTTTACTATCCAGCACTAATCGCAAATTAGTGTTGTGCCCCCGAACACCTTCACCGAAGATAGAAGTGTCGTACAGGTGTATTATGCAATGCTTTGGCAAAAATACGATTAGTGCAGGTCATAGTAGGCGTTGGAAGGTGGCCACTGCGCTCAAGAGTCCAAAAGGCACCATCGCGAAGACTGTGAAGCAGTGTGAAAGTTATCTTCTCTCCGTCTGTTTTATTTTACTTATTTGTTAGTAACCTGATTTTAAAGCTAGTGTGGAGAACCAGTCCCACCAGTGTAGGAAAGCCAACGAATCGGCCTCGTTACTGCGTTCCCCTTTCTGTGTTCGACGCACAGGCATAGGCTTCCATTATCCTTCCTTGCTAATGGAATTGGAGAGATCCTAAGACTTCTACGGCCTATGACTTCGTGTGTGATCATCTCTTCGACCAGGTCGGTTACTTCTGTTAGCAAAGAAAATGACATGAGCAAGCTGCGCGCAGAGATCATCAAAGTTGGTCAAGGGAACAGCTGTGGCCTCTAAAAGGACGTCTCAACTAACATCAACGGCTTTCTTCGGTGCCAAATGGGCCATCTTAGCGTCAGTGCTTTGGTAGATAGAGAAAGTGTCTTCCGCATAGTCCAGGATGGCTTTGGTGTTTCATGAAAAAAAAAGCAGTGCCAAAAAATCACATCTCAAGTCAGTTCTGAGTACATCCTCAGTTTCATTATCCAGGTTTCCTTGTTTATTCCGGCCTTTAACAACGTCCCTCCTTCTACAATAACCGCCTTTCCATCTGTTGAACGTAGACTGGTAGAAGGTAAAACGACTCTAGTCTTGCGACAAAGGTATACCATTGATCTAGCTGTGTCATAGGAAGGAGAAAATTGCACGAACACTATTCCGGTTTGCCTTGTGTTTGCAAGAATGGATGAGAGCCATTTAGAATCACACAAGCTAAAGTAACCGAACGCTTATTTAATTTTGGGGGTAAAACGGAGGGTCTCGACACAACGATGCTAGGTGTGGTCGCCTGCAACGGTGTTTGTAATACGAAGCCATAAGTACTTCTTTGTGAACTTTACCAGCTTGCTAAAGGAGTTGGTGCATTTCTCGCGGAGTTTTTGGAGCATAATGGGTGAGGGAGTTGGATTCTTATCAATCCAGCATTCCTGACTGGGGATAAGTCTCAAAATGCCCATTTTTGCTAAGAATGGAAAATTTTCTGCATACGCCTCATCATCTTCATCTGTTCTTAAGCTAATGTCAGTTCATCCTGATCTGGACGCGGGCAAGTAGGCAACTTTGGGGGTAAAATGGAATGTTCATTTTGATGGTTATGAGCCACCCTTCAAAACCCATATCAGTCACCAAAAGGGAGAGGTCCACTGATCCTACCAACAGTGTAATAGGTTTGACGCTTCTTTCACCCCTGCCTTCATCCCTTTGAGACAAGTAGCCTGACCAGATGGGGGCATTTCTTATTGGAAGCATTATGAGCGAGGCACAGAGGTCAGGGTTATGCTCCCTCACAGCACACTTCTTCCCTGCAGTTAGTTTATGACCAACGAACGCTTCTCCTCCAAAAAGTATAATAAAATAAACATGTCTTACAAATTATTTGCGTAGGCTGCATGAACATGAACCCTGGTCGTGTTCAAACTATGCTGGCTGTTGTGTTGCCTAACTGCGAACCACACCCCAGCGATAAACTAGCCTTTTGAGGGCTTTTACTGAATCCATTTGCAGAATCAAGTTCTCCAGTTCATTACATCAGCTTGGTGGCGGAAACACATGAGGCGGAGAACATGGAGTTGGGCCACGACTTTAAAGTCACCCAAGTGATAGGTGTGATGGGCTGGTGCCTGTCATGGAATGAGTAGTTTGATAGGGGAGATTGATGAAAAGAGGCAGCTCCATAAGAGGGAACACTCACGTAGCCAACTATACAGATGGAGCGAATATCACTCCAGTCTACTGCATGCCCTGTAGTGCTGAGTATTTTAATCAGCGCCTTGCATTCTCACTTACTCTAAATCATCAAATGGATTAAACCACGATAGAAGAACGAGAACAGTACAGCAATATGGATTGAGAAGACAATTATTTCTGTAGAAGTACATCTTTCCCTTCTTGAAGCATTGATCAATCGCGTTCCCTCTGTGGACTGCAATGAAGGCTGCCATCAACATTGTATCACACAAGGGTGAACAAGGTTATAGGGTGGGGAGTTCCTACTCTTCGTGTGACATTAGATTCACTCTTTTGTCATTTGAGGGCCACCCTGCAGCCCATCCGCAGTGCTCTACATGTCTTAGAGATCCAGAATCCAAAGGCACCTGCATCCAAATGAGTTCATATAACTGCTACAAGCCGTTCTTTTCAAAGTGCATTATTTAAAGAATTTTTGATACATTAAATCCTATTTTACGCAACACCGAGTTCCACAAACCATGAACCGAGCACCACCACCATCACCTCCAAGCGTCAAGCAGAAAACTGCACCAGCACAAAATCCGGCCGCAATACCCATATGACCGCCAGGACAGGCAAGTACACCAACAAGCACATCCGATGTGACACGCGCAACTAGCCGCGAACTCAGACCAAATAGGTGCTGACAGAAAAAAACCTTTGGTAATGCATTTATTGCACAAAATTTGCTCACTGGTGAAAACACAGAACGCTGGAAATACAGTACTGTAACTAGAAAAAATGAAGTTGCTAAGTATGAAATTGCACCGGGATCTATTCCAAGCACTACAACTTGAACTCGTCAAAGAAGTCATGGCCCTTGTCATCAACGACGATAAAGGCTGGGAAGTTTTCAACTTCAACGCGGAAGATTGCTTCCATGCCGAGTTCTGGGTACTCAAGGACTTCTACTTTCTTGATACAATTTTGAGCCAGAATAGCAGCTGGACCACCTATCGAACCAAGGTAGAAACCGCCATGTTTCTTGCAAGCGTCGGTCACCTAAAACACCACAACTTCAGTTACTTTTCAACTGAAAGCGCAGTAAACTGCGCATACAAACGACAGAAATGCACGTTCAACTTATAAAAAAGGAATTTGACGATATCGCAAAGGGGGCATTAACACAATGACCTTCTCAACAGAGACACAAGGATGCTGATCAGAAAATCCAAACTCACGACTTTGGAGCGATTGCCTTTGGCAAGCATTACCATACTACCGCCGTGACTTTGAAAGAGATCCACATAGCTGTCCATCCGACCCGCTGTAGTGGGACCAAAGGAGCCGCTGGCGAAACCTTCTGGTGTCTTGGCGGGACCAGCGTAGTAAACCGGGTGATTACGGAGATAATCAGGCATTGGATGGCCTGCATCTAGACGCTCCTACAGATGAATAGTTTCTAATGATTGCTACAAGCGTATCAAAGCAATAAGGGGGGAAGAAACAAACCTTAATCTTGGCGTGGGCAATATCACGAGCGACAACGAGAGTACCAGTGAGATTGAGACGAGTCTTGACAGGATGCTTTGTGAGAGCAGCAAGAACCTCTGACATTGGTTTGTTTAGGTCAATATTCACGGCGTCGCTTGACAGCTGGGCAGCGGATGGATCGGGGAGATATTTAGCAGGGTTGGTCTCCAACTGCTCCAAGAAGATGCCTTCATCTGTGATCTTACCATAACACTGAAAGGGGAGATAGGAGAGGAATAAGGGCACACTTTCGTATTAGACACATGTCGGACAAATTTGCTCAAACCTGTCGGTCAGCGGAGCACGAGACGCCAATTCCGACGGGGCAAGAGGCACCGTGTCGCGGCAAACGGATGACTCGAACATCGTGGCAGAAGTACTTCCCACCAAACTGAGCCCCAATTCCCAACTTCTGAGAGATTTCGGTAATGCGCTGTTCAGCCTCTAAGTCGCGAAATCCTCGACCATGTTCATTTCCTAATGTTGTTAATCGGAATAAACCCAAAATTCACATAACTCTAAAAAAACGGCACACTATACTAACCGGATGTAGGAAGGTGATCAAGATAGCGTGCAGATGCCAGTTTAACCGTTTTCAGATTGAATTCGGCAGACGTGCCTCCAACCACAATAGCCAAATGGTAAGGTGGGCACGCAGCGGTTCCGAGAGTCTACAATCCATAGTTAACAAGCAAAACTAACACAAACCTTCATTTTATCTGCAACAAACTCATAAAGACTCTTTTCGTTCAATACAGCCTTTGTTTGTTGGAATAGGAAGGACTTGTTGGCCGACCCACCACCCTTGGCCATGAATAGGAAACTGTACTCACTGCCTGGAGTGGAATAAATTTCAATTTGAGCAGGCAGATTGGTGCCTGTGTTCTTCTCAGTGAACATATCCAAGGGAGCAACCTATAAAATAAAAGCATTAGCATAAAAAGCTGAGTGGATTAGATTTATAGAAAATGTTGGCAGTCATCAAGACAAAACACATCTTGACATTCTCAGTTAGCCTATAACACCGGTTGGTTTTGCCAACGGTACAGCAAATACAAATAACAAAGATCCCCGGTGATTACCAGTCCCCACAAACAACTATCAAGCGAAGCATAGCAGTAAACAGCCACACAAGCACCACCGAACGCTAACCTGAGAATATCGGAGGTTATGAAGTGTATAGGTGTTGTAAATACCCTTTGACAGGGCTGCCCCATCATCTTCATTGGTCCAAACATATTGCCCCTTCTTGCCCATGACGATGGCAGTACCAGTGTCCTGACAACTGGGCAGGATCATGCTGGACGCAATGTTGGCATTTTTGAGGAGTTCCAATGCAACGAATCTATCATTACTGGAGGCTTCCGGATCCTTCAATATGTTTGACAAGGACTGCAGGTGCGAAGGCCGCAAAAGATGAGAAATGTCGATCATGGCCTGCTCTGCTATAAGCGTAAGACCTTTCCCATCAACCTCAAGGATTTTTTTGCCGTTGACTTCAGTGGCCTTCACGTAGTCACCTTTTAAAATAAAGGAACCACAATGGCATCCAAGAAAAAAACAGAATCAAAGTACACCTGACTCCTGACTTTGAAGACTTAACAGCATCAAAATAACCCACATAGCGGGCGATGCCTTTGGGTGGCCAAAGATGTCACGGCGAAAAAATTCACTAATGCCAAAAAGCCCAGAACTTACCAGAAATTTTTTTAAATGGAGTACCAGCATACGGAGGCTTCTCAAGTTCAAGCAAGTCCTGGTAGTAGAAAGGCTTTACTTGAGTGGAAAATGCTCTATTTACTACTGAAGCAGAGAGCAGACGAGAGAGAGGTACACTGAAAGGAAGTAAATAAAAAGACGAACACCTACCGAAGCATTACGAAAATCGAAACAAACGACAGAGAGGAGGAGCAACACTGGTGGAGTTAAACAATAGCGCCTGCGGAAACATATTAAAAGGTACAGCAAACAAAAATGCAAGAACTAATAAAAGATCAGTTTACGCGAAACAATGATTCCAAATTTTTCAAAAGTCATTATATTGTAATACTTTGTTCGAACTACCGGTTTAGGTCACTTGGGTGGCCATCTTGTTCTAGCCGGTTGGTCGGCCTCCGGCCAGTGCCAACAGCCTCCAAGTCCTCTGTTCCCGGAATATATATATTCTGCCCTAGTACTGCGCCTTCTTTTACCGTAAAGGGAGCCTCGGGACGCTACAATATGTATAATTTTAGATAGTAATAAAAGGCAGTATTTTAAAAAATCGCAATTATTGCTATTATTAAGATGGAGATAAAAAATTTTTTTCCAAGTAGCAAACGTAATCAAATGCACGGCACAGTATGTGTCCCTTACCAATAAGAAGGTAACAGTTAAAAGCTGTAATTCATGGGTTCCTATTTGCTATAACTGATATTTCAACTGCTTTTTAAAAAATTTGCAGGTATTGAGTAATGGGTACTGTAGCGTCCCGAGGCTCCCCTTAAGGTAAAAGAAGCCGCAGTACTAGGGCAGAATATATATATTCCGAGAACAGAGGACTTGGGGGCTATTGGCACGGCCCGGAGGCCAACCAACCGGCTAGAACAAGATGGCCACACAAGTGACCTAAACCGGTAGTTCGAACAAACAAAGTATTACAGGTACAATCGGCATTGTAGTACTTGTGTCCTTTAAATGTACTTTATAGGCGAGAAGCGGGAGGACAATTGCAACCTAGGGGTGGGCACATGTGGCTCCTCCGCGGGGTCTTGGGCACTTTCGTCGTAGCAGTCCTTTACCATGCATTTCTCTCGTACTCATAATAACGATGTCAATTAACAATCAGCCTTCTAATAGGGAAGATTCCAATGCACTGTTAGCAGCATTGGCACACCTTCCCCACTTCTAAGAAGGAATGAACTTTGGAGACTGGATGAAAACCGTTCGATTTAACATCCATTTATACCCTCGGCGGCAGAGAATCTCATTGATCCTTCGAGCTCTTTTGCAAGTGCTCTTACTGGCAGCGATAAACTCAGGGGTCGCTGCTGACTCCAACATTGATCATTACTGCGGGACGCTGGCCCAACTGGCCATTGATCAGCAAGAGCAGTCTTTGGCGGGAGAATTATTCCACCGTGACCAAAATCCAGGCAAAGATGATAAGAGTTACGCCGGGAACCTGTAGCTCCTATCAGAACAACCTTTCGGAGGTACGCCATCAATTAGGGTGACCAACTGGGTGGCGGTTTAGTTCCAGGCGGGATATCGACCACCAACCATCGCGGCGAAGCTTCACCTTGTGAAGACCAACGATCCCAATCAGATGGTCGAGGCCGCGACCAGAGAGTGCCATAAACTCCTGACACGACGTCCCAGGCGTCCGGTTAACAAAACTGACACGTCCACGTGGGGATCCATAGCGCCCTGCCCGTACTGTTCTTTTATCCCGCCTACCCCAGGATGGTCCCCTTCCATTCATACGAGTCCTCGGCAGGCTAGGAGGATGTCGCTGCAGTTTTCTCCTTGACTCAGATGCAGCCAACTCGATAGTGAACCCCCAAGCTTCCCCAAGTCTGCGCAGCAAGTTTCGCACCGGTCTTCGCTCTACAAAACTACTCTCAGTAGAAGAGAGGAAGATGGTGGCAAAAGGAGAGGCGTCGTTGAAAGCCTCAATGAGAAACGAAACCTGGATGGTGTAATGTATTATGTGTCCAGAATTAGTTTGGGATGTAATGCTTGGCGCCGATTTCCTTCGTAACATCAAAGCGGTCCTGATTTCGCAGAAGGCTGGATGTTCCGAGACATCTTTGTTATGGATCAGGCGGAATGCACGATAGGGGGGTATTTATGATGGAGGTGTGTCGAACTCCAGAGAGCTACCTTGTTTGTCAACGACAGGTTGAAATTGTCCTCCCGCCTCTCGCGTGAGAAGTACACTTAAAGAACACAAGTATTACAGCTATTGCTTATTTATCAATTAGGAATACATTAACAAACTTTTAAAGATTATTTGTTTACTTGGCCCTTGATTGGGGTAGAGGACAATATGGGCATTCTACAAATGTAGCGCTTGCCCTTTCTGTGTGCCTTTTTCGGGATTCGGGAAGTCTCACAGCTCTACGCTGGTGGCATCAAAAGGCAAATCCCATCTCTGCAGTCAACTATTTTGGCTTCAATGGCTTGGCATCAGATTTTAGCGTGGCGGAAGAATGTTCTGCAAGAAAGCCGTTAGCAAGTAGAATAGCATAATTTATTCGTTACAAAGCTGTTCACCGTACCCGGACGCATGTGTAAATTGTGTGGATTCGCGATACCTCTTTAACCCCTTTGCCAGCTAGACAAGGCCTAGATGGATACAGATAACCAATGTTAAAGTGAAAACATGAAGGCAAGGAGGACTTGATACAAAACTGTCCTCTCGGGTCATAGATTTGCTTTTCAGCCAGTGTTTCTACGAGTAGCTGGAAAGACGCTTCGCGGCCAATGCATTCTGCCGCCCTCCTATGCGGTTTACCTATGGGACGAAACACCGAATTCAGTAAAAATGGAAGAAATTTGCTGTTAGGCAAAGCTGGTTTGTGAGCGTTTTTCTTCCAGCATTGACTATATAGTGAATGCTGGTGCTAGAAGGCGGCAGAGATGCGCTGGGAACGACACTCAAAGGAGGAGAAGGTCTGTCTACGTATCTCAGTTTTAGTAATGGGTCATTGGGGACTCTCACTTCGTATCTCCGCTGGGAGACACGTCCTCCAAAGCGTGTCAATAGACTCATCCCTTTTCTTTATTAGCAATATTCTGCTTTGGGTTTTATGACCTCTTCTGCTTTCTGGGAAGTTTTGAGAGACTACAGATAAGTTATTTTACGGATCACATGCCACAACATATGAATTGAAGATTTTCATAACTTGGAACGATGACATAACACAGGCTCAGAATACGTACTCTTGTGGTACCTACGGGCTGAAGGGCTACTGGCATGGTCCAGAGGGCATACCGTTGGACAGAATCACAACTGTTGAACCCTTCAGTGCACACCTAACCAAAGTGGAAGGTGTAAAAAGTAATTAAGGCTTTGCGCACATAATTAAGGCAGCAAACTATCCATCGAGTAAAGCTTGTGATATTCAAACTCAATTCATTCGGTAAATTTGTTCATTCGTAGGAGGGCTTGCATGTACTTGCACCACCAAGAGTAGGGAAACTTCCGGATCTATACGAATCGTTTAAAACTTCGTGTTGGTGAATTCAGTAGTGTCTCGAATCCACAGTAAGGCCATAAAAAAGATTTATCAATATAAAGGGTCTGTCAGCGTTCAGACTTGATTTGAGGGCTGCTTTGTTAAGATGAAAGTTCTACCTGTGGATCCTAAGATGAGCGTTGATTAAAGTGGACCAGAACAAAGCTCGTTTCACTTCGTGTTCCTTTTCTTCATTTTGGGTGGCACCACTAGAGGACCTCCACTGTCGATCTTCAAATTTGGTCACAGCGAATTGCTGTGTAAATCGAAAATAACTCGAGGTATGATAAAAATGCCAATCCTAAGGGGATCGCTTCTTACTGCCCAAAGCCGAATGAGATCGCAATACTACAACAAAGATGCACTACTGCCATGCAACAGGGTCGAGGTGCCGCCTCGTGGAAATGCGATTGAAAGGCCTTAAGTGGCCGCGTATCCTAAACCGAGAGCTTGACACACAAAGTATTGCAGTATTAACAGAAGCAGATATAATTAGGAATTTTGAACAGCACGCTGTATGACTTTGTTTGTTCGAACTGCCGGTTTCGGTCACTTGGGTGGCCATATTGTACTGAGCCGGTTGGCCGGCCTTTGGGCCGTGCCAACAGCCCCCAAGCCCTCTGCTTCCAGAATATATATTCGGCCCCAGTACTATGCCCTCTTTTACCTTAAAGGGAGTCAGGGGACGCTACACACGTTTTCCAAAAGAAAGCGAATTCAGAAAGACTTGTGTGAGAACCAGTACGAAAATTTTGGCTTTGGTATGTACTCTGTATACCTTGAGTGTCAGTCACATTTACTAGAAGCAGGATCAGAATAAGGCACATAATGCTGCTTATTTAATACTTTGTTTGTTTAACATGCCAGTTTCGGCTACGGTCATTTAAAATGGTCACATTGCCTGTGCTAGGTAAGCTAGTCTCCGGGCCATGGCAGCAGTCCTAATACCCTTCCACTTGTTGAATATACATTTTCTTGCCAGGTGCTGTGTCTTCCGTTGCCATCAAGGAGGTCTCGGGACGCTAAATTGGTGGTTGATGAAAACGGATCCGATTGCAAACGATTTCTTTCTTAATTTGTACCGCTTGTGACAAACTTGAACCGTGTGGAAGAAGTGGATGTGCTACGGATGGGAGAACCGCTGACAACCCATAACGGAAGGGCTGAGAATGATGTCAACATTTGCATCTGTGTTTTGCGAGAAGTTCTATTGACATCGGCCCATCTTTAAGCGAAAAGAAGGCATAGTACTAGGACAGAACATATATTCCGAAAACAGAGGGCTTGGAGACTGCTGACACGGTCCGAGGGCCAGCCAACCGACTAGTACAACGTGGCCACCCAAGTCACCTTCTGTTTCCAGAATATACATTCTGCCTTAGTACTATGCCTTCTTTTATCCTAAAGAAATTCTCGGAGCACTACATTGGTGGCAGCGAAAAGCGAATCCACCTTTGATGGATTTTATCCTGCTCCACACCGCTTGTGGCAAAATTTGGCTGTGTGAAAGAGGTACATGTGGTATTGATGGGAGAATCTCTGACATCCCATAACAGAAAGGCTGAGATCAACGTTCATTTTCGGCATCTCCCTCGCCCTCATGTTCTGCAAGGAAGCTATTAATAACTTAAGCGGCACTAGCCGTGAACTCCAAGTCCAACGAAACTGCCAAGAGTGATCAGCGACGGTGTGGCCAAGCATCCTCCTTAAGCTCTCTCGTCTGTTCTAGGTCAACTCGCCTATCTTCGTCAAAATGTGTATCTACCGACGTAGAATGTGCAGGACACCATTTGATAGCATCGTTTTATGCGTTGCACACTTGGATCGCATGCATTTTGTTCCTATGAGGCCCGATCGCCCCCTTTGCTCAGGGTTTTACTATACCCTCGCGTTTCCTTTACGGCATCAAAAAGCCTGGAATCACAATATGTGTTGTGTGTGTCTCGACCCATTCGAAAAATTGGATTCGTACCCACATCTTTCAATGGACCACATTATCATGGGAGAGGAGAACTAAGAAGTATGCGTTTGCTGCACCAAGTGCTACGCAGAATTGATGGCATTACAAGGAGACGTGCTCGAATCTCGATGATTGGCACGGTTAGCTCGTGAGTACTTCCCCCAACACTGACTACGTTTTGGTAGCTGACACGGGAGGCTGATTGAGAGGAGCAATGGGGGGGGGACGCTGCAAGGAAGAGAGAGGCTGTTTAATACTTTGTTTGTTCTAACTGCCGGTTTCGGTCACATTGTACTAGCCGGTTGGCCAGCCTCCGGGCCGTGCAGACAGCTCCAATGTCTTTCTGTTTGCTATAACATACGTCTATTCTACCTAAGTGTTATACCTTCTTTTGTCTTCAAGAGAGTTTCGTGACGCTACAGTTGGGTAATTATAAAAACTCATGCATTAGTTTTTCTCTAAAGCTGTCAAAGAACATGCGAATAAAGAGATCAAACTGTCGAGTTTTAAAACTTAAATGCATACTTGAACAAATGACATTTTATAGCGGCGTCTCTAAAGGCATTGGCACGTTAAAGATTGTGCATATCAATGGCGTTAAAAATGTTTAAATCGCTAGAGATAACAAGAGAAACCAAGACCTGGATCCACATCTTGCGCATACAAGTTAGAATCAATGACTTTAATGGCATTAAGTACCTAAGACGAAAAATAGAGTGATAATATAACTATGCTTCTAAAGGGATAAACATCACCTACAAATTCGACCATCTTACAAAATATCATGCTAACAACCCGATTTTAAAAACCAAGACTCTTTGAAAACCAATTTTTTTGCCTTTGACTGATTGCTCTCTTTAGCATTAGAACTGCTTAATAGTACATGCCTTTTAATCACAACCTTGACGCTCGGAGTCGATTCAAAAGCGATATAACAAGAGGCAAGTGTTTTGGCGTCGGTGATAGCATTATCAAAAAAATCTATGTGTCCTACCTTGCTCTAAAGCAAACAAATTTGCTGATAGCTTTGCTTCTTTGCGCCTTGATATGGATTGAGTTGTTAGCATATTTGGCTTCGCTGCATATATTCCTAATTATTTTTATAGAGTAGGCGATTTATAATTAGCAGTATTTACAAAAGCTTAATGTTAACAGGGCTTTTTAATACTTACCAGTGGCCTTTTTAACACCTCTAGATTACTTTACCATAAATGGATCTTTTGTATCGATTTACCCAATAAGGAAGCAGGTGTCTTTGCCAAGAATTTTTGAAACATCACAGAAATGACCGAGGCGCTTAGTGTTTTTGGTACTTTTGCTGGTAAGTTTTTTTTATCTCCCTATTTTTTGGTTAAATTTACAAAGACTAAAGTCGAAAACTTTTAATTATTTTGGTGCTTTTAATAAGAACTAGGCGAACATATTTTTGGATCAAAAAGCTGCTGTTAGCTTTTAAAATTAACTTAAAGCACAATCGTTGCTAAAGCTGGACTAATGCATGGAGCCTATTAAATCGCTGGTTTCCCCATTCTCTATCAATTTTCAGCATAGCTACGATCAATAAAGCTGCCGCTATTCATTTACAGCAATAAATATGTTTGCAAAGCACAATTCAGACATTTTGCAGGTTGGTTAAAAAATGTTAGGCATTTACTAATGGCTCAAATAAAAATCCTACAATTAGTATCATCTGCCATTTGTAATAGCTTTCCCTATCTTTCCAACACTCTTCAAAGGTATGAAATTAGAACAAAGTAGAAATGTTACTTTTTAAGTCAACATTGTTTAAAACCTAAATTATTCTAATTACTAGATTACGAATTTTTTTCATAAGTACGTTCTGGTCTTTTCCCACTTGAAATTGCATGGAATTAGGTTATCAAACTGGAAATTTTTGCAACTTGAAACTACAACTTGGTTTGCATTTATGCAGACCATTAAAGAGTATGTAGGGTTTTCAATGTACTTTTTATGCAAAGAAGTGTTTTAAAACAAAGGGCAACACAATTGGAGAGTTTAATAAGCATCTGTATTACGCTTCAAAAATTGTCGATAGCTCATTTAAAAGCTATCAAGATACAAAATTCCGATGCAACTTTGCGCTGCAGTAAAGCAAAAACTTGGTGCTTGCATTACTGAATGTTAAAAATGTACTACATTTGGGTTTGATGGCTTAGAAGAAATAAAGTCACGCTATTCTCACAAAATCAGTGGTTTCCTTTTAATGAAATGCACAATTTAAAGAGCCATGTCTAATCTAATGCAAACCTATTTGTAAAACATTTTAATGACATAAAAATTATAGAAAAAGGAAAACTAAATACCTTGCTTCTATGCTGAACCAAAAGAGTTTTCAAGATGAGCTTCATTATGACCGCAAGTGGCAAAATTTAGGTGATTTTTCATAATTGACTTGCTCGGAATAAACGCTTTTGCGTGTACTTATATACTCGCTCTATCGCAACTCGCACCATAGGTGTGACTAAACCACGTTACTTAAAACAATTCTGTCACTAGAAGTATTCTGGATACAGTAAACTATAAACCCATTTTACAAAAGTTTTAAACGATTACGAAAGGATGAAACAAATCTAATTAAAATCTGGAGGCCGTTTTAAAGCAGCCGTATTTTGAAGGAGGCACACGATAAATGCAAGGTGTGCACACACTGTGATTACTGTGTCTAGGTCGAGGCGATCCTCTGCCTTGCTTTACGTGGTGTTTTTTGGCCAAAGCGACGTTATTTCCACTTTAAAAGTGGGAGAAGGACAGCTCTACCGGGAAAATGCTAACGCCCCCAGTAAATCTTGGGTTAGTGATGGATTAAAGGGCACAAACAGGCAAGATGAGTCCAAGAAAACATGAAAAACTGATGTATTTTGTTGGTATAAACAGTATAAGACCCATTTTCTTACGGTTATGCCTTAGTAAGGTCCAATCTGGCGGCTTTCTGTTAGTAAATAACGATTTTTTAATTTATGGGACAGCTTTAGGTGAAGAGAATCAAGAAATTTATAAGTCACTAAAGCCTGACTACCAAGGGTACTAACGATGCTTGCCTATGCATCTGCTTGCACAGTAATCAACTGGCTCAACCATTAGGTGATTTGAAATATTTCCCAACGTCTCTTCTAAGACCAGTTTTAATTATTTCATAATCATAATTAAGTTCCACGCAGAAGTTAATCAAGCCCCTGCCTAAATTTTAACAATGAGAAAAATCGCTAAATTTTTTGGATTAAATTAAACTTCGTCCTGTTACATAACCACCGGCGCTACATTTCATGCGGAAATTGCGAGTTATGCGCAATGCTCCTCAGTTTTGTACTCATGAGTACTTTATTTTTCAAATCTGAAACAATTCATTTTACAAAATAATGACTAAAACACCACACTTCTCAGTAAATACAGTGTGATGCTGAGATTAATTGCACTACACCTAACTCGAATCCCAATTGCGTTGAAGCAAAAAAATGTCAAACAACTCAAGTCATAATCACTTTTGGCATTGGTCGTTGCAAAGCATGGGTTAAGAAGGAATTTTCTGCCTTTCATTCTTCATACAAGTGCAAACACTTGCAGAAAGGCCATGCACCCACACAGGGAAACCCATTTCTGCGTACTTTCTTCCCACGTTTATCCAGTGCTGTCGCTTAGATTCTTGTCAAGAAAGGATGCTGAGAACATTCCTCACTTAAAGTCATTAACATTACCTCCACTCTTGGTCAGTAGAGTAATTTTCATTGGTTCAGAGACAGGAAACGCATCTAGACTAACTGATGGCACAAAGAGACGTCAAGGGAGATTAATTGAGGCCTTCCGATTCCCTGTTTGGTAATGGTCTTATGGGTGTTCTATTTGAGCTACTTTTCCCCCACTTGTACTCGCACTTGTCGATCATGTAAAATTGGGTCTTGGTGGACGGTTAAGCGTTTATAACAATAAACTCCCCATCGGTTAGTATGTCCGACTGAGGAAATGCACTGAGGGATGAAATAATTGAGTCAAAAATTGCCACAATATTACCTCGGTAGGCCACTTATGATAAATATTTAAGACAATAGTAATGTCGTTTTTTACCTTCGTCTTTAAAAATAGCTTAGACTGTAAGCAGGCTGCAAGAAATTTAAGAAGTAGGCTAAAATAGTGATTTATGGAACTTTTTTTTGGCTTTCTGACTGGAAAAATTGATGCAGGTGGAAGGCAAATGTAAAATGCGCAGTTGAAATGTCTAAGACGTGTTTAAACAAAAGCATTGAGAAATACTGCTCTAATGCAAAGGGAGGAAATGGGAATTTCCAATTGACCCTGTGTAGGAAGGAAGGAAGGAAGGTGGCCTTATGTGGCGGGGAGTGAAGTTTGGAGGTCCTGGTCACAAATAAGTGCTTTCGTGTTTACATTAACAATGCTGTGTCTGTAGCAGTCAAAACCCACATAAAAGGTCTGCATTCCACGGCAGTTGGCGGGGTTCAAAGTCTGTCCAACTCGCTCCTCTTGAAGGTTGGAAATTGCTCCAAAACCGACTATCCCTATCTCCATCAATAGCCTCAAATCTATTTAGCCTCCACAAGAACAAAACACACTTTAATAACTTTCTTGGCTAAAATAATGTTCTTGCTGTCCCTGAGTTTACCACACGACATAAGTAAAAGCCGACAGTAGTAGAGAGTTTGCGTGAAAAAGTTGATGCGTCTTTCTGATTCTCATAGCAGTGCAATTTTACGGTTTTCTTAAGTCTTTCACTGTAGAATGTCATTAAAAATTGAGCCCCACAAAGTATCGCGAAAACTTTCTCCTGTTCCTGCCAGCGGTGAGGAGTAGATTTGCTGCAAGCACGAGAGGTACTGTTTGGTATAGGGACCTAAAAACGAGTGCTCGTTCAAAATTTATGTTAAGTTCGTAAACAAACTGCTAGGCTGTCAAACCCTGTCTATGAATTGTCAAAGTAATTGATTATGCAATGCACTCAATACTGTCTTCCAACCAAGTGACGAAAACTAAGGGCACTTTTATTTGGAACGTTTATTTACGAGTTAGAATTCCGAATCACTCAATTTACTGACATTGATAAGCTTATTCAAATGGATGAGAGCATGCCTGTTTTACATAGTTTTTGGGGATTTCGAACAGCAGGTACAAAGTGCCTTTTCATTACTCCACAGCGGGACCTTCATGGGTGGTGCTCCAGTTCAACAAAAGAATGCGAAGACCAATGCCCATAGCGATCAGACACGTTTTAGGTTTGGCCAATTCTAGACTCCGATGCGAGGCTGGCTGTGTTGCAAGGCGCTGTAATGCTACCAGGGAAAAAAAGTGCATTTCCAGTTTTAGTGTCCAATCTAGGCTAAAATGGTCATTTCACGGTGAATTGGATGGATGGTAAGCTCATTAAACGCATCCCATCACCTGCTGAGGCAAATGGAATTAGTAAAAAATAAAATCAAGATGATGTGAAGAGACTGCCTCGTTGTTTACTACATCACACCAAACCTTCACATAAACATTCCGGTTTTTCCTACTTAACGGCTCAAAGTGTCATGCAGTGGTATAAAACTTACTGGAATGGCAACAATCTCAACGATTCTATAGATGCAGATTCATGATAAATAATTCGGTCGGCGAATCTCCATCTGCTGACCAATTTTACTATTCAGAAAGTCTTCCTATAACTTCAGGCACTCCAGCTACTTCACTGAATTTTAACAAGCATTTAAAGTTTTCTGACTGACTTTTACATCAGTAGTTAACACAATTATATGTGCCAATAGAATACAGAACGCAAGGAATAAGGAGGAACAAAGCAGCTGAATTTTGACATGAAAATGAGTCTTAGACGTTCATAAAAACAAACCAAAACAATATTATGGGCCATGAAGATGATTGTCTTAAAGCATTCTGCCTTGTGCCTTCCTAGGGGGTAAATTTAGAGTTAGAAGCGAGCATACAGAGATAGTTGCTATCATTACATAGTGGTAAGCGAAACGCACGATTTCTTTGACTAGCAATGCAGCACTTCTCAACCCAGAGATGAGGCGAATTTGGGGAGCTAACTTTAATGACTGAGAACTCTAAAATGGGGATCTATTTTTGTGCATAAAGTGGGTGTGCATTGGCCCACCAATTTGCTGGTCCTGACGTCACGGCAGTGTGGATGGAAGTCATGCAAGCTGGGACGCCTTTTTTTCCTGGTACCCTCCCTTGCGCTCTGTGGAGGTCTTTTTCAAAGCTCTCTCTTCTGGTGTACAGCGAAGGAAAAACGAGCGGGCCCACGTGGTGGAACCGAAAATAGTGGTTGCTATCTTCTTTGCAGCCAACCGGGAACCGCAGAGTAGTGATACCAGAGGGCGCTGATGTTGTGTTTTTAATTCGGCTGCTCCCTATCTTAAGACAGCTCGATTTTTACGAGCTTTAACTGTGAACAGTTTCTGTGTCACAGCTTTTCCTTTCACAAGTTAGCACGACTTTATCACAAACGTGTACCTTGTGTTGAATGCTCATGTACTTGTCAAAAATGCCATTAAAATCAAATAAAGCCTTCGAGAACCGCACAAGTGAAGAAAGACAGCTACATTAGTGAAGCATTTGGACTTAAACCACTCCTAGAAAAAGTGGCATTGTCTGCTCTCCCAATCTTAGTCAAATACTTTTTGCTTATCTAATAATTTTGTCTTTCCGACTGCGTGCCTATAGCTGGACATTATAATTTTAGTGGTAAACAAATTAAGTGTCCTGGAAATTATAACCAAGTATTTCATTCCCAGGAGGTTTAACTTTTCTACTGTGATGTCCACATGCCATCACCCAGACGACGGCTAAGGTGCTACAGTAAAAGGCCATTTCATCATTTAATGTACCCCAACATATGTCATTATAAAATCAGAACCACTAATCCTGCATCGCAAGGGAAAACAAAGGAGGTCGAAATTGTAATGTGGTCGCAACAATGATGTTATACTGTGGCAAGGATTATTTTATAACACTGTGCTTCCACCTGTTTTCTAGTGGCAGTAGAAATAAGGTCACAGATGGGAGTGAACCTTCTGCAACCCTAAACAGTTTGTAGACAAATGGACGAATGAGAGATGTGTTGATGAGAGGTGGCCGGACCCACCTCTAATAGGCACAGCTATTTTAGTTTTTTCCTCAAATCTCATCCACTCTTTCTTCTTCTTTAGACACTCCAAAAGAAGAGCATTTACAGTTGTTGATTGAAAAGCTTAATTTCTGCTGCACAATCTTTGATTTTACCGTTTTTGACCCAAGCAAATTGGAGGGAAAGAAAGCAAAGACGGCAATGCTAAGAGAGGTGAGTGACTACCTCTTCGAGTCCCCTGTCACGGGCGTCACTTCCGAGGAGGAGGTGTACGCGGCTTGCACAAATATGTTTGCTGTCAACATATTCCGACCTCTGCCACCACCGTCTTCGGCTTTGCAATCATCCGCAGGGGATCCTTACGAGCCTCCTGACAGCGCTGACGAGGAGGACGCTCAGGATCCCGCATGGACTCATCTCGAGGTAAGACAGGCACCCCCTTTCCCCTACGTCTATCGCCTTCTCCATTCCTTCATCCACCAACCCACGTGATTGCTCTTCGTTTTCATTAATCCAGCTCACAAAAACAGACGCATGATCGGCCAATCGCCTTACAGATTTAATTTGTTAGTCCTACAAATTCCCAACAGTTGATCATTCGTGTCTGGTTGATAGTTGACGCAACTGACGCAACACCTGTCGAGCGCTAAAGAATCTGTGATAACAATTTCCCCCTTCTGAAAAAAAAGTGTATGTAAACAGTGAATTGTAAAAATGTTTACAGTTATCCATTGTTTAATAGCCCTTTTTAAACGATAAGTGGCTATTAGTCTAAACAGACGTACACTGTTTACTTAATTGCAAGCCTGCTTTGATTGTTAGGGCAGGCGCCAACACTCGTGATTTATTTATGAGCAAAGGTTGAATGCTTACAATGCAATTTTGGATGGACAGCCACTCATTTCACTGCAGACGACCTGGGGGAGACCGAAAGTATCAAATAGATTTCAATGGGATGTAAGCAATGTGGGCAAATCTTAGACCAGTTTTTGTTGTTAATTATTTTAAACGATTGACTGTTCCGGACATAGGCAAGTGAAATTAATTTACTAACTCATTTTTTTAATATTTGTGCATTTTATTAAGCTCAGGAAGCAATAAGAGGGCTCGGAGTTGTCGACTCTGATACTTTTAAGGGAAATTTTTGCAGTGTACACCACTACTCTCCACTTTGTCTGCAATTCGTAAAGCGAGGAACCAAGCACTGTTAAATTACAAAGTGAAAGGAAGGCAGTCACTTCGGGACTTCCCTATGTGGAGGAAGGCAAGTGCCTGAACAGGGGGCTTCCCTGATCCTAGTAATAATAATAATAATAATAATAATAAAAATTGCAGATAGGAATCCGTGGCTGGATCATCAAACATTTTTGCATGGCCTCCACGTTTCGAATTAACTCCAAATAACTTCTCACATCGTACAATTTTGCCAGCAGAGCTGAACTTTGATGGCTGCAAGATTAAAATCTGCTAGTCTGTGTTGAAGAGAATGCTCGAAGATAAACAGTGTATTTTGCAGCAAAAATGACGGATCAAGCAAATTGTGGCTAGTTTTTTTTGAAAAAGTCCGGAATTTGGCGCAAATTCTAGAAAGCAACTCAAAACTATGCATCTCGTGAATCCCACCCAGGGGTAAATGTAGGAATTGCAGAATTTAGACTACTCCACTAGGATCATCCTTGGAGGGATTAGAAAATAAGCAAAATTTGTTGACAATCCACTCTATTTCCGATTTGGTGGCTAATTAAGCGAGGTCGTGTGTGTGACCCCATTTAATGGAGCATATCTAGTTCATTAAAATCCTCACGATTTTTGCACTATCAAAGAAGTAAAGAATATTAAATGGGGAATTCGTATACACTATCTGGCCATTACAGTCCTCAAAAGCGGTTTATAAAGTGTTTCAACAAATAAACCACTCCTGGTAGTTAAAGCGACCTACAGGGTAATCTGTTAATACCGTAAGGCGGAAATGCACCATGGAAATTATATTTACTGTGCATAAATCTGAGATGCCCAGCACACGAGGCTATAAAAATTTATCTGACTGTGACAATGCCTTTGAAGAAGGTGGAGTGGGTGATTGAGATTTCACCCATCTTACAACATCGCATGACACTAATGGAACTTCCAAGAGACGAGGCTCAGAATCCCCTTTTTACCACTAATTCTTCTTCACTAATGATGTACAAATGAATTTGGCGAGGCTTGGCCCAGAATGCTCCAACTTGGCTTCCTGTTAGGCTGCTCTGATGCTTGTAATGTCAGCCAAATGGAGAATAAAGGAAAGTAAAAGGGCGGATGTTGAGGATTAAGAAGATTCCGTATGTAGTCAAGCGTGTCAATGCTTAGACCCTAAAGAGAGTGGGGATTCGCAGGCAGGTGAACAAGCAAATGTAGGCGCATAGCTTTGTTCGAAATGCACTTGTGGAGGAATGACGAGGACAGTGTCGACCGACACGCCGTCGGTCATGATCCACGCTTCTTAAAGCGCGGACTTATTTGCCTTCCATCAGAGTCGGATGTGCGTCGAAAGCGGAGACGCAAGAAAGGTAAACATTACGAATTGCAGTTAAAAAAAAAATTTAAAAAAAGCATGTGAAAATTCTGGGAGCTGCTTCCTTTTTAAAAGTCCGAAAGTATTTTGCAGCGCTCTCAATAAAAGCGAGAATCGAGGCGTCAAAATTGGTGGCGGCTTTACTGCCAGAGGATACGTATCTCAAATAAGAAAAAAAATATAAAAAGATGCGATGGCAGGCAATTAAGCAGGGATTTGTGCACTGCTTAATTCCGCAAATGCTTCCATAATTTACCGCCCTTGCATTGCCCTCAGACTTGTTTGAAATTCGTCTGACCGGCTCTAATCGGCTCTTTTACAAAAAAAAACGCAACAACCGTTGAGTCCCCTTTTTAAATGCTCAACTACATTCCATCGAACATTGCGTCAGGGAATGTGAATGTCGCATGTTCTTTTCACTTGTCATAAAGTTCAATTCTTCCATAAGAGTCACTTGAAGTGCAATTAAAAATATCCAGTAAAAATGTTACACCAGTCTACACTTATTAAACAAGGAAAACTCTTTTAACGCATTACATTATTTTCCAGCGTTAAGAGAAAGATGCAAAATTTTGCATACCAATCAATGGAACACTGCTGGTATTTTCCTTTCAGATTGTCTATGAGATCTTTCTGCGCTTCCTTTCTCTCCTGGACATCAAAATACTCTTCCTGAAGAAGTATGTAGACAGGGCGTTTGTGCTCAACCTCCTTGCCATCTTCGACACCGAGGATCGTCGTGAGAGGGCCTGCGCAAAGATGATACTACACAAAATCTATGCAAAGATAATCCAACTTCGAGCCTTCATTCGAGAGCAGATCATTGTCACACTTCAAAGGTGGGTGCAGCCTCCTGTGCAGCAGTTTTGGGGCAAGGCGATTGTCCAGTTTAGATTTGCTGTGGCAGTGAGGGCGGATGTGGTCAACACAATCCGTAATGCATGGAGAAAAAAAATTTTAAAAATTGTCACCACATCCACGTTCGAATGAACCGTAAATCACATGAACACACCGCGATACACTGCATGATTCCAGGTCGTGTGATGCAAAATGCAACCGCATTCTTGGCTTAGAAAAGAACAATAAATAGAAGACCATGGGTTGCATTTGAAGTCTTATAATTCCAGTTTTAAGAGCTAATTGACAAACATTTTCAGGGAGTTTCTAAAATTTATTTGTAGCCGCGAATATTCATCACAATGGCCAAATTTGTTAATCCATACTTGTTTAAAGGACTTTTGATAGTTGCTGATAGATAGGGCCACAAAATTTGGCCGAAGGTGATGCGTCGTGCCATCCTTCACCAAGTGGATGTCCATAAGCGTGGCTATTAGGCCGTGATGAAATGATTTATGGGAGCACATTACAATGTTCCACCCCAAGACTGTGGAAGCATTGAGATACGAGAGTGAGTACAGGTTGAATTGCTATGGACTGTTCATCTGAAGAAAAGCGAAATCAAACTCATCCACTTTCTCTTCGCATCTCCACACCTGCGATAGACATATCGTGTGCATAAAGACTTTTTCGACTTTTAGAAGGTACATAGTCAAAAAAGATGTGACAGAATTTGTATCACCGGTTGGCAACCCGACATCCCACAACTAAATTAATAGTTAAGTAATTTAACCTTACCGTTTATGAAAATGGTTATTTGGATTAGAGAGCAGCGCCTATGAGAGAAAGTGGTGAAAAAAAAACAGGGAATGCAGTGTGCTTAAAACATGTACCGGGTCAGTTCACATTGGTGACGCCATTGACGTGACAACGGAAGTACTTATTTCACTTTGCACCAGTCTAATCCTACCTGTAATTAGGTATGTGATTTTTTATGTGTCTATCTTCTTCCTTTCCAGCTTTGTTTGTGAGGCCGAGCAATTCAATGGCATCGGGGAGCTGTTGGAGATATTTGGAAGGTGAGAAAGGCATTCACCTTCATGCATGCACATACTTTCCGTTTTGAACTGACTCACTGTTTGGGACAATTCATTTCCTGTGGAGCGGAAAAGGCAGTAATTTCTATGCTGCCCTTGCCCAACCTTATTGTTAAAAAAAGTGGACAGTAATACATCACAGAAGCATGCACGCGTCTGGTAAAAAACAACGAACGCATTAATTAATTACTCTTTCAACTTTGAACACTTTGGTTAACTTAACAAGCATCATCGTTTACCGTTGAAAGATAAATTTGATGCATTTAACCACTCAGAGACAACATTTTATCGTTAATGTAGGTGTGTAGCCTCGTTGAAGGGTCCCCTTGACGAGGTGCCTTATACGTAACCATTTTTTTCCAGCATTGTGAGTGGGTATCAAACACCATTGAAAGAAGAGCACATAGAGAACTTGCAAAGGGTGATCTTGCCACTTCACAAGCCCCAGTCCATCTCCGCATACCACCCTCAGCTCGCCTATTGTATTGCACAGTTTTTGGAAAAAGACACATCCCTTCTTCGATATGTGAGTACTCCTCCCACCTCTATTCCACCCTAAATGACACATTTCAGCTCTGTAGAGAGCTCATTTGGTTGGTTGTCTAAGCGTTTGCAAGTGGTGTCTGACAAATATACGAAAGTTGAACGAGTCCAAACAACGGAAGAGGGCATTAATTTCTTAGTTGTCTACGCTTGTGTGATGCTTCTAAGTGTAAATTTCATTGAATAAGTTAGCAGTTATAGGCTGAACCTTAAAACTATCCTACCAATGTAATTTGAGGCGATTATATTTAACGCATTGTTGGAAAGTTGTATTTTCATTACTTTCAACGTTATTCATTGAAAGGTTGTTAATGGAGGAATCTTAAAATACTGGCCAAAGACTCAGAGTGCAAAGGCGGTTATGTTTTTGAATGAGCTTGAAGAATTTCTGGAAATGGCCACCGAAGCGGACTTTGAATCGGTGATGGTGCCTGTCTTCAAGAGGCTAGCAGCCGGTTACACCAATTGTCATTTTCAGGTGGGCAAACTGTTTATGCTACGCTTGCTAGCACTGATTTATGATGTGACGAATGCCTCGGTTTGGCTGTGGAACCAAACCGTACCATAGGCTTGGCATAGAAGGCTTTTGTTGTTGATAGTGCATCAATCTTGGGTGGCCAATGAGCGCCTCTGCATCTTATAGAATATTCTGGGGTGGTATTCTTCAAAAATATGCACTTAGAACTTATCGCGTCGACTTTTGCAACACTCCATTGGTTTCATGCTAGCTTTTATCCAGTTCTCCTCAATTGTATGGCCGTGCGCCTCAAAATTCTCCCTGGGACAATTTGTAATGCATGCGTTGTAGTCCAACCAATGTTTGTTGTTAAAAGGTTCATGCTTTAACTGTAAGTACTTGATTATTAAATTATCTCCTTGCATAAAGCTTGAAAGGTGCCCAAGTTATAGCTACAAATTATAATAACGTATAACTGCATGAAGTACAAAAGCCCCAAACACGATTAGACGAAGGTTTGACCAAGATTATAGATGGTAAAGATGGTGTGCCCTCTCTTCCCAGCTGGCTGAACGCTCCTTAATCGTCACCTACAATGCCACCATCTTCAGTATGGCCGCCCATCACGTCGATCAACTCCTGCCCATCGTCCTGCCCGCCTTAAAGGCGGCTTTACAACACTGGCACATGTAATACCACCTCATCTACACTTCGTTTTCCTTGCTCATCCTTTTTTCACTTGGTATAAGATTCTGTGGGCATGCCTCTATTTTGTAGGATCAGAAACATGTCATAATTTCTCACATCCAACTCCAAAAAGAGCTGTAACTGGATTAACTTACAATAGGTGATCGCTAACAGTACTATCAGAAGCCGTCACTGTAGATTTCTGTGTAAAATAGAAAGCCGCAAGGCCGCGATTCCACATGAGAACATGCAGAGCGGCTGAATGGGTGTTGAGTATCGTTACAAATCTCCTCTATTTACTTTTCTAATTTTCTAATCCCCTACCAAAATTTTACAATTGGCAATTGAGAAGCCAAAAATAGTTCGTAAAAAGCTATACATAGTGGATTGAACTTACCGCGGTTGGAATGCGTACCGAATGACAAAAGCTCCTTTATGGTCTTGCCAGATATAGAGAGGAATTTGTGCCACAGCAACGCCTATTCTGGAAGGTGCTAATGCAGTGCTAAAAAGAAACAATTGTTGCATAATTTAGTCAGATCTGTAGGGTTGATCTCACACGTCTGCCTGAAAATCGCATTCTCTTTTACTGTAGTGGAATACAAGGCCATGCTGAAACCATCCTGGACAAGTGGAAAGAAGTTGACCCCGACCTTTTTGAGCGCTGTATGCATGATCTTGCCCATAGCAAGGAAATGTATGTTGAAGTGTATAGATATAAATGTACAAACGAAAAGATGTAGAGAGCATTCCATGTCGTTTCTACAATATGATTTCATTGGCTCATGATGCAAAAAACATGCTGTGCAACCACATTACATTACCACTAACAAGTGATTTGATAAAGTAATTTGCACCCATTGTTTTAAGTCTCGTGTCTGCAGTGGAACGAAGCCTCATGACACGTATACGCTTCTCTTTGTATCAGTAGTTACCTAAGATCATATTTGGACCATTTTGCCAGGTCTTACAAATACTTATGTTTCATTCCATCCACGAGGTAGTATCGTTGCATCACGCGATTTCATAGAAGGTGAACACATCATTTGAGCATACTTTATGATCTTTTTATGAGAACTATCTTATTGGATCAGTTCAGTCTCAATGACGCCTTGGAGGCAGTGGAAGGGGAAGCATTTCAAGCACGATTCAGCGGCCGGTGCTAATCGCGGTGGCATTGAAAAAAAAACTCACGAATTGGTCTAATTGTGAAATTCTTTGGAATTGATGTGCAAACGAACGTTGCCTTTAACTTCACTTCCGTTCCATAAATGTACAATGCGGCTTCAAAGCACCACTTGCATTCTTGAACACATGATTTCTTAAAAGTGCCAACTTTTCGTGGAATTCTTGCTTTTTGTTGCATAACTTATGTATTCAAAGAGGCGAAATAACAGTTATTCTACCTCATAGTTTAACATCAAGACAGTTTAGGCAGAAGGAGAAACCACAGAAGTACCAGCATGTAAGGCATGCACAATAGGTTAGGAGAGATTTTTGAAGTGCCCTCACGTAATCACTTCAATGGAATTCCATTCCTCCGTATTGGTGGCAGAATGAAAACATCTCTCCACACGGTTCATTTGAAACAACCACCGTTCTTTTGTAGGGAAATCAAACGCATCAAAGATAGCAAAAATTTGTGGAGTAAAATAGAGAAGTGCGCAGCCAAACACTCAGAGTTGGTGCTGAACAATCACACAGAGGCGACTGTGACAGACGATGTGGCAGTCCAAGACTCCGTCAGGAAGGCAACCTCGGAAATGCTTAACGGAGGTACGCTCAACCACACAATTCCAACCAGGTATGCGCCTCAGTAGCCAGTTCTCCCTCACCCTTATCCGTGTAACATTCAAATGTCAGTCAGTCAGGAGTGCTAGGATGAGCAGACCACTGATGTGAAATGTGAGGTTCATGAGGAAATCGAGTAAAAAGTGGGCAAAAGCGCTCAGATGTCCTTTTAAACATCTCACCTGTGGTCACGTCTCTCATAGCAAAGTCAATCGTTAGTACCTATAAAAATTAGATAAAAACTTTATGTTTAGTTTTCCAAATGGCAGGAAAGAACTAATAAAAATCATTAATCTCTAGCGTACGTGTCATGTTAGGTTGAAAGGACGGCATACTAGCCTTAAAAGGAAGTATCTTTCTGCCTAACTTGTTCGTTTTTCTTATGAATGGACTGAACTGTCTACGCTGTGTGTATTGAATGCTAAATAAGCATATTTACAATGGGAGAACTTTCTAGGAAATGGAAAAAAAATGGGAGAACCAATGACTCTTCACTTCAAACGTATGTGCAACTTTTGCTTCCAAAAAGAGCATTCCATATAAAAACTATTAAGTGACGCTTTTGGTGATATTTGGGAGGTCTCGTTCACACCACCACGATTAACACTGCACATTTGCAGTCTGGGTAAACAGTCTTCCACACAGACAAAGTTTCTTACGCACAAAAGTTCAATGTAGTTGCAATCTAAATGCCAGCAGTGTTTCAACAATCGTGAAGGTACTGTAGTAACTTGTTATTGGAAAGGCGTTTCCACTGCCCACCAGTGGTAATTTGCTTTTACTATTAATTAATTTGATGAGGAAAAATTAACTAACTGTCCAGTCTTAAAGTAATATTAATTAGCATTACATAGGACGACTGTTTGGGTAGCAGGTTCCAGTCAGCCAACTGGCAACTACCGTATTCGCTTTCTGCCACTGTAACTATTATACATTAAAACGCCTCCTACTTGTTGAAGTTGACTCTTTTCCTTTCTCCAGATAACTCAGAACGTGCATAGAGGGATCGGCGAGGTCAACAGATGTGCACGATGTGTTACCTTTCCCATGCGATGCTCATCATCCCCCCCCTCCCCCTCGTATCCGTCGAAAGCTAATATTTTTGTAAACACTTTCAGTCCCGCCCTCGTTGCGAAATGTACATAAACCATCAGTCTGCGTCAATAAGATCTCCATTTCGCGCATCCACCTCGATTCTACCTCAACATGCGGGCTGTTCGTCGGTCATGACGTTGATGCAGCTCACACTACCGCTCTAAAATTATGATTATTCAATGAGATTTTATGGTGAGGCCTTGTACTTGAGCACACAATCGCAAGTTGCATTATAAATGAGGACTTCAATTTCACCTAGTTTTTTAAGCAAAGTTAAATCTTAACCAAGTGAAAAGTATGTGTCTCCGCTGTGAAGTGAAAACCGATGTTTTATTTGACAATCGGTTGACACTGAAACAGTGTAATTATGCTTCCCTATTAACACTTTTAGTGCAATTTTTAGTGTGGTCATAAGTGTAAACACCAAAGTCGGTGGACTTTAGCGTTTCACTAATTTATTACCCATTAGAGTGGTGAATTTTTAATGCACTTAACTCTCGTTTTCCCTTCGCAGAACCTTATTGCACAAAATACTTCTGTGTGATAGCATTAGCCACGATCGCTTTTACGAGGCAATGGAAAATTCAAGCTCAATTTCTGTGTAGTGAATGTCATCGCCGAAGTGGAGATAATGACCTTACCATTCTACTTGGAAGTGCTTCCTTATACTGCGCTGGGGGACAAAAGAGTAGAAATGAATTGGCAATTACGAGGAACTGTGTAATCTTTCTGTTGACGTTGTCCTCGTTGGACGACTACAACGTAACTATATGAAAATGTTTAGTTACGGTGCAAAAAGCGGAAGCACCATCTGCTTGTACACATTGTACAGCACCATCTGCTCACGGGCTTCCATTGTGCCGAACATCATCTACGTACTAACTAGGAATTGCATTTCCTTCCCAAAGCTCCCAATGGAGCAATAAAAATACCTCTAGTATTATGACACAGCGAAGCTCCTTTACGGTTTTGACAAAGGCGTTAATCTAAAATGCCTTTGCCGTATCAGCTGCCAAAATGGGGGCTTGGATGATGAGGTGGACAAAGTGTTTCAAACGTATCTTATCCTTTTCATGATAGCTGTCTTGAACGTCTCACCTGATTTGAGTTTTCAGATATCATAGTAACGGTAGTCGAAGGGCCCCTTTATGCTATGTAGGCATAAAAAAAGAAAACGCAATTAATAATACTGATGGTTTTAAAGTTTAGAACCCACAGGAATCTGAGCATGCCATCGCACCACTCATTTTGCAGACAGAATGCATCAGATTTTAAATCAGTCTCGTTTATGATGATAGAGTGATGGGTGCATTGGGGACTAGCTCAAGCATACCGGATCATGGCGAGTAGACGAGGTCCTACCTCGCGCATCTCTGATCGGACTGAATTGGACAGCCTCAAGGGATGGAAAACGAAATCTTACCAACCAATGAAAACACCCCTTACTGAAAGGCAGATACTTATTTTAGGAGGTCGTATCTTTATGATACCTTTTTAGTATAATCGTGACTGAACTGGCTTGAGCCGCGCATGAATGCCTTGTCACAAAAAAAAGTATCCGAGACGCTAATAAAATCAGTCTTTGCACATCTTTATGCTAATTTTATCAGACAACTGCATAGTTTCGATAATGTAACGAACTTTACACAATCAGGCCAGATCAAGAGGAAAACAGGGGATTCCAACGATGCGACAGTGGGATTACCGGAGGGGTAAAGGACAGCACTGCGGCCTCAGTATGTAAGCTGGCGAGATGATATTGGCCTAATGAGGACAAGGGGAGGCCACAGCAGGTCCACCGCAGTCGAGACACAGGACCTGAGAGCTCCACCATCATAAGTTGAGAGTAATTTCAGGTTTTCACCAATAGGAGCGCGCATTATAGCATCGAAATCGACTCTATTTTAACACACTTCTTAATATTTCCAGCTAACATTAAATCCTCCTATTAAGACTGGTGGATATCATAGGGTTTTCGCCAAGCTAATAAATGGAATTTATTTAAAATCACTGATTGAATTTGGGAGATAAAAAGCTATGCTTTCTAGCGGTGCGTTGCTAGCGGATTCACTAGCAGTGCCCTGAGTCTTCGAGGCGGAATGGAGGCTACTAGCGCGCCCACAGGAGACCATGCCTCAGAGGGGCCACCTGCATCCCTAAACACCGAAACAAAATGTCCATTTACTCAAAGATTAGAATGAGTGTTTAACTTTCGCTTTCTGTTAATACAGCCAGCAGAGGATCCGATTGACTGCATAATTACCTAATTGGCGCTGATGGTAAAGCAGCAGACGCTTGTGCCCTCAGGAATGACAAACCTTCGCAAGCCACAACAGCAGCAGAAAATGTGACATTTTGACTGAGTGGATGATTATATCACAGGAGTATGGTTTTGAAACGCAAATACTTAGTGAGTTACACTGTCTATAATTTCATTTAACTCTCTACTTCCTCCCCTTGGGGTAAGGCTTGGCTCTGCTAATGTGGCCTCATAAACTTGTCGTAATGGTGCTTGGCAAAGAGTGGTAAGTTTTGGAAAGATGTATGACAAATTTAACACAGTAACGTTTTTTTTTATGTGGCTGTAAGTATTAGTGATGAATACAGGGAAAAATTATTTGACCAATAAGTATGTTTTTAACTCCCATGAGGATTGATAGGAGGCATGTAAGCACCTTGTGTATGGATACTTGAACCTGAGAAAAGCCTTGAATGACAATGACTTTGGTAGTGTTTTGGAAAGCTCGTCCAAAAAAGTGAAGGAGTTGAGGTTCAACACTCCGGAAGTTACATTTACCTCTGTCTTATTTTTATTTTTAGGTTTGCTTCATTACCAACTGCCATTCAAGTGCTTTAAAATAGTAATCGCTTAAAAGCATTAAATAATTCTCAATTACACATAGACACAAACAAAACATCTTCTTCCTTTTCATCACGTGGTGGATCCGGCGGCACTACTCGTGCAGTCAATCTATAACAGTTCAATTGTTAGTTTGCCCCTAGGTTATGGTAAAGGAACCACTTAGAGGCTCGGGTATTGCATCCCCGCCAGGGAGTCCGGCCTCCAAACCATGCCAATAGCCCAAATTCCTTCTCTTTTTAAACAATACATAATCTACTCGAGTGCTGTAGCTTTTTTTCGCCTTTAGGAAGGTATGGGAGCGCTAAGTTGGTGGTAGTGGAAAGGGTAGACTGCCCAAGTGTTCAGCATTTTCGACACGCCAATTCACCATTTGGATGTGATCATTCACAGCATTGAGGTATCAACAGGAATGTGCGTGGCAAAAAGGTCCACTAACTGAGTTAAAAGGTCGGTTTTACTGGAATTTGGCAACGAACAGGTCTAGGTAATGCGATATAGGCACGCTGAATGCCGACAATATTTTTTCGTGGTTATTATTCAAATCAATTCACTTATTACCACAATTTGGTGTATTTTCGTAAATCCTCTTGAAGTTAGGAATTTTATGCATTTTTACCAGTAATTACCCCAAATCACTTCTAGTACATCAGTGCTTTGAACAATCTCTTCGATTTGCAATTTCCTCGGAAACATCAACTGGAGGGTGACACACTTCCTCATGCGGGGGCGTCGTCAATGCATCCAGCACTCGGGCCGAAAACAAAACACCAAAGTACTTTAAAAGTAAGGCAAGAAGAAAAGTCGGGGTCTGGTCAAACAGTTGAACTAAAGAGATAAGTAGAATTAAAGACAATGTGTTTGAAAAACAATGGTCTACGAGAATATAATGGGTGTTATTGTCATATGCTTCCCATAACATTTTCACTACACTTCCTCCCAAGTTTTGCATCCCAGCATGCGTTCCTTTAGATCTGGAAAGGGGAAATCTCGAGAGCAATTAAGGAAAAAAGTGGACGATAGGAAGGTTTATGCCCTCTGTGAGTAAGCACTCAAAGATGAACCAACATAAAATAGACTCTAGTCAGATTTCCTGAAATTTATGCAGTGTTGACGATCACTTGGGCACGTGATGGGGTACACTTGACAACTATTTGGGAGTAATTTAACATCTGCTGGCGACTGATTGCCTTAACAGCGTAATTACTAAGTGAACTGCAAACAATGCGCAAAACAAATTAGGTGTCAAAAAAAGCCAAAATCAGCCCGTTTTCAGGTTTAGACAAGTTAGTGGGATTCTTTAATTTCTTTATCCCTATAAGTTGCAACATGACAATCACATCGGCCAATGGATCTTGCCCACTTTCAACGGCCTTTCTAAAAAGGCATGAGGAATGCAGGGGTAGAGAACGATTGCTCTTCAGGACATTCGAAGATCAAAACGACTCCTTAAGGAGTGTTGAATGTGGAGACACTCGTAGCGGTACGCTTCAGAAGCCATTTGCTTGTTCAGCACACGGCTGCATGCTGTTCCGTCGAACTGACGATGATTGGAACACTTTCCACTGTATGGAGTGAGGCGAACGGTGAAACCGAGTTCATTTGACTTACTTAAAGAGGCGTGCCTGTACCACGTGAAAGAATTCCTTCGACGTGTTTGATGGATACAAAAAACTACTTCCTTCTCTTTAATGATGCTACGGGTTTGACTATTCTGGTGCACTTCTAAATTAATAAAAGGAATTTGAAAAAAGGTCCCAATGCAAGACTGGCGTGAGAGTCACATTCTGTGAGTAAAGATTTGTATAGGAGAGAATTTGACTTGAATCAGGTGAGCATCCTTACTTCCTTACAAAATGATTACATAGTGCAAAGCTATGCTTCCCTTGGCAACTTCTGCTGAGATCGGAATACTTCGGATGATTCATTTCAAATGTACATGTATAGAGACGAACTGATGCTTGCTCGATCTGAAATGTGTCATAAGGTGCATTACTCCGACGGCAGCGTTGCCGCTACATAAATGCTTGGTTGAGGCTAAGAATTTTTCGTTTCCTTCATATCCATTATTCTTCTTGAAACATTATGGAAAGTGTTCTACAACGATTGTACTCCTTTGGTCGGTTAATTTTGCCTTCTTGGCAGAAATTTGGGTTGAAGAAGACATAATGCTCCAGCAGGTTATGGATCGTCGATGTACGGTGCGGCTTGCACTACTGGCATGGATTGGAGGCCGGACCGTCCGGCGGAAGTGCATCGGCGAAGCCGCCAAGCGGACCGCTGCTGAAACTGAGACTCAAACACGTTCAAAGCATTACAAGTAGACTTTCAGGGAAAAAATGGCGCTTTAATAACAATTTAATCGAGCTTGGGGACATTTGTACGACCAGAGAAGGTAGTTGAAGATGAATAACCGTGAATAAACCAATGACTCATTCGTAGTAGTTTTTGCGCTTCTTTTTTTTGGGGGGGAAAGTACTTCAAATCCGATGCCTTTTCAGATTGTCTTAATGCTTTTATGATAATTGACTAGCTTATAGCTAAGCAAAGGAAGAGTTCAATGTCGCGACTGAAACCTACCGGAGATAAGTTGAAGCAAACAAGACATCACTATAAAAATGCATGAAAGAACCAAAAATTAAACCTTCTTGCAGCATTTGCTTGGGTAACTGAAAAACAAACCCATTTCGTGACAAGGAACACTGGACGGAAGACGATCACCAGCCGCAGTCACAACTCGGCCACCTAAAATCATCATGGCCACATCAATGCATGAAGCCCTTCTACAAATGAAAATTCACATGCAGTAAAGGTGCTCAAATATTCAACAGACGCAACTTTTTTCATGGCATAGTAAAGCAATATGCTTTAAATTGCCTTATACAAATGTACACCACTTTTTATTTATTTCCGATGTATGGACTGCAACAATGCTCTACCCAACAGTGAGGATAAAGCTTGCACTGCCTTTGAATAAAAATTTGAGTATTTATTTCCATTAACAGTGGTAAAATTGTGCTTTTTGTGAGAAGAAAAAAAGAGCAAATTGCTTTCAAATAATCAAATAGATAATATTATCTTGGAAAAAAAAATAAAGTGTATGCCCCAACGAGGAGGAAGTTAATGAGTAGGTTGTTATCAATGCAATCTACTGGCATAAAAAGGCTCTCCTAATGTCCCGTCAGAGTTTGACACTCATTCCCATCTACTTGGTTGGTGCAATTAGCGTAACTGGAAAACTCAACTCCTTCCCTGGCAAGCCCCTCCAGTTGGAGTGCCAGGAAGTACGTCTTTTGCACATCACTTTACCACCACTTAAACCACTACAACTCGTCGTAAAACCTTTTGTACTTACTGCGAGAATAGAAGTACTTTGCGGAAGTGTTAACTTTCTCAAAACACAAATGCGGACAAGACGACGATGGTCAGTGCTCGACACGATGGTTTCACATCTCCACAAAAGGTGGCTGAAATAATGCATTAAGTGAAAAGGACTGCATACAGTACAATTTGTGTGTGTGTTTTTTTTGTAGGAAGGCCGTGGAGGCAGTTGGACTTTTCGAATTTGTCAGATTAGCGGAGAAGTGAGTCATGTGGAGTGCCAAAGTTTCTACTGCAGTTGAAAACTAACACAGAAACAACAAAATTAAACTGACATTTGCAATTATACACAAGACACTGATCTAGCTAATTGCTTTGGAAGGCAAAATTCTACAAAAATCTGAAATCGCATAATTAATTCGAGCAGGTAAGGTGGGAAGAAATGGTCACTGATCATGTCAAAGTACGTAGGCAGGAAGATTTGAGATGGCGGATTGTTGTGGAAATATAGTAGTACGTCGTTTACCGACTTAAAATGGTGACAGGCTGAATTTGATGCGACAGATCTGAGGGAGTAAACGACGCTGGAGTTAAGTAATGCCTATGATCTGTTTTACTGAGAAGACGCTATCAGTTCCGAGGATAAAACTATTCACGAGATAAAGGGCAACTCAAAGCTTCTGCCACAATTGATATGATTTTCTCGACATTTATTAACAACGCAGTGATAGGACCAAAAAAAAATAGGAAAACATTGAATTCGAGGCTTGAAAACAAGGTCAACTTCAGTTGGGCTAGTTCACTCAACAAGGTTAATGCGTTGGCGCGTCTCCGGTTTACCTTGACTCGTGAACAGCTTCCTCCCAAGGTGTGGGTTAGGAGGTCACAGCTGAATCTTCTGTTGACTGAATTCAGCAATTTGAAGGGTCAAAGAATAAAAAAAAACCCCGGTTTCTCTTCTTCTCTTACTTCCAACGCTGCAGGTCACTGGCAATTGTGATTATGGAAGTAACTGGAAGAGACTGTTAATCCATTAGCTAGAGTCCAGGATTCAGTCCATTTATGCATGACCTATGCATTAAAAAGTTTATAAATAAGACTTTTGATCTTTTAAAAGCAGGAGCGACAATTAAAGTAGGGTTTATAATGTCCAAATTGACTTGTACAAAGTGACGTGATGATACCAAGGCCTAATGAATCACCCCTGTCAGGGCTGTCGCAGCAGTGCTTTTGCTAAGAGGCAAGACACCTTCAATAACAAACGTCTTCGGAGGTCAACTAGACACATTTGGTTTGGATTTGCAGGAAAAAGTGACTACAGCAGTGACTCATCACTCTTCCACCCATAAACAGCTACAATCGCGATTAGAATAGACTTCACTTATTGTTGTCGCCCTCTTCGAAGGAATGGGTTTGCATGTTACTTTCAATTGACACCACCACTATCGCAGGCTGCATAGGATTCTCTGGAGAACTTGAAGTAAGTTGTGATTTATACCAGCTTGGCCTGATCATTTGACGCCAGTCAAGTGGAACAGAGAACGAGAAACCGCTTGTACTGTAACACAAGACAAAGCACTTACCGAAAGGACCTTGCATGAATCTATTCAGAGTGGAGTTGCCCAAGGCCCTTACACAAGACTAGTCGACGCGACAGAATTTTGTCGGTGTTTATCCGAGCTATGCAGCCAGCCAATCGTTTATGGCATTGTCTGCCAGCCATGGGTGACTAGCGGAGGTAATTTGGACAGCCACGGCAATGCTACAAAACGAGGCGCTAGACAATGCAATTACAACCACTGCCCATCCTTTCTCAAATCATACCAAACATTCCAATTTCTCGCATTAGGCACGATCACTTGTTTTGCAGCTAAAGTACAATCTAGCAAGGATTTTATTTACAATTTGTTGGACTTAGGATCTGAGCTTTTTAAATTTTAAATACGAACTTCACCAGCAAAAAGACGGGTCGAATCCTGTGAATGCATCCGCATGAGTGCCGCTTTCGATAATGCGACTACCACATCAACATTTCAATTGAAAAGGAGCGTTTCGTTGAACCAGTCATGCGGAGATCATTGACAACCTTCATCATTACCTCGTAACGACAGCCAACGGATGTGAGCAGGCACGCACATGACTGCAGATTATCATCTAATCAGACAAGGCATCAATGCTTCATTTGTGATCAAAACTGAGAAAAAAGTAAAAATATCTTGAGAAAGGCCAATAAACCCACGCCACCTGGACATTTCAGCCAAAAATAACGCAGTCAAAGTTGGGGCTAGACAAATAAACTATTGACGTAGTTGTCTAGGATCCTCATTACCTACACCGTAGTGCTCAGAGTCTTCGTCTACGGGATGAGAAGGGAAAAGCCACGCGCCAACAGTAGTCCAGTCAGCATTCAAAACCGGTCGCCAGTACTAATAAACTACAAATGCGCGCCTTGTGCCGACTCAGAAGTCTAAACATTCCCTCTACACACACTACCCAGGAATGGCAACTTGAAAAAAAAAACGACGAAACGAAAACGACAGTACAAAAGGTGATTTATTAAATGTCCACGTACACACCACCAATATGCGTAACAATAAAATCGGCCTTGGTTTTGTGCTCTTAGCAAATCAGTAACGGGTGGGAGGAACAGTCGGAGGAGCGGAGATTGTCGCGCCGCCGGAGGCTGCGTTGGCCGGTGCCATGTTTTTGCGCCGCACCTCCGAGTCGGCCACCGAGCGAATGTAGATGGCTGGTGCAGGTACGTTGGGAATTTCACCATTCTCGTAGAGGTAGGACACCCCAATCGCCAACTGTGTGCCATCCTCGCAGAAATCCAGACTGCTTATTGTTGTGGGGTATTTCTCAAACTGGGCCAACCACTTGCGGTTGAATCCATCCCATGTATTCACCATGCCATCCGATCCACCTATTGTGTTAAAAAAATACTCTCGAAGTCTAATCCCACAGTTCAACTGGAAACTGTCACGAGGTGGCCGACAAGATGAGTGGCAGTTTCAATGCCATCTACAAAAAACCGCTATTTAAGTTGGTTAGATATAGGGAGAAAGGTTAACTCTGATTTCGGAGATATCTCCTTCCGCAGTTGATAGGACACGACACGTCCGTATAAAGGGATCAGTTTATGACTGAAATAAAACGGTCATTGGGTCTCCTCGAAAACACTGGTAAAATATCGTGATGCTCAGCATATACATACACGCGATCTAAAAGGTCGATAGCATGAACCGATTGCATGCTACCGCAAAATTACTCTTTGCTTCTAGCTCTGAGTAAAAAAGATTTGCTTACCCCAAGGAAGTAATGGGGAAAGTGAAAAAGCATGTAATCGGTGTTTGAACAAGTAGTTAGAAGCCACTTACCTGTAGCGAAAGTATTGTAGCGCTGGTGGAATGAAATTGCCGTTACGGGGTAGATGACTTCACGGTTCTCCTCTTTCTTGCGGTGGCATTTGAAGACGTACGATTTCTTCTGGGATTCCTGACTCTTGTCAAACATACGCACCGCAACGCGACCTAAAATAAGCAATTCCCACAAGCAGTCAAAATGGACCAATCACAAATTTGGTAGCTTTATTTAATCCAGAGCACCCAAGTGGCTCCAATGGGAACAACAACCGATAATTCGCCTGATTGAATACAATAATTAATCACACAAGAAGTGCATAATTTCGTGTCCTTGTATTTAATACCACCTAAAGTGCCTTACGTGTTTAAATAAGGAAAGACGTTAAAAAGTGGATCGACACAGGCGGGGAAAATGGAGGTTCGTAAGCCGGCGTAAATCACTAATGGACAGTGATTTGTACTCGTGGGCACGGCAACGTAGTTCCCTCAAAGTCGCAATGTTCCAATGATAGCCTAGCCAAAAAAAAAAACTTGGGAAGCCCAAGTGATTAGGGAAAGTATAGCTCCACCTTCGCATTGAAATCCATTGAAATCGCCTCAGAGAACACAAATGCGAGTGTGCACATTAGCGAGCTCTGAAGAATTTCCCAATGACACCCGCTTCATTGACAGCCTTCTATTAAAAGCGGAGCTCATTTTTTTCGCCGCTTTGCAGGGTGCATTTCAATGCATAAGAAATCGTCAAAGAAGCGAAAGTTCGACTCCTCAGGAGATACTTCTAGCCGAACAGATTCTTACAAATCAGCCTCGGAAGTTCGCAAGAGTTTTTGTTATCCGTAGAAGTAGCGAGCCATTTCAAGAGCCCCCATTCCCTAGTCTGGAGCCTTCACACCTTTGGTAGATGGGGTGATTGGGCCGCGTATGCAAATTGAAATGCTAAGGCGTGGCTGCCGGCACAACCAAATGACACCTGCTTTGCGAACCCAATATGAGAAAAGAGGACATGAGAGCATTAATTTCTGTTCTGTATGAAGTGCTAGTGATTAATAGCACGGTGACTGTAAAAAACTGCGCACCAAAAGGGATTTGTGTGGACATAACCGATCAGAGCAAACGGAAAAGCACAACGTAACGCGCTTTCCACAAAAAGATTCAACGTTGTTTTTTTTTTTTTGAAACTCCACAGCGGTAAGACAAAAGTTCACGATAGTGAATATGTTACGATAAGGTGCATCTTCAAAGAAACCTCAAAGAGGCCTTTCGGTGTGCAAGGCCGATCCCTAAGTAAAAAATCTCGACGTTTCAGTAAAAGGGAGGAGAAATTTCCATTGAAATTACATTTGGAAATATGTGAAGTTGGAAATCCAGAAATCATCCTAATCAGACATTTGTGCGATTCTTAGGTGACTCCATTCGTAAACAAGCAACCGACAAAGGATTAACAACGCGTCGGCTTCAAATGAATGAGTCAAGCAGCAAAAAATTTGACTGGCGGTACAAATGTTAAGGGCCGGTAGGCGGGGTTGCACAAGCATAAGGCGTGCCCTAAAATCGGAAAGACCTCTTCCCTTCGATTAAGTGAAGGCGAAAAATCGGAATTATGACTTATATCGCGCATAAAACGCCCACCCAAAGCTCAGTCCCAAGGAGACCTTAGACAAAGCATTAAGAATGCAGGCTTTCCCACGGACAAGGATATGATTATTTAATCAGTAATGTCTTTCGGATTAGTCGTCAATTTTGCAAAATGTCAGTGCTGCTGGAAGAATTGTGTTGCGTGTGTCGGAAAAAAGTGAGTCCTACGACCCCAACTTTCCCTGCTGGAGATAACCGATTGCAACAAAAAATGTGCATGCAAACCATGAATTGCAATTTTCAGAGCTACAGAATGGATGATTGCTTCTTTCATGAGCTTAATCCTGAGGAGAACAGCACCATATATGGACCTTTAAAACCAAGTATACCATTCACCTGATGTTTTGCGTGCTGCATAACGAGAGCGGTATTCGAAATAAATTAAAGCAATTGAGAAATGCGGCTGAAGTTCACCTGTCATAGGTGACCTTTGCAATCCCTATAAGTAACAAGCGAAAGTTCGAAACACCTATTCCACTTTGGGCAAAATCATGTGGCCCCAACGACTTTGGAAAAGTTGCCACTGACGATTTGTCTATGAAAAATGATAGACTAAATGAAGTCTCACAACGATCACATAATCGACAACGGCCAAGGTAAGGAAACAAACAAGTAGCATGTGGATGTATTCAGAGCGCGCATTTTGCAGACATAAAGACACGTGCAACCTATCTGAGCTGAGGAGAATTAATGCAGCATCGGAGTATCAGGAAGGGAAAGAAGCGAAAAAAGGCCAATCCACATGGAACATACATGTACATATACATGCAATTGTGATGTAATTTGGAGAAGTAAGTCAAGTGTCAGGACGAAGGAGTTGGGCACTAGCTAATGTGAAGTAAAATGCAAACTAGGCACTGAGAACAAAAAAGTTTGTACCTAATATTTGTTTTACGGAAGTAAATAATAATATAGAGATTGAGAGCAGGAGAGTGATGCTGTTGGGACACTTTGTAACAGTTTAAAGTTGCAAAAAAAGTATGAAAACAACATTGTGCGCTACTCCGACCAAAGAGGTACTTGAGTAATGGTGAACAAATGGGAGGCCTGCAGGAAGGAAGCCGAGAACTATTCGTCAAATTAGGGAGAAATGGAAGTGTGTGCGTAGGTGTGGCTTGTGCGATACCATGCGGTGTGGTGCGGGGGCTCAGCCCAACCAACGTGGATGCCAAAAATAGGTCCGCACAGTCATGCCAGTGCAGTGGCTGTTGAATTGTCCGGGCGGTGTAAAAGCGCAAGCAAGCAGGCGTGCAAACGCGAATACCGCATGCCAGAAATGCCCGACACGTGAGAGAGTGGGCAACGCCAGAGGGGTACGCAAAGAGGTGTTGCAATAAATAGTAAATCACGATAGTAGCCGTATGGCTTTCAGTGGTTAAAATGACCAGTAGATTGGATTGTTACACAAAAAGAAATACAACCTCGACATCGCCCGCTATATGCAGGCAGCTAACGAAATCCAAGTTCTGAGCATTGGAACCGTACCCGAATCCCGGGAGACAGTGTTTAACCAAATGAACCAGACAAAAAGCGATGTTCCACCATTTAGACTAGTAGCTACGGAAGTCCTTTAAACATGACATCCCCGTAAGTAGTTAACACGGGCCAAAAGTCTCAGAAGTAACCTTTCGGAGCTGCTATTTCTGTTCAGTACTTGCTTTTAATCACTACGTACCATTTACCAACAGGAAACCATTTTGATCCTTTGGACGCCATCTGATGGCACCAAGTTTTTGAATCCCACATCTCTCCCGCGTTGATACGTAAAGAAGATATTGTACTTGTGATTAGCCCACGTCACAGTTATATAAAGAACCATAGCACGCACAGTACGGTAAAACGCACCTTCAATGGAGCCCATGACGAAACCCTGGCCGTTGGGAAAACAACGAATGATGCGGGTCTGATACCGTAAGGTGGACTCTTGCTGTTCAATTGGCTGAGCCATGTTGCGGAGGTCCCAGATGAGAACATGGCGACCGGCGGTGCCTACGACTAGAGTGGTATTGACGGCGTCCATGGTGAAGACACTGTCGGGCTGTTGGTGCACCGAGACCGCTCCTCCCGCAGACGCGTCGCCAGCGGAGGTCGCGTTGGACGCCCGGGGGTCCCAAACGCGCACTGTCTTGTCCCAGCTGCCCGTCAGCGGCGCACCGATCGCCTGACTGTAGAGCGCCACGCTTACAGCGCGGTTGCATTTACCCAAGTTAGTGACTGAAACCGCACATGAAATAGCCGACTCAAGATGAGCGGAGGGGAAGAGAACGCTATCTCACGTGTTACAAACATATTCATTAGTTTTAGAGAAAAAGCAATAAATTGGCACTCAAGCTAGCACGTGAGTAGTTCGCGAATCATGCAGATTTTTTTGCGCCTGGTTAAGTGATATAATGCTGATAAAATTAAGTATTTTTTACAGGTGCTAAATGAGACTTTAGAACCCAACGATTATTAGCCATTTTAAATAAAGCTGGAGCAAAATGCTGCGGCGAGAAGATGATGATGGATCCTTCACTCTGCATCGTGTGCCGGTATAGAGTTCCTTCTTCTTTTCTATTAAGCAAAGAGGAACAAAACAAAACGCTAATTTGCTTTTCCGCAATCGTTGAAGATGTGCATGAAGGGAACGCTAGTGTAACGGAAGCGTATGGCAATTAAGAAACCTTAACTGAATTTGGTGAAAATTGAAGGCAACGATGCAGCCTCATTATAAAAAATTTTCGCAACCTAAATTAAACTATCCTGCTCACTTAATATTTACACAGAGTTCGTGCTAAAAGAAACCAGAAAAGGTTGGATGAAAAAATCCCACACTACTTCGTTGACGCGAAAAAAAGGGGTTTTGAGTCAATTACAAAAGAGGAATTCCAGCGCTGAATTTCGTTGTTACCATTATACTGAAACCTAGTCTTCCATGGATATATTCACTCTGATAAGGTATTCATGCACATCGTGATCAACGCGTATGCATATTTGGGAAGAGACCGAGGCAATGTTCTCTTGTGAACACAATAAAGTGGCTTGAGGTAAGCACATAGCAACCACGGAGTCTACTCAAAACCCAAATTATTGGGCACATAATCCGCTTGAAGTGACACACAGAACACGACTCATGGACGACACTTGTAAAAAGGAATTACGATCAAGAAAGATTTGAAATGAACAGGTCTTAACGAATGTTGAACAAACAGTAGATTAGTAAAAAACCAGGATTGATTAAAGTACTTTAGTTTTGGACAAATATATCCAAAAGGAAGCATCCTGCCATTGAAATCGCCGAGTTGAAACAGATCAAACCTGAGGTGAGATCAACACATCGAAATGGAGAGGAAATAGCGCCATCCCAAAGCAGGTGCATTAATTACAGATTTATGGAGTAATTGTCCAGTTACCTAGTATGCACGAAAATAAGCGCGAGGGGTGAGAAACTAGTGGCTCAGCAATGCCGAAAACATGCAATACAATAAACATGCGATATACATGCAGTTTACCTCATAGGAGGTAGTGCAATTTGTTGTGCGATTTTTGAAACGCAACTACTTCGTTAGCATAAAAAATTATTTGCAAGCCATTCTTCAAGGAATTATTCGATTTAAAGTACTAACTGTTTTTGAACTCAAAGAAGATAGAGCATGTTCCGACGGTACATTCCTGGTGGCTTCGAAAGTGATCGAACAAAAAAAAACCACTAGCTGAATTCTTCATACCTTTCAACTAAAACAAGCCTAAGGATAGGTACTAACTCTAAGACAGTCCAGTTCACCACTAATAATCAGTCAAAGTGATTGAAATGACCGTAACGTGGCTCTAGCCGAGTGAAAATTCAAAAGACATAGGAAAAAAACATGCCTTGAGATGTGTTAAGGTCGAAGTACTTGACGGTGCCCTCGAGGGAGCCTGAGACGGCGTGCAGGGCGTCAGCGAAGCAGCTGGCGAGCACCGGGCAGGCATGCTCGTAGGAGGAGCGCTGACCACCCGAAGTGACGTCGTAGAGGTGTACCATACAGTCCCAGCTGGACGCCAACAGGAACTGAGCGCCCTTTCCTGGTTGGAAGTGCACAGCACTTACTGTATCCGTCGGTAGATTGGACAGCTTAAATTGGTCACCAGTTGTCACGGCTGGTGGCATTCTTTGGCCTGTAAGCACAAGATATCGACACTTTAACGTGCTCCCCTTCTTGCACAGGACTACTCATTTTGTGGCAGCCATTTAACAATACACTTCAAGCTGACGACGTATCTGATGGTCTCATTTGAGGTAATGATATCTGGAGAGATTGATTTGAAAGTAATGCCAACAGAGACGTTTGCAGGAGGCCCTGCCAACAGAGAGAAATTTGTTTGGACTTTACCTACTATGCTACCCAAAGCATCTATTGGCAGCAAGCCGACAGAATCAAATCAGACATCATGCATGATCACCTAGCGCACACAATACAGCATAATGATAGAGAACGATGTCCATCCTATATGGCATTTCGGTAGATTTCTGAGGCATTGACATCATTCCACAATAATGAATAGTCTTGGACACAATTTTGATCTGCGCTGGAGACAGGACGAGTTATGACAATGTCTCAAGCGCGACCCACCATCCTCTGCCCAAATAAAACTTAAGGGAAGGATCGTTTTAGACTAAAACTTAATAACGAATACTCAGACTTTATGTTGGTTAGCTTTTGAAGAACCTCAAACACCTTGGTAAGGGAGTTTATGACTTTTGATAGTTAAGCAGAAAATGAGGCCATGAAGGGCAAAATCACTTTTCGAGAAAATGGGTAGGGAAAATTTCACTTATAACAATAAAATGTCCCTTTAAGCTGAAAAACTGACGATTCTTGACAGGTAAGCTATAGGTTGGCGATTAAGTAGGCGTCAATGCATGACAAATAGCTTACAACGCATAAGCTACCAAAAAACATACTCATAAAACGACCCATTGCTCCAACCAAGATTAACACGGACGAAAAACAAGATGAAAGAGGAATAGTGGCAATCCCAAGTACGATTTAAAAGACTGTTAGGGCTTAGTACACACATATTTGAGAACTCGTAAGGAGAAACAAAAAAAGGAAAAACCGGACGCAAAATAAGTCCAAAAATTAAAACAGCAATTTAATGAGCCAACGATCTACCGACGGCACGTCGGGTGGTATACATACATGGAACCAATTATCTATCAGCATGCATTAGAGAGCTGGAAACATCTCAATGGTCAAACATATAAAGAGCAAAGAGGCACAAAACTACACAGAAAATTTTTATTCATTTCACAAAATAGTGAAAAGATAACAGGAAGACAAAAGTTGTCCACCCGTTTTAATCAAGGGAGGTGAGTAGGAATGTTACGCTGCACCAGTGGCGCTTTCAATCATACTGTTATTGAGATCAAAATATGGCCCAACAAAGGCGACTTCGAGGACATCCGAAACAAATTTTGCTAAAGCACATTGATTGGCAGATTATACGTCACTCTAAGCTACTACAACTACTTTGAGTCTGGAAAAGCTCCTCCAAGGAGCGTGGTCTCCGTTCTACTGTCTTTTCGCAGACAATTTGATCAGCGATGGCTTTAGTGGGATTTCTTGAGATGATAGTGAGACCAGGAAGCCAATGGAAGGAGGAGCAGAGCGGCTTGAGGAAATTCGGAGACTTGATAGATTGTTGCAGCCACAAGACAATGATTGAGTAAAGCTTTCCCGACAAAATTATCAACATCGGTTGATGAATCATTGCTGCTATGCGATAGTGGGGTCCAGCAAATGGATCGGAGGGGGATGGGCAGAGCATCTGGTTCAGATTTGCATGGGTTAGCTGAAAAGGAAAGGTGGGTCCCGGAGATATGTCACTCAAATGGATTTAAGTAGCGTGAAAATTTTAAACATACCATTCCAAGCGGTTGGAGGAACAGAAAGTGATAGAGTGTTTGTATGGCCAAAGACGTTAGTACCCAAGTAAAATCCCCCAGAGGCTCGATCGAATAGGCAGCTAGATGAGAAAAAAGGCATCAAGATGCATTGGATTAATTATGTAGCCGGAACGTTCACCAACAAAGGGAAGAGTCGGAAAGTTGGCCAACTTGAGCAAAGCCGCTGAATGAAATAAACGGAAAGTACACCGAGTTGAGACTGAATTTGATCATCGTGTAAGTCATGTGCAGTTGCTAAGCCACCGCTGAAGAAGTGTGTTAGGATAGCAATTATGGGACTCAGGCACAGATAAAGTTTGTTACTGAAGCGGGACACACCAGAAAATATAGATGCCCGATGAACCGTACGGTAAAACAACTAACGAGAAACAAAACAATGATATTTTCAATCCTTTAAGATAAGCTATTTAAAATGCAAGAGAATAAAAACGCCACAGCCAAGCCTTAAGTACTGAATGAAAAACCGCTAGGTTACTTCACAGCAAATTGCTGGTAAAACATCCAAGAATCTAAGCAAAAAATACAACCCAAAATAAGCTTTTGATGAATTTACACATGAATCCATTTTAAAGACGGCATAAACAACTGTCACTTTAACAGCCAAATATCCAAACATGTGATTAGCTCGTTTGTGTAAGTTATTCAACAGCCTTCACGGTTCGGAGGGAAGAAAGTGTCCCGAGGGGCCTCTTCCTGAAACCACGGCACCGAATCTGATTTGTTGAGCTATTTGAATGACTTCATCATGTTTACAAATATGTCACTTTCACAAAGTTACCGTCGCCAAGAGATTTTAAAACTTTAAACCATACGATTGGTCATTAACGAAGCAACCCGTGCAATCCCCGGAGCAGTGCAAAAGCTAAGACGCGTAAGCGTTCCGTTTGTTTTTAATTTATTGTAGTAGGGTCACAAACATGTCAAACACGTCGCTGGGTTCCAGATCATGATCGAGGGTAGTGTAAACATAAAGGTAAGCAAGTGGGTAAGTGTAGGGTGGAATAGTTTGAAACGAGTAACAAAGGCTCATAAAATGAAATTTGCAAGGTTTGAAAACTCGAAACAGCACCATCACTTAAACCAAAAGAGGAAGTTTTCAACAAGTAGGACTGTTGGAAGGGCTGCTGAAACTCAATAACAATGGACTACGTGTTACGAAAGAAAAGCAAAATCGCTTTGAAGGGTAAAAAACCCAGAAAATTATACTTAAGGCATTCGTAAGCTTTTACCAAGGCTAGACTTGAGATGAAATACAAAACCAAAGGTAAGGGATACAGCATTAAATGTTTATTCGAGTAAAATTTTAAAACTTGACGATTGCTAGAGGGATAAGCGACCAAAGATCCACCACCGTGCAAGCCCGGGTTATTTGGAATGCAGCAGTAAAACACGTTGATCGCACCTAGATTTGCAGACATTTGCTCACGAAAGCAAAAACCTCTGAATCCGATGTTAGGAAGCATAGGAAGCAATCATGAAGGCCCTTTGCGCAACAGCCGCGCTCAGACCGCCCATGATGAAGTTACTCTAGCAGGACCCCCACTTCATACCTTGTACGATATTGGTGGATCTAGCTCGTCTACACATGGCAATCCTCTGCTAAAACCATACAAAATTCGCAGTTGATGTAAGTAGTCGAAAATACAAAAACAGTGCAACCTGATATCGTAACATGCAATCTTAGTTGAATGAATGTACTTGATGGCGGTCCCCATCTTTCACCCATAAAATGTGAATAGGAACTACTAGATAACCTCTAGGGAATGCGAAATATTCCTTCAAGTCAGATGAAATGCTGAGAGGAACTACAACCTGGAAGTGATTATGTTGGCTAAATCAAATGTACCATAAAAATCCTGAGTTTGGCAGTACGCAGGAACTTTTGCATCATAAGAAGGTAAAATGATCAAAGTAACTCACATTTTTGATCCAAAATGCAAGCTGGAATAAGGAGGATGAGAATATGCTGAACGAAGTAGATGACCCGAAGAGCGGGCTGAAAACGAATTTAAGGACACGTCAATTAACCTCGTGGAATAGAAGGTGGCGCTCTTCTGAATTGATGGCATTCTTGCTAACTGGTAAACAGTTTAATGACATTCACGATAGCTTTAACCGGAGTTCCAATCACCCATTAAGTAGCGCTTCATAGCGTGATTACTTCTCAATTAACAAAAACGGCGGTAATTCTCTGGGATAGGGCGGATTACGATAAAATTTCATTTTTTGCATCATACCCGCTCTTACAGGGGACGTTTCAGATTTCGGTAGAAAGATACGTCAGCTAAGCACCTTTAATAAAGTCGTGATACCTATTTATTATGAGGAGGCTAGCATTTTCAAAACATCTGCGGACACACCAGCGTTCTCAAGAAGCTATCATTTGGAAATAATTGTACAGTAAGTTTATGGACGTGCCACTATTGAGAATACGAGTGAATGCAGATTACGCTAAGAAAAAGATGAACACTCCCAAATTTGTCAATATAATTCGACTGTGCGAAGGTAAAATTCTGTTGTTGGACAGTGCTTGGCTTGCGTACAGTCGAAAAGATACCACGACGTGTCAGAAAAGACGCAAAACTTGAACGGACAAGGTTAGTTAGAACGAGATTACAATTTATGCGATAACGTTCTAGTGTGTAGTTTAATATTGCAGTACTCCCTCGGAAAATCGAAGTGACCTTAGAAGAGCTCATAAAATTGCGCGTTTAAAAAGGGCAAAAAGATTGCCTGATGCCAACGCAGTCGAGGTGAATAAGTTCACAACGAACCTGAACACATTTACTTGAGAATATATGGTGAGAACTGAGAAACGCCCACTTCATTTTACGAAAAGGACTCTTTTCGAGCTAAAAATGCCCAATTCAGTGCCACCGTCCAAAAGCTATATCGTTGGAAGTTATAAGGACATGCAAAATAGGGGTAAGGAGAAAGATCTTGAAAGCAAGGGAGAAATAAGTGCTGACTCGCCGCCTCTGTGCTGCTTCTAAAAGTATCTCACGGGACAGACTTCAGGGTGTTTTTAAGGGAAGTCATGAAATGAGAGCAAGGACACAGCACTATTTCAGCATAATTTCCAGTCTATTTAACTAAGCGCAGGCCAAAACGCAGCAAGCTACAGAGGAACACGATCGGATTCAAGTGACTACTTGGAATCGTGATATTGTCTACCTCATGCAATGCTAATCTTATCATCTATGACTGCTGGCAATAACAATATTTTTGGTCATTCTAAAATGACTCAATTAGTTCCTGCCGAAAGAAAACGAAACAAAAATAACACAAAATTAAATTATTCCCAGCAAGAAATCCATCTTTTGAACTAAATTAATGGTGAGCATTACTGGTTTCAAGTTGCAAGAAGCGTATTGAAAGACGGTAACACAGGGATGAGTTGCACAGTTTTGCATCAAAAAGTGTACTGACTTTCAGGTGTCCCCCTAAAAACATCCCATTATTTATGCGATGATAAGTAGTAGGAGTTCATTTGAGGCTGCCAAAAGACAAAAAGGCCATTCAAACGAAAGTTAAACAGCAACCCCAGCGACTTCAGCACAACCAGGTCTCTAACATTGAATACCATGCACAAGGAGAATGATGAAAAGTCTAACAATGAAGAAAACAGGCTAGTCCATTGATTCCCACCAAAACTACGCGAATACACGAGAAAATATTCACGATGAGGTAAGCTGTAGACATGATAGTTGGAGTGGTCGCACCATTTACATAAAAAGCGAAACCAGGAGACCAAACACTTGAAATTGCTAATTGCAAATGAGGCAGTCACCAACAGTAGGAAGCAGTGCAAAAATCTTCAGAAATAGCACATTCAACTCTCCCAGGCGTCGCGATACGAGGAACTTTTTAGTGCTGCCTCAATTAATGGCATTTCGACTTCGCATTGCACAAAGCCCCACTAAAATAATTTGGAACTTAAAATTCGCAAAAAGAGGCAAATCCACAGAAATGTCTCCGTTTAAGCATGCAAGAGTATGCTGAACTAGGATTCAAAGGAATTGGTTGCATGTACCTGCCCATTTTGGATACTCTAAGCACCAAATGAACTGACAGGACCGATTAAGATCCCATTATTTTACTCTGAAGGACCAAAGCATGAAAATGGCAAAAAATACGGCCCCGAGACACCTGGAGATAGCTGCTAAGGGACAAATAGATAATGAATGCTAACAGCAAAGGTAAACGTGAGACCAAAATTGAGCGGCTGGAGCATTAAAAGTCAAAACATACCGTTCTAGTGCCAGTGGTTGGGAGCAGGAGAGCTAGCAACGTCCCATTGATGCCATGAAGGTGCAAGCGAAAAACGGCAGTAACGAATGAGCTTGGCTTTGCGAACAAAAGCCATATCTAAAATGATGAGAACAAAACCAACGAGGGCTCCTTGCATAGCCACTGTTTACAAACATGATGACTGTGGCATGCTATTGTGTTCAGAGGGCCGGAGAACCAATCACACTGGTGAATCTTAAGTAGTGAACTCGACGAGATTACAATTAAGAATAGTACCATGGTATGGCTTAAGCATCAAATATGCTGCTTATGTTTTGAAGTGATTTGGTAGAATTATTGAACATTGTCCTACCTGAACGGCCGTTAACGCATGGCATGGGTTGAAAATGAAAATTAGTGACCGGGCTGTAAGTTTATAGCCGATTTCGATACCGAAGACCAAGCAATGAACCATTGTTATCCATGCTACGTGTTTGCGTGGGGCATATCTTTCATCGACAGGGAGCTTAAGTCTTGGAATACACCACAAAAGCAAAGTCCCGTAGGCAAATGTGAAAAATAGAGTCTCAAACAAACGCCGAGTCTTGGATAGATAAGAAAGGCATGCTGCTCCACCTTCGCTAGGAATATCCCACCGAACACCTTCATAAAATAACCCGAACTGCGACATTAAGAGGGACACATGAGAGAAATGCGACGAACAATATTCTTTGCGTAGGCGAATTTGAACGAATAAGGTAAATGACTAAACCAATCAGCAAGCAGCAATGCTTCGAATCTCCAGAATTTCAGTTCAAAATTGAACATTAACTACAGACTGATGCTGAAAAGTTTGACCACTTTCCGGTCTCTATTTATTTGTGTCTGCCAAAATAATTATACAGTTTTAAAGTATGACTAGTGTCGCTGTTTGTACATGTAATAGGTTCATGTAGTAGCGATAATTATACAAGAACTTTTTAAGAGGCTGGAACTTAGTTTCAAAAACTTTGAAATTTAGGAACTACATGTGGTCCTAGGTTTTCTGACCAGAAATGATGGCACTTTATCTTCCCCGTAATACGTCAAATGTTTTTGTGCAAGGGCCGCTCCTAATTTCTGCCATTGTTTGATATCGGGTAGACTGACTTCTTTTCCACACTAGTAGCTTCAATTATGATCTATTCTCTTGCCCTCAAGGAAGTCTCGGAGTTCCCGCCTGTTCTCACATGGCATGGTTTCTCTGAACGCCCAGCGATAGAAGAAGTATGCTTAGATGATATTTTGGTATACGACAATTAACGGAGATAATCGATTGTGTGTTTGGTGTTTTTTCTGATCGGTTTTTATCCGTCTCATGAACCAGCACCAGCGTGTGACACATTTTGTACTCGTACTTACGTTTCACCCAACACTTGTTCCTGGTTTAAAATTGTATTTTAGCGCCAAATTTGATGATATTTTGGTCACGACATAATGATATCTAAAAGTGGGAAAATTTTGTTTATAACACCTTTTTACTGCTACCCCAAAGGCGAAGGCCGATAGTTTGTCGAGGTCACACCCGTGGTATGTTGGGTACTCATGTCTGTGTCTCTGATAGCGGGGCGAGCTTTTGGAAGCAAACTAACCAGTTTAAGGCATGCTATTGTTGCTAAACAACTGAGAACCAAATTCTCTCGTGCCAGTGTGTCTGCTGCTAGGGAATGCACTGGAACTGCTAGAGATGTGGAAATGCTTGCTATGGCGGATGTTAAACGAATACCTAATGATGTCAAAAACGTAGGGGAGGTAATCTTTGTGATTTTTAGGTCCTTTTGACCCCCAGTTGCAGCATCGCAGCCATCACTGACTATGCATTTAGCGGCAAGGGAAAAATGCTACGTCCACTTTTGGTGTTTTTAATGGCAGCTTGTGCGAATGGGCACAATGACTACTCAATAATCAACTCAGGCAACAGTATCCCTGCGCTTAGATTTTTTGGTAGAAATCTGAGTATGTCCAATCAAATGACAAATATTTGAGGTAGGAAACATTGTTACGGATGCTCAACACGCTATCGCTGTTATTGCCGAAATGATTCATACTGCGAGCCTTATACATGACGATCTCATTGATAAGGCTGAGATGCGTCGGAAGAAGTTGGCAACCTACCGGAAATTCGGAAATAAAGGCGTTAGTTTCTCGGTGTCCTTCACATTTGTTTTAGGCCGTTCTTGTAGGCAACATAACTCTTTTGAAAGCTTCAGAATTACTTGCGAAAGTGGGGAACGCGGAAGTTGTTTCTGTTCTTTCAATTGTTCTTGACGATTTAATAAGAGGTAGCAAACTTTCTTACCATATTTCCAGGGGAATTCATGCAGTTGACATCGAATGCAGATGAAAATTACCGCTTTCATTTATACCTTGAAAAGACGTATAAGAAAACAGCAAGCTTAATTGCCAATAGTTGTAAGGCCGTACGTTTTCCTCCCTGCCCTGGAGGGAGCGGAGCATATTCCTCACTCATTAACCAGCCTTTATTGTCTCCAGGTTACAATTCTTTCAGAGGCTGATGGTGCACTGGCAGAGTCGGCGTACGCCTTTGGTCGCCATTTAGGCATGGCCTTTCAGTTGTTGGATGATGTTTTGGATTTTGTGGGACAGGAAGATAAGTTGGGAAAGCCAGCTGGCGGTTCAGATTTGCAACTCGGACTAGCCACCGGTCCCGTGCTCTTTGCCGCACAGCAGGTTCGTCGTCTCCTCAGCCTTAATCATCCCAAACTTTTACTGATAGTAGATTTCAAAGCGTTTAAGTCACACTACTTGGTCTTTTATATTTTTGGCCCTCTTATCGGTTATTATGTCAGCTTTTTGTTCTTAGAGTGAGTACCATCCATCTTAGTTGTTTGTACACACGTTTAGAGGCTAATTCAACAGCCATTATCAAAGGTAACCTGAGTTTCAAATTGCGCCTTTTGGGGGTTACAGATCTGTTCCACAGTATTACCAAAAGCAGCGTCAAGATAGAATTTATAAGCAGCCATAGTTACGTAGCGTGTAAATAACTTTGCCGTGGGGACTTCTAATCCTCATTTAAGTAGACCCGATGTTTTTTGCTAAAATTGCTGAGAATGAAAATAGCACATTTTAAATCCTAAATCTTGTTTTTGATCTTTGAAAGTGAAAACCTTGCACCGATTCTCCGGGAGTTTTGTCCTTGTTTAATGGTTTCATCGCCATAAACTGATGCGTTTCGCAAGGTTTTGTTGGCACTTTAAATTTTAGTTTCCTGAGCTTGAGAAGATGCTCCAACAAGGCTTACGGACACCTGAGGAGCAGAAAAGGGCCTTAGAACTAGTCCACGAGGTGAGTGTTGCCCTCATTTACATTACGACTTTACCTGATGCTAAGTTGTAGTAAGGGCGGGTTACAGACATCACATCACCCTTCTTGTCATTGGGTGAACTCTTCAGGAAATACATTCACACCCTTTAGCAAAGTGGAATCTTTCTACCCAAACTTGATCTCAACTTCCTCACATATCGTTGACTTCACTCGTTTTGCAACGCTCACCCCCTCGAAGCCATGCTAGGTGGCGGTTTATAACTCCAAACTTTGATTCACATCAACTAATTCTGAATTGCACAAATGTCTCCTTCCTTAAATGGCGAAAATCTTGCAACCAGTAGCCTGTCCGTGCATGATAGTATATTGCTACTTTGCAATGAAGTGCTAAAACGCCCCGTCTTGGCATACTCTTAAGGCAAATCTTTTGCCTAATAGCTCTTACGATTTCAAAAGACTGTTTACGCTGCCATTTATCCCCTATTAAATCGCCACAGTTGCTTGGTGGTAAATAATTTGTTTGTAAAGGATAATCATTGTTGGTTATAATGGTATTCACACCTCACAATGTTTTAGTCAAACGGCATTGGCCAGACACGGATGCTGGCTGAATTCCATTTTCAAGAGGCGCAACGTCAGCTGGGTCACTTCAAAGCTTCGGACGCCCGCGAATGCCTCCTCCGAGTTGCGGCGACTACCCTTCTGAGAAGTTTTTAGCGACATCTTTCAGACCTTTGTACAGTCTCACACTAGGATATTGCAGTGAAATACATATTGCAGCCCCTCCCCTGTTCAAATATAGCACTTAATGGCTTTTTGCGCCTATGAATTTGGGATGATCCCCGTGACAGGCTCTCAGTCGCCTCGACTCCAGTCTCATTTGGAACTTCAGAACTTCAGGTATCTCCTCTGTGCGATTATTAAAAACTTTCTGTAACCTTTGAGTCGGTTACATGTGCGTTAGCTTGTACTCTAGGCCTTCAGTTTTCTCGGTAAGCGTAAGAGGCACTGGTGGCCTTTGAATTTCGAGCGTAGTTGGTGTTCAGCGCCCTATTCTTCTGTCGGTGACAATGTTTCGAAATCATCATCGCGCTTGTGAGGCAACTTGTTCTTACGGCCCAATGGGAAGTTGGCTCACCAGGTTGGCAGGCCCTAAACAACCGCACTGGGGTGCTTAATGGTGCACACTCTGGGGATAGCTCGCGCTCATCCACTAGGCATTATTTCGTCTCCATTCAAGTGAAGCACATAGATCAAAGCTTGTGTGGAAGGCACATGGTGGTGGGAGGACGAATGACGCCTTACACCGTCATCTAGCACTTCCAAAGCGAGACATTGTACCGCTACATTTGCACAAATAAACGGAAACTGCAAGACCCAATGGAACTGGATCTTGCAAGGTAACTCACTGGGCGAGTGCCCACGGGCTGAAGCGATGGCAGTCTGGCAGCATCGAATGTGCTTCCACTCATAAAGGACGTTTAGTTTTGCCTATGAGGTCGACATCGTGTGGTATGCTTGCCATCGGGTCTGTCACAGAGCCCTCCATAGACAGAAACAACGTGATATGTCATCTGATATAAATGCAGCGCCCGTTGAGCCATATGGAAACTTCAAATATCGGACACGAAACATTAATCTTATTGGCATAATTAGTACTAATAATATGATGACGAAATGATGGTGTGACTGTGTATCGCCTCAAATTTTTCCTGAAGTCGTGAGAATCCACAGCACTATGAAAGAAAACATCGTCAAGGTACAAAAGAGAGGAGGAGCTACTGGCGTAGACCACGGACCATGCCGCCATGTGGAACAACAACCTGTGCAGATTCAAGTGGCCGCGTAATCAAAAGAAGGGTTGAACAAACCACCGAAGCATCACACTTGAGACGTTTATTCTTAATTGAATTACAATAATATGAGTTTTGCTTTGAAAGACTTCGGCAAGTTTAGACACCTTATGTTATGTGGAACCATGGAAGCTAACAGTCCAAAATTAATTTAGTCACTTACGTCAGGATAGTTGAATGCATTGACAAGGTTTATTTTAATTAACAACAGCTTTAGCCCACAAATGTTTTCTGGCTGCTAAATAAATAGGTCTAATTTTATACAGCCAATCGTCTATGTACAACGCACTATTGTGTCTGTAGGTCACATTGTGGTGTGCGCTGAGAGTTGCGAGGTGGGGATGCGCGATTCTGTCTCCTTGGCCATTTTGCTTTTGCTACCCGGGTTTGTTTTAAGGTAAAATCTATTTGATGTACACGTACTCCTACAGCCAAAATCTTTACGAATACCTCGAAGTATCAAGCTCAGCAACAGACAGCCAAATCAAAAAAGCTTATCGTCATCTAGCAAAGCAGTACCATCCGGACAAAAATAAGGACCCAGAAACCGAAACAAAATTTAAACAAATCACATTTGCTTACGAGGTTAGTAGAGATTATAGATCTATATGCGTTCGATGTGTAGTGCCTATCGGATCCTGTAAAGAGACGTCGGTACGATTCCGGTCAAGGAATCAAAGCATGTGAGGGCGATGGTGGTGGTGATGCTTTTGCCGACTTTGGATTCTCCAATATATTTAGTTCGATGTTTGGTGGTGGACCTGACATGTCCCACGGTGAGGACAAGGTTCGTGGTGCCGATATTGTTATTGATCTTCCGGCCTCCCTTGAAGAACTCTACAATGGCGAGTTCATTGAAATTGTTCGTTCAAGGCCAGTTAAAAAATCCAAACCGGGTACACGAGAGTGCAATTGTAGAATGGAAATGAAGACCCAGTATCTGGGCCCCGGTCGCTTCCAAATGTTGCAGCAGCGCGTTTGCAATCAGTGTTCCGATTTTGAGTAGGCTCCTTGTTCAAGCATAGCTATTGGTGTTACTTTGATGTTGATTTTTTTGCGCACATGCAATGTTTTGCTTAGGTTCGTTACTGAGGATCGACAAATTGAGGTGGAGATCGAACCTGGGGTTCCCGATGGCCACATTTATTCCTTCCCGGATGAAGGCGAACCACACACCGACGGGGACAATGGAGACCTCAAGTTTGTCATTCGCCAGAGAAAGTGAGCTATAAGCTGAGCTGAAGTCACACTAATTTTTCATTTCTTGTTTTAAATCAACTTCTCTGGTATGCCAATCGCTTTGAATTCCCATTTGTTTACTTAACTCCTGATTGTTTCCTTTTTTGTTCTCACCATCCTGAGTTTACAATTCTGAAAGTCTTTGCGATTCGAGCATACCTATGATCAAAGACGTTAAATGGATAAGTGCGGTGGAGGATAGATCAAAACCTCCTGACGCTAGCGTGGCCAATTACGCCGTACTCTGTCTTCTCAAATGTGACTAGTTGTAAATGAGACTTGAATTTGAACGTGGGTAGAAACGCCCGCGCTCTAATTGTAGTGACTATTGATCCAATCGAGGCTATTCCTTACAGACATCCTGTTTTCCATCGTCGGGGCGATGACCTCTATACAAATGTGACCATCAGTCTTGCCGATGCATTGGTAGGATTTGCATTTGAACTCACGCATTTGGATGGACATAAGGTATGCCAATCTGTGGTTTATTCTCTAAACGTGATTATAGAAAAATCTCCCTGGTTACTGAGTAAAATGCATGTCTTTATGCGCTGAACTATGATATGCGCTATTCATCTCGCTATCTTCTGGATAAATTTCCTTCATTTATCCTTTAAGTGGTTTTAGCAGAGGCTCTTGTGGCGCATTTTCTTTCATTACCTGTTGTGGCAGCTGGACGTTGTTCTTGGGACCTTTTGGAGGTCACATTGTAAAGTTGAAAATTTAGATGTTTACAATGTAAAAAACGTCGCTAAGTAAGGCATATTTGCCTTTTCACTGGAATCTGGGTCTTTCATGACCTTCGAATTTGTGCATTTTTAGAAATCTTCGATCTGGCTTTAAGAAATGTTGCAATAGCATCTTTCATGGTCCCGTTTATTCATTAACCAAACCGCTTGTTCAGGAGTGTCTGAGTTGTCGTTCTAAATTAATTAAGTTAATCCTCACGCAGTAACGCTAACCGAAACTCTACACTAATCCATTCAAGGTGTCGCTAAAGCAAAATCAAGTGACATGGCCTGGAGCAGTAATGCGTATACCGAACGAGGGTATGCCCAACTACGATGACAATGCCAAGAAGGGAAATCTCATAGTCACCTTCGATGTGGTCTTCCCTCGGAATCGGGAACTCAGCACCAGTGAGGCGGAGGCAATCAAAAACATTTTCAGTGAGGGCACGAAGGCCTCAGGGAAGTCTGTCACCTTCGGAGTGCCCGCTAAGCGACCCGAGGGCCTCAACGAGGGACGCACTGGCCCCATCGTCTACAATGGTTTCCTGTCGAAGAGCGCTGCTGAAAAACATCTGCCCAACACCCTGAGATAGCCTCTCCTGCCCAGCAGCGTTCGAATTTGTCTTTCAACATGCGCATCTATCAATCACACCTCTGCGGTGTCCACCACAAGCCCTCTTTCATTTGTTAAAAGCGCACACGCATTTGACAACATTGGGCCTATTATTGTTTTTTCTTCCTAAAAGTGCAAACCTTTCTGTATATTTGTGAACTCCAGTGAAATTTTCCAGTTGGGTACGCTGTGTTCGCGTGTTCGAGCGGCGGCGCGATATTTATTCCTTGTGAGTAATTCACATCAAAATAAGCTGCGAAGGGTGGATGAATTGAATCGTTGCAAGGGGGTATTTGTGATTTTGGGGTGTGATTATTTGTCCACTACGCCCAGAAACAGAAATGGGACTTTTCGTACACCGGGAGATCATCTGCATTGTCCCATTTCTCCACATTTGTCACGAACATACCACAGAGGCAAAGGTAAATGCGTTGAGGCCCTTGGTAAACACCATGGGCAGGTGGGAGGTTTGCTTATCTGCATGTTTTTTTTAGCAAATTTCTGTCTGTCTCGTTATGCTGAAAGTCATATGACGGTACTGTTTGAGCGTCGACGCTAAGTCTGCTATTCTGGAACTGAAAAAAATTTGGAGATGCTTTTAAGTTAGCCTTTAAAAGTGGCAGGTGCTGATTTTTGCCTCAACTTGGGCAATGGCAATCCATCAACATCCACTCAAGTTAGGAGAATGTCATGGATGCCTGGTGGAATGTGCACCGGTTCTCAGACCCCATCGGAGCATTTGTAGTTATTTGTTCTTCACATCCATCGTTAAAATCGTTGAGACCTTGGGGGAAATCACTTACCTGCGTCTGGTTCTGCGCGGTTATCTCTGGTGACCCAGTCATGTGAACATGGTGGACAGCATCGTCAAACCGTGCTATTGAATTGGGGTTAGCAACTTATTCAGACTGGCAACTTTATCCAGTTTAAGACGGTCTGTGGAAAGGAGGCAAATGCATGGTGTTGACCTACAATATAATCTAGAGTTTACATTTATAACCGAAAAGGAGGTGCGTCAGCAATTTCCCATAATTTAGAATGGAGGTCTTTCGCGCCATCAAGATAGGTTGGCATATCATAATAGCTTTATTAGGAGCAGAGTGTAGCTAATCGTCCAATTGGCAAAGCAGAGCGACTCCGCGTAGGATCCAGTGCTCTGGAGCCTTCTCCGTCGGCAGATCCATAGCGAGCACAAAGTTGGTGGAGTGGCCGGTGGTCGAGAGGACGCCGCGACGTTCACTTGTCTTGTAGACCGGAGTCTGGTAGGTGCGGCGTGGCACAAGGTCAGCCTTCTGTATTGGTATCAGCTGTATCTATCCAAACGCAATAAACACTTTAATCCATTCACAAGGATACCGAACGAGCATAACTATCCTTTTAATAAGGTCAAAATTGCCATAATTATTATTTCGGATTAATAGGCATAAAGTAGATCAAAGGTTGGGGTAACGAGTTCATGAAACTTCATCGGTGTCACTTACTGTCGGTACAGAATCTTGCAAAATCTTTGGAAGCGACTCATCAACTACTTTCTTGGTTCTGTTCCATCGGGCCCCATCGAGGAAGAGTCCATAGACGTAGGCTCCTAAGAAGAAAACCAAATATTGGCCAAAATTCAGGTAGAAACTCATATTAGTATCCATCCTTTCTATTTTAGAAACCCATTGCTTGACAAATCTTCCAATCTTAAGCTTCAGCACCCAATTTTTGTAACTTCACGGTATTTAAGCAATTCCAAAATGCAATACGATTACTTAAGTATGCTAAATAGAATAAGATAAAAGTAGTTTTATTTTTGAATCAATGTAAATTGATTTGGATGACCTACCATCTGGAGGTGGTTCATTGAACTCCTGGTCTTCCATGACCTCGAAATCGAAAGTGAGCAAGTCGATGGGAATCGCATACTTTCGAGCGTAGTTCTGCTGCACACCAGTAAGGAAGGCTTGTGTAAAGAAGAAGCCGGAAATCCAAAAGTTCGGTGGTGCGCCGTTGTCGTACCACTCCTAAATAGGGCAAATTTCATCTGTGAATTACAGTCACTTCAATTTGATCCATCTCAAGAAATTTTGATGGACTTAAGACCAGTGCATCTTAATGGTTCAAATTATATTTGACGTTAGCAGCCTCGTGGAAGTGGAATAATAGTATAGTTTTTGGAAAAATCATAACAAGGCACTACACAATGACGCATCACTCTAGCGCTGCAGCACAAGGAAAAGTGTCTGACATTGTTGTGTCGAAAGCCCGTCTCGAGTACTTCACTAATCCGTAGCTTGTCAAGAATAGTACATACATTTTAGACTTTTTGAGGATAACGTGTGTACATTTCCATTGAGCATCAACCAAAGATATCCAACTGAACGTGTGGAGTCCTCATCAACTTCTTCAAACAGCAAGATCGACATGATGCAGCTAACGTATACAATGATCCTTGATCAGACGCCATTTTGGGAGTATCCACATAAAATCAGTAAGCACACCTGGAAGAATTGAATCCGAAGCAAAAAGTCGTTGATATAGGAGCCAAGTGGTTTGAGTGAGGGATAGGATTTGGCCATCCACATTGCGGGAATCTTAGACTCGAGTATGGAGACGACCACGTTCTCGAGGTCGGGTGACATCACAATCAGACCTTTAATGGCCTTGCGTAGGTCGGTCAGACTGATCCGAATTATGTCGAGCAGCCGGTTGAAGCGTGTCAACTCCTGCACCAGAACCGTGTTCATGCTCTGCTCGTAGAGGGTGGGATATTTGCGTAAGGTCAACTCGAGGTCGAAACTTTCAGGCAGGCGATTTAGGATACCTGCTGTCACGTCTTCCAAGACCTCATCCTGAGAGGCTCCTGATGATGAGCCTCCTTTGGACTAGAAACAAAGCAAGTTAATTCCTATGCCTTCCAGCTTTGATAGACCCAGTGTGCATGGATTGTATAAATTTATGATGTGGAGAATTAGAGTCTAAAGAAGTTACTAATTTTGAAAAGACAAGCCACTAATACATACATACAAAAAAAATTCTGCAAGTACATATCCATTAAATAGTATCCACTTAAACTGAAGTGCCAACCTGCGTGAGAAGGGCGCTAGTGAAAAGCAATGCCGTTTCCTGATTGTCCTTGGTTATGTCAGCATTTGGATGCATTCCAAAGATCTCCGGAGAGGGATTTAGTGGAAGCGTCTTGATGAAATCAATGTACTCTTCATACTGAAGGACAAAAAAGTTCGCGTCATTGGGTACCGATGAATACCTCTATATTGAACCCAGATCTAGGAAGTATCAAGAGTTATGTAAAGCCCAATGTAAGACGCTGAAACCGAAATTTAGCGAAATTTACTAAGCATTATAGCATCGTTGAAGGAATTCTCAAAGGTGTAGGAGTAGACCCTACCCTTCTGTGTTTATACCAACAAATCTGAGCTGCCGCTGAGACACCAGAGTCAGAGATGGCAATGTATCGCACTTTAAAAGTGCTACCCAACTCTGTTAATACAGGTAGTCCTTATCAACTCGGGCTTAATAATTACTCCAAATGGAATTTAGAGTGCCTGACTGCTTGAACATGAAAATATTTTAGCATTACCGACTTTAGAAGCAACTCGATTTATTATTCCGGTAGCACAGATGCATGCCGGTTGAGGAGCAGAGCTGTGTAACAGAAATTCCCAGTTTTGTAGTGGGAAAAGTTGACGCATGCTTACAGTTCTTTCAGATGGCACGTAATAAAGTCCACTTTCGTCAAACTTGTAATTAGGGTCTTCAACCAGAGCGGGACAATAAAATTTCTCCAAAATGGTCATAAGAGTGCGGCGATCCCAACTGTCCGTTACTCTACCGCCGTAATTGCATTCTCCCGTCAGGTACCGAAGTGCCTCGTAATGGACCGTCTAGAAAAGTGTTTAAAGTAACCTGATCAAAACACCCTACAAAAATTTTAAATGTGGAGTTCGTAAGATGTTTTAAAAATCGAGCTTTGAATAGTAACCAGGTGTGATTCAAATGGGTAATGCGAATATACCCTATTTAAACTCTTTAACAAGGATACTCACTTCATACTGATTGAGGAACATATGCAATTGCCGAACAGAAATGCGCAGATCAGTTTCATTAAACTCGTAAAGATTATTCCATCCCAAAGGTCCGAACTTCCTCCTCTCCTGCACTACGGCATGGAAGAAGATCAAACCGTAAAGCATTCTCTTCCACGTACCCTGCTTGAGACAAGTGGAAAAGAACTCCGGATCAGCGATGGGATCACTCAGGTAGGACCGCCAGAGATTGAACCTCAGACCCTTTGGAGGCTCATTAGTCATTTTGACGCCATTCTGTAGGATAGTCACAGGGAAATTGGAGCTAGGATAACTGGTCAACCATAGTCGGAAATCGGGATGAGTGGTGTTTGGCTCGATCTCGTCCACAAGCTTCTCTAAAGTGGGCATCCAAGAGGGAGCTAGATGGCAGTTTTGCAAGAGAACCCACGTCCCCTCCTTGATGGCACTGCCCATCATCCTCTGGGCAATAGGGCCCTGGCCTTGACCCAGTGAGAGAGACTCAAACTTGGTGCCACCGAAACCAATATCATCTGCAAATTTGAGCAGTGCAGCCATGGGATCAGAGCCGGGTGAGAGCACAAAGAGAAGAGGCGTGGTACTGTTGGAGTCCGCAAAAGAGCCGGGCAAGTCAAACGGCGGTGGCTCAATAAATTTTTTTCCAAGATAATCAGCCACATAGTCCTGAACGATAGATGTCATCCTGTCGGGCCGAAGAATGCGGATGAAGAGCATCTTACCGAGGTAGTCTGTAATCTTCTCGTCGTAGGGACTGGGGAGAGGAATTGTATGTGGGTTTGGATGATCATAAATTGCCTGATATTGTGCCAATCGACTAGTGAAATTCTCCCTGAGCTTGGTAAATCTTGGCAGTGCTGACATGCGACAGAGGGCATCCCACTGCTTTGCAGGAAGCCAAGAAGAAGGATTAGAGTGTGGATTGTCAAGACCAACACCACCAGTGAGGAGAAATCGCCATTCCGCCTCGTTTATTTCTTTTCGATGCTTACCTAAATTTATCACTAGCAAGAAGGAGAATAGCAGTTTGTCTTTTTCGAATAGGGATCGACAAACGTTGCAATAGAGTGAGTACGTGATGTAATCCTTCAAAATCTCTAACCTCTGCTGTAAATCGTCCGATTTGTCTGAGTTTTCAATGGCTAAGTTGAAAAGATTTATGAACCAAGTGAGGGAATACTGATACATTGGGTCAATGTTAGCCATATCAACAATGGAAAAGAAGAGAACTGAGGTATAGATGGCAATGGGAAGGTAGCCCATCCTGGCAGCATCAATCTTCTTCTCTGTCTCCTCAAAGTAAGACTGTTTCTCCACGATCTCATTAGATAGTTCTTTGGAGGAGTTGAGAACCTGGATAGCACTCTCATCCTCTAGAATGTTGCCCTCTGATGCGGAAAGCACAGTAAGGATCTGATCCTCCAGCTCCTTCAACTTCTTCTTGTTTGCGGCGCCTTGAAGAATGAGTTTGTTCTTCTCGTCTTCAAGCTCAGGTCGTTCACGTGCTACCACAATGCCTAGCAACTGGTCATTAAGCCCTTCGCTGGTAATCATGAAGTTCACCAGGGTGACTTTCACCGCAACCTCAGGCATATAGTGCGGATTTCGAAGCTGAATAGAAAAGTGTATGCATTACTATTATTGATTAACAATGACACTGAAATTGAATATTACTTGTAAAGAATCCACAACCTGTTTTACTGTTTAACTTAACGATAGATAGACGCAAAGAAAGGATAGCGTATGAATAGACAAACTGACCTTAGTAGTTATGTAAAATCTGAATTCAGGTGAGTATTCGATGACTGAATCCCCTAGTTTAATGCACAAAGCACCGCCTTGCTTGAAAGTCTGTTTCAAGAGGAGTGATTCGAGCACAGGATCCAACTCCTCACCCACATTTTCTAGTAGCACTGGTATCCCAAATTGAATGCTGTTCTCCATAGTTCGAACAAAATCACTGTCTGACAATTTCACGATAACCAGGTTATTCTTCTTCTCCATGTTCTTGATCCACTTATTTGCCTGCATCTGTGGATCAACCATGAGTGGCCATCTACGCGCCGTACTATAATAAGAACACCAAGTTATTCATGTAGCTATCAGAACGACACAGGCAACAAACCATCTTTGAATGAAAAACTGACGTTGTTATAATGCCATTTTCGATGGAAAAGTCGTCTGTTGGCAAACCAGCGATATTCCAAGCTCTGATAGCCACGGGACTACCAAGAGTGGCTACAAGACTGAACACGTCGGAGCAAGGAATCACCGAGGTTTGGACCTTTGCAAGCCAATCAGCCGCTTGCTCAGCCCTAAATGTGGGAGTGAATGCGCCTAAATAGGCTACCACTCCGCTGGAGACGAGAATATCTCCTGTAAGGGTGGTATATTGTTCCCCAAGGCTCTTGGCATTATCAGTCCACCGCTGCTTCTCACCGCCTAAGCCACCAATTAGCTGTTCAGCGCGCTCCAATTTCTTTGTACAAATATCCACCTTATTTTCAAGCTCAATCTTCTTCTGTTTGTTAATGTTTAGTTCATTGGTGAGGGCCTGGAGCTTGTCCTGTACAACCTTGAGAGCGGCCCGTTTTTTATTGAGAGCCTCCATAGCGGCATTGTATTCTGCCATAGCTTTCGCAAGAGCAATCTTCTTAGGTGCAACAATCTTTGCGACTTTATCGTAGGCGTCGATGGCAATGACCCACTTGCATAGACCCTCAGCTGCTGTTGAGGCAACAGCAATTCTTTCGGGTTTGAAATCTGGATTAGGAATATACTTCTCCCTAATTGTTTTAATGATCGCCTCGGGGATATTGTCTTTGTCGTAGGTCTTCAAGTGTTCCAAGAACTTCATGTCACCGAGAAGTCTCTTAGATGGACCCCAGAAGTCATCGATTTTTTTAACGGAACCCCCAGGATCGTTAATTTTGTCTGGTTTTACACCCTTCAGCACACACACTGCTTCCATAACCAGTCGGACACCCATTGGGGGCGATTTCATGGTCTTCACAATCGTTATATCCTGCAACAATTGAATAAGGTAATCACAAGTTTCATGCTTTCGTACATATGCTAGCAGTTCTTAAAAAATAAGTCCATTATCTCAGTTTGAAACTAAAGTTTTCGAAACACAAAGTAAAAAAGAAGACCCAAAACTAATTCACTTTTGCTAGTCAGTTCATTCATAGCATATTTGGTAGTGAAACATGAAATTTTGTTATGGGTTGCAAATAAAATAGCAAGCGATGAGTTTGTGCTGCGTAAGGATCGGGGAAGATCATTTTGGAACCCATTTGAATGTGCTCTTGAAATACGCTTATGTTATAACGTTGCTAGAAGAGAAATTAGAGAAAACGTACCGCGGGAGTCAGAGTTTCGAGGGCCTTGAGAGCTGCCTCGAGGATGGGAATGGCTCCAGCAAGGTCATCATCGCATTCCTGTTTAATGGCCTGCGCGGCGCTAGCCTGCTCATTGGCCACCGCCTCGTCGGCTCTCACCACCTTCTCCTGCTTGGCTGCTTCACTACTCTGCTTCTCTACTATCGCCATGGTTGCGTCAACCTCCTTGCTCGCCTGCACCAACTTCGGTTGCAGCTCTAACAACTCCTTCGACATCAATGTAATGTCCTCTGCTGCGCTTCCCAACTTCTCCAGACCCACCTCGTAGCGACTTTTTTGTGTCAGCACCGACCTCAAATGTAATCACAGGGAGGCCAACGTCATTAACTATGCAATCCCACCTTTTAACATTCCGCTTTCTGAATTTACGTCTGACTCAAAATGCACATTAGACTTTACGTTAACAGTGATAAATTCCACATAGATCGCAGCGATATCTAGCAACCATTCATTTGTTAATTTTACTCAGAAGGGGATTTCGAAACATTTTGGAGAAAAGTACTGTAAGATAACCTACTTCCTCTTCTCATCCAAAAGTGTTATGAAAGTAGAGATGAGTTCGAGGTAAGACGTCGGGGTGACATAGTTATGTCTTTCCAGCTCCAGTCGATATCGAATGGATAGGTCTTGAGTGCTTGTATGGAAGTACTTGCACAGATTGATGCAGCCTTGGCGTACTTCTGGGGACATCTCTACGGATTGTAGCTGCCTCGTTGCGACGGCCGTCAATGCATCCTCGGGCCAAGACTAAGCGAACAAGACAAATTTTTATTTAAACACAGAGCAGTCCTATCTTTGATTTCTTGGACGGATGTTTTAGAAATATGTTGATAGTCACTTATTCTAACGGATGAGTTATACATAGCTAAATTTGGGCATGCAATGGTTCCAAGTTAAGTAGGAGTAAGGGATAAGGACGTGCATGGAACCAATCTATTGTGCAGCAGTTGACCAGCGAGGGGAACATTCTGAGCCGTTGCCTGAAGGCAGTGCCAATGGGGCTGAATGCAAGGACCACATGAAGCTGATCTCGAGTCTTTTGAATGAAGTAGTTAAAGAGAGCCACAGGCGAGCCGTCGGTCTGTTTGCTTCGGTCGCGCTGCCTATCAAGGACACGCATTTTCTCGCACACTTCTTGCTTCTCATCGGGTGGGAAGAGATTGGGCACCTCCCCAGCGTTCAGAAGGTTGTTCAAGTCTTCCACGAATGATTCCTGTTTCACTTGAGTGTCAGTAAAGAGGAAGACACCGTGATTCTCCGTCTCTGTGGTCTTTCGCAAGATGCGTTTGAGGTCTTCGTTCCAATCGTTCATGCCATAAGACTTGGATAGTTCCACCTAGACAATAAAGGATGGCCTTTACGAGTTTTGGAGGGCAAATTAGGCACTTAAACTTGACAAATGCAGTAAAAGAGCGCAATGTTGAGAGGTAGTGTTCGATATTTACCAGTAACACAGGCACATCTGCACAGGTTCAGTAGCTAATATCATTTAACACATCTATTACCAGGATCCCAGAGCAAATCAACTACCACGGTCTGTGAAAGGTATGTTCGATCTGAAGTAATGCTGTTCAAGAACCAAAAGATGTAATTGTCCTCAAACCAAGAATATCTGTAGATCCTCTACTAGAAACAGGCATAGTGAGCGTTTCTAATTTACCTGAAAGAGATCGTAATCGCAGATGTGAGCGGCAAGGCGGGTAAGAGATTGTCTTCCGGAGCCCCCAACACCAACGAGGAGGGCGTGAGACCTTGGCGTCTTAAGGATCCGGGCGATGCGGCAAACATGCTCAATAGCGAAGCGGAACAGGACCAGATTCATAGGTTTCTTGCTCATTGAATTGTACTCATCTAGGAAACCTTCCACAATCTTACGTAACGCTTCAACATCAGGCACTTCCACGTAGAGTCGATCGCCCTTTGGCTCCACAAAGTCACAGAACATTAGGGAGCGCAAACTATCTTGGGTCACCTAAAATGGGTGGGCACTCGAGGCCATAAGGTCTTTTTAATTGAGTATAGGTGGGAAAAAAAGGAGTGTGCAAATAAAAATGCTGGACTGAATCATAACCACCTTTCAGGGATTTCAAAGCTAGATCGTGCCATAGCACAATCGCATTGTTTGTGCGTTTCCCTTTAATTGTTTTCACAATCAACATTAGACTTATTTCAGCTACTTTTTATGAAATTATTCACACTTAACTATTGTCGTTTGTAAGTGTTATATAGGAGTTAAAATATCCATTTCATACACCGCAGGTCACAATAAATTTCAGGAGACCTATAAGATACCAGTAATTGGCGAAGTGTACGTTGACGGTAAAAGGTCATGGACATGAAAGCCGAATCTCACACGTCATTTCATTTATTAACATGATCTCAGTTTTGTACTATACCCAAACATAACAGAACAGAATAGTCTAACGAGAAGTGCAATGGAAGCCCTACACGCCAATGTAGGACTTTATATGTACACTTCAAATACTACATCATTATTTCATAAATAAGTAGGTGAGATTTCCAGAGAATCCGCTCAATACAGAGAAATAGTTGCCGTAAGGTTGATAAAGATATAATTACCTCACCGCTTTTATCAGCAAGATTTCCACAGAGTGCATTCAAATCAACATCCAGTTTATCCTTGAGAATATTTTTGGCGGTCTCAAAGAACCACGAGCGATCCGAGTCGTCAATAAGACGATCATAGTAGACGCGGTGTACCTCGTGAAGCCAGAGGCGTTTCAATGCAATCGGGGCAGCTATTGACTCCGGCCGACTCAGCATCACGCCGTAAATGACACGACTGAAGTCGCGCAGATTGAAGAGGTAGTGCGACTTCTCCGGTGTCGGCAGCAGATTCAAAGTGGCCTGTTGATAAACTTCAAGGGTGGCGTTCACCAACATTTCAGCTAATTCTGAACTGAAGTCCTTTGGAAAATTGCTAAAAGTAAACGCATGTAAGCTTCGAAATAAATCGTGAAAGAAACTAATATTTCAATCGTTTGTGGAGTCCAACAATTATACCAATTTTTGTAAATCAATTTCCATCCATCCATGAAAGTTTGGCCAACATTCGTAACCACTATTGCATGCGCATATGGAATAGTCTTTGTGACTAACTGGTACACATCCAAGTGATCATGATCCCATTGAAATATAAAAACTTGCCTCAATAATGACAAACCCAAAACTTTGCCTACTGCATGGTGATATGACTTACTGGACCATAAAGTGCCAATTCAAGATCTTGTTAAAAATAGTTTTCATAGTATCCTCGGAGAAATCGTTAATCGCGATTGTATTCAGATGCCGTAGAAATCGAGGCGTCACAGGATTTCGTCCACCGCCCGGTGGATCCATTGCACCCACAAACTGTAGGTCGATCAGTTTCAGGACCGAGTTGTCCCTTAAATCATACCTATTTAGGCAGAACAAAGATGGCTAGTTTCCATGCCTTGCGTATATCTGGAGGATAAACGATACGTCAGAGTGATGCATAAAAACACCCGACACTCAGTACGTTTCTGTCACTCGGTATTACACACTTGTTTAACAAAAAAGTTGCTTTTAAATTACATTTAAACTCTTAGGTTAGTCGGTGATAAATGCCTGAACAAAAACGAAGATCGGTGATTAGGAGAATCGGGCTATGGAACGATCTCAAGGGAAGGAGTAGCCACTCACCAATTACCGTGATCGAGCCACTGACGTAGCAACTCGATAGGCGGTTGGGCTCCATAGACCTCCCGAACAGGCATGTTTAAGTCGTCGACAAAACAGATCATTCTCTTCCCCACGGGCGGTCCAAATACCCCCTTTCGGCGTCGATCCAACTTTCCCATTATCATGTTCTGCGTCTGATTGGCGCTGGTTTGTGCCGAGAAGTTGATTACGTTTGGTTTGTACACGTTTTTATCCAGAATGTTAAAAAGAAAGTTCTGAAAGGTAAGAATTCATCAAACGGCAGTATTAGCAAAGTTTAAACGAAAATAAGGGAGCGTAGTTAGGGAAACTTCACACAAGTAAGTTTCTTTTTTGCTCAGACACGGTAACTTCTGCTGAAAGTAAATTAAGACCCTTACTAACGGCAGGACTTGTAGAAGTTCAATGGTGTCAATATGCTTAATGAATAAGCCGGTGGTAGTCATGCATTTCAACACGGGTCGCCTTCTCCCCTGAAATTCAAATCAATGTGAGAAGTTTCTACAGCACTATCCCAAACTAGCCGGTGAAGGAGTCAGAGTTTAGATAGAGTAAGCGGACACTTACCACAATATAGCAGGATTTTCCGGTCCCTGTGGGACCGACAAAGAGACAGGCCTTGCGGTGCTTCACGAGAAGGTCGAGCAGCTTCACCGTTCGCACGGTATCCACCGTGGTGACAATAATCTCGTTGAAAGTGGCGTCCTTAGGAATGGGGGGCATGGCACGAACAACCTCGCGCCATTGTGTCCACTTCACCGGATACTGAAACATCCAAATTAGTAGTTTGACGCACTTGTAGCAACTCGTTCACTGTAATAGACTGGAGATTTGGCAAAGTAGTAGAATGCGCGGTTAAATGCCATTTAATTAGTTCTATTGTAAAGGTAGGTGATTTCCTTTCCCAATGTATAATAAAGTCTACACACTACGCAGACAATTTTCAGAAGCATGCAATAACTTCAGAGCAAGACACGTAAAAAGTCTCAGAATTATGATAAATTTAAGATAGTAAACCCAGGTTCAAAAGTGCAGACACTGAGGTCACTTAGGGCAAATGGAGAAAATTTCTATGGAATTCGGATGACGTAAAAAAAAATTACGAAACGCTCCATTTTTTACGAGTCATTGTAATTTTGAAGTGAAAATTAACTTACTTCTACAGTACTCTCCTCATTTTTCTCGGCTTCGTCTACTGTTATTGGAGCAGTCTGGAGACAGAGTTTGAATGAATTCAGTTGTCCAACCAAAGCGCCATAAAGCAATCGCCATGACTTACCGTTTCAAGCTGAAGGAGGAGCATAAAATTACATTAGATCGTGTCTGCAACAATCTCACTCCACATACTGACAATCGACTCTCTGGGGTGTCAGGTTGACATGCTATGACACTCATGCACCGGTCTTATTTCTACCAGTACTATAACGTCATGAGCACCTCCCGATGTGGGAAACACAACATCAAAGGAAAGATCAAATGTGACACTGGCTTTTTACTCACGTGACCAACTAGAATGCCCAAAACAGTATGGCGACGACCCACTACCCTTACATTGTTGATCAAAGGCATACTTTAACTCAATACACACTTCTTGAATTCTTTCAAAAATATTTTATGGGAAAAATATTCGATACAGTAGGTTTTAGGAATAAAGTAAAGGCGATGAACAACTGAATAAAATGAAGTTGACTCACATCTTCATCATCTCTCAGTGCCTAAAAAAGTAGGTAAAGTGTAAGGTAAAATGTAAGTTGCGGTGGAGTGGAAGCGTGAATTTTAAGTAAACATTCTGGAGAGAAACAATCTCCCAAACATACTTTTAAACCACAGGAAAGCAGACTAAAAACACACCAAGTGCTTACCTGACCTCTTGTCTATAGTGTGTAGTTAAAAATAAAATAGCGAAGAATCTAATTTGTTTTAAAACTGCTATTGTAGCGTGATCCACAACTTACCTGATCCTTGTTGGGTTTATTAATCTAAAAAGTAAAACACACTTTGTAGGGAAGTTGTCCTTTGATAGCAGAGCATAACTAGCAACTTCATGTGTTAAAAATTGGGTATCTTTGAAATTAAACAACTTGCTTGACCTCTGCTCTTTACACTTGTCCGAATTACGTACAGTGAAGTCGAGACGATAATCGTAGACACTTCCTTTGATGGGGAAAGGAAACTTGTAGTCCTCCATGGGAGGAGGGACCTGCTCCACAAAAGCCAGGTAGCGCTGGGTGTCCTCCGTCATGCCCCCATTCATGAGCTCGCGGGTCAGCTTGTCGAAGCGTTTGCGACCCCTTTCATCCTTCGTGGCACCAATTGACCACACGTAGGAGAATAGGAAGATGCACTGAAAAGGCGAAAAGAACGGCAGTCTCCATGATGAATGGATAACACGATTATAAACCGACAGTACAAGAGACTGCTTTGTGAGTGATCATGGGTATCAACCTGATTATGCACACTGAGAATGGGATATCCCGGAATTTATGCACAAATTATGCACTTCGCTATGTCAACATAAATTAAGTGGCTCTCCGCTTGTGTGTTATAGCTAAGTTAGTACAATTCTAGCACCAAGGCACAAACAACCACGTGAAGAGACGTACCTCTATAATGCAGTTGATGCTGTCTTCACCATTGTAACTAATAACATCGGGGTCCTTAAAGTCGTCAAGCTGACAATCAATAAGGTTGGTGAGACTTCTGACCAAATTTATGTCTGTTGTCGGTGAGAGTTCCTATGCAACAGAACAAAACACACTTAGGACAGAAAAGCCCCTAAATGCTGATAAAAAAAGAAAAAGAATTTTAATACCTTTCCAGAACCTTTGCGGACCATAGTCAGACCTGCATCGACAAAGCGCTCGGCCATGTTTTCAATAATCTTCTTTTGAGTCTCTTTCACTCCAGGAGGTAGCTTGGCCAACCAACTTTGCATAATTGGTCGCCAGCCAAGACTACTGGGCTCCATGTAGATCATACCACATCGTGAGACTGTGGCTGGGGAGGCCGCTTCCAGATCCATTGGCTCAAAAATGAGATTGGTGGTCGGTGCCAGTTGGATTATCTCACCAGACATGAGACAAAGCTTCTTATTATCATCCAAAACAGTATTCATGTTCTCAATCCAGACAGCATCCACGGGACCATCAAACACCAACCACTTTCGATCAGGAGTTTGAGACACTGCAAAAGCCCGATAGGAGACAGCCAAAACACCGTCGGACCACTCATGAGAGTTTGGATCAAATCGACCATACAACTGGCCCATTGTGATGGACTTTGGGTTCAGTACTGTAATTTGAACCTTATTTTCGTCCATTAGACCCTGAACAACCAAAGAGAGGCAAATTAATCATGAAGACATTTAGAATGTGCAGACGACACCATGTTCAACTTGCCTGCTCGCAGATATAACCCAGGGCTTCTGCAAGCACTCGATAAGCACTTGTTTTGCCACCAAATGGATAGCCGGTGATCATGAATCCATGCCGAACAATCATCATTTCATAGATTTGTTGAATTTTCGTCAAAAAGAAATCTGTACATTGTAAGTTCATATGATTGCAGGCGCGCTTAGCAGCGTTATTGAGAATCGCATAGTCGGGATCGGGATATTTGATCCCCGGAAAGAGGTCAGAGGTGATGCCATGAAAGAGGGGCAAATCATGATTTAAAAACTTTGGCAAGTTGACATCGATTATGGAACGGAGCATTAACACGTCTTCATTGTCATTTGGATATTGGAGCTAGGGCAAAAAATGCAGGAACATAATCCTCAGTACTTTAATGCAAAACTGAACTAATACATCGATGGATAGCATCGTACGGTAGCAACTTGTTGATTACCAGATGGCAAAATTATGCTTATGTCAAAGAAGTCGTTCTATAAGGATGCGGCTTTCACCCACCTTCAAGTTGCCAGCAGCAGTGAGCACTGATTTAACAGCTCTCATGCCATAATCGTAGTGGGGTTGGCTAGAGAGCTGTTCAGAGCATAACCGATAGGTGGCAACTATCTTGACAGCCAACGGTCGAGCAGTGACAAATCCACAGGAATACAGTGAAATTTCAGCAATCATTGCGTAGTCTGGTACCATCATTGCCACCGAACGGAAGAGGGCCTTAAATGTGGATAGCACACTACTAAGCCTCAAAGTAAAGTAGTGGGAAAGCGAAGGGGATTAAATGAATACTTTTAAGTTGTCCGGTAATTCTGAACGACCAGCGTATCCTGGATTCATGGTAATGAAGACAGCACATGTTGGATCCAGGGTGAGTTCTGTGCCTTCAAAAACGAGTTTATCTTTTCCAGAATTTATAGCTATCTGAATGGTCAAGATCTGCTGGGCAACAACAGATAACACCTCCAAATCAATGCGGTTGAACTCATCAAAGCACGACCAAGCACCACAGGAAGCCAAACCCTGGAGAAGTCAAAAAATACGGCAACATAAAAGTAGCATAGGACAAAATTCCATGTTTCGACTATTTTATATGCATCATTTCCCATATTCTCCTAAATTACAGTGACTTGAATGAGCTCTTCACTTAAACAAATAATTAAAATTAACTAATCGACTACTATTCTTGAAATATATAGGTTAGCTTCATATAGGCACACTTACCTTGAAAAATTTGCCCAGCGCAATGTAGTCAAGACCGTCGGAACAGTTGAAGACGACACACTGCTTGGCAACGGCCTTGGCAAGATCCTTAGTGGTTTCCGTTTTCCCTGTGCCTGCGGGACCCTCGGGAGCGCCACCCAGATGCAGGTGAAGCGCTCCAAACAGTGTGCGGTAGCATCGATCTGTCAGTGGAGTGATGACCAGACGAGGGGTATTTCCCAAATACTCGTAACCGTAACTGAAATTATGAAAACGTCATCCAAAGAGAGGTGGGTTTGTTTAGGACTTCCAAATATTCATTTACAATGCTCCAAGTTTGTGCAAACAAGCAAGAGAGGCAGTGGGAAGAGAGATGGAGTTGACGTACGCAAGAGTGGAGTTGATCATACGTGTCTGCAGTTGGTCGTTTTCCCAATAGTAGCGTAGTTGACTGAGCCAAGGGAATTCTGTATCACTTTTGACCTTCTCGTCCACCAACGTCTGCACCACATCACGCGCATGCACGGTCAGGACGATCAGGGCCTGCAGTGTCGTCCGATTCTGCTTTGAAAGTTTGCCGCGCACCATCTCAACAATCTCCTCAATTTGTCTTGTATTCTCCTGCGTAGAGCGAATGGCTAATGGTTATTTTCTCTTTGAAAGTATGTACTTATAAAGTGGCTAAAACACTCGGAATTAAGAAGATTACTAAAGAAAGATGCTTAGTTACAAGGATAGACCTTAGTGACATTGTAACCGTTGCAAAAAATTTAATTCTAGTGGTATTTAGATGGTGTTTTAGTTCAGCAAAGTTGAGCACCTTCCTTGGGTATCTTAGCTACTACTTTCATCTCTTCACCATCGCAGGCAGTCGCAGCGCTGCCTGATACTTTTTCATTTTAAAATCCACAAAATGAAATCTAAAGTCATACCTCCATGTAGGAAGCAAGCTCTCTCAGGCCTTTATTTATGGCAATAGTGCAATTAGAGGTCCAATACGTCATTGTGATGGCCAGGACAGCCTGCCCGCACCAATGCTTCACCCAGTTCTTTCTTGTATTCTGGACATAGTCCTCAAGGCAACTGAAGATATTCAAGCGTACCGACGCGGTCATATCGCTTTCCAGTTCAATAAGCCACTTCTCGACCGCTCCACGTGCCTTTGCAGTTGAGATAACATCCTTCAACATAACCACCTCATCTTCACTGCTGCGTATGTGTGTGATTTCCAGATCCTCGGTAAAGTTAAGTCGAGCGATGCCTTCAAAGCACTTTTTAAGATGAGGCTGTACACGAGTTGGATCCTTGGTCTCGGAGAGGATTTCAAGCAGCTCATCATTGGAGAGGAAGAAGAAACGAGGGAAACAGAGACGTTTCTTCTCTAAGTATGCATTCAAACCCTTGAGGATGATCTCGAGGAAATCGTTCGCCTTGCGTAACTTTTCTAGCATCTTATCTATTTTGATGACGGCAAGAACATGCGGGTCAGCGACAGCGAGCTTCATGAGCTCCTTCCACGTCTTATCCACAGACGTGAATTTGCGGCTTTCGTCCGGCATTTGGGCCATTATGTCTGGTGAACTGAAGATAGGTTCTAGATAGAGCCATGTCGCTTGCACCTTGAGCCAGGCATCCAAAACATCTTGAGTTAATACGAGGGTTGACTCCCACTCCCTTAAAAAGAAACAAAGGTGCGTAACATTCTACATATTTTAGTTATTCAAATCCAGAAAAAGTGTGTTCGATAAGACCCAGAGCAGCCATTTATAAAATTCTGACAAAGATAGTCGCGTCACGCATACGTGACACCCCTGGCGAACCTTTTGCTTGAGTGACAATTGTCCCAGAAGGTATACACTTATAGTTACATGATTTGTATGAGTGACTTTCCTTTTACCCATGAGACAACGATCTTGGGTTTTAAGTTTTAGCCAATTCCTAAATCAGTGAGCCCGAATTCAGTAATGAAAGGCACGGAGAATGCCAACCTTATTTCATTCTCAAAGGGTTTGATGAAGGGCGATCCACGCATTGTCTGTGACTTCACAATGTGATCATCGAGGATAAGCTGAATATCATCAACTGCCGATACAATGTAGGTACCACTGTCCCGATACGGCAAGAGTGTAAATTCAAGCTTAATGCAGGAAAGAAAAAAAGTGTGCCAATAAAAGCAATGTTTTAGGAGTGGTTAAGGATGTTGCGACTCTAAAATGAAAACCGAAATATCTGAAATAATGACCGAATTGAAAGCCGAAATGAAGAGTATCAGGCAATGATCTATCAAATATGACCAATTTTCATTGCCTTAAATTCCTAAAGTTGAAAAAATGGGTACGAATAAACACTTCAGAAAATCACTTTTACTGAAAACCAAGTGTTTTGTGTCAAACCACTGCTTGGAAGGACTATTACAGTACCTTCATGAGCTACTCAGCTTCAAATCATGTCTTGGTCTCACAGCATTTACCACACAACCTGAATTTGGTCTTTTCTGATTATGTAGAGATGCATGGACCCATTGAAGAGGTAATAGTAGTTGAAGGTACTCAATATCTCTACAAGAAGGCACTTTACTTAAAGCTGCCTTAAAATTAATCTGTGTAAAGCAAAATAAAGTACAAATTCAAATGAATGGAATACCAAGGTAGGATAATTTCTTACCGGCTCCCATTCTTTCTTCATTTTAACTAAAGCCTTTTCTAAATTGTATTCTTTAGTAGCTGCCTCAGAAATGGCCTCAAACTTGGGGATAAAGCTCTCGAGATTCATGTCTATTAATTTGGCCAAACACATTCCCTCCTCGTTACGAAGAGTGTACCCCACAACATCGGAAATCTGTTGCCAATGTCTCTCCTTCAAACCTGGATTAAACAGTGTCATCACCAGGGGTAGGTGTTCCTTAAATTCCTCCACTCTGAGCCGTACTTTGCTGGCGATTTTCCGTGGGGCTGGAACCTGTTCAAATGTCTTTTCTAGCTTAAACAAAGTCCGATGGTAGTTTGCAACGTCGGCATCAACGGCCTCGGGATCCACCTTCTCCATAGGACCATCCATCCATTCTTTGCTCTTGTTATTGAACTCCACAGTAGTCTCATAAAGCCTGAGGTAGGGCTTTAGAATATTCTGGGTTTCCAATCTCAGAGGATAGTTGGTTAAGGTCCAACCAAAGGCGGTCTCCTCAGCATTGAAAGCATCAACCTTGGTCAAGGCCACCTCTAGTCGTTCGTCCAGAGCTTGTGCTTTCTTAAGGTAGCGCACCATTTCTTGCATGTCTCCAAAATGCTGAAATTCTTCAACCTGTTTTCGGTAGCTATCCAATTCTTCATGGAACCGCTCTCTCCGATAGCGCAGATTGTTTTCGAACTCAATGCGCTTCTGGCGCATTATATTTCTATGCTCATCAAAAATGTCGACCATGCGCGAATGCCATTCGAAGACTTGACCTATCATTCTCATGTCCGAGGGATTCATTTGCGCATGATCCATGAGAAAGAGAAGTCGATCCTTGGAATGGTCCAACTCACGCTCCATTCGTGCCATGGTAACAGTTTCTGTCTTTTTAACGTACTCAATCAAGTCCATCATTTCGGCCGTACTGGCAGGAATCGATAGGGCTTTTGATGCGATGTCCTCGTATTGTCGGATAAGACTAGAAGAAACATGCATTTATCAAAAATAATATTGCCTTTGTTGCGAGGGTACGTTAATTCCATCCGTCGCCTATGTGTATGTCGATTCGTAAACGCCAACTTTAACTTACCTATTCAAGTTTACCCTTCAAATACCATAAGATTTCCAAACAGTTTCGTTCAACTTACATAATGACAATTAAAAAACCATCTAAAATGCCCAAAACCCCCTCATTTGTTAAAACAGTCATCATTACAATCAATTTCACTCCTAAAAAACATCTCGTTTCCGACTCACTTTCAACCCCTAACCAGCTATTTCTCATGTCATTTTTCCAATGTCAAGGTGAGGCTCAAATCAGTGGAAAAAAACATCATCACAGAAATACACAAAATGAAGGTGAGCTCGTATCTCCCTTCTCCCCTAGCGACCTATCCTAACGCTTCGCGGTACGTGGTCAGCTCTTATGACTGTCCTATTTGTAAGAACAGGACTAGCTCTACATATCTAACCCAAAATTTTTTTGGCGGACCATCGAGTCGTTTGATGCTGACTAGGTCCCATTTGTTATCGGCGTTCAGCCCTCTGCGATAAAGTCGTAGGGAAAAATTCCCTCTACCGTCCACCGCACACAAAGCAAGTATGGCTTTTTGGATTAAAGTGAACCAATTTTGTAGAAATGTGAGGTGGGCAGTGAATAGATCAGTCGGTTAGCCAATGTTATCTTCTTTGGCTCGGTGTTGAAAAATAGAAGGTCCTAACAACGGCGTGGTTGCATTACGTAAGAAAACTTTCCACCACTAATTTTTCCAGCACTCACGCAAAAACACTTCCGCGAGCTCTTGACACCCTACTCTCAATTTATTTCAAACAGCAGGAACACTTAAATCATCATTATCGAGACGTGTATTTGAGTGATGTTTCACTATACTTCAGGATTTTAACACACTTCAGGGATGCACAAATTTGACAAGAAGCATCTACAGTTTTGGCGGCGAGTTAAATGCACCTAGAAGGGCAGACGAGCTCGAATCGCACTGGAATCCAGAGAATTCAAACTGAGGAACAAATGTTGATCACAATAAAGGATACTCTACCGATAGACTGACGCGTACCTATGCTTTGCATGCATCCATGTGAACAGCAACATAACCTCTACAAATTACTAAAAGCCATTACAAAGTGTCGTATAGAGAATAGCACAAACTTTTCGGTCGTCTGATAGTCACAAGATGGATATTAAATTTACACGAGAAGTATCTTACGGTGTTGAATTACCTGCTGGAAATGATTTGGGCATATTTCTATTTGTTGTCAAGGAAAGGAGCAATAGGTTCTTTTACTACTATTTCAGAAATCAAAAGTCTCAGTATAGTGTTAGGAGTCTAGAAGGCATTTACGCGGTGGGAGAGGCTGTGGGTTATTTTAATCGGCTTACGATCGGTTGAGGTTACGATGTTCCTCGAGAATGCGATCTAGGACCTTGTCAGCAATGCCCTCGGCCCTCTTCACAAGAGCGCGAATCAACTCGTCCGCGTGCACCTCGAACATACCGAGGCGGATGATACGGCGGGACTCATACTGGATCCGCTTGGTAAGATGGCGATAGCGCAACAGCTCCACTGTCAGATCGTCAAAGGAGGGCCCCCTGGGCCCGTCGTGGGCTTTATCCGTACCCTGAGTGCGGTCCGTCTCACCCTCTCCGTCGGCATCCTCTAGAGAATCCAGTTCGTTATCCTCCTCAGAAGTTTCATCACTGTCATTTTCATCCCCTTGACGCCTTTTTTTCGAATCGGACGAAGATGACTCGCTCGGATTGAGAAGAGCTTCTATGTCTGATTCGGCCTAGTAACAAGTCCAAACCAATCGGGTTATTTGAAGCCTAGATCAAATAGTTTATCTTTTGAATCTTAAGAAAAAATCCCAAGTAGTCAAGACCGAATTATATGCTAGACTGACACCGTATTTAATGGGTGCACAAACTGAAACCACTTTTTCGATAGTTTGCCTTTAAAAAGTTCTGATTGCATGATTGTTCACTTAAAGGATTTGAAGTAGAACCAATGAATTGCAATCCACCTACCTTTCGGTTTATGAGAGATTCGTATTTATTATAAGTTTGAAGATAATGCTCCGGTCCACGTGACTCTTTCTTGAGTGTACTTTTGACCTGGTTCTTGTAGGATTCAAAAACCTCGGGAAGGATCACGGGGTGTAGAGTGACCTTCTCCCCGGCAGCGCCTTGCTAAACCGTAAAAATCCGAGCAGTGGGTGTAACCGTGTGAAGCATTTTGCTAAGCCAACAGCTCGTTTATCACTCACCCAATCAGCGTACAAGCGAGTCTCAATACGAGGAATGCTCTGAACCACCTGGAGCATCCTGTCAAACAGACCCATCATGCTTTCTTCAAACTCCTCTATTGTTGGGTCGAATTTAATCTGCTTATCCTCCAGCACCAGTCGAAGAATAAACCCCGACATTTGCTCTGAGCTATCGGTCTAGAGTATCAATTTAATTGATTGACCTCGTTGCAAATGATGTCAATGAAGAACAACTTGGCCACATGTAATGCCCAGCTTACCTTTGGTCTTGCAAAACTTATGTGTCCACTGAATTGCTTATCCACAGTAATTCGCTCATATAAGCGCTGGAAAATGATAAGCTAGTTTATGTTCAAATCAAATAAAGAGTGATTCAAGACAGTCAAACTTACAGGTGGACTGCAGAGCAAGAGAGTGAAGTCCTGCATCGAATTAAAGCCCAACAGTTGCAAGCTACCAGTCATCAGTACGGCTGCACACCGAAAGAACTCCTCCAGTCTGGACGTTTCACTGTTGGCAGGCACATAGCCCCTTCTGTTGCCCTGATAAAAAATTCCCTGTACTTCGTTTAGCCACCTACGAAATTGGATTATAATTATTTAACAACGCCGAATGGAACGCCGTCATTAAAATTATTTAGTGCAAACGGTCCCCACGATCCAACATTATTACTGATGATTTTCAGTGAAAAATGGCACTTTTTTTTACTGTTTTGGGAACGAGTCGACCATTCCATCACCAACTGCAACATTATTTGTGCTTCATATTGTTTGAAAAATGACAATGGTGGTGCCTTGCAAATGGCATTTGTCATTATGCACATTCTCATTCAAAAAAAATATGTTAATTTGTGATTGGGATGTGAATGAAACAAGTATCGACAATTATAAGAGAAATTGACTTAACAGCTTGGAAACAGTGACCACGTTTGAGACTTTCATTATTAATCGAAGTTGAAAGTAGCAGATAGGATTTCTTTGAGAAGCTTACTTCTTCAGTAGTATTTCCTTGGCGGAGTCTATATTTTTAACACATGTATGTTGGAATGTGGAGAGTTCCATTGCAGAGGTCTTTTTGTAGAATTCATGAGGATCAATGAGACGAAGATCACTAGAACCGCAAGATTGGAAGCAGTCAGATGTGATGGATGTAGTGGTGGTAAATTAAGGAGTTTGAGCTACTTTCCGATGGCCTAAGAGACTTAAGTCCAATGCTTAAAGACCGATTTCATACATCAAAGTATACTGTGCTTTTGAAATTATTTACCATTCAGTTCCCCAAAGAAGCATGAAATTGAATTGACCATTGAGTTAAGGGACTTACTTAAATTGTGAAAACCAGAGATCGAGAACTTGAAGCATACACCGATTAGTTATATGCAAGTGTACCCTACAGAAGCGCTGTGCATTGAGGAAGGAGGTGTGCCACGGCTTAGGCACAACCTCTAACTCTCGACGGTGTTCCAACTTTGCAAGAGCCTCTTCCATATCCTGATTGTGGAGGCCGTCTATGTTGGGATCCGAGGGATCCTTTAGAACAAAGTCCACTATTGCCTTTTTTACGCTCAACAGATAGTCCTCACGAATCTCATCTTCAATTTGTTCCATCAACTTTTCATCTGCTTCTGCCTGTCAGAAAATAAGGATAGTTACATTTGTTGTCAAAACTTAGTTTCATTTGGATTATTTTGTATCAACCACTGTAACAGTTATCCGCTTTAAATGAAAGAAACAGCCATGCATGTTATCGTAACAAATTAAAGGCGTTTGTTGGAATATTCGATGGTCCGGTGCAATGGATTTTTACAAATATATTGGGAGATTTATTGGATGCTACCTGCACAGAAGGACGGATACGCTTCTTCATATTTGTCATCCAGCTTTCCTCCATAGGAGCGACATTATCTGTGTCAATACCATTGTAGATGTAATAATAATATCTCTATTTTAATTGAATGATGACAAAGGCAGAACCTCCTACAGCAATGCTCCTCTCCCGCCTACTAACGCCAGCTCCAGTTCCATCTTCATTCAGTGGTGGAAGATTCCTGCTAACATAGCTCTCAAACAGAGGCTGCTTTCCATCGCTACGTAAGGGATAAAGCATAATATCTTAGTTGTAATAGCATACGTGATAATATCAACGAGGTATTTCCGAAAAGATTCCCGTTCCTTTTTGATGCGTTTGCTTGCCTCATACTTTGCATCATCTTTCGACTTGTGGACTTTCCTGGAGCGTTCCAAAAGAGGTGACGATTTCGCTATTAAGCGAAAAATAAAATATACAATTCTTAATAGACTACAAATTGATAAAACTAGGAGGTAGGACGCTGAACTATTTGAAAATGGTGTTTTGCTGCATCTTTACAGTTCTGAACAAATTATTGTAAAATTTGTAAAGATTATTAGAATTACTGTTGTTATCATGATTCAGAAACACTCCCCCAAACGCTGAATATCTGACCAGTTATTCGCAATAAAGATGGAAAATAGAGTTAGCAAAAGAACCCAGACTTTTTTACCCATGTGCAGTGTCTGTAGTCTAATAACATATAAAATATGCGAGAAGTGCTAGCCGTTTTACAACCACCACTGGCTTGGCCCCAGTAACGCAGAAATTGTACAAATGCTTACAACGAAAAAAATTTACGAAACTTTTCTTGTGTGAGTATGCTATAGCAAAAAAGATTAGCTGCTTCGGAAGATGAAATCTGCAGTATGCAAATTAAGGTTTAGAAGCTGTTTGATTACCAAACTACCACTTAAATTGTCTTAGAAATGTGCAAAAGGCCACTAAAGCACGCAAGATGAGTTTGCAGTAAGGTTACCAAAACATTAAGGCTATTATAACGGCTCAACGTCCAGATTTTGTGATATGAATGGGACAAGGTACAGATTCAACTTAAGTAATTTAGCAGGAGTGCGTCAATTCTATGACCCAGGAAATACCAGTAAAATCCACTTAAAAGATTATTAAAGAATTTCAACAGATTTGATTAAAACTGTGCAAGAGCGTTGCGATTATTCCTTTTGAAAAGCAGAATGGTAAATGCGGTCTCGTGCGCAAATATGAATTTGAATAATGGTAGTTGACCTAGAACAATGACAAACAATAAAATACAGATTGTTGTACCTTTGAAAAGTACCGTAAGGTAGGATTTTAGGTTGCTAAAATCTTAAGAGAGCCAGTGTCGAAGTTAAAACCACATCTCCAGACTTCAACCAATTAAAAAAGTATATTTTGAATGGGAAGAAATAGAAATAGAACACTACTAGTGCTAATGTAACGCAAACAAACAGCTGCAAAATGTAAAACAAATGGAGCGTTTTCTGACAAAATAAAACAACACAAGCTTTTCGCGATGCAAAGTCAGAGTAGTTAAAAGTCAATAATCAGAATTGTGGTTTAGTACAGGAATAAATATTCCATCGCATTTGCTCAAGCCGGGAAACACTAACTGGTGAAAACCAACAAAAAACAGGATTATTTAGAGCTCAGAACGGCATTAAGAATGTCAAAAAAATTTCAACTAACCCTAATAAGTAGTACAAGAGCGGTGCGTAATCACAAAGCGTAAGACAGCCACTACCCTAAACTAATCACAAGCATAAGGGGATATAAATAGAAGCCCGACTTACTATTAGTGACAACACCTATGACATCGACTGCGATGGGAGGTCCTAATGTGCGCTTATTTGAATCTATGAATGCTGGTGAAGTTCCTGCCCATGTGGGCTTCACACGCTTCGGTTCAATGGATGGTAGGAAGAAAGTGTCTTCCTCTACGTCCTTCTTTTTGTGTTTTAAGACTCTTTGATACTAAAAATTGTTAAAATGATCTTTACTTATACCATTCTGGCTGTTTAAAGTTAAAGAATATAGTTGGGTTTGTTGACCATATGTAACAACAAAATATGCGCTCCAAGGTTGCCATAGAGACTTGTTGACAAACGCGCTTTAAAACAAATCACTGTCTCTTTCGTAAAAGCAAATTCTGGCATTAGAAGTAAAAAATGACTAAATTAACAAATTTATTCATTAAAAATGCGTGGTATTTACCAGTTTTTTTGCGTTTCAAGGAGTATTTGTTAAAAATTCGGAAGACATTGTCAAATGCGAATATTTGTACAGGTTTCCTATGCGAGGACGCGGAAATCGTGGCTTACATAGACCTGTGCTAATGTTTGCTGGCTGATCTATGGTCTATTAGTATGCATGTGTGCACCCATTCCACTTGATTTATCTTGGGGTCAATAACATGGGGGAATGATGCCTGGTAGATACGATAGACCGCAATAGAGAGTAGTGTTTGTAGCGTCCCGAGGCTCTCTTTAAGGTAAGAGAAGGCATAGTACCGGGGGTAGAATGCATGTACTCTGGAATTAGAGGGCTTGGGGGCTGTTGGCACGGCCCAAAGGCCGGCCAACCGGCTCAGTACAATATGGCCACCCAAGTGACCGAAACCAGCAGTTCAAACAAATAAGGTATTATAGTGTTGCTAAACGTAGAAGTTAGGGTTTTTTACATTTTCAATCATGTGTCAGATACATGTGCACACCGAATCCTTGGCGTGCCTTCTCATAATGAGGCACTTCAGTTGTCGCTAATGGTTGAGGACTGTCACGAACCTTTCCACTAAGCGCCATATTTTCGTGCATTAATGGGAAATGTTTTCAAACCTTTTGGTTTCCATTGTAGCGTCCTGAGACTTCCCTTAAGGTAAAAGAAGGCATAGTACTAGGCAGAATATATATTCTGGAACCAGAGGGCTTGGGGCTGTTGGCACAGCCTGGGGGCCGGCCAACCGGCTAGTACAATATGGCCACCCAAGTGACCAAAACCGGCAGTTCGAAAAAACAAAGTGCGAATAAGTTCTGTTCAAGCACTAAGAGGTCATGACTCGGTGAGTGAGGAAACAGTAATTTAAACAGTTTCTAAAGCTAAGGTTAGTATGTTGGCCTAATGGCTTTGTTTTTCTCAGCTTCTCTGCATAACAGCAAATCACCGTCAAAAACATCGTTTTAAATATATTACATCCATTTTTTACACCATTTATTAAATATGGGGCCCCGATTGTCTTATTTCACCAACCTAAAGGACAATTTGCATAGTAATCAAAATCGGTGTTACTTGGCTAAATGTACGGATGTAAAAAAGCTACATTTGTTATTTTAAGAACAAAAAAAGCCCTTGTAGCATCGATACAAACAACACACATTGCATGTGTTTCTATGAATAGTTGAAGAGGAACTAATTAAGCGATGTCAATTTTCAGGTTACTGATTTTAGCATACCGTCCCATCTTTGGACACACGTTTCAAGCCCATTTGTGCATCCAGTAGAGTGTTAATCAACCTCATTCCCAGCCCAAATCCCAGTTCCTTTAATGGACAATCTGATAGATAGGTGATCTATAAGTTCTCCATCTGATTTCATCACCATTGCTATCCTCTTCAAAGTAGGCTTATAAAGTTCAACCAGAAGACGTTAGTAATAACATTAATGTCTTGGGAATCCTGACGTAAATTTATCGGTCAAGATTTCGTGAAAAGTAGTACCGAAACGCCATATGGACATCTAAAAGTTTAATCGTGGTTTCCATCTTCAATTAAAATGCTCAGTAATCACCGGTATCTTGATTATGCTGTCAATTGTGCAATCATTTTCGCCCTAAACACAACTTCTGCGTAGACTTAGGCGAGTCGAGTCTTTGCTTCATAGCGCTCTCTTAGTCCTAACATGCATAGTGGACTGGCGCATTTGTTTAAAATAATCTATTATTGCTTATTGAGATGTTCGTATAAAGTGGGCCTAGAAACTACTTAGTGTATTATTTGAGTTGTGAACTGTATCTTACCAAACAAAAGGGTGAGGCTTGTTCATCTCATTAAGGCTTACTCATCCAAGAGTCTATGGTAAATAGAGGATGAAGCAAGCCCAGGAGCACCGTTGAATCGATGATCACTGACCTGGCCAATTTGTGCCGAGGTCAGCGTGTGTTTAAGGTTGTGCGGTCACCCACTGTCAATCCTCCTCGGTTTGGCAGCAAGGCACAGATAAAGACGTAGGAGATGGATTTAACAAAACGCTAAAGATTAGTACAACTGACGCCTCAGCACCAGATGGGATAGTACGCCGTGTTCATTGCCAAGCTTACAGTTGAAGCAGATTATAATGTTAGTGTTTTCAAGGTGGAATCTTACTGAGTATTGGACAGGAAAGGTACAGAGAAATGTTTCAGAATAAGAACAACTTATAGGCTACAGAAGTGAGGATGTACGCCGCGAGTAATTACAATATTTAAGACGTTACTACCAAAGCCTCATCAAGGCTGTAAGGTAAACCTACCTCAACCTTTTTGGTGCTTTCAAATAAACTTAATTGCATATCCCACCAAGGCATAGTCGCATCCACTGACTAAACAGAAAATCATTTGGTTTACAATGAGGAATGTGAACACAGATTGGGTATGGGTATGAAATGGATGTAAAAAAGTAGACTGGAGAGAATGGTGGCTGCACTGACAACTTATTCGTACACAATGCCTCGTTTTTGACAAAAATACTGAAACACTATCAAATACAAAGCTGATTTACACTGTTCCATATCAAATAGCACTTTTCGAGGCCACCGATTTGCCTCAATCGTTGCTACAGTCAAGCCAGACAGGTTCGACAGGGAAAATGACAACCTTCTACAATAAAATTTCGACTAAACTGATTACATAGCACCCAAAGTCCTGACTTTTACCTACCTTAAGCGTATTCTGAAGTACATAAAAAAGTAAATTAAATCCCACAACCCCTAAGACGTGATCCTTCAGGTTATTAAAATAGATTCCACTTAGAGAAAGAAGCTGACTGTGACTTAAGGCATTGAATGATTTTACAAGGTTAGAACTTTCGACAAATGGTTGTCAAGATGTCTGTTGATACTCAGTCACTTCATATACTTCATTCCTAATAATAGCGTTTATTTCTATTCATAACTTCCTACTAAAAGTGGTCGGCGATTTGTGTCTCAATGTGTGCAGTCTATAGGCTCCAGTATTTCCTATCGCATTTTGGTGCTCCCTAGACCATGAAGTTTCCGTTCATGTTATCAATGGAAAGACCTATGAGGGTCTTGACCCATTCGATCCATTTAGATGGCGACATTGGAGCCGTGTTTGGTGACTGGCCGAAGGGACTGCGCAACCTGGTGTCCCCCTGAAGGTTGGCCAGAATTGTGCATCATTGTGCATTTTATCACCTATTTATTGCCTCCACTATTATTTACGAAAAATTCCACATTTCTTCTCTGAATAATGAAAGCCAATGGACAGAGTTGAGGTAAAAATGACGTGGTAAACTACTATGCTAAAGTTTTTCAGTCACTTTAGACCCTAATAGCAACAAGTTATGCTCTTTGCCAGAGACGTGCCTTCACAAATACCATCACCCAGATCTGTACGATGTTGGGGATGGGTCTTTCTTTGGGACACTTCAAGAGCGATGTTAAGTGCAACTTCTTGTTTCACAATAAACCAGGGAGTCAACGTACTGGCAATGTAATACCCTTTTCTCGACCTCACAAACACAAGCTCGTATGTATGACCCTAGGGTAGGCAATCTTCGTCCTTCTATGTAGACTAAGGCATTGAAACTCATTTAAAAATTATGGTAAAACGGAAGGTGAGCAAGCATTTGCATTCGTGGTGTCTTTGAGGGAAATGGTCAAAAGATTGAATAAAAAATGAGGAGTAGGGTAGTTTGTGTATTGTAAATACCGTCCACAGATTGGCAAATGAAGGTTAGGCTTGACAACCTTGAACTATGATGACAAACTACTTTTTGTCCCAGGCTAAACTGACATGTCACGTCCACATTCTACGGCGCCCAGGTGTGTACTATGTCCATCAATTTGACTGGAATGTTTAAAAAGGAATGGCTTTTTTGTTTCGCATAAAGTACAAACAGTTACCGAATCCCCGGGGACAAATAATATGCCATTCAGTGTTAGGTTCTGTGTTAATACTGCCCTCGCTTTTGCGTTTAAGTTAATTGAACTAATCTAATAAACAATCCTGCATAGGTAAATGAATGTGTTTTTTTTCCTGCTCCGTTACAACAACAAGAAAACCGTCTTTATGACCTTTCTGTTGCAGTACATGCGGGGGCAAGCAACAGAATGTGCGACTCAGAAAGTAGCGACTGTAAGTAAAAAAATTTGCCACGTTGTCCTAAATCTTTGCCTTGGTCTAATTTACCGGAGTCATACATTTTAATTAGTAAAATGATGAAATGTTTTTACTAAAAAAAAGTGCTTAAGAAGGAGGATGTAGGAACCAATTGCTGAAAGGGCAAGGGATCTGGTGTGAGTTCAAATAAACACTTAACAAGTGCATCATTTAATGGTTGTAGTGCTGTGGTACTTTGTTTGCCGGTTTCGAATATGGTCACTTAGGTGACTGCATTGCCTTGGCCGGGTGGTCTGGCCTCTGGGTCATGCCAGCAGCTCCGATCCCTTTCTGTTTGCCGAATATATGTATTCTGCCCAAGTATTATGTCTTCTTTTGTCTCCAAGAAAAATTCCGTGGATTTTATTAAAAGGATGTTGAGGGATGAATTGAATTTCCTCATTCCGGTGGCTAACAAATACCGGATGTCTTGTGAAAGCTACCGACTGCAACAAACCTGTTTTTTGCACAACTTTATTCGTTTTAAAATGGTTAGTTCGGTGCGAGCATGAAATTACTGTAGCTGAATAAAGGAAAAACAAGCTGTGAAATTTGTCATTTGCATTTTTTGTGCGAAGAGTGTTTCAAAAATGGAAATAGCTTCGACCGATTACGGCCCATTCACGGTGGGAGGTGGTCGCGTGCATCCATTCAGCATGAAGTTGAGCGTATTAGGGATCAAAATCAGAGGAATGGCCTCCTGGACCGATTGGGTAATCATTTGACGCGAATTTCATTCCTACAATCCAGTGAATTTCGCAGCATTCTCCTGATAGTAAGCAGTACCCAGTTCGGCATAATTTTCACTCCCACCTCCCGTTCACTTAGACTTATTCAGCTGCAAGTGTTGTCGGAATCTGGAAAAACGCATTATGACTTTTTGACTTTTTAAAAATACAAAGATCCTTATTAAATTGATAAATGGAACCTTAAAAACCACAAATTTTATTGATGGTCTGCCTTAGCAATTGACCGTGCGTTCCCACGTACAGGTATCAGCCCTAGAATCGGAGGAGCAGAGCGTCCACCCGTGTGCATCGGTACGATGCAATGCAGTGGGTAGCCGAGGCTTTGATCCACGGTAAATCCCAAGCCATCATGGTCACATGGCTTGGGAATTTACCTAAAGGTGTGGTTCAAGTCAGGTGGTGGAAATTTACCGACAGTGAGGTTGTGTGATGTACGATTTGATGTCACAGCTAAACTATCACTTAGCAATACGTAAATAATGGCTAATTAAGGGACCGAAGGGGATAGAGGGAGGTCAGGGTGAATTTGTTGCAGTTTTTTTTTGAACCAATGAATTAGGTGACAGTAATCTCAGTGTAGATGACAAATGAGGCGTAGGTGCCGATAACTCGAAAGCAGCTGTTGCTTGGACGAGGACGAAAAATTCGTCCATATTGTTATTTATAACTAAGTTTAAGCCACAGACAGAGAAAATTGGTCCCAAACCATCAAATGACACATGTCTATTCTTTTTGACAACCAAATAGCATTTTATGGTGAACGTCTTAAAAGTTTCACTTTATTTCTAGATTGGTTTGGAAGTTTCGATCAAATTCTATTTTTTTTGATACAATCGAATCTTCCATAATTTTTAGAAATAGATTTTCCCCATTAGTGAGCACTTGTGATAACAAAACAAGCCAATGAACATGCGGGAAAGTGGAACACTGTTTCTTGTTGAGACCAAGGTCTAGAGGAAATGTGTGAAATGATAGACTACTTTGCTGTCAAAGCATTGACAGCACTTAAAGCTTTGTTTCACACAATGGGCCTTGAAACACTGAATATGTCGTTTGTTTTCACCTAGTACAGGTTCACTGATACTAGTATAGGATTCACGATACCTGCGTGTCTCTCATGCAAACACACGCAGTTGATTCCGGTTCCAGCCGGCCACACCATCCAATCAAAATCGGGCTGTGGTGCTAGGGCTATATCTTTTAAACAAATGCGACCGCTCACCAGGAAGTGTTCACCTCAGACTTCCGAGAATACGGTTTCGGAGGCAGGATACACGAAAATGCGATTAAGCCTGTTGACTGCACTAGCAATCCTCCTGCTTAATGCAGCATCACCAGCAAGAGCCTTCGACAGTCGACTGTCGATAGGCTCTGCCCTAGACACTTCTGGGTTTACTATGCGAACAGAATTTCCTGCTTCCTTCGGTGAGCAGGTGCACATGTTCCAGTTCCCATTCCAAATCTACGGGAAACAAATTGATCAAATAAAGGTGAGTTTACGATTCTACCGATTGCAACAGTTCAATGCTTTTGTAGATTTACTCCAATGGGTTTATCGCGCTTGGAAATCACAGTCTTGAGGTGCCAAAAAATTATCCAAGTCAAACGGCTTACACAAAGCATCGTCTTAATGAGTTAGAGGGCGATTTTATTGGAGTCTTTACCACGGTCAATCAGTGCAGTCCAAATGGACGCATCATCGTTCGGTAGGCTTTTCCACCACCAGTTTGACTTTTGCACAGCCTAAACTGCATTTTTATTACATCAGCTGGAAAATAATGCTAAGTGATCACTTGCGATTTGCATACTTCAAAGTGTTTCACTTGCCATCATATCTGCACACAATTGCAATACTTCTGTACCATCTACTCCATAAATCTTGTCTGGTCCACCTATTTTGACCGAGGAAATTTATCCAAACAGATTAGTACTTCAAATAGAGCATTTCACCTTTTGAAGGAGGTAGTGGTTCGAACTTTTAATGAGTGAATATTTTTTACATTATTTGTATTTTGTCATGTCAAATTGGTAGGAAATGGCCTTCCACAATGAGTTCTTCTAGCCCCACTTTATGTTGACTTGACTATTGCTCTTTACTTGATCGGCTTTTGCTAAATTAAGGAGTATTAAAAATTTTCAGCAAAATTCTGGATAAATTGGGGAAGATGATAGTTTGTGCTTGTTCATTTGACAAGCCTCAAATTATTTTAGAAGATGAGAATTGGTGAGTAGTGTAGCTGCTCCGAAATGGAGTAGATGAGAGGATTGTGGCCTAGTTTGACACTGATTTGCAAACCCGAACGATGCAGCCAAGCACGCACCCAAACATGTAGACTGAAAATTTATAGACCTCATGTCACTGGGCTTCTGGCAAGTGTTTACGCAGGATCCTTTGAACGGCATGCACTTTGAATTCGTGTGACACACAGACGGTAATGGGAATGTCACTGAATACGGAACTTTCACAAGAGATCCAGGCTTTTTACTAGCCACAAGTTAAGCGGTTCTATGGAGGTCTCATCCGTCGGAATGTTCCCCGGTAGTCCCAAACACTGTCCAAGTAATTAGTCAGGAAAATTCGCCACGTAGTTAGCAGACATTCGACGGCTCAATAGGGGAAGTGCATAATTTCCTCCAAAAAATGTCTCGTCGTTGCAAATCAGTAAATGAATCCGAGTTCAAGGTAAATAGATTTTAAATACCCAGATTAGTTTTAAAGTAATACCACATAAGATTAGCGACACCCAAACGCAATCCATCTGGAAAGAATTCAGGCGGATAGTTATTCTAACTGTTGACGTCTTCCACCTCACTTGCACCTCGCCAAGTCGCCTTCCCACGCTAATCTTGCGATGGGTCAAAATCCTTGTCAGGAATCGCCCCGCCACAGATTTTTTTTTAGTATTTCATAACTTCACAAAGGTAGGACTAAGTAAAACTATTCAAGTGGGAAAGTTAGTTGTTTTACCACACCCTTATGTACTACATTATTAAAGAACAGTATTTACTGCGTTGACGGGTGTGACATTTGGGTGGGAGCATTTATGAAATGCCATTTTCTGGCCAAATTTAGCATTCAGACAGCTAGTGAATTTTCACAAAAGTCCCTGTCAACATTCTTCCCCTAATTAACTGTAAATTGCTTCACCCAGATGTTTTCCCATGTTGTGTGATGGCATTGGATGCTCGTCAGGCAGTTCACCTCTTTTAGGAAGAGTCTATACAAATTGGCTCAATGGAATGGTCCATTGCTCACTGCTTTCAGTACTTTCCAGACATTCATTCTAAGTCGACAGATGTCATGCAGCCCTCATTCAGCCCTTTAGTGACTGTCTAAATCGGTAAATGGAAGCCGATGAATCATAGCCAGCTAAAGTCAACTGAAAATTTTCATTTACCAACCTGAAAATCCTTTCAATTGAATTTTACTCAATTATGCAAAGCGTCCCCCCCATGGTCGACGTTCCTCTAAGCTGACACCTCATGTCAGTGGTGTCAAACATTACTCACCCCCAACGACTTGTGAAAAGACTAAACTGAAACAGGGGGCATGTTTGCTTACGTTGAGAGGATACGCACACAAACCATGACCTCTCTCGGGCTCTCAAGACGCCTCACCTTGCTGTCCCCTCCTCTTCTTCGCCTTGGCCACAGTGTACGTCGGTGACTAGCTGACGGCCTGCCTAACGGTCATATAAACAAAGCCTTCTGATCGTTATTGTGAGGTCTGACCTGTCCTGCCATATGACCGAGGCGTGACGTTGGCTTCTCGCCAAGGTAACCACAACAGCACGTACAAGCACACAACTCGGCTCACACCACTTCGACAACTAGCATTTACACTAATACAAACAGTAGATTAACGCCCTCGTAAACACGGCTATTGCGGGACCTTTTGGCAAAAATTCTTTTACTTTCTTCTCAGCACATAACCACGGAGGCATGATTTAAAACTTACGATCCTCTTGACAATGAGGCTTTGGCAGCCGGTAATAATGTGTGGAATAGTGATGCAGAAAAAGTTGAAACTGAGACAATGGGATGTTTTGTATGTTAAAACGCAGAGACCTTGATGTGAATGAGGTGGAGTCGAACACCTGCGTGTGGGACCACGTCTCTCGTATCGGCAATATCATTGACACCGCTGCACCAGATTCCAAGAAGGGATTTGTCGCGGACTACATCTTTTCTATTACTTGGGAAAACATGGGCTGCTTTCCCCGATCGCATCCTCTGGTGGGTTTCCCTTTATTCATCCATCTGCAGATCTGTCCATATCCCTACCTTCCTCTGCTACATAAAGAGGTCTCAAAAATCCTTGTTAAAAATAAACCTAAATGTCCTTTTACGCCAGTTCATTTATCTTACCATCACCAAAGCGAGAGCATCTTTAACCCATTTCCATGCACATATATAGGGCTGATCACGGTCTTATCATCAACACTTTTGGTGCCTTAAGGTGAACAAGTTTACGTTGGCACTGTTGAGGATGGAGGAGAAGTCGTACGCGGTCTTCCAGTACGAGGACATCCAGTGGACAGCCGACCACTCGACCTCAAGTCTGCCTCCCGAGGGCGGGATCTTCGTTCACGGTGTCGCTACGCCACAGCTCCCTCGAAACAACATGCACATCGAGCCCAACGTCTGGAATGAGTACGTTGGTCACGCACTTTTGGCACAACCACTTGCTTAAATTTCGGACGCGATTTGTTTGTCCCCGTTCAAGAGGTTGGGTAATACTCTAGAGGCACCAACCCTCAGTTTATATTTAAATAAATTTATAGGAATGTGCAGATCCTATTTATCGAGAAGCTTAATTTTAAGAATTAAAAAATAAAAATTTCTGGCTGAAGAAATAAGAAGTACTACTGGTTCTTTCCCCCTCACTCCCTTCGGCACCGGATCCCATTGAAGTGTGGGTAGATCCTGAAACCACCTAATTCTTTTTTCATGATTAGAGACTCGCTATTTATGCAAACTTCTCCTATCAGTTTCATTGCAGTAAGCCGATGCTTTGCATAGTGAGCGTTTATTGCATTTGACTTGCTCCTTTTTTGTTCACTAACAGCACATTCACAGGGTAAAGAAAGTTTAAAATGGTCGGTAGTTGAGTCAGTATCGCTCCTTGAGAAAAACGGATTACCCATACATGTTTTTTCACCATTCCGACAGCTATCCAAACTACTAATACTCAATTCATTTGTTGATTGTTTTGAAGAGATGGCGCCACTTTATAAAAAAGACTGGTTTACTCTGTCAACTTGATCCGGCAACACTAAGGACAGCGATCTGTGCCGAAACCCTGTCCAAGTAAATACTTTTTTTTGACTGATACCTAAAGCGATTGGTGGTTGAAGGTTGCTTCACCAAAGAGAAGGCTTGCACCAGAACTAACAACCTTGATGACTTGAATTGCCTATTAATTATGCCCAAGTTGATGCCATTCTTTGGTAATTAGAAAGTGAAAAGGTAGAAGTTGTAGGGGCCGTTGGAAAATCAAGATTATTGCACGATTTTCCATCTAATTGATTAATCAGTTAATTTATTTTAACATGCCAATTGAACGGGAACTTTGTAACCTTTTGTGGTTTCTGATTCACCTCAAACTAACTTTGAGTTGCGTTGGAGGGTGGTGCATCGGTTTCAAGATGATGGCAAAAGAATGCCGAACCGACCACAGGAAACCATTTTGAGTGACTCTTTAGAGACCTGATCAAGCCCTACTGTAGAACCTCAAGTCAGCACTCATCAAATTGGCTATATTCAGAACGTACGGCTTCATAGGTTCTCTCACCGAAGGGATAATAGCAGGAGCTAATACCTAAAACCAAAATAAATGCACTTCACGCAAGTGAATGCCTTTAATGCAGCCTTTGAAACAATTTTGGGATCCTATTCTAGCATAGACTGGCATTTCCAGAATGACAAGCATATTTTACTTGCTGCATTTACTCAGTAGAAATATGTACGATTGTCCTTCGTCTTGTCCCATCAACAGAGAGTCGAATATCGCGGTACCAGGCGAATGGCTTTTCCCACTGCACGAGGGCCCAATTGACGTGGACGTTGCAGCACAGTCAAAAATCCGCATGGCCACGGAAGGGTTTTTGGAGACAAGTGCGAAAAATTGTCTAAATATGACCGGGTCTAGTGCAGAAACAACCTCCGTCAGTGAGTCTTCCACGACCGCCTTTCCATACAGTTACACGGTCACCAAGACCGACTCAGCCTATACAACCGACTACTCAAGCGCCCAAACCAAATCCACCTTGGATGATAATTACAGTAAGCATACCAACTTAGCATCAATTATGAGGTACCCATTGTTTAAATGAATAGCCTACTCAAGCTGGATGTCAGGCTGTTGGTGACACCGTATTGGTGCAATATTAATAAGAAATTTTGCAAATACTTCTAAATGAAACACCCCTATGCGTCATTTTGCATGGATAAAAACGGAAAATCACAGTTTGCAATGGCTGTTGAGTGCATCTTTTGAGGTGGCTCCACTGTAGATTGAGGCAATTTTATTTACTGCTCTCCCAGGTGATGTTAGCCAAACAACGGATCTCGAGCAACAGTTTGAGCGCTGCGACAGCAGTAGCTGTGCAAACTCGATGGCAGATTGCTTTTACTTTGATGGCCAGAGGTGTTGTGTGTGTCTACCAAACTACTACGGAGGCGGAGAAGAGGGCTGTTGGTCAGCTGGTGAGTTGTCCTTTTGCCAAACAATTTCCTCGATCATCAAATCATCCTACATCAATGTATCTGTAGTTACAGTCAGATTTGTCTCTTTTTTTACAAATAAAATAATCGTTCCGACTGTCACTATCAATGTTCTCGAAGGTGCCGAAACAGACTGAAAAATTAATGGGGTCTGCTTTAAAGTAACAAACAGCAAATACACCATGTTAGTGAATATTTAACCCATAGGAATAGAGGTTGTCTTTTAAGGATTAAAACAATAATCACAGGGTTTGCAAGTGAATTTCTAAAGGCGTTCCGTTTTATCATTCACATGAGTACGCACGTATGCTATGATATCGTGGGCTCATTTAATCACCATACATAAATTTGAACTCCTAGCTCCTGAGAAGCCTCGACGCATTTACCTGGATGGGGAGCTACTCATAAATTTGGAGACGACGGACGGGAAATCGGTCTCCGCTCCGATTTTCCTTGACACTGAGGTGCGCCGAGGTGAAACTATTCGCTCCCAGAGTGGTATTCACGACGCACCCCAGAACTTCCCTTCGCTCTACGCCATCACGCCCATTTTCAGCATTCTCAACTCCTTTCTCGCACTTCCTCGCAGTCAGGACAGTGACAGGACGACCTCTCGAGTGTTTAATATCTTCTCACTGACCGCAGGCTTCACTGTACCCTTCAATTTCACCTTTACCCTCGACGTATCAAACTACGGTCGCCTTGCCATTCGTGGAAATCTTCGGCGATCGAGCTCCACTGAAGACATATTCAGAGGATCACTGAATATGGAGGTTACTCCTGACGGTCAATTCAGACCTCTGAGTAGCCGGTTAATAGGTTCTGATGGACTCCTACAGACAGAAAATGGGCTGGATCGAAGCATCGTATATGAGAAGTTAGGCGCAGGGAAAGTGAAGTTCGGACCTCAGACGTACAATTTAAGATCAGAGGAGGGTCAGACGATATCTGTGCAACTGTATGGTGGCGGAGAAGTAGCGGTGGAGGAGGGCTCTTGTTTGCTTGCGGAGAACAGTCTGATGGCCAAGGGGCAGAAGTTTACCGTGAAAATGGATGCCCAGGGCTATTGCAGGGAGGACTGCCGGCCTAATTACGGTTGTTCGCTCTATTGCATGGACATGCCCGTCTATTTCGGTGAAGGTTCAGGTAAACACCTTAAAAATCATCCATATGCACACGTATTCACTCTACTTGTGGCGCAATGGCAATAGATGCTCAGTGATGGGATAAAAGCACAAGTGCAAATTTCGTGTGAGCAAAAACTTAAAATTTACTTTCTGCCGGCTCGATTATTTTGCATAATTAAATTCTTACTTCTACATTGGAGACATCGTGCTACCTTTTCACACAGTTTGTTCGTTTGTCAAATAAGCCATCACCAGATTATTGGTTGCATTGCTCCTCGATTCTATAGAACACACTCCTATTTTACAAAGCCGCAGTAGACTTCCCAATGCTGGTGATGTTAAATCGCTTGAAACTTTTTAATCCTCTAACAAATTCTCACCTAATCACAAAATCGTACAGAACAAAATTGGAATGTATCACTTTGATTCGGTGGATTATGTTGTAGGCCAGAGCGAAGATGTGTGCAGCCTACCGACGGTGGTGGGTCCCTGCACCGCAAACATTCAACGCTACACCTACAACCGCTCCACAGGCCGTTGTGAAGCCTTTTACTATGGTGGATGTGAAGGGAATAAGAACAATTTCGAGAGTCTGGATGAGTGCCAGCGGCTTTGCGAATCTTCCTACCAGCAAGGTAAGTCCAACTCTATTAACGCTGTGGGGCTCACAAACCCACATCAAGTGTATGAGCTTGTTTTCTCATTAATTTTACGAATACTGTCGTACTTTTGCAGACCATCTTTGCTAATTTTGTCTGTCGACTTGGATCTAGTGTTGAATCACGTCAGTAAATACGATTAGCACGAGATTGAGTTGAGTAGTACCTTTCCTGCATAAAATTGCTCTTCCATCTCTTAAAGATCCCTGTACAAATGTGCGTTGTGGCCTCAACGCCTATTGTGCAAGTGGATATTGCTACTGCAACGCGGGTTACAGAGGTGATGCCAACACCGAATGCCGACCTGCTTCTTCGGGTGCGCCTTTGTTCATTTTTCGAAGGTCATCCTTGCAAGCAAATAACATCCGTTGCAGTCAAGGCACTACACACTACGTTCTGCGGTCCCTGCACGATGACGTAGTATTTAATGCATGCTTTCCCATATTAAATGACCAGGCTGGTGCGATGGTTGTGGGTTGTGGATTGTGGATTGTGGAATGAGTGGGGCTTTACCAGACTGCACCTACAATCCCTCTGACAATTGCTGCAAAGCCTTCCATTGTGGCTGTTGTGAGAGCGAAACGAGTGGCTTTGAGAGACAGGATGACTGTTGGTGGTGTTGCGAATCATCTTCCAATCACTATGATCAATTTGCGGATTTGAATGTCAATTGTAAATTTGATGCGGACTGTCCTTTAGAGTCGGATTGGGACGAGATTGAGTTGATCACTACTGTTGCTCCACTGAATCGTTCTTCTGTCTCTTGAAGATCCTTGTGTGAATGTGCGTTGTGGTCTCAACGCCTATTGTGCGGGTGGGTATTGCTACTGCAACGCGGGCTACGAGGGTGATGCCAACACCGAATGCAAACCGACTTCTTTAGGTAGTGTTCTCTTTATGTTGCAGTGGCCAAAATATACAGATTTCTGTAATATGCTTGAGAACTTTGAGAGTGAGACCCTCACTTGTTAGTACCCCAAGGCCGAATAATCTGTTCAAAGTGGTAAAAATGATCATGCTTTCCGCAATGAAATTCTTACTTTACTGCTAGAAAAATGATAGCTTGAAGAAATACTAAGAGTTCTGTTTTTATAATGCGTCTTTGGTAATCTTTGCGCAGATGATCCATGTCGAGGTATTCGATGTGGCTACAGCGCACATTGTAGCAACGGTCGATGCGAATGTGATGAGGGCTACGAGGGAGATGCGTACCGCGAGTGTCAGTGGACAGGAGGTTGATTCGAGTTGGATTTTTTATCAGGCTCTTTTTGCATCATTACTTTGCTAATATATATACTTCAGCGTGGCGTAGCAACATAAAGCTTTAAATTGACTCTTTACTGTAGGCTTTTTAATGATGTTAGATTTAGCCAATTTTCTCTCAAAATTGAATGTCTTCTGATCATATCTTAAGTGCTATTGAATGTAATTTTGGGCAACATTTTGCTACTAATGACGATGAAACTTGGAAAATGGCAAAAACGTAGTGGGTGACTTCATTGGAGCAATTATTCGCAGTTTGTAAAAGCTCTCCAATATCGGCTTGAGGATGTTGTCATAAGTTATTAAGGGTTTTGGCTTGCTGTTTGAGGGGAAATGGAGACGGTCAAGTTCAGCTTTAAATGGCACCGCTTTAACGTGCCTCCTGAGTTAAGAGATCGAACCTTATAGAGCTGTACCAGAGAGTTTCACGTTTGGATCACTATAGAAATGCTATTAGAATCCCTACTTCACATTCAGTAAGCATAATTAAATGAGTTGATCCATGGTTAAGGCTCGTAGCGCAGACCAGAACAAGGGCAGCTGCGGTCTGCCCATGGAAGCTGCTTGCAACCGCTCTATTGGTCGTTGCGAGTCCTTCTACTACGCCAGTTGCCATGGTAATGCTAAGAATTTCAAGAGATCAGAGGATTGTTAGCGACTTCGCGAATCATCACGTCAGGTAGGTGAGCCTTTGTCAGGCAATATGCAATCTGATGCATAGACTGATTCACACCTCTGGGCAAGCAAATCTACAGAAAAAGGAAAGATATTGCGATTTAATTTTTGGCTGTTGTTTGCTAGCTTTATTATTTCAAATGGCTGTGCATCTTACTTCAGGTTCCTGTCGAGATGTACGATGCGGTGCAAACGCTTACTGCACAAACGGACGATGCTTCTGTCAACAGGGTTACGAGGGTGATCCACAAATCGAGTGTCGTCCGTCATGTAAGTTGGTAACGTTGATCACGATAGTCAGAATTTTACTCTAGGTATTAGCATTCCACCAAGCTTACACAGAGACAATGTTTAGCAAGATTGTTCTTTGTTTGAATGGATCATTCCGTTATTTAAAACGATGGCTGGGAAAGCTACCAATATTTTTAGTTCGGTCAAGTACCAGGGATGTTGGTCCATGGATGTTTGCTACACCTACAGCGGGTACTGCGGCAAAGAGATTGGAAGTGCGATGAAGGTCACAGTTAAGATTATTGCAAAGAATGCCAATTGGCAGAAGGTCCAGACTATCTATGACCTATCTCACAAAATCGCGCTGACCTCTGTACCCAAAATTGATCCAGTATCAGGAAGTGCTTTGCGGAAATGCAGCCATACACACAACACAAATTTGCATGCCTCAGTTTCAAGTGAATTGCCAATGTCGATATACTCAAATTTTGGTTGTTTTCTTCGATTATAATAAATTTTACCGTGCAAATACTGAGAATATAGAAATATATAGGCATTCAGTCGTCTTAGAGAGCAAATGGGTTATCAAGCCTAAACGATGACTACAAATGGCACTGTAGATCAAGGCGAAGACGTGTGTAGTCTACCAACGGTAGTGGGCTCCTGTTCTGGATCTATCCAACGCTATACCTACAACCGTTCTACTGGCCGCTGCGAGGCTTTCTACTACAGTGGATGCCACGGCAACGCAAATAACTTCGAGAACCTGGAGGATTGTCAGCGACAATGCGAATCGTCTTATCCGCAAGGTGAGTCTCATGATCTCACTATGGAGAGGGTGTTTGAACCTTCTTGATTCTTGTGCTTACACACAATATGCTTCCGCATTTTGCCCTTCCAAGCGAATGGGGCTTATGTCAGATGAAATTTCGCTTATATATTGGGTGTCGTTTGAATTTTGAAGGCAATCCTGTCTCATTAATTAGGCTTGCATGAATTGCACTGCAAGACTTCTTTCTTCTACAGTACTGTTATTTTCTCCAAAGATCCATGCGCCAATGTGCGTTGTGGCCTCAACGCCTATTGTGCAAGTGGATATTGCTACTGCAACGCGGGTTACAGAGGTGATGCCAACACCGAATGCCGACCTGCTTCTTCGGGTGCGCCTTTGTTCATTTTTCGAAGGTCATCCTTGCAAGCAAGTAACATCCGTTGCAGTCAAGGCACTACACACTACGTTCTGCGGTCCCTGCACGATGACGTAGTATTTAATGCATGCTTTCCCATATTAAATGACCAGGCTGGTGCGATGGTTGTGGGTTGTGGATTGTGGATTGTGGAATGAGTGGGGCTTTTCCAGACTGCACCTACAATCCCTCTGACAATTGCTGCAAAGCCTTCCATTGTGGCTGTTGTGAGAGCGAAACGAGTGGCTTTGAGAGACAGGATGCCTGTCGGTGGTGTTGCGAATCATCTTCCAATCACTATGATCAATTTGCGGATTTGAATGTCAATTGTAAATTTGATGCGGACTGTCCTTTAGAGTCGGATTGGGACGAGATTGCGTTGGTCACTACTGTAGCTCCACTGAATCGTTCTTCTGTCTCTTGAAGATCCTTGTGTGAATGTGCGTTGTGGTCTCAACGCCTATTGTGCGGGTGGGTATTGCTACTGCAACGCGGGCTACGAGGGTGATGCCACCACCGAATGCCGACCATCCTATTTAGGTAAAGTGCTCTGCATTTCGTGACAGAGCGCATGATACAATGTTAAATCTCTGATATTGAAGCCATGAGGTCGTTAAATGCAATCTGTTGATGCCTGCCTTCGGTGTTCGGGCATCGAATGTTAAAAAAGTAGTAAAATATGCAACACTCATCCTAATCGTGGCCCTTTTCTGCTTTCAGTATTTTGTATTCAAATCATTCAAATGGCAAATTGTCATTCCTACGGTCGTTAATTGGCGCCCTTCACATATTTTGACGTGGTGGTACTTAAGCAAGGATGCAACTTTTCAAGGTGTAGCTTTCTTAGGGCGACTCACGAGCTATCCTCTCAAAAGCGATCTGCTAATTGAACGCCTCCAAGCATTTAGATATTTGATTCGTATTGTCATTTGTGGGGAAGTTTTAAGGTAGAATCGAATGTCTATCCTTAAAAGTTGAAGAAAATTTTGTTAATCACCAAAAATGGTATTGTAATTTGTTGATTTGCTAAATATAGCACCATAAACTGATTCGAGTATATGTTTGGGACGAAAAGTTTACTATTTCTGCATCCTTTAACAGATAGTGTTCTGTGCCGAGACGTTAGCTGCGGTTACAATGCTCGTTGCAGGGAAGGTCGGTGCGAATGCGAAGAGGGCTACAGTGGAGACCCATACCGTGAATGTCAGTGGACAGGAGGTTAGCAAAATTTGATCATATCTAATGTAAACCTCACTGAACCTGAGATCAGTTAATCTGAAGTTAGGTTTCTTCTTTTGATCCGTTACTTTCACTACCTTCTAGATCCCTGTCAAAACGTACGATGTGGTGCTAACGCCTATTGCTCAAACGGACAGTGCTTCTGCCGACGGGGCTACGAGGGCGATCCACAAATCGAGTGCCGTCCATCATGTAGGCCGATATGTTCATATTTGTTGTTTTGGTATCTAAGTAGCAGTTGTGGTGGAGATTATTTAAGCTTTTTTCATTAATCGTGCTCAAAAACTTAAGGTCTTAGTTCCGGAAGCCCTCAAACTTGATGTGAGGTCTTCCAAAATCCACTTTATTTCTTGAGAAACCAATGCATGCAATCGTAATAGGATTGTGTTCGCATTTTTACAAAAATAAAGATGTCTTTTCCACATAGATGAGGATCCATGTCGAGGTTTGCGATGCGGCTACTACGCGCATTGTAGCGACGGTCGATGCGAGTGCGACGAGGGCTATAGCGGCGATCCCTACCGCGAATGCCAGTGGACAGGAGGTTAGGGCTAGTCGATTCCATTCCTGCTTATTTTACCACAGTTGTGATGCTTGTGATACAAGCACACCTGAATGGAGGTTGGGTGAAATAAGAAGTCCGTGTAGTTATTGCGAGAATCAGTCATATTGCATTTCAAACTCGGGAAACAGGTAATCCAATTTTTAGTCATCGGTACTATGTGTAATAAACCGAGTACGAATGATTCTTACAGTAATAAATAAAGGTTTTCTGATAACTGTCGGTCATACTGCAGGCCAAAGCGACGATATATGTAACCTGCCCACGGAAGTGGGTCCTTGCAATGAGGTCATACTACGCTACACCTACAATCGTTCCATCGGTCGCTGTGAGGCCTTCTACTACGGTGGATGCCAGGGCAATGCGAACAACTTTGATAGTCTAGAGAAGTGTCAGCAGCGTTGTGAAGCCCTCGGTCAACAAGGTTTGCCGCATTACATCATGGTTATGTATTAAACCTTCAATTGAAGTGACCTGATTACTTTGACTGAAAGGTGAATCCATTGCTGATTTACATCCCTTTTCCCAAACCATTAAAGACCCTTGTGCGAACATTCGATGTGGTCACAACGCATACTGTGTGAATGGCTATTGCTACTGCAATCCGGGCTACGAGGGTGATGGCAATACCTACTGTCGACCAACTTCTTCGGGTATGACTTTTCATGTTTTAAAGATTTCAAACCGATTTCAGACGCATTGTTTTTCGTGTTCACAAAATTTGTACCAAATAGTGATTCTAATTTGGTTTCAATGCAAACCCCTTTTGAGTGGTTGACAAAAGTAAACAAGGAAATTTGTCCAGCTTTTCGAAAACTCACTCCATCGCACCCAAGAAAGCCCGAGGTCCTATTGCAAGTTTGAGGCGAATCCTTAGCTTTATAGCTGAGATTTTAGTGTCCATTTTTGAAACCGAATCATATCTCTGCACGCCAACTCAGATCGAAATAATGATGATCAAGTTCCGATATTTTCGCAGACCCAACTCTAAATAAACAATTTACCTGAGCTTAAATCTCTAAACATTGCTTCAAGTTTGCATATGTCCAAAGTTATTTTTAATTTTGGGTGGACCATCCGAGCAGTTTCATTGTTTTATACAATTTGCTTTAAAATAAGAAAAATTTTGAGCTCTAAGGTGGGGGTCAAGTTTGAGTGTAGAAACTTACAACTATTCCTTCATTCTAGGCAACCCATGTGAGAGTGTACGATGTGGAGAAAATGCCGAGTGCCTGGAGGGTCAGTGTAAATGCATGGAGGGCTACTACGGTGATCCCTTCCACGCTTGCCGGCCCATCGGGAGCGGTAAGCTATCCTCTATTACTTATGCTTCATGGTAAACCATCTTGAGCTTTACAGAGGAATGGCACATTCAAGCCATGTTGAAGATCCTTTGCTTTTTCTGTATAAAATGCTTTCATATCCTTTTGCAGAAATGCCATCATCGAATCCCAAGTGTCAGTTCCCAATTGATTCCGGACAATGCTTTGATAGATTGGAAAAATATGGCTACGACTCACGAACAGGTCGCTGTGAGAAATTTTTGTACACTGGTTGTCTGGGCAATGAAAATCGCTTTGACACCCTTGAGGAGTGCGAAAGGGAATGTGGTGCAGCACAGAATAGGTGTAAGTTGGTGTTCCCCGTTACTGCTCTGAATAAAGCACCCAAAAATGCGGTAGACCGATGTTTGCACGTTTGATGGTCACCCTTCGGCTTCAATACCCGATTTATTTGATAATATCTCTCCATAATCCAATGCATATTCTTCCATTCACTCTTGAAGCGAAAAGTACTACGATATTTTAACGGTTACATGGATGATAACCCAGGCTATGGACCTGTCGACTAGTCTAAGAATCCATATTTCCACGTCATACCGAAGCCCATCCCCTGAATTATTTCAAACCATTCTAGGTCTCACTTCATCTTATAGGATCAAGTATAAGCATTCAATTGTCAAAAATGTTTTTATACCATAATCAGATATGTGACAGCTTGACAACTTTGGAGAAAATTCTCCTTTTTTGGAATTGTTTTAACTTTAACAATTGACAAGAGGTGATTTTCTTGGACTCCGTTAAGGATCGTGAAAAAAAGGAAGCTGCTATCAAGTCACACAAATGCTATCGAGAAACGGATGTCTTACGAATGTTATTTCCTACAGTTCCGTTCTCTCATCAGGTGCCTGATAAGTGTTTCTTACCTCTGATAACTGGAACCTGTGGAAATAGCCACACCCGATTCGGCTTCTATCCTCCCACTCAGCGCTGTGAGGAGTACAACTACAGTGGCTGTGGGGGGAACGAGAACAGATTTGAGACAAGACTGGACTGTGAGACTGTCTGCAATGGTATACCGAGTCGTCAACTTCATATTGCAATATGTTTAATAATTCTTACAGTGCATGACATCGAGTCACTTTGCGCACCACTTTGTAGTGATTTCATGCTTCGAGTCCTTTTGAACTCATCGTCATTGAAATGCTAATTGCATTGAAAGGCCACATGCCTATCTCTCCGAATGCTCCATTTTTCTTCATCCGCATTACCATGCCATACCGCTTGCATGGAGGAGAACGGCATCATGATAGCATGCATAGACGGGTGTTATAATAAAACAGAAAATGGGATGAATTTTTAGTTTCCTGTGCGAATACACACTGTGGCAAGAACGCCGTATGTGTGGATACCAGTTGTGTCTGTTTGCCTGGACACGAGGGAAACCCACGAGCTGGCTGCAAGCGGTTTCGCCTCAAAGTGGGTAGAGGAATATCTCAAGGTGGGCGCGTTTTTATAAACATTGGGCTATTTCATTTGTCAATACCCATCTAGTGCAGTAATGATAGGTGTAGAAGCGGATTTTATTTCCGCTTCATCCCTAAGGGTAGTTAGAAGGGGAGAATGCATACCAGAAAACAGCTAATATGATCTGATTTTTGCTACTTTATAGTAATTAGTGATAGCTCCATATTTAATAAACTGTCACATAGACAAGGCTAGTCAGATTGACTTCAACGGCACTACATTATCGAGGAAAAGTTGGATGATGATGATGATGATGACCTCATGGGCTCTTCCACCCACCCCTACTAAAGCGCAGTGCAGACAATTAACTTCGTATAATTCATTTCAACAATAGCGCTTAAGCGCTCGGAAATCTGTTTCCTGCCTATTCGCACGGGCCCCTGCCACAACCGGAGCACACGATACGGTTACTTCCCCCCATTGAAGAGGTGTGTTCGATACACCTACGGTGGCTGTCGAGGCACTCAAAACAACTTTCTCACTGAGGCGGAATGCGAGCAACTGTGCAAAGGTATCGCATCGAGAGGCATGCTCTACCTCTCCTCCTCTCCTCCATCCACAAAAAGAGAAAAGTGCATGTAGCGTCTGCATCACGAGGCTCATGTGATCTTCTTTCTCTCTCATCGGTGTTCTAGGCCGGACTCAGAATTAAGTTTTAGAAATGGCTCTGCATGAGGACGAAAATGAAGGTAATATAGGCGAAATACTAACTGCTTCCCTCCTACACCTGCCGCTTTCATGGCTCGTCGGTCGTTTGGCATGAAGACTCAAAATAATGCAGAGATTTTGGCATGTTATTGCTTAGCCATCTACCTTCAAACAGTGTAAACTTCAGCAATCAGGGAAGGTGATCGAACCCTTCACGTAATCAGGCATTTTATTGTGTCTTAACCGCGTCTTCCCTAGATCCGTGTGAAGGCATTCGCTGCGGCTACAACGCACGGTGCGTGGAAGGCCGGTGCGTGTGCGAGCCAGGGTTCAGTGGTGATCCCAACTACGAATGCAAAGCAGAGAAAACGGGTAAGTCCACTTACAAATGGACTGAGAAATTGTATGAACACTCAAAGCGTTCCTCGAGATCAGGCATTTCGGTAATAAAACATCTCTGCCACTTAACAAAGTTAAAAACATTTGGACGTAAGTAAAGAAAGACCAGATTTAATCCATTAGTTTACTTTCGAATTATGAATAAATTCGTTACTGTTTACTTATTTACTAACTAATGTTTGCAGTGTTCGTCCTGTTATCGTATCAATTGTAACCAATGGGATGCCTGCTCTTCACTTCCCCTGTGTAGCTTGTAAAGCATCGTCCAATGGGGAACAAATAGGCCTATGTCAGCTCACTTAAAAGAATTCGATTTCTCGAAGGTAAAGCTCGCAGACTTTAAGACAATTCAATCCACCATGCTAATTGTTAAGTGGGTGCGAAGCAAACGGTTAGCGGAAAGCCAGGTTTCAAACAGGAACCACAACTAGCCGTCTACAAGGCGGCCGTACTTTTCAGTGGATCAAACTATTTTTTTACTATTAAACGGTTGGGCTGTTTTCAGATAAGTGTGATGGTGTGAGATGTGGCGCTAATGCACGCTGTCAAGATGGCTATTGCGTTTGTGAGGCTGGTCATAGTGGCGATCCTTACCGGGAATGCCAACCCGTTGGTAGGTTAGAACACGAACCACATCTGCTTACCGCGCTTACTTCATACGCGTTTTTGGTTAGCCATTCGCTTGACATGGCTTGTTGAAATATGCTACCTTTGTTGCGGCATAAGCATTGGCTTTCTTCTTTCCTCCATTACTGCAGGACGACGGTTTGACCTATTTATGTTAAGCTGTTTTACTTTAATTAACATCGAGTCAGTAAGTCTTGGTGGCAGGTAAGTTAGAGACTTCATGGTTCAGTTGAAGAGGCGTATCAGGAAATCTGATGTGCTTACATCTGTGAGTATCCGTACGACAACTGGTAGCAGTAACATTATGGCTGAGATGTGGCAATCAATGTTGTGGGTGGGCAAAACAGAGACACCATCAGCACGAATTTGGCCTATCATAAAACGGGTTCTTCAAAGCATGCGCTAACTCTGTTCTACATAAGTACCCGAACTTTAACAATGAAACAATTGATCGTCTTGGCTACATCTTTAACACCATGTTTTAGAGTTAGTAACAGCGACAGTAGATCAGCAGAACACAAAGACACTAGTAATGTACATACGTCTCCGAAACAAGTTCATTAAAAACATTTCTCATTCATTTGAATGGGAAACCGTTTTTCAGCTGGAATATATGTATGCATAAGTAATGCCCGAGCGACTGGGGGGTTACCTTGTCACACCAGTGCATGCAATTCATTCGTCTGTTGCTTGGCTGCATTAATTTACTGACTGCGCGTCCTTTATTGATGGCCCATCCTTTTCCTTGCATTGTTGGTCTTGTGCTACTGAACACCTAGATGCTTGCCGTGGTGTCCGTTGCGGCTACTATGCCAGATGTGTTGAGGGCAGGTGCGAATGTGAGCCCGGTTATGCGGGAGACGCGTACACCCAATGCAGGCCCGGTAAGTCGGCTAGGGACACATGCTGCGGCATGTCAAACGCCTTTAAAGCAACAGCCATCCTGTATTGAAAATTTGCATCGAGGCTACTTTGCAAGATCAAAACTAGCCGTTTTAACTTCCAACTCTGATTACATTTTGTAATTGTCGGCTTAACAATCCAATGAAGGGACTCATCATTAACCCCCAATGAAGTCGCAAGAAAAACTCACAAAGAGCTCATTTTAATGTTTGTCATAGCGCAAAACAAACCCTAAAATGTGCATGCTTAATAGTCCATGTCTCAAGGTTTTCCAATCTTAGAGTAGGAAATGCTGTTGTTAAAGGGAGCATCGTTGTGACCTAGACATCACCGAATGGGAAATTCCGCATGGTTGAATGAGGAATAAGTGTATATTTTCACACCCGCCATATCTTATTTCTTGCCCCATGCTTCTAGGGGTTAATGCGGACTTATGCAAGGTACTGGGTTGTGATACAAATGCTGTATGCCTAAATGGTGAATGTAAGTGTCGTCAGGGTTACACAGGGGACCCTTACGAGGGCTGCGTGAAGATACAATATCTAAGTAAGTCAGACCACATTACTGAGTGCACCCACTGAATGGCCAGCTCTCACTGATCTCCGCCTATTCAGAACCGGCTGTACGAATGCCTCGTGATTCATGCCACAAAGTGGCTTGCGGTGTAGGCGCTTTCTGTGATCTCGGCACTTGTTACTGTCCAGAAGGTTCTCGAGGAAATCCCTACATTAAATGTCAGTTTGATAGCACATTTCTGGGTAAGCTGTATGCGCCCGAAATGCTTCCTTCCAAAGTCGGTTCGCTAACTTAGCATAGTTTTCTCTGAAGCTCTACTTATTTGATGCATGCGATCGTCATACGTATGTAAAATGAGTAAGTTCTCCAATGGGAACTCGTCATCCTGCTCCCTTATACATTTGATTTGGGATTCACATGGCCCCAATTCACTTTCACCAGCTAAAAGTAAAGAGAAATGCATTAACAGGAATGCATGAATGTGCTAGCATCGCAAACACTTTTCTCTACTTTTCGTTTTTATGAGAATGCTCTTCGTGAAGTTGAAGATGAGGGTGCAGGATGGCTGCCAAAAGTACAGCATGTTATGACTATTGCTAAGCCTGCTGTTTGAAGCACGTATTTATAAGTTACTTTCCACGTCAGACCGCTGCCGTGGAGTGACGTGTGGCCAAAATGCTCAATGCATCGATGGACGTTGCGAATGTCTTCCAGGATACGAAGGAGATCCACATCGAGAATGCCGAGCCGAAGGTTATGCTTCATGCCTTTTTCCAAACATCTGCCCCTATATTCTGTAGAGTGCATAGGATAACTACTTCATTTAAACTTCGTTAATACAAAAATTCACATCGGACATTAGCTAAATTGTCTATTCCTTAAAAGTGATAGCAGTTCACCTTATTGCTCCCTACTTGTCCGAAAGCCCTTCATGAGTTGGCTAAGTAGTATTGTTGAAGCATGTGTTTCCCCTTGAAAGTCCAATTCTTGGTAGTGTCCTGAAGTGTTTGGGTGAATGTATAACATTAAGCAGCTATGAACACATCTTTTAGGCAGTTGTAGGGGCCACCGCTGTGGCCCAAACGCCTACTGTTGTGTTCCAACGGATGGTAAGTTTTAATCCAATTTGTCTGCACCATGTGATAATAACGAGGCTACAAAAAATGGACGGTCAATTTTGCGAAGGGTCACAGGATGTAGGGAGGTCACTCACTTAACTAAACTCCCTAGATGATTAGTAGATCCATTCCACGTTTATAAGTGGGGAATGAGACGTGTTGGAATTGACGGAAATTTTGTGTTACCAGGATTTAATTTCCTTCACAGGGTGCTCTCATCACTAATTGGTCAATTGACAGTTGTATCCACGTCCTAAATCCTAAATTGTTACTTTCAAGCAGTGCCTGAACTTCCTCGAGGGGTTGTTCCATTTGTCAGAAACACGTTGAATTATACTTAATCTTTGCCTTAGATCGCTGCAATGGTGTTCAGTGCGCCTCGAATGCTTACTGTGAGAACGGTTATTGCCGTTGCAATCCTGGCTACGCTGGAGACGGCTTTATCGAATGTCATTACCAAGGTATGCACAAAATTCCACACTTACGATTGGTCTAGAACCTCAATGCAATGCTCTTTGGATTAAAATTTTGTTCGAAGATAATGCTTTCAATCCAAGTGTAGGTCAAAGGCACACATTTAGCGATATCGTGAGCTTAATGAGCAGGATCCAGGCCCTCGCATTTTCTCTTTAATCCGTCCATGGATAACCTGCATATTATTCTCTCCTGCTGTTGAAGGTTCATGCGCTAATGTCCAATGCGGAACCAATGCTCACTGCGTGAACGGACGCTGTGTGTGCTGGCCGGGTTACACAGGTGATCCCGACAGACGGTGCGACCCAGCACTTGGTAGGGTTTTTGTTTCATCATAACTTGATATGACAAGCGTCCAAAACCCATGAACATCTGCTTAAATATATCTTCCAGATTCATCCTACTGCAATGGTAGACGTTGTGGCAAAAATGCAGTGTGTGATCGGGACCGCTGCATTTGCAAATATGGCTTTGAAGGCGATCCCAACTATGGCTGCACTGAAATTCGTAAAATATCCTACTTTTCTCTAATTTTATGCACATTTGGTTGTCTATGTTCATCAGACGTCTTTATAGCTTCTGTAAACAGATAAACTTTTAAATTAGACGCCTTTTATTAACTGAAGTGCAGTCTTCAGGTGAATACGAGTACTGAATTTGTGTGCAAATGATGATTTGCTAACATTTCTCCTTATGATTATATACTATCACGCCCAAATATAAGCTTTTGTCTTCATTACTAGCTCCCAGACCCGAGCTCTGCGGCAACATATACTGCCATGAGAAGGCCCGCTGTCACAGTGGCACGTGCTACTGCGAGTATGGTTATGCTGGCGACGGTGTAACGGTGTGCGAAAAGGTTGAGGAGGGTGAGGAGAGGCGCTATCGTCTTGTTATGACATTAATTCCTGATTTATCACTCAAAAGAGGCATGAGATTTTTTGTCTTGTAGACCTCTGCAAGCGAGTCCAATGCGCGGAGAATGCAGAATGCGAGGCCGGTCTATGTCAGTGTAAACCGGGCTACAAGGGTGATGGTTTCTCCGAATGCACCCCCATGGAGGTTGATCCATGTGCGTTGTACTTACATTTGACGTTTGAATTGCCAATTTTTTTAACTCAAATCTTAATGACACATTAAAAGAGGTGGAGAATCTTTCAGACAAACAGTGGGAATTAAGGTGAGGGTCGGTGCATTTATCCTCCGACCTCTTTCTAGCAGTGTATCAGAATCCATATTGACAGGTAGGCTAAAGCGTGTCTTTAAATTATCACAACAAAGTAAGCAGTACGACTAAGTTATTAAAAGGAGCACACCTTGAGAGTTCTACGCTGTAAACATTTCTGAAGATGACCATTATTAATTAATCTTAGATTTGATATGTACTTAACAATTCTCCCAACCTTGGTACCCGCTTACTTTTGGGCTTTCTTAATTTAACACTCCCTTCTATGAATTGCAACCTTGCTCATGTTGCTACTACTGTTCGAGCCTTTTGTTTAAACTGCGACACGACCGAATTTATCTCCACTACTCTAATGCTTGAGCTTTTTGTCACTCACATGTCAGCCTCTTGCAATGGCCGATACTGCGGCGCCAACGCAGAGTGCCACGACGGGGTGTGTGTGTGTGTGCCGGACTACACTGGTGACCCCTACGACATTTGCACCCGCAAACGACCCCTCCCCGGTAAGGTCATGGCTTGCACATGATTAAATTCAGTTTTCTTATGCATAAAATCTGCTAATTTTATTTATTTGCTGAACCTTGATATTACCTAGCTAAAACTAAGATAAATCTTGCCTTTATCGAGAGCAAACCTATCCAAAAATGTATGCATCTGTTCCATCCAATGCTCGAATGAGTTACCAGGACAGTTGACAGTTTTGTAATCCACTATTGCCATCTTAAGTCTGCTTGAGGTTAGTAATGGTTTTGAACTACTACAGATTCCTGTCATGGCATTGAATGCGGCTCTAATGCATACTGCCAGGATGGTGGCTGTGTTTGCTTTGAAGGATTTGAAGGTGATCCCAGTCTCGCATGCAAGCCGATTTATGATCGTAAGTCCTCTATCGACAGTAATACAGCTAAGCGTTTTTACCACTTGATGACAGCGTAGCCACATACACCAACCAACTGACCAGTGCCTTCACTTTGTTACCATTCAGGAACTCAAAGAAATCAGAAAGGGAAATAACTGGGAATGTTTAATTTTCTTGGATATTTTCAGCTTCCTGTGTGGGTATTCGTTGTGGTGCCAACGCCTACTGTAGAGGTGGAAGGTGTGTTTGTCCTCAGGGTTACGTGGGCGATGCAAATCAAGTCTGCTACCCTGTCTGGGGTAAGTTATCACGCCAAGAATATTTAACAGCTAAAATAATGTCTCAAAATCTACTAATCATTACGACGAAGCAATTAATTTCATCCGTAGTCTTCCCCATTATTCCCATCAAAACAACGTTTCGGTCGAGTCTGAACTTCAAGTTCCTTTTCCTTTGGACGGGGTTGGAACTGACTGTCAACCCCAAGGCAGTTTAGGCAAGTGTTTCCTGTGATGGCTCAAGAATAAAGGAGTTAATAGACAACCCCTAAACCAAATATTTTTTAAATTTAGTCATAAAACACGTTTGCATCCAGGTAATGAAAATAGGAGAAAAGAACTTATGTTGTCTTGAAAGTTACTTAGTAAGCCTCCAAATGTCCCCCAAGTTTGCAGATATGCTAATTTAAGTGGTCTTTCAAACGAAAAGTGTACTATTAAATGAAACACTACTTTCCAAGGTCCTTCGAGTCCTGATGCCTGTAATAACCTTGCGTGCCACCCGAACGCAACCTGTTCCCAAGGGCAGTGTCAATGCAACTACGGATTCGAAGGAGATGGCTTCATTGACTGCTGGCCTAAGGATCCTGGTGCGTACCGTGTCAATTCCCGCTTTGATTGTTCCTCAGACTTCAACGCTCAAATTTTGGAAATCGTGTAACCCTTTTGGTTCGACACTATTCTGTGATCCTTTTACCTGTGCTAATGGAGGTGTAGCATTTGCTTCTTGAAGACGAAGCGATGATGTGTTTACTACTGCTGCTGAAGGTGGCTCCCAGATTCCTCACACAAAACAGTCAAGTATTTATTTTTGGTAAAAGGCAAACTTGTTTGGGAATTTCAATTAATTCCTTTTTTTCGGCTATGACCAAATTTGGTTAACACTTAGGTTCCTCCAAGGTTCTGTCTCTAGTAGACAGTATTACCACCATTCTCCTGAAATTAAGTCGTTTCGTGATCAAATAAAAAACCAGATAAAACCCAAAAAATATTGAGCAGATGGAAAAAATAGGTTGTGTTAAAGGGCCAAAACGAATTATTAGCATTATATTATTAAGGCGTCCGTTTAATTTAGCAAACCTGTGCGACTGCAGAGGCTTACCAGCCTCTATGACGGGGTGCTCAAACGGAAAGTGTCGCTGTATGCCGGGCTTCAAGATGAACCGCGACAACTACTGCGAGGAGTGCCGTGGGAGCGGCGAGTGCGCAGCTAATGCACAGTGCATCTATGACAGACAGATCCAGCACTACCGGTGCGCCTGCGATGCCGGCTTCCTGGGCGATGGTGCTATCGCCTGCATTTCAGGAGCGGTGGCCAATCGCACTGAGGCGGCGCAATGTCGCGTGCCGTGCCATCGCTTCGCCACTTGCGATGAATACGATGGGCGTTGCAAGTGCCGATCCGGCTTCATTGGCAACGGCTACACATACTGCGATTTTGACTGCAGTCAGTGCCATGCTGAGGCACAATGCGTGCCTGAGTCCAACCAGTGCGTCTGTCCGCCAGGATTCACCGGCGATGGTATCCGCATATGCCGTCCAGCCACCAACCAAGGTAGGTTGTGTCGACTTAATCACACTCGTGTTTGCTTCTTTTCTTTCACTCTAACAGGATACTTGTTTGGTAGGCCTGTTCACATTGAGAATTGTGAAGGACAGTGAAACCATTCGCGTGCGCGAGGGCTCAGGAGCTCTCACCCTCCGTTGTGTGCTTTCGGGTGACGTACGCAATGTACAGGCACGTTGGTTGACACCCGGCGACGTCGGGCGCACCGACGAGCAGACCACGCATGAAGGCCGGGAACTCTGGCTCACTATCGGTCAGCCCAGCCCCAAGGACTCTGGCCTCTACGTCTGTCAGGCCTCTCGGGTTTCAGACACCATCAATGTTATCGTCGAGCCGCAACAAAGGAGTATTTTATGTCTTATTCCAACGAAGTTATCTATTATCTTGGGGGAGGAAAAGTGAACTAAGTTTTAATGCCTAAAACTGTCTCATACTTTCATCGGATGTTTGGAAATGAGCGAACTAGTGCACATTTGAGATTTATTTGATTTGAACTTCTTTCTTTTGCAAAGTGTGTCATTTATAACGGTATTTTGTGGCTTCAAAATAAGATGCACTGCCAATTTTTGGTGTAGATAATCGAGTTCTGATTTTAGCAATTTTTTCACCCTCTTTCCCGAAGTTCAAACGAAACAGCTCTTCCTCACGAGTGATAACGGAATACTCACGGTTCAGACCCAAAGTGAACCAACGACAGCGGCTCAGATCTGGCACATTGGTGCGTTGGCCCTTCGGCTCCCAAAAATGTTTTTAAGTAGTATTTACTTCTTGTCCTCCAAATAATTAGGAATTAGTGATAACTTGATCGAGGTTTTAATTGTACTTTACTGTAACTACTTTTAAGTGTCTGAAACGTCATTTGACATGATCTAAACAATGTGTTACAAAGCAAAAAAAATGCCAGTATATCTCCTCAGTAATGACACTGGCATGATGCAGAAGTGTCAAACGGGGGCTTGACATGTGCTTACGAAAGTGCGCAAACGCAACATTTTTAAAATGACAATAAAATTTTCGAGGTCTCACTGGACTTTAGGCTGCCAATGAAGTTTTGAATGAGGACAATATTCATTGATCACATCCATTTTCGTTGCTACCATCGAGACAGAGAAATGGCTTTAGCTTTAACATCAGCATTGCCATTCATGTGGGGACCTGACAATGTTATTTCAGAATGGTTAGAGATTGGAAGCTTAAGTTTAAGGCCTAGGACCGTTGCACCCCCTCTAACGCGGGGATTGTAATGTGCAGCTGAGGCGAACAAGCATAAGCCTGTGGCACTGGCGCTGGACTGTAAGACGGACCGGTTGATCTACACCAGCGACAGCGGACGTGCACTGCGCTTTGGTAATGCCAGTGTGGCGCGTCTCAACCAGCCACCAGAGCTCATCTTCCAGGACAACTCCGCCAAATTCACCTGGATCGCTGTCGATCCAGCCTCAGGCAACGTCTTCGCCATCGATAAGGAGAATAATCGCATTGTTGTGGTGAACCCCGATCGGCCTAACCAGGTGCACACCTACAAGCAACTTGCCGATCGCAGATCCGACAGGGATTTCATTGCTGGTGGAATTGCTATTCACCCTGGACTCTCGTAAGTTCCACTGTCATCTGCATCCTAGAACTCAGATATTTTTACCATCTCTTATTTTCTTGCATCGTCTAAATATTTCTTAGCTCCAAAACCATTGTCTTTAGGGAAACCCTTCACGCTTTCTACCTTATTATACGGAACAATTTTCGTGAAATATGTGCCTTAATTGAAGTCTAATTTACCACTTTCCCATTCATGTTGTCAAAGTTGGGGATAATCAAGGTTATAAAATGGAATGACCAATTTGTACACATTCTGAAGTAATGGAAGCTTATTATGAACCCTAATACCACTGCTCCTATTCCAGACTAGTATACTGGGCTCAAGCAGAGAACGGCGATTTTGAGAAAGGGGAAAGCGTCATCAAGGTTGCCTCGATGGCTGACCCCGAGAGGGTGAGTGAAATAACTCGCGTGACCGGGGCGCCGATATCAATGAGTCTCGCGGTGACTGATGACGTCACGGGTGGTGGAAACACCGCTGGTCGCCTTTGTTGGCTGCAGCGCCGCCAATTGATGCCTTACTCACGCACTGAAATCCACTGCGCCCAGCTGGAGGCCTCTGGCAGAGCTATTCACTCAAAACGACTCCTTAAGAGCTTTGGCACAAATGAGGAGCCCTCTTACGGTCTCATCCAGGATGACGACACGATCTTCTGGACTAGTCTTTATCGGTCCGTGAGCTGAATACAATATCGTTCCTGTAGTAGTCTAAAGAGACTTTTACGGTTACCCGTAATGATGGGATAATCATGAGGTGGAGTGGTGAACTTTTTACAGCTGCTATTCATCTAGTTTAAACCATTCGACTATGAATATCGAAAATTGTTTTAGTTATTGTTTCGTCAGTTAAGCTACTAATGACAATGCTATCAGATTTCTCACTTCACCATATCCTTGACCGATCATCGCATTAGGTGGAGGGTAAATCTCATTTCGAAATTCTCCAACTCTAATCTTCTCGAACAAACTGTAATATGCTTAACACTTGTAGTAGCGTTCTCTTAAAACGATTGTCGTTGCAGAAAAATCTACCGATCCCTCAATCCATCCGCGTCGATTTACGTAAAGGGCGTTTGTTGCTCCAATGGCTTCCAGTCCATGGCCATCCACAACACCTGCAAGCGTTGTAAGTGTTCCAGTAGCTATTTGAGTGGAGGCGGCTCTCAACTTGACCTGTGTCGAGTAATCATATCCTTAATTCACTTCAGCAATGACAAATACCTGCAGCTATGAGAATGGCCGGTGCCGCTACTTCTGTCTCCCTGGAGGACGTGAGATGGCACACGTCTGCAGGTGTCCCGACGATCAGCCGAATTGCATTGCGGAGCATGCCAGGTCACGTTTTTTGGGCTACCCGTATTCCTGAACGACCACTCTATCCTGTGCACAGTCTGTCGCCGAGTGAAATATCCATTTAAATAAACCATCTATTTATTATTTAGTTGAGTTTAAATTTTTTTCTATCACCTTCCACTCAAATCCTCTCTACAACGCATCTTTTGTCTTTAACCTCCTCATTCAATCATTACTTTCGCGGGCATGCTGTGTCGCTTCGGTAACCTAACCCAACCTCACCTAAACCTTACCTACGAACGTGATTTTTAAATTTTCCCTAATAAACATTAGAATTTTCAAAATAAACTGTCAATGTTGCGCTCCTCCGAGCAAGAGTGTGCTTGGTTTCGTGATGTGGATTAGAAAACAATGGATTTGAGAACTGCATTAATCTGCAAAAAACATTGGTGAGGATTCATTAAACAAAATCACGCTGCTTCGCTAGCAAATATGATGAAAATACTGTAACTGCCGTAATGTAATTCTTTACATGAATAAATAGTGCCTAACGAGGTCCATTGAACAGTTGGAGACGTTTCATAATTTTGGATCGGTAAGGCTAACAAGCGAATTCCCTTATTTTGCTGACCTGACTATTGGGTTGCCAATTGTTTTTGAACCGGAGTTTGTACGAGTGGGTTTAGAGTCTGTCGAGCTTCCAACCCGACGAATTAAAAGATGAGGACCCCAATTGCGCGTTCCTAATTGCCGATGAGTGAACAAGAGGGACCTATGGTATGCACCTAAGTAGATGCAACTTAAAGCACCGAACATTTAGCTGGCACTGAAATTAGAACGACTTCAAACCCGTCTCTCTGTGGGTCACGATCCACAGGAGGGCTTGTTGCAATCGAAGCAGACCATTTACGTCACGGAGGGCCTAGATTAAAGCTCGTAAATGAAGGCTATTGAAGGACGACACCTGTTGCAACCAGTCTGAGACGTTTCGGACAGTATCCTGATGTCCGGGCCTGCTGTATGCAAGTTATAGTTGTTCGGTACCAGTTGGTTTATTATACCCTCAAGGCTAACCCAAGGAAATGCTTTGTTACTGCTCTATTACAACATTGTAAAAGCATGACATGAAAAATCTGAATAAGACTTATTCACTCTTACCTCTTTACTGATAAAGGTCACTTCAAATTTCAGCATTTATTTCTATCGCCCGGAGCTAAGTTGCTTAATGATCATCTCTGCAACAATGACGACAAAGCACAGAATGGATTACAAAAGTAAACTTAGGTGGTTAATAGGTCCACCTATGTATGAAAAATTCCCAAGATCATTGTGCCTAAATAAACCTGCTTTAAGAGAAGTTATAGCGTTAGTACGAATGTGGTAATCTCTTAGAAAATCAAGCTTAAACAAGAGGAAGTTATTAAAACAGAGGTCTGATTTACAACTAAATTTGAGTGCAAATAGTAGTGGCGGTGACTTTTGGTGTTTCTTAGCGCCGCGAGACTTCACTGAAGTTGTAATAAAACATACAAGGATAAACGAGGATGGCTCACGAGCCACATTGTTGGGAAGGCAATCATTTGGATCAAATGGACTTAAATGGTCCCGCACATGGTTTAAAAAGAATTTTAAACTATGTTATGATACAAAAAGGGATAAATCAAAAGTGACTTCATCTCGATTTAATTTTCTGGACTTGTTGTTTGTTATAAGCGTCCCTTTCAATGTGATTGAAACACGCATTTCTTTGAGCATACATTTCATGTAGAGAAGTGGCTCGACTTGTTTGCTATGTGACGAGTAAACGCCTTTAACCCTAGAGGGAGAAACGAACCTTGGTACACTTGAAACCTTGATAGCCTGCAAACTCCCATATCACAGCTCTAAGTGCTACCACAAAGTTACTGTGAGATTAGGCTTCCCTTGGTCAAAAATAAAATTTCCATTTAAAGAATGGTATAAAACTGCTAAATCAGCCCGAACGAAAAGATGCATGTGCGATTTTTTGGTGCCAATCCCTTTCGCATATATTGATTCCGGAATAATAGCAGATTTCGACGTCTCGACCATGCTTTAAAATAAACAACTCAACAAAATATGAACCCATTACAGACTAAAAAATTAAGACAATATTTTTAGATTTGTTTAAGCAATTTGTAATAGCAGGCGGTTTACTTGAATCACATTGCTGTTTTGTTCACCGTTTTTATGTGATCAATGTCCGGAGAGCCAACTTGTGTTTTTATTAAGAAAAGGAGGAGGGCGGCTACACGTACTAAAGAAGGTTTGAACGGCTCAATTGATAAGTCTTAAGACTCATCAAGTGGTGATGATGACGTTAGGATTGTGAAGAAGAAGGAGCGTGTTGAGTCGAACCCCTTAATCCAGCAGACGGCATATTTTGCTGGGAAAAGAAAGACGGGTGCAGATGAAGAGTCTGATGATGATTTAACCAGCGTAACATTCAAGGCTGACTATAACACGGTATGTTGAGTTGTGTACTTTCGTATTGCGTCTAAAACGTGTCATTTTGTATAAGGGCTAGTTGTACTCGGTTTTTTCCTGACGTACCGAATGGGTTTTGTATTTCTTTTAGTATGCGATAAACAAAGTCCTTTAAAATTAAATTCTACTTTCCTCCACTTAGTTTTGTAGCAATAACTGCATTTCATTGTCCATCCAATGTCGCTTCATGGGAACATACCAAATATGAGCACCGTACCTTGGTTTCCTTGCCGCTAAAACAATGCGAAACCTATTTCTCATAAGCGTGGGTGGATGTCTAGTTATTTTGGCAGCTTGAGTGACATGAACCACCAAATTCTCTTAGTATCTGCAGTGGGGGAGCCTTGACCGTGGGGAATTTTACTATTGTGGAAAGTGCAACCTGATTATTTTTTGCCTAACTTCACTTTATACTTACCGACTCCGAATCCTAGCTATGTATAATAGTTAATCCTATTTGCGGGTTCCTCTGTTGAAACGGAGTATTTTGGACTGATTGTGCACCTTGGCGACTCCAATGTGTTATTGCTTGGCCTAGACTCAAAACGGACCCAACGATCAAAGGGCAACTGCGGCTCTGGAAATCGATACCGAAACGTCACATGATGCTCAGGCACTCTTCATCAAATCCCAAGAGATCAACAAGGCAGTGAAATCGAACCAAGACAAAGTTTATCGAGGAATAAACAATTATGCTCAATATCTCGAGAAGAAAGATACCGTGATGGGCAACGCGGCGAGTGGCTTCAATCGAAAAGGGCCCATGCGTGCTCCCGCACACCTGCGAGCTACTGTGCGATGGGACTACCAGCCGGATATTTGCAAAGTCTGTTTATTCTTCTCTCTAATACCCTCTCTGTAGGACTACAAAGAAACAGGCTTCTGTAGTTTCGGCGACAGCTGTAAATTCTTGCATGACCGGTCAGACTACAAGCACGGTTGGCAGCTAGAGCAAGAATTTGCTGAGGGCACCTATGGAGTTGAGGGCAATGATGACCGTTACGAAATCAAATCTGATGAAGATGAGGATGACGATTCACACCTCCCTCTCAAGTGCATCATTTGTCGTGGGGATTTCAAGGATCCAGTTGTGACGAAGTTCGTTTCAAAAGTTGCTTCGTCTTTATATTTAAGTGCCTATAATACTGTCGTACATTTCATGAGTCACACTTGCTCTTGACCCTGAAGCCGAACGTTGGACTCTTAATCGCTTATGAACTAATATGCTGATGCTACGGGAAACTTTAATTGTGATTCTTCTATTATTACGAAAGAATGTTCATACGCATGTATTGTTCTGCTTCACGTTTAGTTGTAAGCACTTCTTCTGTTCCGCGTGTGCTCTGAAGCGGTTGAAGAAGACGACCCGGTGTTACGCCTGCACCGAAGATACAAAGGGCGTCTTCAAGATGGCCAGAGACCTCCTTTCGCGCATCGCTGCCATCAAGGAAAAGCAGAAGCATCGAGGGCAGGTCGAAGGAGATGAAGACGGGATAGAGGAGGGCGAAGGAAATCACGAGGATCACCATGGTGACGGTTGTTGTTCTCACTCCCACTCGGTCACGAACGCCCACGGCGAGCATTACATTAGCTCTTCGGATCTCGAAGACGAGTCGGATACTGATGATAGAAAGGAGTCGAAGCCGACTACTACCTTCCCCACTCTCACTCGTTTAGAAGGAGCCAAACCCGAAGCCGTGGAAGACTGCGACACCAGTGAAGAGGAATCAGACTAATATTTGTACATAAACCCCACTCGCCTGCTCCTATTTTAATCAAATGAAGTACATTTTTTATGAGTCTTTACTATTTCTAGTAGTTCTTTTATGTGGGCCTGTCTTTCGGTTTCGTTGCTTGATTTGTGCATTGTCCTAACCCATTGTCGTTGCTGGACTTTGGCCTTTGCTTGTAGGCACTTTACCTATTGCTAGTAATGTTTAGCTTTGACTGGTGGAAGGATTCAGAGTATAATGAAATGAGTTTACTTAATGTTTACTAGTTATGGTAGGTTTAGCTCCTCTCCTTTGGGCATGGTCACTAAAAGTGGATCCTGCGGCGTGAGCCTCTTCATAGATGACGTGGATGTTTGTGCTTGTCTAGGAGGACTATTACGCCATATTGGGTTGTGAGGCGACAGAGGATGTGGCCAAGTTGAAAGCAGCGCTGCGGGCACAACAGTTGGAGTGTCACCCAGACAAATGTTTGGATCTTGCAGTGGAAGAGCAGGCAAAGCGAAAGGCACGCTTTGAGGCGTTACGACGCGCTTGGTGTGTCCTCGGCGAGGCGGAGAGTCGACGGCGCTATGACGCTGCGTTGCGTCAGGCGCGTCTGCAGCAGGCTGCATCTGCACCCCTCCACTGTACCATCCCCTGGACTGAATTCAAGGCTGTCAACTACAATGACACTGACGATGACGTCCACGCTGCCGTCGACCCCGCTGAAATCTACGCCGCACCCTGTCGATGTGGCGGCGATTTCATTCTTGAAGGCGTCGCTGCCCTCTCTCATATACCCTACGCTCACTGCTTTCAGTGCTCCCTCGTTGCTCTCGTCTCCTACTCTCCCTCTGAATCCAATAAAGACATTCAAGACTAATGCACTCCGTACTTGTCTCAGATTGTCTGTTGTTTTCTTTTCAAACCGTTTGGTGTATGCTCTGACACGACTACCACGTCAGCATCTTAATAGCTGATCATTTATATGCAAAACAGGGGTTAGAAACCGAAATACTGCACCTATTCGACTATCAACGAGTCTTTACCACACATTGTCATGAATACTGGTAGTCAGTAACGGAGAAATGCTAAGATAGTTTATTGAATCCTTTAAGCGCAGCCGTCCACTACATTTGTCCGTATTGTGCTGGTCTCTCACTCACTTATCTCTTAGTTGATTCCACCTGCATTCTTGTTGTGTCTATTTGATTCAGGGTTTTGTTTCCTTTGTACATGATTGCTCCCTTCAATCTTCATGATCTAGCGTTTTTGCTGAATTCCTTTTCATTATGACTGCCTTTGTTTATTGGAAGCTCAGTAGCAAGCACAAATGAGGCACAAAGAACCTCTTTGATCAGTTGCAGTTTAGTTATCCTTTGTATTTAGATGGCTGAGGACTTTGAATTAAGGGAGCCGAAGGAGGCAGACAAGGGGCCATTTCAAGCATCCAGGGCGGATTTTGAGACAACACGCCGACGGAAAGCGCTCTGTTTGAAGAACGCTCTCACTATTGTGGAGAGGTTTGGAATGAATCCCGTTTCGAAAGAAATGATTGCACTTGCAGTAAGCTCTCACTTAGCTTCTCCGAATTCCCTCAATTTTTAATTTATTGTTACCTTTTTTGTTGTTTGGATATGTTCGTGGTTTGATCTGTAAATTTGAAAACATGCCGCTACTTCAGTTATTACTCCCACTAAATCGATGTCATATCAGCTGGCCTAAGGTATGCCACTGTTACCTAAGAGTGGATGAGGATAGCACTCCTGTTTTGTTTCGATGATTGCTTCTCTCTTAGCTACCCTGGCTGGAGCGTGAGCAGTACGATGACATTCCTGTGGAGCGCGTGGGTTACGGCAACTGCGGCTACCTTCTCTGCCTGAAGACCGCGTCGGCAACACAGTTCAAACAGCAGTACCGAATTTCTGTCGCCAGACGTCGCGTCTACGAGGTTGGCGATCGAAAGGTGTGTGTGTGTGTGTGTGTGTGTGTGCATAACGTTTGCAGGACTTGAATTGTATGGCTGTAGCTTTTGAAGATGGTATCCAAGTTTGATCTTTTCATGAAGCTTAAATTCTCCAAACATAGTTTTTTTTCCACGAGGGACTACGCATTCCCTGCGCTTGGGTGGTATTTTTTCACTCAAAGCATAGTAAACCATTCGCAAATCGGAGTTCGGTAGTCCATTTCAGTAAGAGGGTATTTAAGGCATATAATAGTTTTAGCTCAAATTTAGTAGAAGGTGAACTACTTTCGAATTCTCTGCCTCATTTTTAAGAAACATGTTTACTTTAAGGTATGAATTAACTAACCACAGATGAAACCTCGGATTTAGTATCACGTCTCTAATGGACGAGATCTTCTTGACCTGATACATTTGCAACGTAATAGCAGGCAATGGGGGCCCTTTCACCGAGCACACCCTCGCAATTTAAGTAGGGTGTTTATTTTGACATTGACAGTACTTCTGTTCTGATTGGTGCTATCGCGCGTCATGCTATCTACGCCGTCAAATCCCCAAAGAACCGGTGTGGTGTCGACCTCTGCCCACCGGTCCGATGCCTGGTATCAAATTCCTCCCACCCAATATGCCTGGTCGACCAGGAAAGACTATCTTGGATGCACTGTATCATCTCCGACTGAACGATGACATTCAGAACGAGGGTAAAAGGGGTGAATTTTCGTCGTCTGAAGAGGAGAGTGAAGGAGGGGACACGTCCAACAAGGGGACGGATGAAGGAAGTAGCTTGTCAGAGTTGGACGAAAATGTGGTTGATGAGGAGAATCGAAGGGTTAAACCTAGCCCCACACCATGGAACGAAACTATTCCTCGGTCAACCTCGAACAAAATAACCGAACGAAAGAATGTGACTGTACCCAAAGCCAAGAATTCACCAAAACAGATCACCATCGAGAGGCGAGAGGCTAAGGAGGAAGTTAAAACCACTCCCGCAGAAATTGTTTTGGCTCGACTTCAAGAGTGGCTGACAAAGGAGGCTGTAGAGGTCCTATTCAACCAGGAGTGCTGTACTTCAACTACTTCTCGATCACCATCACCGCTTCCATATGAGGAAGAGGTCAGTGCCTTCCCTTGTAACAAGTGCTACATCTTCAGTCCCCGTAGAGGTTGTGAGATTACGATGGTTGCCATTGCAATAAATATTTTAGTGCTTAGTAATTTCTTGAGGCGGAATAAGGTATACTTATTGCATATAAAATTTGTTACTCATCTTAATCGTTTTGCTCACTTTCCAGCCTCTTTCAGTAGTAATGCCTCTGGTTGAATCAGTATCCCAGCACAGTTACCGTCTCCGCCTGTTGATGGAGTCCCTCTTGCCAAGGTAAACCTGATTGTGTTATATTTCCCATTATCTTTAATACGCCGCAGCATCGTCGGCATACAGCTCTATTGTTTGATCTTCTGACACCTTCTAAACAAAGGGATCTCATTGCATGAGGTGTAAAATTAGTGATGTCCCCATTATTACCATTCGATGGCTGTTATGAACTGGTAGGCATCATTGGGATTCCAACCACTGAGATCCAAGGGGCGGAACGTCGGGGAAAGAAGGTTTTGAATGCCGACGACGTATGTACAACCAGAACTCGATATCTTCATGTGCATCCACAGACTGGAATGTTGAGTCATCGTGGGTTGGTTGCATCAAGGGAACCAGAGAATACCCCAAAAATCTCGAGCAAATGAACTTGTAGAACAGAAACAGAAACACTATTTCCGGGATTGTAGGTACCAACAGCAGTGCCCCTGCAAGAATCACCGCTAGTTGAGGCCTTTCGTACTCACACTAATTTGCCCATGTACTTGTCTTCACAATATCAACCAATTAATGTCTCTTCCAATCTAGTTTGAAGGAAATACTATTCCGCTTGGAGACCCCATTGTCATCGGTGTATGAGAAGCTGCAGAACGTGCTAGCCAAGTTCAACCTCACAAGCAGGAACCTACACCTGCGACCACATGAAGCCAGTCTTATGTGCCTCTGTCTACTTCACCTCCTTGCAGACGATGACACGCTCTACCCGCATGATCGTCTGGTCGAGATGGTCACCACTTTCAACGGTGTCAGTGACAACGCAGAAGGCTTTCTTGCCAGCATTTCAGAGTTGGCCCAAAAGCTCCGTGAGGAAAGCCTCAATTCCCCTTCCTAAAACTCGCCCTCTAAGCACCCAGAAGCAGCAAGAAACTACCTGGAGATCCTGTACGCGCTCAATTTACCGTTTTCAATAGCAAGCCAGTTTTGCGGTTGCAGTACACCGGGCGTCAGTTTACAGTTACGCAGATCGCGATGGTTCGGTGCCCTTAAGTATCCAATAATGCAAAGGCGAGTAGTCCAAATTTATTAATAAGTATTCTTTATAGCACATTGGGATATACAATCGTATCAGTTGGAATCTGAAATAACTTCAACGGAAACGCGATCGGAGGCCAAATTGAAAAGAGCAAAAGCCAAAGTTCAAAAGTATGCCAAATCATTACCGAGGAATCACATTGTACTTAAGGTTGAGCCAGGGATCACTTATTTATGGTAGATGGATTTTGATTCTTAAAACCCTGGGAGCCCGAAGTGAGAGACCACCTTTGGCCTCTAAAGACAGATAGGATAGGTATATTTCTTCTGGCGCAAAGAAGCCATAACCTAGTCGACACAACAGTTTACAGTAATAAATGCCGGGATTTTGCACAGCATCTGAACAATGACAACGGCGAGAGGTGGGAATTCAGGCCTAGTAAAAAAACTGTACAGTGCATTCATGTTATGAATAGGCGAAAAGGGAAGGAAGAGGCGACTTAATTCGGTGCATTCTCAATGCATCGGCTACCAGGAAGCCGACGAATGGATATAAGTTGGGCAAGGATGTTGGAGAGAGTAATAAGCTCGTTGCGCGTGCCAGGTGTAAGTACGGTGAAGCACGTCCGGCTTGGTAGAAGAGGTAGGTGATAGAGCAAGTGATGCGAACTTTTAAGGGCCCTCACGAGGGCACCTTGGTTACCACCACCGTCTGCAACAATTGCATCGCTGATAGTGCCAGAACGGCGCGGAACCGTGTGGTAGGGGAAGGCGAGGAGGAAGGCAGTGAGGAGGGCTGTGGCGCGAATCTTGGGATCCGTAACAAGAGGCATCGCACACGCAGGGCGACGACAGGGAGCACTGCTTCCTAGCGCTGTCGCCGTTCCTATCGTTCCTCTCAACCCCAATCCCCATGTCGAAACTGCGCGGTAAGTCAGCGGACCCCCACTGTCTGAGGTTAACCACTCGTAGGACCGGTGTGGCAGTCGTTCCAACGCCAATCGAGCTCGTCGACCTGCGGCCGATGACACGAGCTCAAATATAACCTTGAAATGCAAAAAATACACTACACGGACCTGTAAAACCAGCATGGCACAACAAGTCACTTGCTCCATCTCTCGAAGTTGTGCTAGCTAGGTTCAGAATCTGAAGAGCTGAGCTACAAACCGATATATTGAACGTAGATTGCATTATCTTGAGCAGGACTTGGGGTGATAATATTACCAAAACTGTAAGAGTTAAATAGAAACCTAAAACAGCTCACTTTCGCAATTCCAAATGGATAATCTCGAAAGTGTCCGCTGTGAAAGGGGATGGGCTGTCACTCGAGAGCGAATCCAAGGGCACAGACCTGTGTGGCAGTTTCGTTGGTGGAGGAGGCGTTGACACTTGAGTCAGCCCAGAGAGGCTGGCAGCTGAAGAAGAAGTCAGGAGGCCGGTGCTTGACAAGAAGGGTGAGAAGCTGGTCAAACAGAGCGTCCACGAGGCATGGGCACTCGCAGCGATGCGCAGGGACAATCTGGGGTGGCGAGGTGAGTGTAAGAATGGGCGAGCAGTTCCCGGGCCCCGAGCCCAAGCATGGCTCCCGTTGGTCCCGACTGCAACCCTGGCCTCGTTCTTGACCCTGGGATTGTAGGAGACAGCAGCATGTCTTCCCCAAGCTCCCTAGTGACGTCGAACTGAGGTAAACTGACCACCCATCGGCGACTGCACGTAGACGACCGCCAGCACTTTGCGGGTCCAACAGGGAGGCGGATGACGAAAATGCCTACAGTACGCCAAGTTTTCCTCAAAACTTGGAGATTTTCATGGACTTATGCGTTAAGCAAAAGGGACGGCTCAACCGTGTTTGTTAAGAACATGAGAATTAAGCATGCAGTGCTAAATTGGGAACCATAGTAATACCAAACGAGAGGGTTTGCAAAATCTGTTTTTCTAAAAAATGTACCCCCATTCTTGGTAGAAATATAAACAAATACAAAACAGCTGATCATATGCCTGTTGCCCAGTCGATGATGCAAATTACTTCATGTATTTTGACAGCCATAAATTATCGAGATAGGGTAGTAACGCTTGCCTGGAAACTTCTTAGGCTATATTAATTAAGTGTATTTAGAAGTCAGTGCATACCTGATAGGCGGCATCGGGAAGGCAGAAGAGAGTGAGCTGGTTGACCAGTTGATTGACATGGGGCGCAACTCCAGCTAGCGCAGAGGGTGAATTGTCGGCGGAGAGGTGCTGTTGAGCAGATGGATCGCGCACGTCTGCGTCTACCGCCGCAGGGCCGTGCGGGTTGGGGGAAAGGAGGCCAGTCCGAGCGTGGAAGGCCTTAGTGATGAACATGTACCCACGTGGGCGGCCGGTCTTTTTATCGAGGGAGCACATTCCGTTGTAGATGGCGGTGAGGGGCGCCCAGTGAGGGGGGTATTTAAAAGCCGCAGTCTCAAGGAGAAGAATGAGGTCTCGCTTTGGGTGGTAGCCGCCGACCAGTGCGTAGTGCCCACTGCCCGTCTGCTTCACCGCCTTGCGGTCATAGGAGACCACTAAAATCGCGCCAGACGTCGAGAGAGACTGAGAGCAGATATTCAGGAGACAAGATCGAAAAGTCTCCACTGTCTCGCCTGGTGAGGTCGGCTGCCGCAGATCAACCTGGGGAGCGAATTTGAGTAACTTGAAAGCGCTACCAAATTCATGCCCCAGACAATGTTTAACAGGTATCATGTTCGTTAACCCAATGAGTGTCAAATAGAAGTTTTTCGAGGACTGGAGTAGGGATAAGGAAGGAAGTGCACGACGGAATTTATTGTTAATCACTGTGATTTATGCCTACGTAATACAGATTAATGTAAGAAGGGTAGTTCTGAATAACAGAGCATTCGATCAAGGCAAAAAAACATCAAAATGGGTAAGTCTGCATACTTCATGCAAACATGAGATTTACTAAGCGGTTACTCATTTGCTTGAGTTGTAACGCTGTAAAGTGGAGAACTCTGAACCACTCTGCGGAGCATGGATTTAATTATGCCAAAAAACTAGGACTCCACAACTTGTTTCGCCCACTGAAAGATGATAATTTTAGTTGAATGGTATTGACCACTGGGACTCAAAGGGTAAAAAGTGAAAGGCAACAAATCAGCACGCGCTTGTCAATCTTCGTGACTTTTTTCTAAGAAAAGGATGTGTAAATTAAAGCACTGTGTGTTTGAGGTATCGGACTAGGGTGGATTCATGAGTAAACATGTGTGTGAGCGCCAAAATCCCCTAGATTCGTCATATGCAAATGCTAGTGGTTGCTCATCAAGCCTAATTTTGTCTTCAACAATACATGCTTAAGTAAAAGAAATTGACTACACTAAAAAGCATCAAGTATGGGATGTAAATGTAGCTAAACCGACATAAAATCCGTTGTTAATAGGAAGCGTACAATTAGGACGAAAAGACCATCTAAGCGGATCTCGGATTATCAGTTTACCTCGATAAGTACGACTTCCTCTACGCCATGCCAACTTGGCTAGTCAGATTGAATTCTTAGCAAAAACACAATAATTTTCAAAAACAGTGTTGTACCGAGCAAAATTCGGCGGAATCCTATCAATTGTAATTCGGGAATCCGATGCCACTTATCCACTTATTGAGATCTTTCGATATCGGTAACGCAGACACACAGTTGTTAATAATGATACTCCTTTGGAAATTGGCTCCCCAACCACCTACACCACTCTGTTTTAAGGGGTTGAGGTATTTTCCAATTAAGTAGAAGGGCGGCGGGATACTCAAAAACAAAGCATTAACCTTCAACCCCTGACCTGACCGGCACAACACTAATCAACTGCTGGTGAACTGACTAACACCAATCTTCACATCCTCTACCTTCTTTAAGAGTCTTATATCACCCTTACGGAGCAATATGTTTCGAAACAAATTTTGGTGGACAAGAGGTCAAGACTCACGTTGAGTCCGTTGCACTTGGCAATCGACTGGAACTGGTCAAGAGTGATGCCATGATTGAGGAGGTCCTCTGAGGAGAGGCAACAGGTGAGCATATCCTCGTGGTACCAGCGCCACGGCGCCTTCCACACTCGGCCCGGATCCATCTCAAACGAGTTTAGCACCATCACCATCGCCGACAAACCGCAGTAAGATGGCTGCACCTGTGGAGAATGGACAAAAACGCCGGTCATTGAATGGTCTCCTCGAGAAGGGGCTGAACTCACGGGATGGTGAGGAGGAGGGATTGATAGGGCATATTCATGCCTCCTCAAATGAGTTGTCGGAAATGTAACAGAAATGGTGAAGTGGACAATATTACCATACCAAAGACAAAGCCCCAAGATAGGCGAAAAATGGAGTTGAAGAAGCATCACAAGCACTAATAATAAGCGCCCCATCAAGTCTGAAGCCTTCGAACATGCAAAGATGCACCTCTGATGCATACAAATACGACAAGATACCTAAATAGAAGACTACGTCCAAGCCGAATAAAAACTTGTGAAGGTAGATAATTGCTCAAAAATCACGCTTTCTATGAGGAAGAATGAAATCTTGGGGAAGGTGTGAAACCTTCTCACGAAAATTTATTTTGAAAGTTATTCCGTTGGAAAGTTTTACAATGATACTAACAATTCAGCATTACGTCTAGGACCGCATATGTAGTGACACTAAATAGGTCCGACAGGCAATGTCTAAATACAGGACCAAAATGCTCACTGAACAACTAACTCAAAGCAACTATATGGAAACCAAAGGTAAGACATTGAAGGAGGTTCAAGAAGCCACTCAAATCAATTTCAATGAGCCAACTCACGATGAAACACTTCGGATGCCTTAAAAAACCTCACTCGAGTGTTCCCGAATTAATGCTTTCGGAATGGAAAAAGGACTTGTCTTACAAAAAATAGTACATTTTAGATATTATGCTGATGTAAATAAAAAAGTTAATAACGTCGCTAGCTTGCTTGTCGGAATAACATCGACAGTTCAGCACTTAAAGTCCAAAAACTAGGGAACAGTACCAGTATTGGGGAACTGTAGGATGTTGTTTTTGCTTTGATTGTGCCAGTACTTTTGAAGACACTTCAAAGTGACCTGCCAAAATTTCTAGTTTTGGAATTAACAAGTAAATCGTGAATGAAACAAAAAAACGGAGCAAAAATCCAGCGGCTTGCATGTAGGCAAGACTGCTTCTCACCTGGTGAGGACAAATCCATGCGACACATGAGGGGACGCTAGAGTTAAACTACCATCAGTCAATTCTCACCAAATATCAGCGACTCATCCAGCTACAGATATACAGAGCGAAAAGATTATGTGGATTTTAATGTGCATCTCTGCAATAACAGGGAATGTGTATGGTCCTCAGGAACATAGCATAGTTAAAGTGATTTCGCTGCAATAAAAAGCCAAAATCACTTTAACATTTCCTGGCCGTCTAATAACTACGCACTCATTCAATTTATTGGCCGAGAATGACTCCGTGGAATTAAACTTCCAATACATTTCCCCGTGGTTTAATGTGATAGTATGAACGCAATTTATCGCCGTTCCGAAACTAACCTGTGTCCGAAGTTGAGGGACCAAATCAAAAAATGACTCCAAAAAACCCATTTCCAGCGTCTCTTTGAAAATTTGGCGTCCCTCCACGGTGCTGAAAGCTATGCAGGATGCGGGGAGGGGACGGCGATAGAATTGCCGTGGTTCATGTGGCGACGGAACGAGGCTTGCCTTGTTGTTGGGAGGAATGGCAGGGGTGGAGTCTGAGGTGGAAGAGTACAGCCTTGAAGAGAGCAAAGAAGGGAAAGATACAGCGACCGCTGCGACTCGACCACCGAGTAACTGCCTGACTAACCAAGGCGTCAGGAAACGAAGCCGTCTATGACACATCCCACACCCGAGGCATGCACTAAAAAAAAGGAAATAGAAGTAGTTGGTGAGAATTTGCCGATTCAATTCCTGCACATATGTTCACGGCCTGGATGACAATGGCAAACTACAAAAATTGGCGCACACACGAAAATGGAAGAAATTTATTCAATAACCACAGCACTACCATTTGCAAAGGAGTTGCTAAATGAAGTACTGCAAATACACACAAAAGAAGCAGTAGTAAGGCTATGAACATACAAAGCGTTAAGGAACCGATAAGTTCTAAGAAATGCTTAACTGCATTAGCCCTCATGTAGACGGCAACCATGTACGCATCTTGATGGACAGTTAAAATGTCGTTCGTAAATGTCTCAATGTATGGCAAATAAATAAGTCGTGGAGATTGAAATACAGAAATGGGTTTGAGCGTAAATGACTTGAAGGTTCCCCATGCCTCAACCAATGAGTATGGTTTCAGCTTCATTGAGCGCACTACAGTAGCACCTCGAATGCAAACAAACGTACGTTGGGTCGTGACGTGTGACAATTTTAGGTTGAAAAATCTGAGGAGCTATAAATGAAAACAGTAGATTAGCCCATACCTACATAAATAGAAATAAAGAAAACGATCTCATGTCATGACAGTGAAGAAAACGACCCGAAGATCTCGAGAGTGCTTGACAGGTGCTGACATGGATCAAAACGACGTTATCTGAGGGAATACTGCCGTAGAAATAATGCAAGAATGTGGAGCGTGTGAGAGCAATGGAGCAAATTGGCGAATACTACCGAGAGGGCCCAATGATTTATGCGGCTGGTTGCAACTGCAAAACAAACTTATCTTCGAGTGGTCTCAACGCGTGCACGACTCGCGACGGCATTCAGCTTCACGCCCGTCTGTGCAGCTGCACTACGTGATATAGGCGTCTTTCGTAGTTGTCCAATATCATAGGTAAACAAGTTTCGAAAAGTGAATTTGTGAAGAAAGCCCATATAACGATCGCAGTATGTGCACGTACGAATTATACTGGTTAAATGACTACACACATGCAGGAGAAGCGCCATGAACTCACACACGAAGCAAGTTACAGACAGCACTTGGTTCCACGTAGGCACATACACATACAAACACAATGGCACACCTATCGATCACCTCTCATGTGTCAATGGAAGCTCAAGTACAGCCGTAGTAGAACCCATAAAAAAAAACATTTATTCTAGTCAAGTGAATTTAAAATAGGCAAAATAATCAAATGGATTGTTGCGGCTACGATCAGGATACTCCAGGGATGTATCCACTGCATCCCCGATAACATAACCGAACGACCACTTATTCCGTTCATAAATGGCTTGTGAAAATGTGTGGTTTCAAAACGCCTTTATTCTCGACACTCACTTCCTGAGTACGGTTTCCTTGGACTTAGCTCGGTTCATGATATTAGAAACATGTGGAATCTATCTCAGTGGAGAGACCATTTACAATAATGCGTTCCGCAGTTCGAATAACAAGCAGACACACAGGACCTCCTGTGCGACAAAAGGCAGACGTCACGGCTTCAAAAACAAGAACTGCCTGGCATAAAATTAATCCAGAGTAGATGGCCTACTCATCAGTGAAATGAGAGCAGAATCAAAAACAGATTTGGACCCTGGTATTTAGCGAAACCTTGAGCCCTATAATCAGGAAGCTTTAAAAGCTTTTCTGGAGGTGAATGGGCAAATCACTCACAAGATCACATGAAGCAGGCGTACAAACACGCACTTCTAAGCAGATAAGAGGGAAAAATCGAGCTCGAAGGTCAAGTTCTATTTGAAGAAAGGAGGAAGTAAACGAAAACAGAGAAAAGCATACCCCGTTCGAGGGGGGTGAAAAGAAGTGGAGGAGGGGAAGGAGGCGATCGGCAGGGCACAAGAAATCAGTCTGTGTGGTGGTAATGCGACAGGCTGATGTGTAAATTTTTGTTTCTGTACACGTTGTTATGACAATTCAGAGAGGGAGAGAGGAAGAGAATAGAAGCAGCAAGAAAGGATGTCGATGGAGGGTACACACACGAGGTAAGTGGAATGAAGCGACGTAGGATGCCTGCGTGTGTGTAGGGGAGTAGTGAGATGGTAGAGGGAAAGAATAGCGACTTAGCAACATCCACTCTCCTTCTTAATGGGTGTTGTAGATCCCACCGTGAGTGTCATAGCAGCAGCACTCGGCACATTAGGGCTGCTCTCTTTGATCTGCATCGCCATCTTTATAAAGGCCTCCTGTACGTTATGAGCTGTTTTAGCACTGGTCTCCATGAAAGGAATCGCCAAACTGTCAGCGAATTTCTAAAATTGCCAAAGTAACATTTGAGCCGTTTTGATGGATCAAGAACCACTACCATCAATTAAAAGAATTCTCTACAAAAAGGTGATTAAGAGTGTTATATTTTGTACAAACTACTACATAGAAGCACCTACCTCTTTCAAACGTTATGTGGCAATGCTTGTTATACCCTAAAGGCAACCTAAACAGCACGTTTCAGGAATCACATTCCGTTCTTCAGAACAGTAGGCGATCGATTAAGCAAAAAAATTTTTACAGTTGCTTACTGAGAGCCTATAAAATATGCTAAACAAGCAACAAAGATACCCCAAAGCAAAATATGTCAGCGCCATAAGAAAAAGGGGCCATATTAATCTCGATAAACTCAAACGCTCTAAGTAGGGGAAAGGATGGATCGAAGACGTTCAACCTTTGAAATTAGACCATCCCGACCGAAATTGGCATAAAAAAGCAATTTGTGTGGGATCCCGGGGAAGCGCCGACGTAGAGAAAGCACATATCGCATAAATACAACGATTGTGACCAGCACCAAGTCAACAACAACAATACTCAAGTGATGAGTACAATAAAGCTGAAGTGCTACAAAGGAAGGCATTAAAAGGGTAGGCATCACTAAGATAATTGGAACATGTAAGTCGCACACATTTAGGCACCCGATTTTGTGACCCTAGGCAGCCTGAAAAATATACGGCGTATCATCATTTTCCTGTTATCGCATAAAAGAATGGATGAAAGTTTGGTTTGTGCATCGAAGACAGGCATTGGGAGTGGCTAACATAAAGTACACGTTCGCAGACTTCGAGAATCGAAAAAACGGACAAAACAGCAACTTTTGAAATACCTTTCCATCTTCAAAAGGAACAGCTCGTTTTGACTCAAGATCACACTTGTTCCCCACTAAAAGTCGGTTCACAGAGGCATTGGCGTAACAGTCGATTTCAGAAAGCCAGGATTTTAGATTATTAAATGAAGCCTGAAATCAAGTAAAAAGAACCCAGTAGATATGGCCAAGGGAACAAAATAACCCAAAGGGACACAACCGGAAAAACATCAAGTACTAACTAATTACTCTAAGCGGGAGCTAACCAAATGGCGTCTAACGATAGCGTATGTACAGGAAATTGCAAAGCACAAGATTCAAAGTAACAATTTCTACACAAATGGAAACAGTTCAAGGCACACTGGATTGTTTAGACAAAGTAAGTAGAATATCAACTGCCAAAGATATGCTCACTTCATCGGTGATATCGTAGACGATAATAATTCCCTGTGCACCACGGTAGTACGATGAAGTAATCGTTCTGAAACGATCTTGACCAGCGGTGTCCCATATTTGCAGCTTAACAACTTTTCCATCAAGCTCTAACGTTCTTATTTTCTAAAAAATCAATCCAAACGCAGCTTCTTACGAAATCCACACCAATAGTGCTAATGTAGGTATCTACAAAGCTATCATCCTAAACAGGGAAATAAGATGACGTCACAACCCTACAGAAAATCGAAGCAGTAGGCAGGATTTTCCAACGCCCGAGTCACCAATAAGAAGAAGTTTGAAAAGATAGTCACTAAAACGCCAAATAAACTTATTTTGACAAGTTGCATAACAGTAATAACACACATATAACCAAAAAACCTACTAGTCGGGACTCATTTTGTTGATTTCAAAAGATGCACTGCTAAGTACACCAAGTAAAAGCAAAAGTCTTAACAAATCATAGAATGTCTCAAATTATAAGTTTGCAAAACAAAATAACCATAAATTGAATGCAATCACACAATGTTTTTACACATTTAATTCCGTTTTGACCAGTGCTCGTGAGGTCCTCTCCAGCATGTGGCACAATCGTAAAAGAATATACGCTTTACCTTTGAGCTTACTCTCTACACTTTGTCCACAATTCTGCCGTTTTTGCGTGTAGGTAGTTTTATTTATAAAAGGTAATTTGGATGGTGATCTTTCCCCTTCAAATGCGTGCCCAACTTATTTTATTCACTGCACACCATGGGGAGGAACGATCACATATGTGCATGCTGTAGCGTCTTGAAGGCAAAAAAGACACAATGCTAGGGTAGAGTACATGAATTCTGTAAACAGAGGGATTGGAGCTGCTAGCATGGCGCGGAGGCCAACCAGCCGGCCTCGTACAATATGGCCACCCAAGTGACCAAAACCGGCTGTTCCAACAAAAAAAAACACTGCACATACTGTAGCATTCCAAGACTTTATTTAAGGTAAAGGAAGGAGGAGTGCTAGTGTAGATTAAAGGTGTTCTAGAAACAGAGGGATTGGAGAGTGCTGGCATGGCCCAAAGGCTAGCCAACCGGCTAGTACAACATAGCCACCCAAGTGACCGAAACCGATAAGCTGAACAAAGTACTGCAAATACATCATTGATGGTGCTTTCTGCATTCCCTTTATTCCTCACATCACTCGTTCATTCTGTCTAAGATCCACCACGGATCTTGGAAATTCGACAAATTTAGCCATGGCAAACACCTGAATTATTAAAAAGGTTTCAACCTGCATACCTATAAGACGTAGCTAACGAGTGTATGCCTAAGCTTTGCCAATTAGAGCTAACAATGGTGCAAAGGAATGGTTGACTAACTCCCATTTTCGGTAAAAGGGGCACTTTGGGAAATCCAAATAGTACTTTTACCAAATGGATTGCAATTGAGCCACCTCAGTAGCTCAAAGTCCTATTGTACACCACATACACATATCATGCAACATTTTGTTTGTTTAACTGTTGGTTTTGGTTTCTACAACTTTTTAGACCATATTGTCCGTGCCGGATGGTCTGGTCTCTGAGCCGTGCCAGCAGCTCGATTCCCTTATGTTTGCCGTATATTCATTTTTGCCCAAGTATTATTTTTTTCTGTGTCTTCATCGTAGTCTCGCAACACTGCTGTAATAATGGTGGTGTTTAAATGCGTTTTTTAGGTGAGAGGTAGGAGGACAATGCCAACGTGGTCGCCGACGAGCTCTCTTCATCTCCGGAGCCGGAGATTCGACCCTCATAGAGTAGACTATTTCATCCGCCCTTCACCTTAAATGTAGAAATGCCTAGAAAAACTCAACCTTCTAATAGCAAGGTGGGAAAGAAGGAAGGGAAGGAACGGGAAGATCCCGCTACAACTACACTGGTAGCAGCGGAAAGCGAACTCGGCCCTAAGGGATTTCCATCCTGACTCGTACTGCTAGTGATAAACATTAGCTGTGCAAAGAAGTGCATGTGCCATGGGAGGCTGAGAAAAACGTTTGCGTTGAGCACCTACCTACCTTATTTCTATGTTTTTCAAGAAAGCTGTCAACAGCAGGAGCGACACTAGCCCCGATCCATCCAAAAAGTTTTGTTTTTGAGTTTCCTTACTATGTTTGAATTAAGGTGGTGGAAGTGTAAACGAAGGCTGGAATCTGTTCCAGCAGGATAGCTATTGAAGTTTGTAATGTTCAGAGGAATTGCCCTTCTCCGAATTTAGTTTTAAACTGCTCAAAACACTAGATTCAGCAGAACTCCTACGAGGAGTCAGTGACGTTGCGATCAAGTATCTTTTTGCTGCAAGGAACTTTGGCACCTTGCATCGTTGTTTCGTGGGTGTTTCTTTCAGCACTGATTGCGCTTTGATAGTTGACGTGGGGGGTTTTCCAAGGGGAGCGTCGGGGACAACGCTCAAAAGGAGGGGGGGTTATGCAGTACTTTGTACGCTTGACAATCGGTTTCAATAACGATGATTTGGATAGCTATATTGCCTGTACTGAGTGAGCTGTTCCCTGAGCCATGCTGGCCGTCGAAATTCCTCTCCAATTGCCAAGCAAATGTGTTCTGTTCAAATATTATGTCTTCTATTGTCCTTTAAAAAGTGTCAAGCGCTGCGACTTCGTTCATCATCGAAATATGTTCGACGTACTTTAACGGATTGGTATTTAAATATTGATTTCATATTGAATAAATATACAAATCACAAAATGCTAAGTGGTTTTAAAATTATTATAGGCCAAATGACTGTTCCACCACACTAGCACCTACGACTTTATGCTTATTAATAATGACATTTGCCTATTGCTAAGATAAAATAGGGGTTTGCTTTTTTTGAGTAGCAGCTTTTTCGAATAGATTATATTGATCAAAATCACTGATAAGAGCCTAGACCTGTAAAGATCATTTTATCAAGCGAGATTTTCTTGAACCCTCATCAGGTTACCAGATTCTCATTTGAAGCTTTTCTTCGTTATTACATTGTATAACATTTGACATGTTTTAAACTGAGCTCCTCGCGTCTTGTGTCAGTCCCAAAAACTTGGGGCTTTTGCACTAATAATGAGACCCGGCGGCATACAAGTATTTTTAGTTTGCATTTTGTCGATGTGTACTTGTTTTCATATAGTTATGACACGACTTTACCTACACATTGCATTCTGTACCAATTATTGTGCGCTTATTGGATCATTTCTGCGTCGTTTTTAGCCTGCTAGTACTAGCCTTGCATAGGCATAGCGGGGAATGCTTGGTCGGCCTTGCTTTGCACGTGTTAGGATTACTCTCAGGCTAGTTCAAAGGCGAAATGTTTCAGGTTTGGCAGCCAGAGCTCTTGCTCGTGTGCTTAAGTTGCGTTACCTTATTTTCGGTGCTGGTGTTGGAGGGGCGTATACTTTGAATCAGGTTCTTAACTTTTAGTAATCGAGCCTAGTATACAGAAATACGAGGATATAAAGAACTCCCTACCTAACTTCGGTTACTTGAAGAATTATCTACCAGAGGAATCGGAAGTTCAATCGTTGTTTGCGTCTTTAAGGAGTGCTTTAGTATGGACGTCTAAAGACTCTTCAGTAGGTTGATAAGATTACTCTTCTATGGGTATTCGCAAGCCCGCTAATGCAGAACAGGTGGATGCATCAGCGTTGGATGTGGGGCAACCCGGAGCATCTGATGGTAACCACAAATACTGTTCTCTCACGTTCCCGTAGAGCAAAGGATTTCGGCAGAAGAAATTAAAAAAGTAATAGTGCAGGTTTTGCTTACTTTTTCAGTTGCAAAAGGAGAAAGAAAGGATAATTGAGACTCTTAGAAGTGAGCTCATTAAGACCAAGGTACAGTCTGAGTAGTTACTAATTTTGTTTTCAGCTTCAGTATCAAAAGGCTCTTAATGACCTAAAAAATGAAAACAGGAATTTGCGTAAACAACTCCTTCTCAAATATCAAAAAAGCGCTCAGCCGGATCGAATCAAAGTTGGATTACTTTTGTGATTTTAGTTAATTTTAGAAAACCCTAATTGATATGTATTCCGAGGTTCTCGATGAGCTGTCTAATCTTGACACCGACTACAATATTCAGGTTAGTTTGCAACGTATGCACACTATGTGCATAACTATAACTTGAAGTAGTCGTGTTATTTTTCACCATTCCTAGGATCATCTGCCGAGGGTCGTGGTTGTTGGTGATCAAAGTTCGGGGAAGACGTCGGTTCTGGAAATGATAGCCCAAGCGCGCATTTTTCCTCGGGGATCTGGTGAGATGATGACTCGTTCTCCCGTCAAGGTCACCCTCTCTGAGGGACCCTACCACGTGGCCGCCTTTCGAGACAGTCCCAAGGAATATGATTTGACAAACGAAGCAGAACTTGCTAGCTTGCGGAATGAGATAGAGGTACTAGTTTTTTGCCCGTCAAACTAAGAATTTGTTGAAATGCCTTCTTTGCGGTCTATCTACTCGTTCAAGCTTCGAATGCGAAGTCTCGTGGCAGACGGCAAGACCATTAGCACAGAGGTGATCTCGCTTAGTGTCAAGGGTCCTGGTTTGCAACGTATGGTTCTGGTTGATCTACCTGGGATTATCTCCACTCAGACCACCGGGATGGAGCTTGGAACCCGTGAGAGAATTCGAGAACTCGTAAAGCAGTACATAAATAATCCGAATGCCATTATCCTTTGCATACAAGGTGGGGATCTCTGTCAACTGATCCGCCTCGTCTCCTTTTTCTTGATCAGAGCTCAGTGTTGTTGTTGTTATTGTTCTCATCAGATGGTAGCATTGATGCTGAGCGAAGTAATGTGACTGATCTAGTCACTTCAGTCGATCCCCAGGGGAAGCGAACAATTTTTGTGCTTACGAAGGTTGATCTCGCTGAGGCTAACCTATATAATCCAAATCGCGTGAGTATTCAAATTATTATTTTGCGAGGGTCTCTAAAACTAGTCTACGAAATTGTTAATCTTCTGTCTAGATCCGTGAAATTCTCGAAGGACGACTGTTTCCCATGAAAGCTCTCGGCTACTACGCCGTTGTTACTGGAAAAGGTGAATAATCATTGCATTGAAAATCTGGTCTTGAAGTGGTTATTTTTAATTATTATTCAATATTGGTAATCACTTTAAAGGTTCCAAAGACGAGAGTATTGAGAGCATCAAAGAGTACGAAGCTGAGTTTTTCAAAAAGTCGCGTCTTTTTCGAGAGGGAGCTCTCCAAATGGCTCAGATGACCACTGAAAACATGAGCAAGGCGGTATCCGAACGGTTTTGGAAAATGGTTAAAGATTCTGTGGAACAAGAAGCGGACACCTATCGAGGTGACTGTTTTGTACTACCTGTAAACTATTTCATACGACTTTGATCTCGTGGACTTGTGAACGCCTAATAACTCCGTCCTTCGGTAATTAATGTGAAGGAACCATTGCGCCCTTTTTCAGTGTTTCTACACGATTCCTTGATTTTAGTTATGTCTACTAAGTATTTGTCTTGCATATTTCTTTGCTCATCTTAAGATCTATGCTTCCTGTAATTCTTACATCACCTCACGTTTTTTGAATCCATACTTTCTGTGCACTCCTGCTGACGTTCATATACACTACCCTGCTGCTGTTAAACTACCTTGGTGCTTTTACTTCCAACGTAAGAATTTGGCGTTTGCATTCCTAGTTTGTAGTGGCGGCTGAGTTCGCGTGCTCATGACTAGTGATCGTTCAATGATGATGTCTGTTTGTTTCACTGGGAGGTTGTATTTTATCGCTTCAATGCCACAAAAATCTTTTTTACTTATTCCAGGTGTGTATTTAATTTCAACTGAAAGTGCTGCTTCACATTTCCACATTTTGATTATATTGGTTAGCTATACGCTATAACCTGGAGACCGAGTGGAAGAACACTTTCCCATACGTCCGTGAAATGGACCGCGAGGAGTTGTTTGATAAGGGTCGAAATGAGATTTTGGATAACCTCGTCAGTCTCAGCACCATACCCTCCGTAAAATGGGAGAAGAAGATCAAGGAGCGTCTCTGGCAGAAACTCCAGTCCTACGTGTTTGAGCACATCTTTGAGCCCGCACAACTGAAGACCAATCTTGGGTGAGTGCGCCCCTGTTGACGGCTGTTTACTGTGATCTTATCAAAAATACGACTGTCGACGCACTCCTTACTCATAGTTCCTACCAGACCTTTGTGGACGTGCTGCTTCGCGACTGGTCACAGCACGAGCTGCCTCAGACCTGTGTGCAAGTGGGCTGGGAGGTCCTCTACGACGAGTTGGAGCGGGCTGCGAAGGATGCCGAGCATTCGCGCGGCTACGATCATATCTTTGACAAACTGAAGAAAGAGGTCATCACGCAGACTCGAAATCGGCATCAATGGGATGGAAAAGCCATCACCCGATTGGTAAGAAAAAAGGCAACATTTTGTGTACCTCTAAACTACCTTCTATGTTCGTTAAGATGAAACAGTTCTTGGTGGGATTTGAGAAAATGGGCTTGGTCACATGTATTAGTAGGTGTGAATGTGCTTTATAGACTATGAATTTTGTCCCCGCTTCCTTTGCTCAAGTTCTAAAAGCACACCGTTATTGGAGACTTCTATGCCCCAACATTAAGTAAAAGAATATATCATTGAGTACTTTCCAACGATCTATTCACTACTCATCTCGCATTTCTAAAAAAATTGGGACAATTTAATCCAAAAACCCCTGTCCATTTCGTATGGGATGGATCGCAGGGGGAACCATTTCCTACGAATTTATTGCTGAGGTCTAAACACTAATAACGAACGGGACTCAGGCAGCACCATACGACTCAACGGTGCGCAAGAATTTTATGGTAAATATGTCGAGCTAGTCCTGTTCTTGCAAACGAAGTAGACACAAGAGCTCAACACGTATTGCAAAGCGCTAGGATGGAACTCTAGGGGAGGAGTGAGATACGAGCTCAACTTCATTCTCTGTATTGCTGTGATGATATTTCTCCTAGTGATTAGAGCCTCACCTTGGTATTGGAAAATGACTTGGGAAATAGATGGTTAGGGATTGAAGGTGAGGTAGGAATTGATGTGCCTGCTTGCTTGTGGTCTATTCGAGTGGGATTATAAATTGTAATGAATGGAAAGTTTCGGGACGTGTTCTGCAATCGCTTTGTTTTTCATTACGAACAACCTCCTTGCAAAATGGACTCATCATCACATAGTAATAGAAACTGACTGGTGTAAGATAATTGGTATCAAATATCGAAGTAAAGTCATTTAGCTCAGTTTCGATTTGCAATTTTACAAGCTGAACTACTCCTTCTGAATGTAGAGGGTAATTCAAGGCACAACATTGGACGATCACACAGTGCACACGAAGGCTCAGTGGGACGCTGCTGTTAACTTCCTCGAAGACGCCCTCTACGCTCGCATCAAGGAAGGTAGGCTCTCTTTCACATGCATCTAAATTTTTTTGCAGCTAGACTGATAAAATTGAAATGTGATTGTAGCTGTTTCTCATTATTTAGTTTGAAGCTATACAGTGTTGGCTCATAGCCCTCGTTTTATTTGTGCACTACTGATGAAGCGTTACACCTGTTTTGTCATAGTGAACCAGCTTATCTCCGATTTGCGAGGGCCGGGTCTGCTTTCACGTTGGGTACATTGGACCAATCAGACGGATGAACAACGGAAAAGAGTCGCCGCAATTGATGAAATCCTTCCCATCCTGGCCTCGCAACAGGTAATTCACTCCCTTCACACTCATGTGTCTACTTTGGGGAACTTCCAACAACTCCTCGGCTGGATAAATAGTAATACTATGCTACTCGGACTCTTTTTTTCTTCGAATCCAAGCTTTCTTCTTCATAAATTCGGATTTATGTTGGAATCTCTTTCAGCGTTCACTGCCTTTCCTTAAATGTCCTCATTCTTCCTTTTAGCAACCGAGCATGGAAATGTCCTCCGACGATGTCACCACGGTTCGGCGAAACTTGCAGGCCAAGAAGTTCGCCGTCTCCAACAAATTTGTATATTTATTGCCTTTTTTGCAGCACACTGCGATTTCTAGTGTGGTTTGAAATCTTTTTATCCAAATTTCTTTTTAGTCGGCGGTGACGATCTGTGTTTTTTTTCATTTGAGGCGTAGTTTTGATCTAAATCACTCGATGCAATTGTTTGATGCAGTGCATTTTTATGTGTGCCCTGTATACCTTTGGCGTTCGTTATTTCAAATGAAAATCCGTTTGTCTAGGTAGTATTTTTTTCTGACCTTATATAAGCGGTTTGAGCTGGGGTTATGCATCCTTTTAATAGCGTTACTCCGGTCCCTTCTCACCTGTATCCAATTATTTGCTTCTGTCTCTCGCAGATTCTGAAAACTTACGCTCCCCTGGTAAAGCAAGTGAACCTGACGCACGCCCTCGCAACTTGCCAATATTGCCGCCGATGCTTCTACTTCTACCAACAGGGCTTCATGGCACTGTTGGGTGAGGAAGAGAGCGATCAGCGTCTGGATCTAGACGGTGAGGCCGATGTGCTGCCTTCGCCAAAAGCGCCGCCGCTACCTCAGCCCTCTCTTTGGGTCGCCCCTAGGGGTTCTGCCAGCGTCGCCAATGAGGATGCCCAACAGTCATATACCTACACCGACGAAGAGGGCACCGCGAGCGAGGCGGAGAAAACCTTGGCTTCTTCCGCCGCCGCGGCCGCCTCTCCACCTGTCAACGACTACATTGATTGTCGTGATGTGGTGCTCTTCTCACGCATCCTCCGCATGATGGACGCCTCCAGCAACTCGCTTAGGCAACAGCTGGTCAACGATGAAAGTGCGTAATCTATTTTTGTGTACGCTACTTTGTTATTTGAAAGAATTCGTCTTCTCTTCCCTTTCTAATACCTTATATCCTCTATGCAACTGGGAATTGCGCATTTTTATATTTAAAAGAGCAGCCACTTGTGAATAATGAATCTTGATTGCGTCTGTTTCTCTTAGGTCTAGGTGGGTTTTTAGCTTGGCGCTCTGCCATTGATGACAAAAAAAATGTGTGAAATGAGCTAAAGGTAGCCATGTTTAATATATGAGGAGAAAGAGTAATATCGTATAGTATTTTTTGGAGGAGGCAGTGGTAGTTCCATCACCAACGTAGTAATGACGTTGGCTTCTATCAAGTGCATCTTGGATTCATGAATCGCAGTGGCTTTGTAAATGATCTTGTATAATTAAGGTCGATCGAGTTTCAAGTTGCTTTTCTTTCTCAAAAAAAATATCTGGCGAATCCTCTCTTACTTTGAATTGGTGAAATGGCTACTTCACATAGCCTGTGTTCACTTATTCTAGTTAGACGAATGGAACAACAAGTGAAGGTGGTGCTGAACGAGATATCAGAGGATCCCCTGCTTCTCAACGTCCTTCTGACGGGCAAGCGTGTTCAGTTGGCCGAGGACTTGAGTAAGCACTACTTGCTTGCCTAAGGATAATCCACTCAATTAAACCTTAAATCGACCCCTTCGTCGAAATTCATGAATTCTACAAAAAAAGTGTCAGGCGACTCGAAGTATCCCAGTTCGCTGAGTTGATTATTATTGATGTTCGTGACAATAACCATAAGTGCAATTTGGTGTTCTAATCGTCTTGCCCAAACCGGAGTGTGACACCTCTCCACAAATTGGATGAGACACGATCTGGTGATGGTGTGCAAGGGGAGGATTGGATTGGCCGTTATCATATTTTTTGTGATTTGGTACACACAGGCTTTCTTCGTTTTAGAACGAACACGACACATTCAGGAGAAGTTGGAGGAGTTTATCGCTGCTCTCAACAGCAGTGACTGAATGTACCTCTCCTTGCTTCCTCCTCTTCGTAAAAATTCAGGCAACACTCAGCTGTGATGATGCTCCATGTGAAGGCTATGTACAGCTGTCTTAATGCATAAGTTGCAGTTTCCAATCTTTTCCCTTTGTTTTCCGCCATCCACCTCATTTTTCCGTCTTCTTACCTCTCTCTGTAGTTTTAATGTATGCTTAGCTAAATACAATGCGACTTAACGTTTGTTAGCTGTTTTTTGTCCTCCCCTTCCAAACTTGGTGGCGATTTGCTTCGAATCGGTCTCGCGATTTTGTAAATCGAGTAGGTGTCCTCAATTGTGAATAAGTTGGACTGCATTCAATCATTGGCGGTGCTACCAGCAGATCGCTTGACCTTGTTTCACAGTGTTGTCTGATGAAAGTGCTTCAAGTTTTGCCTCCTTTGTGTTTCACTGTTGAGGCAGAAGTGAAGATATTGGCGGCTGGTAGAGGACCAGAGGTTGGTTGACATGGGAGTTTGTAAAATTGGTGGATAGCGCTTTCGGTTTTGCATTATCTTCGTTGGAGTTTTACTGCAACTTCCAGGTGAACAGCGTGTCGACTGGAGGCTTGTGCAGATGGAGCCTAGGCCATCAATACTGATGTTGTATAGTCCCAACTTGGATGGTTAAGTGATGGCGTTCCAGTTTACCACATAGTTTTGTTCACATAAAACGCCAAAAGTGTCCAGTAAGACTGAAACGTGCGTTATGGTCCTTCTATTCCTCACTTTCATAAGTAATCTTTTAACTCCGCTCCTAGAATACCACTCAAATGGCTCCATGAGGACCGGATCACTTTACCCATCAAATTGGGAATTGGTGTGCCATGGTAAACCAAGCGATATAAATGGTGCTCGTGCATTTAGTGGGATAGCGATATGCAAAACGATGTGATGTGTTCATTTACGGTCGCTAAATAATGCCCAAACTATAAAAACATGGCAACGAAACACGTCCACTGAAGCGCCTACGCTCACCGACAGCAGTCGTGTCAACGCCAAAGCACTCATTCTCACTTCAAATCAATACCTGCATTTGAAAGTCACGTGTCAAAGGAAGTGGAAACTTGAGGCTACCTTTTTAGCATAGGATCCTACAAAATCCAGTAGCTTGTAAATAGAATAGGCTTTGCAACAGCCTCCTCCCTACCCGTCACGATAAACGGAGCATCTGTGAATGGACTGTTGGTTGGAGGTACATCAAATCGTGCTTTATTCACCCACTGCCAGACCACGAAGAGAAATTTACCGGTTGAGTGTACAGTCAGACGGTATTTATTGAGAAATTTTACATCCTGAGTCGTCTAAATGTCCAGACTAACGGTAGATAAAATCCACATTAAAAATCTCCGGGCCTACTATGATGATAATACGGGAACAGAGGTGGAGGAGACTGATGCAATGCTTTACTACAAGACCCAAACTTTCTATTGTAAGATCACAATTGAGATACCTACGTGTACAGCGGACAAGGACTGGTCCATAGGACTTGTACAAGCATGCGATTTTATGTACCTGGCGAACGATTATGGTGGCTTGGGCAACTCCTTGTGGGAGTTTCATCCCCTCAAAAGTGGTCTTCGAAAGGTGATCAACGACAGTGATGGGCGTCAGTATCCATTCTACAGTGTGAATCAAAGTCTTTACAATATCAAAAGGGGTATTGTCCAAAGAACAACTGTGAATCTGCAAATTAAAGACTATTTTCATCCTTCAGTGGTTTGGGAGCTTCCATACTCTAGAGGTGTTCATTTGTCAGAAATAAATCGGAAGCAGAAGTTCTTTATCTGGTTGGTAGCCATCAAGTATGGCAAAAAGGCATGTGGCAGGGACGAAATACACATATTGAAAAAAATTCGATGGGAGTATAACTTGCACATGGAAGTTGATTCGCACATGCCACTGGGGCAAAAGGTGCGGAAAATCTACGACGTACAAGACGGATCCATAATGATGTGTGACTCAAGCCGAAGTCAGAAGCTTCCAGCTGCAGCTACTTATGCGCCACACTGTAATGCAGCTCAGTCCCTCATATGGTATCCCAGGGATCCCCTTCGACACTCACGGATCCTAGTACCCCCCAAGCAAATCATTGTGCCCTGGGAAACCTGGGTCTCTGACATGCTCGGACCTGCAGCTCGGATACGCAGGCCGGTCGATGTGATCGAAATCTCAGAATCCGTCGTCTGTGCATAGACTGTCGGTGGGAGGAGAAGAGCTAAGTGCAATTTGATTCAATGACTGCATTTCAATCACTGATTTCCATAGGATTTCTTTTAAGTACAACTTAGACACTTATTTTTGAGGTACATTTGAACTTCTTTCTATTATTTATTTTGAGTTTGGTTCCAAGGGTTGCTTTGCACTTACCTGCATTTCTGACTCAGACAACAAAACGATTTTTTGACGCCTACATCTCCTTCTCCTCCACCAAACTCCTCCCACCCCCTGCTCCTCTCTCTCTCCCACGTGTCCGATTGTATCAAGCAGGAGAATGTTGCAACCTTTATACAACACTCAACCAAACCTCAAGTCTCTCCATGGCTTTGGAAGTTTTCTTTTCCGTTGGTCATGATGATGTTAAGACCGCGAAACCGCTACAAAGCATTACCGGCGATTTGTGCATAGCAGGATCGAGGTTTAGATTTTGGAACTTTACTTCACTTTTGTGAACCCTTCCGAGTCCTCTACCAAACCCTGGTAAGCCTTTCAAACGGCCCTGATGCTTAGAAGTTTCATTAATTTGCCCATATAGAGAAGAGAAGGACTAGGAAACTCGATGCTTTAACCTAGTAAACCTACAGAATGCACCACTCCACTCATAGGGCACAACACTCATGGCACTGTTTTCTCAGCCAGCCTGAAGTACGAAGACACACCCTTCACTGCTTTCCAAGTGCTATTCCACACCCTTGAAAACACGGTCGGGTAGTCGCCATCAGAAGGTGGCTCTACTCCGACGATAGGCATGGATTCAATTAATGCCACTTAGGGTAAACTTGTTAGCGCTATCAAAGAGAGTGTATTTAGCGAAACTTTAAATTAACTTACCGAAACAATAATAGCTATGTAACCGGGAAATGCTTTGCTCTGAAGCCATTGTCTCACAAGGCTCCACAAAACCCAGTGGTCGAACCCGGCTAGCGCTGTTAAACAATCAACTCCTGAATATTTGCCATTCTGATTCAGTCAACTTAAAGTTCAGATGTTAAGCAGCAGGACTTGCCTTAAGTCGAAACGATTTTTATAGAGTACTTAAAAACAGGTATGTTTTTACAACTAGGTTAGCCTTATTACTTATTACTACAAAATAAGAAAGTGTTAACGTGGCACGTAAGATTAAAGTTAAAAATTTGCGAAATATCACCTTATAAGACTCGAGGGAAGTCACTGAAATTGCCCATCATATGGAGCATGCCAGAAATGCACAGGTGTTTAAGGGTAATTGTAGCGTCCCGAAACATCCTCTAAGGTAAAAGAAGGCAGCAAAATATGGCCACAATAATATTCATGAGGTATCACTAAGATCATATACGCCTGTAATCTTTGTTCTAACTAACTCCTGCATCGGAGTGCTACATATTTACTAGGAGTTCATAAAATCAACTGCGTTTAAAGACATGAAATCGGCCGGGAAGGCTGCAACTCACAAGGGGATGCAACTACGTGGAATGTTCGAGAACTTGGCAAATATTAACGAAAACTAGTTGAATGGAGGCACTTGAGGTTGATGCCGTGCAAGAATTACAAGCATCCCAAGACTTCCCTTAAGGTAGAAGAGGGCATAATACTATGGCAGAATATGTATATTCTGCGAACAGATGGCTCGGAGGTGAGCCAACCGGCTAGTACAATATGGCCACCCAAGTGACCAAAGCCGGCAATCCAAACAAACAAGGTATTACGACAACGTCTACAAAATGTTTCATTTCATTGTGTAAGGTTATGCATCATGCACTTCCTTATGGGTGCATGTCAGAATAACCAAACTACTATCACTTCTGAATAAAAATAAATATTATTTCTGAATACATTAGGTGCACCATTTTGGCGGAACAAGGTGGAATCGAAACATAAAAAGTGCCATGAATTGGTACTGAATCAGAATAAGGACAAAATTGTTTATTAATTGATCAGAAAAATTTGGTCAATCTCATGTGTTACTACTGGATTCCATAGTGTTGTTAAGTCAGGACTAATCAGATTTGGAATTGTGATAGCATGAATGAAGTTTCGATATGTGTTTTCCAGAACTCCTGGCAATCAAGCTAATTCAACCTTGAAGTCTGTTTAATGTAATCAGCGTCTTAGCTTCAGTGATACTGTGCGCAGTTGGATTTGCAATCTGGTTTTACTTGTCTAAGAAACTTCTGGTAAATCTTATGTCGAGACAGCGCCACCCTAGTGGAAGCATTCCAAGATCAACATTTAATGTTTACTTGTCTGAAGGTGATGCTTATTTTCGAAAACGCCGATTTGTCAGCGCAATCAAGGCCTATTCACTTGTTAGTCACTACTTTAACTCATCTATAACAAGGCATTGCGACTCCGCCCCAACTGTGTTAACTGTTTGATTCGAAGATCCAAGTGTTTCATGCTTATTGCACGTCCGAGAGAAGGAATGGAAGATATCAAGAGTGCCTTAGCAATTGATCCTAAATCATATAAAGTAAATCCTCATCAAAGGTTTATCTCATTCCGAAGGCTATGCTACAAATGGCGGAAATATTATACCAATCGACAGCGTTTGAAAGCGCACTCGTTTATTTTTATCGTGGAAAGAAAATTCGACCAACTTCAAATGACTTTATTTTGGGTGTGACTAAAACAAAGGCTGCAATTAGTAATGCGGTTGGGGGTGAATCTCTTAAGCTTTCTGTGTTATAGACTGCGTTAATTACCTTACTCCTTGCATGTTTTAGCAAGTTGATGTCTCCGAATATTCAACCAGTTAAATCACTTTTTCATTTTACCACAGATATCTCACTAAGTGCTCCCATAGGTTGCTGATAGAGCTATACAACTGGCTAACAATTTTAGTTAATATTATCGCGAATTGCAAGTATTGTGCGCATCTATATGCTAATCCGTTTTTTGTGACTAGATCCGAGGAGGGTGAAGTTCATTTTATCAGATGAGGCAAGGGATGGCACTAGAAATGTTAGTTTTGCTTGAATGTGTCAACCGAGTAAAATAAATGGCTGCTATTTACCCTTAATTCTTATAGCCCTCTGAGGTATTTTTAAATGAACTGCCTGCTGAACTGTTAAACGTTGAACATGAGCCGAAATTCTCGGATAAAGATTTCCACCAACTTGAAAGGTTGATGGGCAAGTCGTGTGAAGCTGTTCAACACTTTCAACAGTTGTCAAACAGCGAAGGTATGCATTGATTTTCAGTTATTTTTTTAGGGAGAAGACTAAAGAAATTACAAAGGGTTCATCAATTTGGTGGTAGACACCCTAATAGTAAATATGAATCTGCTTTTTTCTTTTGATGTTAGTCCTGCTCATTGCGCGAAGTTAACCTGTTATGTTTTTTGATTAGCCATCACTTGCGGCGCTGGTTTAAATAACGTTATTTTGAAGGTGATTTCATTGTTTGCCTTTTGTCAGATGGGTAGATCAAATACAATCGAAATCGTTGACCAGCTTCAAAATGCTAAAAGCACAGGATCGCTCACTTTGAATATGTCTCCATTAGTACACACTTCATCTTACTTTGCTTATGTATTTGGTTCTACGACTTTTTGACTCATCATATTTTTTCACACTTTACAAGTTGGAGATTTATACAAAAGCCTTAGTTTCGTTATCTGTTCTCTTAATTTGGGTTCGTATACAAAAAAGAAACTAAACGTGTACTTAATTTCCACATTCTACTTATAACCTCTTTTCCATTCAACATCTTTGCATCACAAGCAGAGATAATAATTTTGAGAGTTAAAACACATTATCGTAAATGGAGACTTTAGTTGTAAGCGTATCGGTACTTTAGTAGCTAGTAGCATGTCTTCACCGCCGTACCAAAAACACTGCATCTTAAGACCAGCAATCTTAAGCTTAAACGTTTATCCTGTCTCTTTGTACATCAAAGCAAGAATCTTGCAGCGATTTTCTGATGATATTGGCTTGGAACCTCGTGCATCAGTTTTAGTTCCATTAAGTTACACAAGTCTCATTATTCGATTGGAAATACAGAATAAGAATAGTAAAATAGTACCAAAAGCTGTCACATTCGCAATGCAAATGTGAGGTAACTCTAAAGTTACTTAAATAAGATTTTCTAGTGCATATTGTATTTGTGAACTTTCAACTAGCTTTTCAGTATGTGCTTTAGAGATGCAGTGCGCATAAAATATTTCTAGACACCTCATTTCCCATAAGGGATAGATACAATTCCAAGGCATTTTCGTTGTTATTTCTTCTTGGTATTGTTGGAAGATTTTAAAATCAGCGTAAGTAATCGCAAATGTGGTATTTTTAAACGTGCAGAGAAGTATGAAATGTATTTGAAGAACTCTAAGGAAATAAGTGAGCTTGCTGCCGAGGCGTACAGATATTTGCGTGTGAGGTCGGAGTTCTGGCGCCAACAGGAGCCGATGTACAATCGAGTTAAGAAATGTAGAAGAAGAACAAGCAGAAATATATCATCAAAGGATGATCTGAATGCGCTTCAGCGACTCGTACACATGCTTCAGGACATCAGTGCCGGTAACTTTTCCATCTTTACCAAATTTTAAAGAGATTGCTCATGCGCTTTAATGTAGGACTTGATTAGGATTAGATGTGCACACCACTGAGTGTGGGTTCTCTACCGATAAACCGCCAAACAATAAATGCAATTTGGGACAGAAATATAAAAATCATGCTGGTGTTCATTCACACCTAGTATGGGGCAATGCATTTCTCCCACCATAATTCCCAGGTTCGATCCTATGAGTGAGGTGGTTCTTGAAGTAGTGAAAATATCCCATTGTAAGAATTATCAAAGAAGGTAAATGAGCCTTTTCCCCACCCAGTACAACACGCGGGCGATCACAGCAAAGCTTTGCAACTGTGTGCAGCTCTTCGAGAGGACATAAAAGTTTTGAACCCAGATTTTACGGCCCTAACCGAGGTTATGGCCGATCTCTGCGCGTTTGAGGCTGTGTCAAACTTCCATTTACAAAATTACAAGGAGGCTCGGGATGGTTTCCTAGCACAGCTGGAGATATGCAGGAATGAGAATTTGCAGCACCACATAGCGCGATGCTTGGAGAACCTTGGTCGAGCCTATGCCAAGCTTAAAAACTACCAAGCCGCTAAGGAAGTGTAAGCAGCAACCCCCCACTCACCTTATTTTCCCTTATTTTGTCTTCGATGAAAAGGTAATTCAGTAAAGCGTGGGTGTTTTGGAGGCGGAATCCAGTTCTTTTCTTGACTAGAATTTCTACCAGCTTACTAGGGTAATCAAGTGTGTACACAGCATCAAAACCGATTTATCTACGTATCATTCTCTCTATTATCCTACCTACTCCTCAAAAATACATGCTTATTAGCAGCCTTCTTTCGATGAGCTTTACACAAGCTCTGTTTTTACCTATTCTTAGATATATTCCTGATTGCAATGTAACAAACGCCTCACGTAAATATTGGTCTGTTTGTAAAGCGTGTTTAATGTGTGATGCCTCAAAATCTGCAAAATTAAATATTCAGCAAGCAAAATGAAATTGTGCAGCTCATCTATAAGATACATACCGCTTTTAAAACCACGTGTTCTCCACCGATTACAGGGACAATCATTGTCACCCAGTAAAGTGCGCTTGTAAATGCCTCCACTTTTGCGTTCTTTGACGAGTTAGCTGTCAAACATTCTAATGCTAGGTGGACTGAAAGACTTCAATACGAGATGTCAAGTTCGGATAGGTCCTGGCTTCACTTTGAGCTTGGACTATGCAACATGGAGCTGGGCGAATATGAAGAAGCTGTGATGAATGGTTTGGCCTGCAAGAAGGGAAGCGAACGAGAATTCGACATGAACTGGGAGCTGAAGGCCTGCGTCTTAATCGCACAGGCTCATTTGGCACTTAACAATCTTAATGAAGCACAGACCTACTTCCAAAATGCACAGTATGCAGCTTACGTATGTGTAACATTTCAAATTTTGTAACTCTAATTATCAGGTGTAATTGTTAGTTTTCCGAGTATTGTATCTGTGGTGGTTTAATTGCATGCTAATCAATTATTAAGGTGTCAAACAACCAAAAATTGGAGGAGCTTTTGGCCTCAGCGTTGGAGAAAGTAGAGGCGGCAATAGAGGAGAATGAGCGTAAAGCGGTCGAGGAGGAGTACGAGGGTTTCGGTAGGTCCTCTACTTTGATTTCTCCTCTCAATTTCCCCAATAAATGGGAACACGTCGTATTTGGTACGTCTTGATCTCACACAAATGAAGTGCTTCACTATAGTAAAAAGGAAAGTCATTTACATTGTATCGCAACAATTTCTGTTGAGTGAATGTACTCTACCCACCTACCCAAGCCCGTCGACCCATGCTCTTTACCATTGGGCCACCGAATCGCGGTTTGTTGTGTTTCATGCTTGGTTCCCTATTCCTGCGTTGAGCCGTTCCTTATTTCACCTATTTTGCATTAGGATTCATTATTCATTCAGGTTTAAATTATTTCTGCCTGAATTTTAGGAACGAGTGATGAGGGTATGTTGATGACTTGCAGAAACCCATTTCTTAAAACCATTTCCCTTGTCCATCAAATACTTGTTTTATTTTTTTAAACTGTTCTTTATTTTTGCTAATTAAACCGGTAAAACTGCAATCATGGAATTGATTCTTTAAAGAGTGGAAGGTGAATGTAATATATGCCCTCATGGTGTGGTACCAAAGAGGTAACGATTGGTTTTTTTTCTGCTACTACTTCTAGATTCAGAAGCCCAGTCCGGTTAGTTAATATTTTGTGATATAAATGCACATTCAACTATGGAAAACGGACTAAGCATGCTGTTGGCCGTTCACACTGACTTTTTCACTTGTTCACGTTGTCAAACATAACTACAAAGTATTTCATGAATTCTGGTGGATACAGGTTTACACAACGTGTTAGGAAGTAAGCATTTTAATTTCCAAATCCTATGATTTAAGAATCAAATGAAATCCAACTCATGTCTTCAAGGAACGTTGATTTGCATAATTTGAATTACTTCACTCCAATGTTGTTTCCACCATTACTCCATGCGCATTAAGTGTTGTGTGGGACCATCGCAACTGGTCAAACATCAACTCCATCAGTAAAATCACATGGAGATTGTAGACGACGCATTTGTAGATGTCCACTCCAAATAGGTATCGAATTCGTGGCACAAACTTCGGAAGTCAAGTTGATGATACACACTCGCATCGGGGACTCAAGTTACTGATTTGGTACCAGTAGCATGCTGTCCCGCTCCTTAAAAGTTATGAATGAGGAAACGAAGGTGTGTATTGACCTTCCCATTCATCACTTCTAAAACGACAACTGCCACTTATCTAGCAGCATTCAAATGGCTGCTACTGAACAGACCCAAGTATGAACAATCACGTGACGACGTCATTTAAAGCACAGGATAATAATTTATCTGCAGAAATAGGTCTCCATGAGGTGATAGAACTAATAAGGTGAATGAGGTGGTGGTGAGACAGTGGGAAAAATCACCACAAATTTCGGGCTTCCATCATCGTAACAGAAATGTGTCTTAATAATTGCAACAATCTAGGAGGAGACGAGGTAGGAAGTGTGGTTCCACTTCGAGAATGAGGTGGATTACCTCGTGCTCACGTAACTATCACTTACGCATCCCAATGAATTACTAGGTGCTCATTCAGCAGTAGAATATCCGCCTCCTTTCTCACGTACCCATGAAATTGATGCTGACGAGGAATTCGGTAAAAAAATAGCTGTTTACGTAGTTTATTCGTTGTTAATTTCTGCGATGTTGATTCATGAATTGCGGCTTGTTTCTAATGGAAATAAATTTTACGTGTTTGCTTGTAGATGCGGAGGAGGAGGAGGAGGAAGAAGAAGAAGAGGAGAACTGGGAGGATTTGTCGGGTGCGTAATTATGCAGTAGCTTTGACGATTAACCGAATATCGCTAAACCCCTACTTTCAAGAGAAAGGCCCAAAGCATACCCGATCCAGGTCTATTGAATGGGAGCTAAATGAAATGAATGAATCATGCCCTTCTAACACATCCACTTCCAGCATCAATTGCATGCGACATGTCTTCTGCCAGCTGACTACACCTGATCCCGTCGCTGATAGTTTGGTCAAGTTTAAAACTAATAGACGGGTGTTTCGAGTGTGAGATTGCGAGTAGCATAGCTTTAGTAGAAGCATGGAACATCTAAATTCCGGGGGTCGATCATGCTAGCTAACGTGTTAATGAAGTTCTTCCAACAAATTCGTTCTCGACTGATAATTTATAATGCCATCTGAGATCCCACTACTTTGTAAGTTCCACACAGGACACATTGACATATGACTATTCCATATCATTTTAGATTACATAGAGTCATCAGGTAAGCCAAAATGTTTACATGCGTAAATAGCAAGCTTACTTTTCTCAATGTTACTATCGAGAGTGGCTGAGGGTTCCTTCACCTCTTTGCATTTCCAGCCCACGAAAATACTCCTCGTACACCTAAACTTGCCCTATAAAAAACATGTCACTGAGAGTAAAGACAACTCCTGTGGACCCTTCGTTGGATCTTGTTGAACGCAATTGTTTCTTGTTAGCCGCTAGAGCAAAAAAAATACTGCTTTCACTCACCTATAGTTCACAACTTCCTTACAGCCAATTGTTTAGTGGACTTCTGACACGAGGCCGCATAATCTTCCACAATATCAAACGGTTCCTTCTTATTTTACTGCCCCTTTTAATTACTGGAACTAATAAAAACTATGACATTGCCTAGACCTACCCTTACAAGCCTAATTACTTCAATAACATTTCAAATACGTGGAATTGTCATAAGAAGGAAGTGATTCAGCCTTGTGGAGTGGAAAGAAATGTCAATTTTGTCAGTACCTCCCATTTACGTTTCAGAGTCAACGCTACGGAGGCGAGGGAGTAGCGGACAAGAACCGAGCATATAACTTTCTTTGCATATTTTGCACCACAGTTGGGCTCCAAAACACACTTCTTTGCACCAAATTTCGTTCATCATTATCGGAAATAAAGAACTTCCTTTTACTCCGTGACTGTTGCATATTTTTCCATGCCGGGCCACCATTCAACGTCTCGGAGAGGAAGTTTTCAGTTTTACATAAGACATTAAAACACATACGTAGCGGAAACACTTTATAATAATGTTTACTGCTTGAAATAAATGAAGTAATTGTGGGAATATTGAGAACCCTCTATCAATTAAAAGGACCTACCAGGTCTAGCAGTTTTTAGGCGTGCCTTATCACTGAAATTAAGCAGAATCTTCTTTCGTTCCAATTGAGAAGGCACTGTGTTCGTTAAATGCTGTTTTTTTTCCAAGAAGCACAAATATTCGTTTTAAACGGTTAGCTGGCAAAGCATTAACAGCTAATCCCCCTTCAATTTTGCCAAGTACCTGAGGATAAGTAAATATATTACCTCACTTTATATAGTAGATCATCTTCTTATGGGACTGGTACAATCTACTGGCCCTCTGATCCAGCCTCTCCTGATCGTGATCCTGGTGGTCTACGCTCCGCTCCGATCTGATTGTGAGTCCACGAGCTCACCCAAGTGGAGCCAATCAGGCGCAGCCTGGGTTGCCGTCTGATTGGCTCGTTCCAACGGCTCACTCATCTTACAGTCCGCTAGCAGTGAGGCAGGCTATCGCGTAAACGCACAGCTCGAAGGCCTCATTTCGCCACATAATGTGCTTCAAATCTCTTTTCACCGTAAGTGATTCACATAGCTGGAGCTTTGGCTTTTTCCTTACCATTCGCTTCTCATTTTTACAGTGTATTGCCCTCTTAACTATGAAATTGTATTTCACTCTCATCATACAACCCCTCTATAAGGATAGGTTTAATATACAACTTGAAAATTGGGACCATTTTAAAAACACACGCTTTAATGCATATCAGCGTCTACCACTTTCATAGCCATGTGAGCTGCCTCGAAAATTATTTCTTCTCTCTTGCGATTTGGTACTCCATTCATGCTCACAATTTGTCCACTCCATGTAACTGGGAAAGGCTAATGAGTGTCCATTTCTTGTTAAAGTTAAATCACATAACAATTTTGACGACTTACAAGTTTGAGGAACTTTAATTTCTCTATGAGTTGTGTATCTCTGGGTTAAGGATATGAGTGATAAATGCCCTAACATGTTTATTCAGTGTTTTGTGTCTCTCAACATTTGACGTCATAGTATTCCCACCACGACAGCGACCTAGTGTGGGCGTGGGATTTTGCAACACCGCTTGTCATAACTCAAATGACATTCTGATTCAGGCTCATTTTCATTGGTCAAGCCAGCCTTCCCCAGACGTGGGCGCATGACCTCATCACTGCTGCTAACTCGTAATTGCTGTGCTAGCGTTCCGTGTTAGACCGTAGTTGCCCGTTGAAGCGACTCAGAGTTGGTTCCTACCCCCCCTCAGTTGGCACCTGTAGAAAAGCATGGTCGAGATCATCATGACACGATTTGTTCGAAATCAGTAATGATGCCACCACTTGGCTGTAACAGAATTACTCTAAGGATACTATAAACATTCAAAACCTATTATCACTTTATTTAACCCCAACTGATGTTAACACATTATGTACACTAATACAATAGTCTTTTATAGTGCTAAGCAGTGCAGATTGTGCTTGGCTAGTCTACTTGAAGAAATTGGCAAACATAAGGATACTTATCATGTCCATGGCGTTGAGTTGGTAATTTGATATTCTCGCACCAACGCAGATCTCCGCTAGGAAGGCACAACCAAAGTAGACGATCGCATAACAATGGCTCCAATTACGACTCAATGCATGGTCAATGAACCGGCATAGTGCCGAATGGCAGGCAATAGGTCCAGTTAGCTGTCTATTAGACGCTACACTTCGTTGATCCTGATCAGTCCATTTATGCTTTGACAAGATCAGCATCATATGCTATAATGTTGCCTTGTTTTCTGGTGTTTATGCACTTTTTGAAAGCTACCAGCAAGTGAGTCCTCAGTCAGAGAGATAATTAAAAAACGAGATACAGTCTCATGCTTCCTCATGCCCCCATGTACCTTTCATTAAATATGCAGTTTACGTAATCGACAGGCGAATGCTTGTGTCAGTGGCGTTTTTGTCTCTCCTTGAATTTACACGTCATTTGACACTGCACACCAACACCGGGTGGTTTAATTAGTCTGGCGAATACGCCGTAGGCAAACACTAGAAGAAGATTAATAATGATTTCAGTGCGTGTCACTTTGATTGTGTGACCATTCAAAAGAGGGAGCAAGGAATCTTCCGAGCGCGGTAGTAGGATCCGTACGCCTAGGCATCAACCCTTATGACCGCAGCCAAAGTGATTAGACTGCCTCTTCATCAGCACCAGTGTCAAATTCATCGAAAAATCTTAATACATTTTTGCTTGATTGTCGCCTTTCAGTGCCTTTGTCGGTGCATCTCCCGAAAAAGCTCGCATAAGCGGCGATTGGGCTACGGTTACCATCGCGGTTGTTTTCGTGCCATTGTGGACCAGGTGCCCTACGTGCGACGGGCACCCGGACCGACCTACGTGGCGCCCTATTGATGCGGTAAAGACGGGAGGAGCCCCTCCTCCCCTCCTCCTCCTTTTTTTCAACTCCCCTCTCCTCCACCATCCTCTACTTCGAAGTCGCCTGTTGCCGCCACTACTTCCGGAGCATTTGGTCTTGTGTGGCTGTGACCTGCAATCTTGCTGTGCTATACTATATTACCGTTTTTTATACCTTCCTTTTTTCAATTAAATTACCTTCCATGTTTACCTTCTCGCGTTTGTGTTTATTACTGACGTGGAGTCCTACAGTGAATTAACGAGTCCATAGCAGTAAGTTAATTCATATCTCTTTCAACCTTCAGCGCAAATTCGATGGTAAAATATGGGTCAACATGCAAGTCCACTTAATTGCATCCTGTGGCAAAATAAATTCTGAATTTCAAATGAGCTCTGAAGTTACCCTTATCAATATTCCTCCACTTTTTCTGCACATTTCACTGCTTTTTATGGAGCCTTCTGGAATTGTTGGACTGTGCATATTCTAGTAAAATCATTTCGTTTAATTATTTACCATTAACTCATTCAGGGCTTTACCGCTTTATTTTCCAAATAGTAACTTACAGAATTAATGAACATTTTAAATCGGTTCTATTTGTACAATCTTGGGAAGACCTCAACCCCCCAAATAGTCACTCACCAAATTAAATCGGACTTCATAAAACCTCTAACAATTTGGTGAAGAACACGTCAAATCGTGAATAACTCTTGCCTTCCATCTAGCAATTCTATTGCAGTATCTCAAGACGAATAAAAATGTGACGCTTGGGGAGAATGTGTACCACCGACGCACAGAAGGGCCGGACGACTGCTAGCATGGCCCAAAGGCCATTCCGCCCAGCGGAAGTGCTGAAGCTAAGCTTTGTGTGTGAGTTTTTATTAAACGAGACCAAATCTTCTCACAAACTATCCTTGTAGCACCTGCGACACGTTCAGTGATGATAGGGACAATGCCAACATTAGTGTAGCTCAAGTCGAGCTATTGGTTTAATTTTTTACTCGTGTTGGATACCATCTCCATTCCGGAAGCTCGTATTTCGAGAAGTCTTGCGGATTAGCTGTGCCCGGGATTGACGTAGTTTGTCTACTTCACAATTTACTTTCGAATGCTTATAAGACGAAGTCTTCCCATGGGGGCTTGCCACCACTGCCTTTGGGAAATTTCGCCTTCAACTCACTACCATCGAGCAGAGCGGATTTCTCTGCCTTTACTGAACTCTGGATAGTGAATTTTTCCTCGCATTTCAAGAAAAACACCAAGTCTTACCAAAAAAGCAGTCCATATGCCGACCAGACGGGTATCATAACTTGACCAGCTAAGTCGCCTCAGTTGCTATTGGGTATCAATGAAATTCCCAAATTCAAGCATGCGGAGGCTGATTTTCCACCCTTTTTGGAAGCATTTGGGATTATGTCATAAAGCCCAATTTTTAAATCCTTTTTTTCAAACATTGGGCTTACAATAATTGCGACAAAAACTTGCCACCCGCATTATTGCATATTTTTAAAGTCGGATTGGGATTGCGCGGTCTGAAATAACTATTTTGCTCCAAGCAAGGAATCTTGAACTAGTCTGAGGAAGTCAGTCAATTGATATGAATACTAAGGGAAGGCTTTCAAACCACAGGATGGAAGTTTTGTGGATTTAACACAATTTTACTAGCCTCATTTTAAACTATACTTAGAGTACATGAATTTAGTTTTTGATGGAAAGGTGAAACTGCTGTAACTGTTTCATCACTTTCTAGACAGATATAGTGAGAGCATTACACTTTTCATCTGCCAGCATGAGCTGATTCAGGTACACTTGACACCATTTTGTGAAAATTTTTCTTTACCAAAATCCCAAACGTGTTAGTGCCTGTGGCCGCAAAGCAATTCGCCAGTCAGTTACTTAATTTGTGTAATTCATTATACAAGTACCGGCTCTACTTTAAGGCTCATTTGTCACCCGAAGCATTGCATAAATATGCCATTTTTACGTAAAAATAAAAAATATGTCAAAAATCAGATTTTCACTCTGAAGATAGAGTAAAATATAATTGCGATTTTCATACAGAGAGGTCATTAATAATTCACCCATATAAACGCACACGAAAAGGTGAGCGATTTTATGGGTATCAAGGGAGTGACGCCTATTCGCGAGGCTGTACTCTTCACCTGCTGCCATAAGAGACGCTGCCCGCGCGCAACCACGAGGCACTTCTCCACGCCGGAGGGCAGGCGTGGCTGTGGTGAGTGAGGAGGGGAAGAAAATCACCTCGACTTCGCCTCAAGCCTGTTCTAACTTGTGCACACACACATACGCACACACACACACACCCGCGAGCGCACATCTCCACGTAAATTATGCAATTCATTCACAAACACTAAACATTGAAATGGCAGTAGCACTGGCACACAGCCACACAGACCGTATTCTATGCAGCGCACCTCCACAAACCGGTGAATCACTTGCCTCCTCCTTCTTGTGTGCACGTGGGTGCGGGCGTGTGTGCTTATGTGGATCCAAAATGCAAATTCACCAGTTGCCCCTGAACTCCTGGTTACGTGTGCGCGAGGTCGACTAGAGCCTGTTTTAAACCGGTCGTGACTCCTTCTAGGAGCTGTGTCATTTCAACAACATTGGATTTAAACAGATGCATGTGAAATTGTCATCCTCATGATAAAAGCTGCTCACCTCGCCTCTAAAACAGGAATGCCGCCAAATCGGGTGGCTAGCATTAAGGGTTGAAATGTATCATTCTACTGGTTATAGCACGACTGGCTTTGTGAGGTAAGTCAAATGCATTTCCTTGGAGGATAAAGTGTGATCACACTTTCATCATTTCATTTTTGATAAAATCCCTGTATGGTTTATTTAATTAACATCAGCAAAGCTTATAGGAACATTCTTGACTGTCTCGAAGACCAGGTCTGTCTGCCGAAAAGGGATTTTTTGATGATTGTAATGGCCGTTATTAACCCTGTAAGAATTGTTACTTTCGAAAAGAAAATCTACTGTAAATAGCGTTAATGATGTGGCATTAGCCTTGGAAAAGTGTCGTTTCGATGGTGCTTGAGATATACCGCTGAATTTTGGGACTATGTGAACAACCCATCCCTTTAGGTTTGGGCAATAAATCTGGCCTATCAGACAACCCATCTTGTCACTTCGGTGCATATAACTACGAATGTCTCACGCATCAATGAACTTTTGAAATCTATGAGAGTCGCTATTGACACGTTGAAAGAAATATTTCTTGAAATGTAATGTAACAATGTAAAAGCTGCTCAGTAAGCGCTACATTGTGGCTTTCAAATAGCAGCAAGAATTCATATTGTCACCTTGTACATGCATGTGTTACCACCGCCCAAGCAGCGAGAGCAAACATTCAGGTGGTAATCACTGAATTGGGGTATCAAGAGAAGTATTTCCGAGGTTGAATAAGATTTGATAGGCCTTTGTAATGAGCTAGGACATGGCACTGTTAAGTCATCTTGTGGTCTTTACTATTCTACAAACTATATTTCAGTTGCCTACACTTAATGCATGTGTTTTATGTCTGCCATGAAGGCTACGATGTCCGCAACAGCGTCACCATTTACTGCCCGAATAAAGAGGTGGGGGACTATTCAAAGGTAATGCGTTTCAATCAATCTGCTGGCCATTGGATACCTTCAGAACCCCGCCTGCATGCATCCATGTCGGCATTAGTTGCACCTCTTTTATTACTTGGCGCTTTTCGTGTGCCTAGCATACAATGGCGTCTTACGGATAGGTATTCAGAAAATCGGATCAGTGTGATTTGGAAAGAGGTTTCAAGACCTACACCTCTCGTAGCCGTATGCGTACGCATTATGTCAACAGTTAAGAAACTGGACAGTTAAATATGCGCATTATAGGAAACTATGAAATGAACTAGCCGGGTAAATAAAGACTAAACTCCTGTACTAGCACTTTCTGCCAAGATTGCATTGCTCTTTGACTCAGGCACGTATGAAGATGAATTCGAAAGGGTATGTTTTTATGCCCAATTTCGAGGATTATCTTGTCATTTAGAATTGTATTTGAAAAAAATATATGCATAAAAATACCTGCTCATCCTTTATGTAGGGTTTTCACTTAATGGGTGCTCACCAAACTCAAGCAACCACTGTGCAAGTAGTCTGTCCTTGTGGCCACCCTCAGAAAATCTCGGTGCGGCCCTAGTAACGTCGTTCTTACGTATGTGTCCCTAAACTCCTTCCTCGTCCGTCCAAAGAACCCGCATTTCTAGAAGGTGTCAAATTACCTGACCTGATTTAACATTGATTCACTACTCTGGTTACCTTGGTTCTTGTCTACTGCTCAACGCCTTCAAAGCACTGGGTCTCGGATCACTGATGATACTCACGGATCTTTGAAATACCTTAGTTGTTTAGCCTTAGCTCTGTTCTCTGTCTCTCTTTTCTTTATTTCAGTGACTATAACAGTTTGATCAATTATGCCAGGATACTCCCCATCCATAAAAGATACCGTGCTTAAAATTCCCACTGTTCTCGAATCGTTGATAGTCTGTGGATCAGTCATGCAGACGCAGATCCTACTAATTCTATTTGAATTTGATGTATTTTAGCATAGATTTGTGAGGACAAATGGCAAAAGCAATCGGTCTAGAGTTTAATTATACTGCTGGTTAGTTTTGTTTGTTCTTTAAAAGTTTTATAGAGGTTTTAACGGAGCCTTCCATATTCTTTAAAATCTTCATTTACTTTCGAATTAAGTGGCCATTTTGGAGTATATGTTAGTTATTAAGAGGCCTGATGCATAAAGAATACAGGCTGTAATGTGAGATCCTCCTCGCCAGCATCTATGCACTATTCATGAGTCCAAATGCTGCCAATCTGCAGTGAATTGCATGAGCAGACACGAGGTGGTGCCTTTGAATCGCGAATTGTGTGCCTCATCCACTTGGTAGCAAGCCGTCGACCTTACAATGTGAAGCAAATCTCGTGTCACTAAGCTGGATGTTGACATTTAACCCTAAGCTAAGCACAGGCATGTACAAAGTGGCTCTAAGGTTGAAGCCCCTCTTGCAGGACAGCACCTTTCTCTTGAAGTAGAACCTGTGAATGCTCTTCACACTTACCTACCTACGGTAGCTCATGCATCCAAGTTTCATGTAATATTCTGAAGCACGGTTAACTACATTGTAAAATAAAGCTATTTTCGGTTGTCACTGTGCTCCTTTACCTGAATAATCGAGAGTCGGCTATTTTCATGGCTTTGTGAGATTTAAAGCCAATTATGCCGTTAGGACTCACATTGATTCAATGTAAGTTTCTAACCCATTAAAAAAGTACTAACGCCTAGTCACCTAAAGAAAAGTGAAGGAGATTCTTAACCAATCACTCTGTATATGCGTCATTGTTCCAAACCGGGGAAATGGACTGTTCCACGTAAAGATTGGTGAAGGAGTTTGTGGTACAAGACTATATTTAACCTTCCTTCAACCTAGCGCATTGTTCAGTGTTGACACACCCACCACATTGATACATCTACATCCACAGCTGCAGTGTACTTTGTGACTTCGGTAACATGACCCAACATGGAATCAGCATTCGAGTGTATGGTTGTCACTACAAAGTGACACGTTTCAATTCCTGTGTTGTAATCTTCCACTTCATGCCTACCTTCTATGGAGAAGATGCATGCACTATACTGCAACACCTTATATAGTCCCTTTGATTCCTTTACCACAGTAGGTGTGTTCTTCAAACAGCAAAGTCGATGTCTGGCAATCATTGCGATAGCATTGATGCTGTGCAACCCTGCGCGAACAGACTAGTTTACTTTAATGTGTGTTCAACGCTCAGCTCGTTTTACCCTCCATGCGGCTGCGTCGGTGTACAAACCTTCAGTCTCAGTGCTTCCGGTTCGCTACTGTCACCCATCCGACCTTCAACGCGCTCATTCATTTGATGACGCGATGGAAGAGACGTCAAAATCTAGTTTAAATATTGTTCAAATCCATCTGAAAGGCATTTAATTTTCGCATTTTCACTAATGAAAATCTGTTTTTTTTAAATCTCTGGTTCAGTTGACGTACATAAACTGATCTAGCGAGATCATAAACATCTGTTTAGTTCCTTTGACGTCATAACCGAAATGTCTGATTTGTTTCGCAGCTGCAATATGAAGAGGCACACTGAAGGGTGTAAGTCTCGTTATAGTTGTGTTTCTTTTCTTGGTGTCATCTGAAAGTGAATACGGATGGAGTTTAGCTGGGTGCCCTGGAACCAAATTAAATTCCTTAGCAGTGTGCAGATGAAGCGACATCAAAGTCGGCATATGCCTATGGCAAAAGCACCATTTTTCACTGAAGCTTCGCTCACGTGTCGGTTTTGCGAACTCGAAAATCGCAACCACGAGGATAACTCCAACTCTCCTATTTTCGATCACAGTGGTGGAACAATTATGGTGATTTTAATGGTTCAGCTGCCAATTGCGGCTTTTTAGACCCACCAACAGAAAGCTTATATTCCAGTTCGCTAATCCTGAAATAGTAATGCAATCAAGAAACACCAAGTTGTTAGGCGAACGCCCATTTTTGACTTGCTCATTCCAGGTGCGTAAAGTAATTCAAAGCGCGACTGCTTCCTACTAATAAAACCTTGCGATTTCTTATCATCAAGTGATCCAAAGTACTGCCGATAGGAGATATGGGAGATACTTATGTGCGATGCGAGCCTGTTGTCAGGTACGGGTTTGACTGAGTGATTGAGAGCCACCTCCACTGTGCCCATGTGAGTGTACCCCTTTGATTTTGAGGTTCAAAGTGTCACTTATTTGTCAGCGTACACTACCCTACAAGAAAGTAGCTTTGACAGTCTAATAAGGCCTAAAATATCCACAGCACAGTTTTTTAAGACTGAAACTCGAGCACTGTCCCCTCTACAGTCCTCCCTTAATTAGCACCAATGTCTGGTGCCGGTTTAAGTTCTAGAACGCACGTCTGTGACAAACGATGAAAACAACGGTATATCTAATTTATTACTTTTTGTGAGGGTTTCTTGTAAACTATAAACAACTGGTCCTTAAAAGACGCGGCACTTGCTCAGCATAACATCCCACAATGTGAAACAAGTAACTACTACCTGATAAAATTTTGAACCCTACAGCTATTCTCTCACCATCAAAGTGCCACATTGAAATGCATTTTATTGACCTGCAGCCTTGGAGCGAAGTTGATGTGCGTCCTCAAGCTACACCGGTTTGGCGTCATGTGTCAGTATTTTGTAACACTAATTCAATAAGCATGAGTTGAGATTTTTCCATCTCTTGGTTCATTCGTCATGGTTATGGGAGCAGGGGTTTTTTCACAGCAAACATGTTGAAGCCTGATGGTCAACTGGTGTGTAGTCTGCCTCTAGGGCCTGATCGCACCACACACATGTGTGCAACTTCCTCTGTAATATGCTTGTTGACATCCTAGACATCGAATTTTTCCCCCTTAAATGTCTTCTATCGTTAGACTGCAAGCACTAAAGAGTGTACTTCCACTTAATTAGAAGGTGGCATCACTTCAGTGATCAAGTGTCCACTGGGAGCCTTTTTCGGCCTATGAGACACGATAGGGGTCTAGGGTTCCTGTGGGTATCTGGAAGTTAGGTAGAAAAGCTTGCTGGTTTTGACACAAAAGGTAAAATCTCAGGTCATTTAAGATGAAAAATAGATTTTGAAAAATACTATCAGAATGCTCTTGGTTTTCCAGTTCTGAGCACGCTCAACCCTTTGTATGATGCAAGTGAGCAGAGGCAAAAAAGGCATGAGGCTTTTCTAAATAGTGCATTTAAAAAGAATGTGGAGAAAATCAACAGGTCAATGTCAACGCGATCGCAGGTGTCTACAAATGCGGCGGGGTCACGTGACACCGGTGGACGTAGGGGGTAAATGGAGAATGGGAGAGGAGGTTAGTGGGGAGCCAAATACGTGGGTCCTGGTGCCCGTCGTATGAGAGGAACCTGATCGCGTATTGCCCCAAGGCATCCCCTCTTGTATCCCCTGCGCGGTCGCTTTTTTAGCCTTTGAGATGCAGCTGAATGCCCAAAGCACATTCCAAATAGCGTCTGAAATGACAAAGACAATTGGTGTCCCGAGTTAATCCAGTGCTCAAGTTGCCATGCAAATGATAGTGTTGGGAATTGGGCAGCTAATGTCCATTGACTGATTGCTCTATTTTCTTATTACCTCACAGAAGTCCCTTAAGAATTTGTCAGGAATGCAGCCTTTTTACCATGCCCTTGTATAGAACTTACAACCATAATTTCATTGAATTATGCAATAATAGCCTTCTGTATGCAAGCGTACTTGAGTATGGTATAGTGATGTTAGTCTGAATGAGGTTGTATTGTTCTCTTGCTCATGCTTAATCAGTGGAAGAAGTCGTTTAGATTTCTTCCAACTGAGTGTGCTTTAGGAGGTGATAATTGACACCCATCGACTTATCCATTTTCGAATTTCTAAATAGGGGCTACCCTGCTATTCGAGGCATTGGATTCGGTGGATGTCAGGCCTAAACCCACGTGTTAGAGTTTGTGATTCCAGTGTTAGAATGACACGTGACGTGCCTAGTTTGCGCAATCACAAGCTCATAAGGTTGTTCCTTATCGGTTTAGACGTGATCACTCTTTTATGCGCCAACACCACTCCCGAAGAGTTATGAACTTTAGCTTCACAGCGAAATGAAGCTTTCATAGAAGATTTCCATTCAGTAACCCAAATTATTATCGCGTAAAATTGCAGAATCCCTGCATACTTTCTTCAGGGCATAAAATGCATTCATGAGCGTAATTAATGCTAAACCTCGGAGTGAAGGTTGTTCATAGCGTAATCCTTTATTTTCAAAGGGACACGTTTTGCTACTTATTAAGTTGCATGAGTAGCACATGAGTTAAGGTGTCAAAACCATAAACAACAAAATTACTAGGGATCGTGGGTGGTAAATGCCAACATTAATGATCCGATTATCTGGTTTATGAGTCTTATCAAGATTAATTCCAGCTTTTAATCTATTTTGGCAATACTTGGAAATGACTATCGTTTGACAGTCATGCATAGGTGCCAGAAGCATAGCATCTCTAAATGCCACGATGACACTTGAAATTGACCACTAGAACCAAGTCTTTTAGTCCCATAAATATTTTAGGTGTTGTTCTGGGTGGAATAAAAAAGTTGCTCAATGCAATGTTGCAATGCAACTTTTGTCGGCCAGGCAATGGCACACTTCGTCGGTAAATTGAGGTGCGTGCGGAGTCATCTGCAGGACTTAAGAATTCTTTTTTTTGGATATTTAATTGAAACCTCAGCAGCGTCTTAATGTATGGCAGGCGACGACATTAGAATTCAGCCAATGCGAACGGATAGTGACCGTCGCCTCGCCAGCGTAGCCTGAATTCACCTTAAGGTGGCCACTGGGGTTGCTTAATTCATGCCTTTACAAGATTTGATAATTTTTTTTCAATTGTGACCACCTAGGTTTCGTGATATGCAGGACATTACAAATGAATGCAGATGTGACAGCATAAAGCATTAGTGGTGGCTTCCTATCGCATAGGTCAGTTCTAGCCCGAGTTCCATGTTGCTTAACACGAACTCGGACCCCAAGTTGTGCTAGGGCGATCGGATTGAATTCTAATCCGGGAATTGGTGAAGCGGGTTAAGTATCTCGCCTTTCAGCTCTAAAATATCCTCTTAAAAAATTATGAGGTGATTTACCAGGCATTGATCCCCCGCAAATTTCAAAGCGTGTTCATTGAATAAAACCGTATAACAAAGGTGTGTCATTTATGTATGTTTTATCAGTTTTGTTTGATCTGGACCTTAAAAGTAGGAATAGTAGGAGCAATTAGACATTAACCTTATCAACAGATGAAGTCACACCCACACAAATTAACATTGTGAGGTGTTGGTGAGCTGCTGTGACCGAGCGTCGGTCGAATGTGTGCATACAAGGTCTGGAGCGGAGGCAAGTTCCGTTTTAGGTAGCGCATTTTACGTCGATTCAGTTTATGTAACTGGTTTAAATAAGTTGTGATGTTGTAATGGTTTGATGCTCCCCTTGACGGAACGACTCTATGGAGTCATGCCCCTAAGGATGCCTTCTTTCATGCCGAAATGGTTTATCACGACTTCAAAAAAGGCGACTGATTCCAAGTGTTCCTTTCATTAGAGTTTGGACAGACACACGGATGACTGGGAAAATAGTCAACAATACAAATAAGACTTGAAAGATGATAAAGAACCTGTATTAATCAACCAAAAAGGGAAAAGAGGAGCACTCACCAAAGCGGCCTCTTTTAGGCACATTTTAGATGATAAAGTGTCAAAACTATGCACATTGCTGAAGTGCGGCCATGGCAGTGGATGCCAGCATCCATGCACGCGCCTGTTAGTTGTTTGGGTCACTGCGTGCATGCACAAGTGAACAATTGTGCTCAGGTGTCATTGGCTGATTCCTCTTTCTCATATTAATGTTTTGGGGGGTTTTGAAGAGGGCTTGCCCGGTTCATTCATGTCACATAAAATTCGGCACTTGGGGTTACATTCAGGTAGTTGTACCACTTATTTTGTTTAAAAATGACCTTGTAGGTGAGAGTTGGGAGGACAATTTAGTCCCGGTCATGGACAAGAAAGGTTGCTCACCGGACTTCAAGATACTCTCGTTACCTCATATCCTCCTGTGTGGTCGTAATAATGATATCTAAAAAAAACATTCCACCTTCTCACAGCAGGGGTGGTGCAAAGGAAGAGGAGAAAAAGGAAGAATTGTCTACAGTAGCCATATTTCGTTTCCTCAAGTGCTGAGGGAGAGGCGCTTGGTGGTGTGATATCCTGAGCAACTAGAAACAAGGTGCCGGCAAATGCATAATTTGATACTAAATGGCTTCATCTTGAATTAATTTAGCTGGTTCCTTTTTAGCACAAAAGACTCGATTCGCTGGTTAGCAGTTACAAGTGTTCATTTGCTATTTTTTCCTTGAAACTTAGGCTCCAAGTCCGTCTTCGATCTTTGATACTAAAAGCAACGGCATTCTACTTATAATTTCTGAGTAGCTACGAATGCGCTTATAAATGCTCAAATGTTATTAGAGTAACACAAAGGCTAAGTTAATTCCCACGATGAAATGACTGCATTCTTAGTAAGTGTACGGAATCATAAGGCACGTGTTTCATATTTAAGCAAATAGGATTTTTAGAGAAAAATTGTGGGATTGCCTTTCTTGAGTTTAAATTACTTAGCGATGTATGCCAAGGCAATGGTCTTTTACCACATACAGACACATTATTTCGACCCAAACATATTCACGTAGTAGTTTTACATAAATTTGGTCGATACTTCTTTATCATTAATAGAGTTTAAGCGATCGCTAAAGTTGGAAACAGAAATTTTCACTTGCATCGGATCAGCCACCGGGTCTACCAAGTTTTTTATTCTATGATGAATCATTTTTTGCTAAAAAATCCTTCATCACAGAAATTGCGGGTAAAGCTCCGTCTAAATTACTTTAAGCTGACTCCGTTCGGATCATAAAAGTGTTATAATTTCAAGTTAGCTCCTCAAGCAGGTGTCAGGTCATTCGTCATATTCCACGCTTTTATGACAATTACCTGTAAATTTAAGTTAATATTACCTCATTTGGATTGTAGAATGTCCAATTGCCAGTTTGACGTGTCCCATTCTCACACGGGCAGCTAACCATTGGTGGCACATCAATTGGAGGTGCATCTAGAAGGTGAATGCAAACCACGTCCATCAACAACAATTATGCTTTAAAGGCTTCTCAGCCAATCACTCAGTGTGTGTGTGCATGAATGGAGGCTATAACTTAGATTTGAGACTTGAGTTAATAGCATGGTGAAACAGTAAACAAAGGCTTGCCATCTTCCATCCGCCTAGTGGCTGTCAGCACAGCCTTGAGAACGGGCACAGGCATTACCTGAAGGTCACGCTGCACAACAATGTGCCCTCCCAGCTGCTCATAGGCTGTGAAGGCCTCCTCCCTTCTCTCTTCATCAATACCAAAATCTGAAAATCAACGTAAATGGGAACTGACGCCAGACCTGCTTAAAATTATCTCCTTGGTCATGGGAAACGATCGTCAGTGTCGAGGCAGGAGCATCCCAATTCTGTATAGGAATTGAGTTAGCATTATAATCTTGAGCAAGTGTAAGACTTTCGCTGGCAATATCAAAATAATGCGTTGACCATACTAAAGTGTAGCCATTGTGCCAATCCCTGCAAATAGTTATAAGAACGTTCGCTTCCGGTGCCCGGTAGCCCTCTAGTACTGTCAAAACCCTAATTTTAGAGAATTATTCGGCTTTAGTCTGATTGCCAAGTCTCAAGTGCTGTGAAATTCAAGACCAACATCCTCAAAATGTGAAAAATAAAGTGTTCTCACCCAGACTCAGCTAAAGTTGGTGAGTGGGAATCATCACAAGCAATTGTAATGCGCCTAGTCAGAATTTCGACAAATTTGATGGCACAAAAGTAAGGAGGCATTGAAGTTTTTTAAAAAAAAAAGGAGCACAATATATTTTTTTCTTCTTGGTTTCGCGTGCCAATGCAGTAATTATGGTGATGAGGGAGACATTGAAGGCTCAATTTCAAATAAGCATTACTTTTTCCACCACTTGGGTGGATTAGATGCTACGACTGAGCGAGGTAGACCGGTGGCATTGTTTGACGGTTGTACAAAATGCTCTCGAGGAGTTAAATAGGGACTCATAGCAGTACCGAAGCCCTCCACGCTGGAACTGGTTTAGTGGTTTCTTAATTTTACTGAGTCAGCCAATCGAATCCGCCGGTGCTTACGTGCATGTGACCCACTATTGCGCAATTCTACTGAATTCAGCAAAACTTGAGAAACCGTAGCACAATTTTGAATATCACTTGAATGTTTGCTGAATGTGTACAATTAGGTCACGCTTTGTGGACTTAATGCTGTCTTTTCCAGCCGCTGCATTGCCTCAGTAAATTGTGTCCTACGGGTTAACTTTTCAATGTGAAAAGTTAGAATTACATACTTATTACGTGGAGATAGTTTTGGAAGCAAATCTCGTCTCTCCTTCGGAAAGGAGTACTGGATTTAATGACCACGATAACCCTCGTGCTTTGTCAAAAAAGAAGTAATTCTATTTAGGTGTCTGGTGAATGCAGTACCAACTGGTTAGCTTAGTCGACGATCTCGTAACAGAGTAGTCCAGATTATATTTCTGTCCTTGCTACACCTGAGGATTGCACTATTCACACCATCCTCGAGTGCGTCCATTAAGGCAAAGAGGGAGCGGCTGAAGCGCGTCCACTCCGAGTAGACGCTACAAATGCAGTGGAAGTGGTGGTTGAAATCCATCTCATGTACCTTCACCACTTCACTTAGCAATGGGCCTACAAGTAAAGCGTGAGGACAACTAATTCACGTTGTGATCAATTCACTTGGACTACAGAGATGGGTGACACCGGATTCTAGGTAAAGTGGTTTTCAGAGAAAAGTGCTTGAGTAGCTTCGATGACTTATTCAGTGTTACACCTACACACTTAAGGCATCATATTCCTTCGTACAAAGACAAAGTGTAATTGATAAGTAAAAAAAAACTGGTTAAGCCACGATAAACTTAATGGCTGGAAACTTCAGAGGTAAAAATACTATTTTAGGCGAAATTCCACTAGTCATAATGATTTTAGTGCCGATCGCAGACGTCAAATATAGTAATCATAATAAACCGAAAAGCGATTTAACAGTCTACCCTACTAGGATATACCGACTTATCAATAAGGATGCGACACAAATATCCCAATGTGTGGCCACCATCGGTGACATCCAGCACTCGCATGAAGCGCCTCAATGAGACAACAGGCATTGGGTACCACCTCAACACAATTCCTTAGTGAGTGCAAATCTGCACTCATCGAAAACTCGCGAGACGGCAGCAACGAAGTGAGAAAGGGAATTGGGAACGCTTGAGGCCCCAAATGCAGAAGTCAGAAACCCACGAAATCGACAACGGCCTCCTTAGACCTTTAAACACCATTATACTATTCAAGAACCGCCAAATACAGAGCACAATGAAAATTTAGGGGAGTGATGGAAAGTACATCGACCACAGTGATTGCAGAACTGAACAAATGTCCAAGATTCGGGTCAACAGCGAGAAAGTGCGTTAGGCTGCAAGGAGCAGAAAGTAGTTGAAAGTAGTCACTCACATCGCAGTCACAAGTACAATGTAGAAACCTGGTAGACTTGACAAGGGCCTTACCCATCACGCTAAGTAGAGGAAACAATGAACGTGTGAATCGTGTGAAGGTATATTCAAGCAAAACCACAAAGGTGCAAAACACAAGGTAAAATGAAAGTCTGCCGGAGATGGGTGCGTATAGTAGAGAAAAAGGACGACAAAATGATTTATCGACTCTTCTCCGCTAAAGCTTTCGCCATCCAATCGAGACCCTCATAGAGACCAGTTCCTGTAGTAGCGCAAGTTGCTTGAATAAACCACTGGCGATTCTTAAGCGAGTTCAGGCCAAGTTTCTGGGTCATCTCACTGGCTGAACAGGCGTTAGGAAGGTCCTACGTAAAGCATGTTGATTAATAGAAAATTCAAACCGAACCTGTTTGTTGGCGAATACAAGGAGAACTGCATCACGAAGCTCGTCCTCGCTGAGCATCCGGTTAAGTTCATTTCGTGCTTCAACCAATCGTTCCCGATCATTACTGTCGACGACAAAAATGAGACCTTGAGTATTTTGGAAATAGTGACGCCAGAGAGGCCGGATTTTGTCCTGACCGCCGACATCCCATACGGTGAAGTTCACGTTTTTATATTCCACTGTTTCAACATTGAATCCGATGGTAGGGATAGTCGTGACTATCTCACCCAACTTCAACTTATAGAGAATGGTAGTCTTCCCGGCCGCGTCGAGGCCGACCATGAGAATACGCATCTCCTTTTTGCCGAAGAGGCGATCAAACAACCGAGTGAAAAGAGCCCCCATTTGCTAAAACATATTTAAACACAAGTTCGTAAAGCAAACGACAAATGAACAAAACTGCGCTACTAAATATCGTATTCACCAATATGGTCACAGGGCCTGCGTCGAAACCTCGTGAACTCTGATATCATAAAGCGCAGACCCACTGAACCCCACACAAAGTGGAACTAAAATTAGTGCTGGCAAAAAAAGCAATTCTAGCCACTTAGCCCGTGCATAAACACAAAAGAATTGAGCGTACGTTATAACACACTGCACTGCGGAGATAACACATCTGCTAGAAACTAAATACGAGCCACCAAAGGCTCATCTTTAACTTTAAAAAAAATGCTTTATGAGAAATAGCATTGTGCGCTCACTTAAAGAGTCCTATGAGAGATGCGAAGCCACAGGAGGAAACAAGTCGTGTCAACGACGTTAGACAAAAGCGCTAAGTGAAGTACGAACAAGTTAAACAAAGTTTATTAGTGTTATGTAATAACCTTTATTTATCAATCCCCTACTACCTTAACTGACTTTTTAAAACAGTTATAACAAAAATTTTTAGCACTGGGATCCTGCGCTTTTATTCATGTTTGCATGGGAGAATTACACCTATTCTTCCGCTCTCCAATGCATGGGTCGTTAGGTATAGTAAACCTCCAAGCCTTCGTTGAAACCGTAGCAACCCAACCTGATGTGCAGGAATACATACTAGTAGTGATGAGAGAAGTTATGGGAATACTGGAGCTTTCCTAAGCTAAAGGCGGCGGGTTGAGCTTCAACCTGCGGAAACCGAATTGCCCACGTTGTTCGGCACGCAAATGGGCCATACAATGAGTACTAAAAGATTAACCAGTCTGCAACACATTTCGGTTGTGTTCCCGTCCCTAGCCCAAAAGGTACACTTAAGGAAACATAGGTATCAATGTAAAATTTTGTTAGTTTGACTTTGGCCTTAGATCACGGTCACTTGGGTGGCCATATTGCCTGTGCCGGATGGGCTGGCTTCCGAGCCACGCCAGTAGTCTCAATCCCTTTCTGGTTGTTAAACATATATATATACGTTTCGCTCAAGCATAACACGTTTTCTAATTTCAAGAAAGTCTTAAGACGCTACACCTGCATTAAATATCTGCCTTGGAATATACATCCGGTTTAGGCATCACTCTTATTTTTAGTGACCTTTCATGGTTGTATGCATAAATTACAGCACTGTCAGCAATTTGTCATAGATCTGGCCTGTTTTACAGCGTGCACACACACCTGTTTGTTTTACCTGCCTTATATGATTTTAACCCTTCAGAGCGACAATACAACACTGAAAACGCGGCAAGGAAAGTAATTAAAGTGGCACGTAAGGAACGATGCGAGACATTAACTCTATAACTTTATTTTAATTCTTGCCTTATTAATTAACCTTGCTTCCAGATCGGTGCTCCTGCGACCTGCCATTGTTTGGTCTTGAGAGATTCGAAGTCAGTGCATTTCCCTCCTCCAACACATGTCGAAACAAAGACCAAACCCTAGGTGCACTAAAGTGTTCAGGGTGCTTCAGTAACATTAGGATCCAATACCATCTTACATACAAAGGAATCGGATGATTGGCGTTGCTGGTTAGGAAGTTTCCCCAAGGGAAATCAAAGACGCTTAAAATGAGTTAAAATAATTGTGTGTTTGACTGAAGAAGCTGTTAAGGCTACGGAGTTTATCCCTCTGCCATGCATCATACCCTTTTGGTACACCAAATCTCTCCTCAGATTTATTTATAAGTTAGAATCTCATTGCGTTTTCTTCAGAGCCTTTGGGTGAGAATGAACAGTGGATAGCAGAGCGAAATTAAATGGAGAAGATGCGCGCCACTCGACAGCCTTTTCTGCTGTTCTATTGCTTGTTCGATTAACGAAATCCAGCTTCTCCAGGCAGGAATAGCACTGCCCCCGCCAAAGCACACTAGTAAAGGGATTCTCACACCATTTTTCACCCAACGATTCGATCGGAGTCCAATTAACTGTATAGCTTCAGTACTTCAATCACAGACCGCAACCTCACCCCGTTTGGGGACCTTTTGTAGCCTTAAATTATGCTTGCAAAAACACCACTTAAGTGAGCTTCCACACATTCACCGCACCTAGTCCACACCACATTCAGAGAGTAGCTTCAAGTTATTGCGGCGCCTCTCACATTGAGGACAAAACTTTTACAGCCGTATGAATGCGAGTAATGAGTAGGTCAGGCGCAAAAGGCAAGGATCCACTGATTTGCAGTTTCTTCAGGCTCTTTGCGAGACCCGTCATTACCTGTCTGACGCCCTCACGGCGCAGCTGCAGCCAACACGCAGGGGGACGCCAGCGATGCTGCTGCACCTCGTCGTCCTTGTCGTTGGTGATGGAGGCCACGGCTAGACGCTTTGTGTAGGCCAGAAGGTAGGCGAGGCAGTCTGTCTCCGGAGATACTAACCAGTCAATCAGGCAGTAGCGATCAAAGCCAATTAACTCGAGGAGGCTCGTGAAGAGTTCGTGCGCGGACGGCACTCTCAGTCTATTTACCCAGCTATTTGAATTTGAAGAAAACGGACGCATTATATGATTGGTTTCTTTCGTAAAGCTAAACTACAACGCTATTCCCGCATGAAATTTGACCTGCTGAGATCACATTGGCGCTTTTATCGGGCAGCGCGCAATGTGTTACAGTGACATCTTCACTGAGGTGGCAGTGTTACAAAGTATCAACAGTCATCAATACAACTCTCTACAACTAAAATGCAGAAACTGAACAGTTAGCGGAATTTTGCAAAAGCAGAAAACACCTACCCATTCTTTATAGAGGTATTTTCAATCAACAGAAGGGTTAGAAGCATTCGGAAAAGCAATACGTCATCAGACTGAAATATGGCAATGAGGTCGTTGGCTGAGATGGCCAGGTGATTCATGATGCTGGAATGATAGCCTGTGGATTCCAGAAAATTCACTGGTTTTTGATATTGGCAAGCTGACTTGTGAGTCAAAAAAGAAATTAAAACCCTAAAAAGACTAGCTTACCTTGAGCAAACAGCGAACGCGCCATCGTGTATAGCAGGAGTCGGTAGCACCGAGTGCTGAAATCAAATAGATTTTCTTCATTACTGTGTGAGGTCCAGCGGGCCAAATCCATGCCGCTCACAAGAGAAAGGAGTTCCGCACGCATGCGATCGTCAACAAAGCAGGAAGCCTGTGGCTTGAGTGCAAACGACCAATTTTCGTAGAACACTATTTCAACTGTCTTTTGAAGAAGTCTAATCAGACTATAAGCAAGATTGGAAGGTAGTTCTAGTGATTAAAGGGCGTTAAGTCGCGCTCTAGCCTTTTATCGATGAATAAAAGGCAGAAAATTCCAGGAAGTCTTACCTGTATCGATAGTATGAATGAGGAGTAAGCATGTTTCCTAGAGAAATTAATGCTATTTTCAATGCCTACATTGAGCAGATGAGAAAGTAATGGGCCCGAATCCTCCCTATCCAAGACTAAAACTTTGAGACTTCTTTTCCAACACTTGAGGATGTCCTGTATTTTGAAAGCACCATGAGGTGGATTAGACACCTACAAGACAAAACAAAAATCTTCACATGATTGGAGCTAACTTCTTAGCACTTCAACCATTAACCCTTATAATGAGGAATGATGTGTACGACTATGAACCTGTATCTCACCTTATAAATAGGCAAATATGCCGTTGATTTTAATACAACTTGACTCCTACAAGGGAAGGTTGAGTACAGATATTTCGGTCAATTCTACTTTGGAGTAAGTGTAAAACGATGAACTGAATCTACCCAAATCATTACAGTTTGCCAGTAGAACCAAATTGGTTGTGAAATGGGACAATGCACCTTTGATAACTAATAAACTGTGACTAGTAAGGAAAAGCAGAACTTACCCAATTCGTCAACATGCTCTCAAGTCCCAATCGTATATGTTCCCATCGGGAGTTCAAATTCTCCAAAAATGATTTCGTGGGGAGTGAATCCGTCAGCAAGGCGAGAAGAATAGCAGGCTCGCAACCCTCGATCCTCCCTAGCATTTTCTCGGTAACCATTTTCTATAATTAAAAGGTGACACCACTAGGACCGGCCAAGAATAGCTTTGAATAAATGAGTGGGTGGTTCATCATTTTTGCACAAAATCAAGTTTTCCTAAAACTAGATGGGATTTGCTTCAAATCAGCCATGAAATTATTACTTTTGGGCATTTCCACTTAACTCATAGAGTTGCTACGCACAAAAGTATGAAATTCAAGGGAATCACGGCACTCCAAAATGCTTCACAAAGTAACTAACTTCGTAAGACGGGAGAGACAAAACCGTACGCAGGAAGCGTTGTGCAAGAACGGAGAGCGGAAGGCTGGATGATTGCGTTGCCCAGGAAATAACCATGTCAACGCAGAGTTCTGGAAATTCTGGTAATTCCTTAGCGTTAAAGTACTGTGTTGCACACATGGACGTTTTCAAGCGTTCTGACGTAAACAGATCTACATCACTCATAATCTCCAAAAGCTATCCGCAGCGAAATAAATGGTACATTCAATTATCCTGCAAAAAAGAGACTGTCACATACTTCCCTCTAAGATTTTCAGAACCAAAACTAAATAGCCCCATAAAAATCTCTGCTCGATAAATATTTAATTTCAAATGCCCGACCCCTAATTTCTTCTTGTATGGTTTAAGGGGATTAAATGATTAAATAAGAACCGTTAGGCATTAAAAGCAGTAATGCCACAGCAAAGTCTTCCTGGTGCCAGTTCTTACGAAGACCGGTGAGCAAAATTAACCAATGAATTCCAATGCCCAATAAGTTACTTGTAGTTATAAACAAATGGTTTTCACCTGGCCAAACTAATTAACCAAAGAGGTGAGCCCTTACCACCTGGCGGCCCAAGCAGCTATAACACACCATGAATATAAGGGTGCTCACTAAAGGTAAACCGAGGATTTCGGGTGAGAGGTGCCTCACCTTCCACAGCAGTGTCGTCGCACAGCACTACACCAGACTTAGTGGGCCAGGTTTACCAAAATACTACTTTCCAATTGTGCAAAAATATTTCAGAGCGGAATTTCACGAAGCGGTAATGTCTTTCAAAACGAACAAATCTGGCGAAAGCCTTAACCCATCTTTCTTTCCAAAACACTCACCTATTTACGCTACATTTAAAGGTCAAACAGAAACTGATATATACCTAATTTTCCATGTTGTACGAACTTTAAAGACATGAGTAATTGATATTATACATATCTTTAAATTGAGTAAAAAATTAACCAAAAAGTATCACATATAAGTTGTGTGGTATACTAGCGCTGCAATTAAGCAAAAATATTAAAAAATCCTTTGCAGGTAATAAGCAAATAAATCAAATTGCCTTTTAATTTTAACTCTGTTACAATGGTGGGCTCATTTTCTTATGTTAGTACGCGAATATTGTCCCAATTTTGCGACTCGTTGATGTTTCACAGCTGTATGACACATCCAATAACTTATTCTTTTAGGCGCATTGTTTTTATATTCATACAGGCGTAGGCATTGCAGTTGTGCGCTTAACAGTTGGAATGGCGCATAAAATAATGTCATAATTTGTAGAGAACCAAAATCTATGGGATAGTTTGTGTAAACTCCCAGTAGAGTTGCACTTAAGAGGCTATTTTGACATCCTATTAGGTTTTGGCCAAAATCCTTTAAAACTGCAGGCTTAATGCGCATTGAACATTGGTGTGTAGTGCGTATATTCCAAGGTTTTTCCGTGTCGTCCTCTTACGCTTATTGAGCTGCATTGTGCACATCAATTAAGGCACATAACGTTACTTGCGGTCGCTATGGAGAAATGTTTTTGCACCGCTTATATTCTGCACATTCTTAAACGACGTCTATTGGGGTCCACTGTTATTTTTATCATGGCCGCAAACCAAAGTTTGCAAATGTGTTATCTTGTTTCGAATGTCTCAAGTAGATCATGAATTAGCAAGCTGTTTCCAACGAACAGACCCGATTGGAAGAGTTGTTGGCTTACCAAACGAAAAAACGCAAATTGTGTAGAAGTGCCTTACTTATAGTGCTAATAATCCACTTCGCACCTCTCGCGCCACCTGGTAATGATTGCCTACAGCTTGCTAGATCAGATTCCAGCACTTAGACGGTACCCCTAGAGGCTCAAACCTTGCTCCATGTGTTAAGCGTGACGGTGTTGCCATTCCCCACAATGTCTGACCTGGGCAAACGGTTCCCGTGCAAGAAGTGGGTTGCAAAATTGCGTATGCAATTGTGAAATGCTTATTGCTACTCTCCTATCAGTCATGTGCCATTCGCACGTCAGCCACATTTTGCATGCTTTTTTTGCTAGTTTTTAATTCGTATAACAAAGGAACCTAAATGGAGACTGCTGTGCTTTTTAACGTCCAAAAGCGCCTTTTGTATGCGTAACTTGCGACCGTACTTTTCTTGCTGTGTTTAAGACTCTGAGCGTCTAAACCAGTGAATTAAGGCTTTGTTTAACCAGGTCTTTAGGAGCAGGTAAGTGGTAAATGGGCTTTACTCATTGGATCCACTGAAAAAGGATATGTTGCTTCAATAACTCCTATTTCAAAGTTCAAGATGATTTATTTATATCAATTCGTATGTGCCCACCAAACCATCGTTGCCTCTGCCCGCGGTTCAGCTAAAAAACACCTGGGTGGTCACGCCTAGATCCGCTTGCTTCCCTTTGGTGTAGGTAAGATTGGTGTTGGTTTTGGCTTAGAGCTAGCGGAAGCAGACTACATATTCATGAAATGTTTACCCAAAACGGCTAGCTGTTTGAACGACACTTAGCCGCTAGAATTGCCCACCTACCAGAAGCGTAAACGCACATGACAAAGGCACCCTGTCTCTGTGCTCGCACAACCCATGTTATGGTTACTACCTTAACACTACGCAACAATCAATGGTTATGTCAACAGGTTGTGCACTAGCCGAGACCCCACAACAGTGTCACAGAATTGAGCTATTGTTTGACAAATATACCTTCACAAATTCATGCTGGCAATGGTTGCCTACTGTGTTAAGAACCAGGCTTGTAGTAAGGTACTTGCTCGTATGCAGACCTTTTTAGAAGACGGAAATCTTCACTCGGTATTTTAACTTTCTTGACCTACCGTGGATTCTTCCCGATTGAACTGGGAAATCCTAGCCCTAACAAACTTTTAAGATTGTCCAGCTTTTTGCTTTAGCTGGTAAAGGTGTGAAAGGAGAGCAATCGTGATGAAAATAATAGCTGGCCAAGCTATATGCTAAAACTGACAGGATTACCGGTCGGAATCACTATTGTTGCGATGTGAGAATACGACTTACATTAAGAGTCTAGGGGGTAGTTCAAATTAAATAAAATTTATCACGGGGCTGATGCTACAACGTGTTTTTAGTGGCGGCTTCACTATCCAATGTACCAATTGCACATTTAGCCACGTTTGCAATTCTGCAGCCAATAAATTTTCGAATTCTCAAGGTCTTTTAAAATAATTGGATAGAATTGCGCTAGAATGATTGGTTCACTGTATAGTATGGACATAACCTATTTAAACGTGAACCAGGGCTCGCTACTCCAGTTCTCGTGCCTGCTCGTGTTGGTCATGAAGCCTCAAGTTGGAATCAACGGTTTCGGTCGTATCGGTCGTCTTGTGCTGCGCGCTGCTGTCGCCTCCAACACTGTCGACGTCGTTGCAGTCAATGATCCCTTCATTGATTTGGAATATATGGTCTATATGTTTAAGTATGATTCCACCCATGGCCGATTCAAAGGCGTTGTCAAGGTTGAAGGCGGCAAGTTGGTTATTGACAACCACAAAATCACCGTCTTCCAAGAGATGAATGCCAGTGCAATCCCATGGTCTCAGGTTGGCGCTGAATACATCGTTGAGTCCACTGGCATCAATACCACCATCGAGAAGGCCTCAGTAAGATTTATGTTTTCGTTCTTACACCTTCACCCATTCAGGCTCACTTCCACGGCGGTGCCAAGAAGGTCATCATCTCGGCTCCCTCTGCTGATGCTCCCATGTTCGTAGTCGGTGTGAACCAGGATAAGTACGATCCCTCTATGAAAGTCGTGTCCAACGCTTCCTGCACAACCAACTGTCTGGCTCCGCTTGCAAAGGTCATCAATGATAACTTCGGCATTGTTGAAGGTCTCATGACTACTGTGCACTCCTACACTGCCACCCAGAAGGTTGTTGATGGTCCTTCCAAGAAGGCCTGGCGTGATGGCCGCACCGCCGCTCAGAACATCATCCCTGCCTCCACCGGTGCCGCCAAGGCTGTTGGTAAGGTCATTCCCGAGCTCAATGGGAAGCTTACCGGCATGGCTTTCCGTGTGCCCACTCCCAATGTCTCTGTTGTCGACCTGACCTGTAAATTGGCCAAGCCAGCCACCTACGAACAAATTAAGACTGCCATTAAGGCCGCCTCTGAGTCGCCTGCCATGAAGGGCATTCTTGAATACACTGAGGATCAGGTTGTCAGCACCGACTTCCTCTCCACTACATGCTCCTCTACTTTCGATGCTCGTGCTGGCATTGCCCTCAACGATACTTTTGTTAAACTCATCGCCTGGTAAGCTTGGGGGCTGTCTTGTTTCAACGACAATTTCACTGATTGGTACTTGAATAAATCCCACTTTTTTCCTTTTTAGGTACGATAATGAGTGTGGCTATAGCTGGCGTGTCGTTGACCTGATCAACCATATGTTCAAGAAGGATCATTAAGGCTTTCGCTGGAGAGGGTGAAACAACTCCCAACTGCTAGTTGTTTGTCGCAACACAATCCCTGTCAAGTAATCACCGCTTGACGCGAACCACCCACTATCATAGTAATAAAGTTAAAAGTCTCATTCGTTTCTTTGTGATCTTTGTTTGAGGTATGGGTAGCTAGCAGTCCACTTTGTCTATTTCAATGCCTTACCAAGTCATAGACACGTGTTTGAATGCTGATCTAAGAGATCTTTGGGACGGTAGCCATCAGAAGCCCGGGTGGGCAGTCGCAGTGTCGGTCAATTTCCACCTCAGGGGGATGTGGTTAGACGGTTATCGCTGAGATGTATCCCAGGAGTGAGTCGGTTCGTGATGTGCGGGGTTTCTCCCGCCTTTCGTACACGGCGGAGGCGATGGTGTCTGTGTTCATGAGTTGTGGTGGTAGTTAACGTCACTTCACTTTGTTTATCTTGCTTGATGCTTGGAGTTTGCCTGCAGGCACCTATGCGGCTGGTGTCGACATGACTGGACGCCATGGTCACGTATGCGCATGCAAAGGGCACACCCGGACTTGATGCCATGTTTTAACAGGCTAGCTGTGCTTGGGGTGCAGTACACCAGCTCCTTGCTTGTACACACACTTTCTGGTTAGAGATAAAGGAAGCAACACAGCTCATATTTACACTAGGCCAAGGTTGCCAGGTGAGAAGTTGATGGTTGTATGCCCATGTGAGAAGTCAGGGAGGAAGGACGTGACTGTAGTAACTAACGCTAGAGGGGACGACACTAGGATTAACTGGGCATTTGGTGAAGTGTTCAATTCTTGCAGAAATATGAGGAGCATTATAAAAAAACTAGTTTGTTAGGTCGTTGTCAAGAGAGGTGGTTGTGCTTGTATGCATCCCCCTTTTTGGTTTTAGACAACGGCTACGTCTGATGAGGATGCTCTTTTTTATTCACCGATGCGCTTATTTAACATGCTAATGCAAATCACTCACATGAAATATCACCTCACTACAATCAAACCGGAGAGGTATTTATTTCCACAAATGGAGTCAGTGATTACCACTGAGGTGTAGTTTGAATCCAACGTCTTTTTACCTTGAAAGTGGGAATTTAAGTTGAAGAAAAGTCGGTCAAATTACATTCAATTGCTGATCCGCAACTAGAGGAAAGCTGCTCCAAGACTGCTTAGTGCTTACAACTATGTACCGCTTTTCATGAATGTATTTGACAAGAATTGGGAGCAGACAAACGGCGTGAACATGGTTAGAAAGGAAATCTACAATCCCTGACAAATATTCCTTTACTAGAATTCCCTTTAACAGCTCTATTCTTCAGACATTCTAGAATGTTCGTCAGACTGCATTATCGTTGGGTTCTCTGCTTTGTCTACCATGCCATGAAGACGCAAGATATTTATGCACATAATCACGTCAAGGTCAAGGCCATTCATAATGGTATAACAATGGAGAATGGTGGCCACCAGAGAGTCTGACCCTGTGCCTTCAACGCCAAAACCAAAGAAATGACACCTGGGTAAATGTTAGTGGCTCACAATCCTCATATCTTTCTTTGCTTTAAGTTAGGGCATTTTTAGAGGAGATGTAAACACTTTCTCATTTGTATGGCGCCATTCTGAAATCTGTTTATGCCGTGAAACTCACTTCCTGGCTTTCCACTGAATCATTCAATCAGATCGCCAGCATTTCAACGAAAACCAACGATTGACAAGATCATTCCAATAAATTGTTTACAAAATAATGCATCCAAATTGATGAATAATTTCTTGTCAAATATTTAAATGAACGCTGGTAGTACCACCTTGCCCTTTCATGCCTTATTGAGGAGTCCTTAATTGAATTGCCTGTTAAAAACTCTAGCAACGGTGGTTTCGTGTTTTTTGTTCTCGTATGATACACACCTCTGTAATGCAGTTGGCTAGGCTTGCAAACCACAGCCGAGGGTGTCTTCGCTGCATGCAACATTGGAGTGCTGCCTCTTGACGTCAACAATAGCACACAACTTCTTTCCGTGTGTGTGTGTGTGTGTGTGTTTCGTGGAATTTATTTTGACCCTCTTGAAACAGAGACCACGACAGAACTCAATTGCACACATGAAATACAAGGCGCAGGTGGATCGTAGGGAATAAGGCATGAAACAATGCCGATGCCATTACATTGGCATACATTACAGTAGAATATGAGGAATGCAAGTTACAATATCGTTGCTATTGATGGTCAATCACAATGGCTGGTGCAAGAAGGCTACTCCCACGACACCGTGTTGGAAGGGTCGTTGTATAGGGAGTTAAGCGACCACCAAACCAGTTTGGCAGTGTCATTGCATGAAGTATCAAGCAAACCCTCATGTATTATAGCAATGCGTGAAAATGATACTGCTCTGGTCCTATTCAGTTGAAGTTCCTATGTGCAGTCTTCGAAGTGTTGTTTTTCATTGGAACACATTGAAGAATTCACTCAATTTAGTGAAACAGTTTTACATTTAAGCAGCATTAAAAAAATGTCAAATCACTAATGTTGGTGGATTTGGCCTTATAGGTAGCAGGTATACCCTCGGATGCGTACAACTTTCATGCAACATCACTGATTCCAACCTAATATGGCCGTAACTGAGGTATCTGCATGATGCCAATCAGCAGCTGACACGGACCTGAACCTGCAAGTTTGCTGCCTATAAAGGTCGCGTTGGTACAGGCAAAATAAAGATAAAAGTAGTGAATGAAGATTGGTTGGCCTTCAAAGAGATATTTTCCCAAGAAAAGCGGAAAACTACGACCTGCGCGAGAATGGTAATCATGACAAAGTAAGTAAAAAAAAACAGGCGTAGACCAACTATTTTCCGAGTTTAAATGCCTACAGGACCCAATCAATGGCGTGGAGCGGTTGAGTCACTGGTAGCGGTAGGTCAGCGAAGCTAGATGCAAGCGGGTGGGCAAATATAGTTGCCAAGGCCTGGTGACGCACTCCGAGGGTAACCCCTGTGTCAAAGCTCTGGGGTTCAGCTTCAGTCTGCCTCGGAATAAATATCAATTAAGGCACTTTTAGTGGACACGGCAATAATTAAAGAAAAAAAGACACTTGACACGTGGACAGTATGCGAGTTTTCTTCTGGAATGGAGAATGATAAGTCAATAATGTCTAAATTACCACCTACGCTTTTATAACTACTCATGAGTGAAATACTGAAGGGGAAGAACACCAACATCATGAACTTGCCCACAATTCAGTTCCAGTTTCCATAAATGGCTTGGAATCAGTCTCCAGGACCCAAAACCCACAACCGACTCTACTAATTTTACCTCGTTCTAAGCCTGGTCACGTCCACAAGCCTATCTAACAGCTCCGGGCAAACCGTCGCCTGCGCTGGCTGGTGCGCGCGCAAGCGACAGGCGATCGATAAGCACAAGCTCCGCATCGCATGCCTCCGCCGCACACGACGGGCGGAGGCGTGCATGCGTGCACTCACACACCAGCGTGTAGCCAATGATCTCGCAGCTTAGGCCGATTACAGTGTAGGTCGGCTCGGGAGAATTTCAAGCCCCATGCGTCCGACTGACTGCACTAGCTTTGGGACGCAGATGAGGTGTCCGCTACTGCCCCTAATACCGAGGTCAACGCATTTTATGGCTCTCTAGCAGGGTAACACCGTCATGCCTATTGATAGCATGACGAGTTAGTAGAACTACCTTTATTCAGTTGACAAAGCTATAATATGGCCAATAGATAACAACAGAGAAGCTGGATGCACTTTTCGAGTGTTCCATGTTTTTGTTTTGTGATTACTTGATTAAGAAGGGGCCCTCTCTCCCAAGCCCTGTCATCAAGGCAGTTTGTGGTGTTTCACAACGATAGGTTCAATGTGGTAAGGACATTACGCTAAAGTAGTTTTTAGCGATAAAACTTGCCTATTGAATACTCGGTTTCTGCTTCATATGAATACAATGAACATCTAGGGTACCGGGTTTTCATATCGAATGTTTTTCACTACGACTTAGTCACTTGTACACACTCCTGCTGCTGTGAGTCATTTTGGTTTGTCGTTACCCGTCCGAAATGCGCGAAGAGATGCAGCTGACATGTTGACAGCCGATGTCCAGCCCTGCTGATGAGCGGATGACCACCGTCTTAGTATTCACAACAAACCTCTACCACTATTTAGCCTAACCTTTGCATGTTTCATTTGGTACCATCATACTACTTTTCCACGAGTATTTTGTCGGCATTAGTTTTACTTCTGATTTTGGGAGAATTGCAAATGGAAACGAACGCTATGATACAATTCTACGGTGGAATATTTTTCCCCTAGATATCACAACATAGATTTAACCTACTTTTAACAGAGGAGACAATGTTTATCCCATGTTTACCTATAAGAAATCATACTCGAAACACATAAAATCTATTATTTTCTTTGCTTAATTCAAACTGTGCTTTGCTCCAAATCAAGGGCTTTTGTGCTACTTTGCCCCTCAAGTCGGATAAACATGATGTGATTCAAGGCCAAGCTGTCGGCTCCTACTTCACAAAAACACCTGAAAACATGCATTGTCTGACTCTAAATTGGTTTTTCAGTTTCAAAATGAGTGTCAAAGGCGAACGGACTATGCAATTAGCAAACAGGCAAGACGTGGAGGGCCCACGCGCAAGTACTTCAAGCTGTAACTTCGAGGTATTTGGCAACGTTATGAGTCTAAGCCAAAAAGACCCAGAAGCTCTTATTATTGAGAGGCTTTAGTGTGCTCCACCAATACATCAAGCAGCTTAATGTATTCACACTGTTGAATTGTTTGAAAATACACTTACTACAGCATTCGAAAGTAGGCACTAAAGTACTGATAAAATTTCCTAATTGATTTGACGTACCTTGAAAAGTTTTGTTAAAATATATTCACCATTTTGTGATGTTTCTGGGAAATACCAAATTATCGGAGAATTTGGATCTCCCTGCATCTGAACAGCTCGTTCATTGGCTCTGCACTGCTCATGGAGGACCAAGTGAGCATTTGGAGGCATTTATGTTTAGTAGTGGAGACATGAAGCCATTATTCGCAATTTGGTGTGCTTTATGACTAATGGGAATTTTATTTGGCTTTTGGGAAGGAGGTGGACACGTTGTTTTCCCATTCTGGGCTATTATGTGACAGATGATTTTCAATCGCTCAAATATGGCGTCACCTCAGTCGATTGCCTGCTTGTAGAACACGAGATTGGAGTAATTGCCAAACTTCTGCGGCTTCTGTTGTGAGTTTTCATTCATTCAGCTATCCTAAGTAGGCATCGCTCCACTCTGACGTTAGGATAATCATTATAAACTGGGAAAAATAGGAGAATTTGTCATTTCAGATTGGATTTATTCGCCATTGTCGATTGAAGGACGATTCATCACAAAAAAAGGAGTGGGAGGCCATAGCCATTAGTTAATGTCCATACCACTAAACAGAAAACCGAAACAGCGGAGAACAAAGAGCCCACATAGTAAAAGATAGGACAAAATGTCACTCATCTTTTAGCGGTAATATTAAAGCATTTAATCTCAAATACCTAGACTTTCGTGTTCTTAGCTGACGTTATCACTCATGTTAATTATACTTGCTAAATGCCTATGAAAGCGTACGAGCCAATGTTCAATATGAAATCTGCTTGGTACACTTGGCCTGTTCTATTTTCAGATCGACAGTGATGACGATCCAGCTAGTCGCAATCACAGCGCGTTCAATTAAAAGAAGCAGGAACTTTCAAACCTTAAGCAGTAATGTTTGTTGCATTTCAGCGATATCAATCGGCTACATAACAAACCTCTCTACTTATATGTTTGCTAGTAGAAAATAATAATTGAATTTGATATTATTATGCAATCACATCCCACCTAATCGAGGGATTGCCCTGACCGTATATTTAGAATTTACCATCGCCATCCAGTTCCTCCGATAGACCTTTGCCACTTCTGCTCTATTCCTCAAGGCCCCACTTGATCGCTCATCACTGAAATTTCTGGAGTCGTGCTCCCGCTCAGGCCTGACTGATTGGTCCATATTCAGCAGAGGTGTACTCTAACACTGCTGATGACCCCTCAAAGGTTGCCACTATGAACGCGCGCAATTGAAAGCACTGAGACAAACTCAGAGGCGAATTAATGCTCCGGCAGCCTGCCCTCCATGAAGACTCGCTCTGAAGCCCTAAGCTGTCACTGTCCTGACAGCTTGTGCATGGAACACTACAGTTTGTAACAGTAGTACTCCAGTTTAAAACATTACAAAACACGTTTTTTTGCAGCAACCCTTAAGTTCGAGTGAAATGGCTTAGACGGATATTGAAAAAAAAACGCTCAACCGCGTCTAGGTTACAAAAGTACCTCAAGTACTCCATAGATCTATTGACCCTGGTCAATTTATCCGTGGCGACACAGTGTTAACACCTATGGGGCCAAATAAATCAACACCATGAATGCTCTGGTACAGCATCAAAATCCGGTTGGTGGCATACGTAAGACCGCAAACTAGTCAAACCAAAGCCAGGAAGGCGAGCCGCTAATGCTCCTTTCAAATCCTGAGGCCTTGGCGAGATGCTATCTGAAATACTCTTCTTTTGATTTGAAGGACTTCGGGCATCCATTTTGCTGGTCTAAGATTTGAGATGAAGACTAATAACCATGTGAAAGGAGTGAAAATGATAAATTACATCATTTACATATTACTAAAAAGGGCACAGGTATGGGGACTTAATGTGGTCAAGAAAAAGATTTTGACCGTCATTATGAGTATTCGACGAGGGAAAGAGGCCAACAAATGTAAGACTTCCTTCCTCCCTCAAAGTGTTCGTAGCAAGGGCATATGGCGGCGCAGATTGAGTGTGCCAATTCACAGAACAAGAAAGGTGGAATTTTCACCATCTAGGGCGTTGCTGCTGCTGCTGTTATTAAGGCTGGTATTGCATTCGTCCTGACGAGCACGCATGTACTGACGCTTCGCGGCCTTCAGACGCTCCCTAGCCTGAGATCGCGCTAAATCGGCAGCTTCCTTATTCTGGCGAGACTTCACCGTTGCCGGCGAGGTAGCTGTCTTCAGCTGACGTCGCTTCGTTTTTGAGGGCTTAAAAGAGAGAACCATTTCGTCATCAAACTTATGCCAATGCATAAACAAGTAATTTCTACTGAAAGGCCCATACCAAAACTCTTTTCATCACAATGACCCCAAAAAGAAGAGGGAAGTAAAGAAAATTGACTGCTTACAGTTTGGAGACAGCTACTTTGGTCGTTGGGAATCGAAGGCTCCGAAGTAGTCTGCCAGTCATTCTGCCGGAGACGATCACACTCGGCGATCATGGAGCGCACATCGTCTACCTGAAGCATCACCATCGCCCAGAAACCCTCAAGATCACTGGGGAGGGTGACAAAATCCCCTACAGAATCAGCGATTCGTGCTGCCTCAATGCTGTCCATGCAGAGGCCGCGAAACTGTACGAACCTTTGTGAGAGCAACAACTTCACCTTTCCCACCGTGGTGCGCAGATGACCAGACACTGGTGGCAGAAAAAGCACCAAACCAAAAAAATAGACTACCATCAGGTGTGCTTGCCATTAAACCAAAGTAAAACTGATTACAGCAAGTAATTTTAAAATTTATTTTAGACACCGATAAATGCAATTGATAGAACTTAGCCAGAAAATACAGTGAAATGCAAAATGTGATGTACTGTACGGTAGATGCATGTCAGTGCTTTTCAATGATGGTAACAAGATCTCGCAGAACAAACCTTCATCAGAGAATTCGTGTTCGTTAAGGTCGCGTTCAATTTTTTCAACACGATCCCTGAGCTCCTGTGCAGTGCCTTCCGCCACCCGAAGGAAGTAGTGACCATCTTTTGCCTCATCACTTTGCTCCCCCTTCATGGGCACCGCTGTCGCCACCATCTCCTCCTCATTCTTTTCGAGGGCATGTCCGTTGACAAGAGCTAGTGAAGAAGCCGCTTCTTCTAGACCCGTTATCGATGCAACCGCCTCTTCTTCCTGGCTAGTACCTGTGGTATTCATCGAAGGCACCTCTTCCACCTTTGGCAGAGGGACGTCGAAACCACTGCTCTCTTCTCCGGACACCAGACGACGTCCTGATATGAACGAAAGAAAAATGAACAATTCATCAATGTTTGCATAAAACTAGCCTTCCAAAAGACAACTCTTGAAGATGAAGTGATGAGGGGAGAGGAACGCACCAGAGAAGGGTTTTGAGGGAGAAGCAAGGGGGCCGCCGGTGGAGTCGTTGTGGGATAGAGACTGCCGACCCACTGTGTTGGTGGTGGAACCGGCAACAGAGGGTGGAGCGTTATGACTTCGTGGTGAGGCTTGAGCGACGGCAAGCATAATAAGCGAGGAGCGGTTCCAATGCTCGTGGTGTGAGTGATGGCTGCGGTTGAGGTCTTGGGATTGATCACCCTCACCACCCGCAGTTATCGAGGTCGCGTTCGAACAGTTCTGCGAGTAGATGAAAGACAGAGAATTAAACCTCCGAAATACCTAAGACAAATATTCCAATTGGATAACAAATAATAAGCGTAAATAAAATAACCATTTGCGAGGAAAGCGTCGCATATAGCAAATACACTCAGACGTAAAGACGCCTCTGCGTTGAGAAGAAGTCTTTATTGACTATCCACCAATCCGTGAGTAGAACTTCAACTGGCCTTGATAAGAAGGATGGCAAAAAAGCACTGACAATTGCTCTGATTCAGAAATTCATACTTATAAATAAGTTACGGGCAGAATTTGAACATAAAATCTACAAAAGAAGTACGATTACTTTTAAGCATAGGAAGAGTCATTTCAGGAAAGACTAAAGTCTAGAAGCTTGGAAAATTCGGTGAACTAATCTGCCAGAACAAAGACGAAAAGATCACAAAATCAACAAACTGATGGGGTTGAGAAAAAATGTGACCGACAGCAATTGAAGTGCTGTGAGCGCAAAAGTGGCTTCAGGAAAAAAAAAAACTTCAACAGCCACCTACTGATATGAAAAGTAGTATGGGCAACAGCAACGTGAAAGACACTAACTACGATAAAAGCTAACAATGGCAAAAAGCGAAGTGACAGAGGGTGATGAGAGTTCCCAAGAGTGGCACAACTCAAATACGTGAGGCAAAGTTGCAACCGAGATTAAACTCCACATTTTTAGTGAAAAATAGAACATGAGGAGGCAGTGGATGACATCAAGAAGTGGCGGCTTGAGAAAACGGTGATGGAACAGGTGAATGCACACAAAACTTGGGAAAAAGCCAGCAAAGGCCGGTGGATGAAGAAGTGCTCCAATGACTCAGTAGATGACTTGGCTATTCAAGGTCAGCAAAACCACTAATCCGACATGTGTTGGCGCATATTCACAAACTCCCACGTGGAATGAGCCCACGACTCAATAACGAGGCATGAGCATCTCGGCACTTCCACTTCTCAAATGCTGGAGGAAGTAGCAATATGAAACTAGAAGTGGTAGTGAGAGGAAGAACAGACTGCCCCACGGAGCAGGAGACAGAATAACAGGTTTATGAATGCCTAATGAACTTTCGTCTTCCCGTAAAGACAAAGAGGTTGAGAGAAGCATAACTGCAAGCACTAAGTCGGACGAGGGCAGTTGTGAGGATTAGGAGTTTTGTAGGCTACTAATTATTTAAACATTACTGTGGTCGTGCAAACAAGTGAATGCATCATGAGGTGGCGCGGCATTGGAAATACCATCAACGTCGCCTGAATAATGCATGCGTAGGCGTTGCTCTGTAACGATGATGAGTTACCAGCTATGCATTATAAGATGAGAATTGCTGGAGCTACTCCAAGAATATGCCGCAAAAGCAAAAATCACGTTTCATCGGGCTACAACGTGTTAGAGCCGAATAGGGCAGGCACCTGCATATACGCAGGAGTTAGAAACAAACGGAGACGAACGAAGTCGCGAGGCGCGCAATAAGTGGATGACGAGTGAAAAAATTATAACCGTCTTCCTCACGTGCGTGCACACAGTGCTACTAATGCAACCAGTCGATACACCACCGTCTTGTGCAGAAATCGGTGCTGAGGTCAGAGGTCGTGCTGTAGGCGAACTGGGTGCACACGGATGCACCAAGATCTGACTAACATGGGAGGATTACATACCAGTCGATGCATGAGAGAAGTAATCATAAGTATTCATCTCAAAGTGATGAAAAAATATGAAAAGTGGGATTATTAAAAAAACATAAAAATGACGTTTATTGGAAAATATGAAATGAGGTGAAATTCTGCTTCAAAGTCACAACTGCTTGAAATTGCAGTGGCAGTTTGAAGCGTGTATACTTGGAAAGCATTTAAAGTTGGAGAAATTAAGGTGGTTTGGCTTTGAAACCCACAAAAAATGGTTTACAGGTAAAATGTACCAAAATTAAATTATGAGCTAGCAAGAGATTAGGCCTAAATTTTCACAGGTTTGAAACCAGTCCATGAATGGCGGCAAAACTAGCATTTTAGGTATGAAATAGAAACTAATCATGTTCAGTGAACTGACAAACAACCCTGCCGAAGGTTAAACGATTAACTTTTAGGATTAGTACAACAGCGAGAAACTAAAAAAAGGGAGAGCATTTAAATCCACCAGGAAGCAACAGATCTACATGAAAATGTAATGCCTAGATAGCGATGTGTCAGATGCAAAAAAGGCCACCTGCATGTCGAATTCGTAAAGTAATGCAAATCAGGAAGCACTCAACACTCCGAAAGAACTTGTATAATATACTCATCCCTCAAATCTGCTATCCCAAAGATTTACTCGCGTATGATTCATTCAGCCGAACTAGGCATTACCTTGAAGACTGAAAACCTAATCGAAAGATTTGAAGTGGACACATGAATAAGGCAAGATGGAGATAAAATAGATTAGAAGTGCACCTACACGTTTCACACGAATAGCGACCCCGGATGAGTTGCTCGGTCGCTCAATGGCAGCGACGGGAGAAGCACCAGAGGCTTGAACTGTGGAAGCAGCCTAGGAGGAAAGAAAGTGGACACAAAAAATTAGATCACACAACTGCCAGTGATCAATGACGAAGTACTGGGGTCGGACTGCGTACTACCCTTGCCCTTGGCGGGTAATGACCCAACAGACGATTGGTTAGGAGATACCAATCAAACTGCCACGTCGTGCAAATATCGCCAAACCGTTGGGGTGGGGGAAAGCCGTGTGGCCTCAGAATTTCACCAATCATCTCTAGGCGTTCGTGTTATTTATGGTGCCCATCCTCGTCAGCCTTAACGCCTCCCCTGGGTTGGTGGTAAGCGATGGTGAAAAAAGACAATGATTGGAACAATAAAAGAGTCTTCGGTCGTGAGCACTGACAAAGGTTCGCTTGCAGGCCACAGAGCTAGCTTGAAGGTGTTATCCAGTTTTACTTCACACCCAAAATCATTCACCCGGTCGGCAGGCTATTTTGCACACGCATTATATTTCGTGGACTATGGCCAAGAAAACGGCCATTTAGAAGTAACAGGTGCAGTGCGGATCTACGACGAAATTGAGACATCAAACGCTTGTGGGTCTGATGAAAAAAAAATTAATAAAGGATAGCCAAAAGCATTAAGAAGAACAAAAACGTTTTCCAAAAAAATTTCGGAATTAGTGCTGTGATTATAGGAGAATAATTTATAGTAGGACTAAAATAGACATGATGTTTCGAGGCAACTCCACAAAACGCCTTCTTCTAGAAGCATAACATTTTTCCTTAAATATTTACTTCGGTAATTATCTAATTCTGTCCTACGAAATGAGTTATTGGAATGCGAAAGCTCTGAAATACAAGCCAAACCGTTGATGAGAAACATCCCAGACAGAGCAAAGGCTACGAGACAGCCATGAGCTCATGCACACAGACCCAATTGAAAGCTGGATGAAAAAATACATTATTCAAATACCACTGATAACAGAGGTGAACAATACCTCGGGATTCTGAGCATCGTGGAGATCTAAGTGGTGAGGTCGTTGAACAGTGGTGCGAGGGGATGATGTGGGGGAGGTAGACTTGTGGCGCTGGGGTGTCACGTTGGCCTCCAGAAAGGCAGAGGAGGAGGCCTGCTCCGTGGTGGCTGTTCTACCGCGCTCAAGGGTCTGCACTGAGCCCCACTTGCGATTGCACCCAGTGTAACCGAAGGCTGCCAAAGACACATTGAGATAGCGCGGAGGTGGCCCTGAAGGAAGGTACACCAAAGTACCACATGCTCACTTCTCCTCTAGTACATACATGCATGCGAGTGGTGAGCGATCTTTCCTGGGGTCAGAAACCATTAATGATAACCGTGTATAGTCTAAATATCAGGCGGAGATTTAACTATCTACTGAGCCTATAGAGGCGGTGCAAAATGACCTTTCAACAGTTCATCTGCTTTAAATGAAAATTCACCTTAAAAAAGGCCTTGTTGACAAGCTTCATTTGTTATTGCGTTCAATCCAAGCTCCGTCAGGTTTGCAATCCACACAATTGACCTTGATATACCAATAATGTTTCAACAAGACTGTGATTTGTTTACAAAAACAATACACCCAATCACTATGTTTTGATAAGGGGAAAAGTCAAAATCCGATTTTAAAGCTAAATTCTTGCGATGCAATGCACTTCTGAATGCTCGAAACAGAGCTTGTAGTTTAGTATTGATACAAAGTGGAAAAGCAGTGGGCGAACTGTGCAACAACCAGCTTCACATGGATGCTGAGATTAGACAAAAAAAGGCATAGAGAGTGGGAGCGCAGACAACTGCTTAAGAAAATTTCAAAAATCAGCCGTACATCGTGCCACCTTTGCAACTTAACAGAAATTTGACAGCCCTCCCCTTCCACAACGCTGATTCACCTTTCCGGACTCGTTTGGGCAGCCTATAAGCTAGCTTGCTATTTACGACCGAGGAATGCTATAGCGAAGTGATTAATACTGCTATTGAGGCACATCTTGATGGCGCTACCATCCCTTCAGTGCAGCTAGAGTACATTTAGTAGGTTCACATACACCCAAACGAGGGACTAACAGGCAATAGCAGTGGACACGAACACAATCATGGAGGTGCGCACACACACGGACGTTGGCATAATGTGACGCAATTAAGCGCATACGCAAATGACTCATAAAACACACAGGTCGCAAAACAAGAAATGAAAAGGGGAAAGAGCACTAATTTGACCACAATCAGCCACTTCAACGGACAATTTTCCAACTCTCGACACGTTTTGAAGGAAATAAATTCCCTAAAATGCACCAAAAGAGCGATGCGATTCCATTTAACCAGTGAAAAGTGGAGTTCTTTACCAGAAAGTACGTGGGGCACACAATAAAAGGCAGTTTGATTACTGTTTATCAATGTTTTATGCGAATTTATGCAAAGTATATGGTGGCGAAAAGAAATCACGATTACCACAGAGATAGACAAAAAAAGTGCGCATGACACGGGGGAATAAAAAACCCAAGCCCAGCTTGAAAAAGGCAGGGATTGGCAACAAGCAAGATTCATTTCCAATAGGGGCAGACTTGCCGCTGGCTTCAAAATCAAAGAGCAGCGAGAATAGTGACCCTGCCATACGCGAGTGATAGACATGTTTTAGGTCCGTGTACTAATGCATGCGCATGGACGATGGAGAACGGTGCGACATCCAACGAAGCACATTAATTCATAATCCACTTAAAAATAAAAGGATTGTACATTTCATAAACAATGTGCCCATCAAGATGTGCAGACGAAGGATCGACCAAAATTATGCTATTGCATCAAACTACCACCGTTAAGGGGGGATGCTTCATTACTTGGACAATCGGGTAAAACTGAAAGTATGTCGCGGATAGTACGTGTTTCCAGAAGATGGGAAAGAGGCATGTAAGCAGTGCCTACTTCCGTGTGGCGTTTTTTGATAAGGCGGGAAATGCAATTAATGGGGGAATGAGTCATTTGCAAATGTCACTGCCAAATCCACACAGGGAATATACAAACGGCAAAGTATATTAGATTTGTCAGATGTAAAGCAGTGATAAAGCTTTTATGCTACCAAGAGAAGAACGGCAATAAATTGTGGAAAGCTCTCCCCATTCCACATCTTAGGAATAAGCAAAGTGAACAGAAAAAAAGTAGGAAAAAGCATTAGAACGCGACCACTTTGCATAACAGTAGCAGTCAGACAGAATTCCGTGAAGTCACAGAATAGGCCAGACCAGTAGTGAGTCACATTATAAGGTGAAGCAACGCCTAGTTCGCTTAACGCGATGCGACGGTACGCCTGAAATTGTGACTACATAACACCATCACTGTGGTGCTACAAATTCAGTTACGTGCCACTGTCAATATATGATCGCAAAGCAAAACTATGCTAGGTGTTCAGGAAACACCAAAGCGTCTCGGATAACTATCACAAAAGGAGCAAGCGAAGGACCCTACAAATGTAAAATGAGCAATCCATTGAACAAAAATAGACATGGGAACCATGAGCCGTTACTACTGAAGAAAACTTGTAATAAAACCAAGAGTAGCAAAACCTTCCGAATAAAGGCGGATCTAGCTATGGGCCAAGAATAGTCCATGCATCACTCTGATTTCAGATTTCAGTTCGATCGGGAAGGTACCACCTCAGTTTAATGACAAAGTAGACCGCAAATGAGAGTAAATGATAAGCACAGGAGAACAATAGAACCGAAACGTGATGTTGGAGTAGAACAAAGATTAATGGAGTATTTTCTAATGTAAAAACGAGGCTGTACGTGCGATTCACGTGCCACGTGGACCAACGCCCACACGCGAAAATGGACTTAATTTTTCGAAAGTTGGAAAAACAACAAAAGCTTCTCTCCTGTTTAGAGGATGCGTTGGAATGTAAACGGACAGCGCATGCGTAGCCATCAAAACAACTAATGGTGGGAAGCGTCAGACATTGTCATTGCCAAGCGCCAAGGGCAAGGCAGTGAAAAAGTGGACTGAATTGCAAAAAGAAGTCGTCAATCTAATTTGGAAATGACTAGGGAAGTGTACTGGGAGGTGACGTAGCTAAGACGACTTCGAGACTACCACAACGGAGCACGCGCCCAGAAATATAACCACCTACCTCCCAACTGAGCTGCAATAAGAAGAAGGGAAATAGCTTAGAGTCAATGAGTCACATTAACCTGGGCGTTAACCCATGAGCTCTCTGACTCATGCGGAAAAAAGCGCCCTAAAAGGGCTCTTACGAAAAATAGCAAGCGAAGTGAGATTTCACTATGCGCGTAGGAGCGGCACAGATGAGAGCCTTAACATAAGTGGAAAACAAGACACCTTAGCAATGTCTATCTACCCATTCGATCTATTGCAATGTCAAAATCAATCAGCATAACAGAGTTGCGTTTGATATGGTTCGGAGACAAGACAAAGGAGTTGTCAGCTAAGCCAGGAGAGGGGTACAGTAAAATGAAGACAGGAGAAACGGTTCATAGCAGCATTGAAGGCATTTGTGCATGTAAATTGAAGACTTGAGTAGCTCAGCAGTGACAATAACCGACAGGCATTTTTGTTTAAAAGAATCTTAAGAAGCGATAAAACGAACGTGTAGTTGGTCGGAAGGAACGACCACGACGGCCATGAATTAGGATTGCAAGTGTTGCTCCAAAGAAAAGCAAAGCGTGCAATAGTAACGAATACTAACGCAACATATTCAGCACCGATACCACAAACACACCGGTAATTTGCATAACGATCATATAGTACTAGATGTTAGAAGGAAATCATGGAAAATACCCACCTCAATTTATGAACTACTAGCTTTTAATAAAATCGCACCATTATCTTCGACATCGATAGCCCTCATCCACCGGAAAAGTAGTACCGTTTGGAACTAGCTGAGGGGCATGAACTGACACAAGCAAGCTACGAAATATGAATCAAGCAAATCTACACTCAGAAACACACAAACGAATCAATCGCATGTTGCTAATAAATCCATAAAATAACCAACTTTCGGGAGTGTTCAGTAAGGAACAATTCACACTACAATAAACTGACACTCAGAAAAACTCACCTGTACCCGTGACCGATGGAGAGCTGAACGCAGAAGAGATTTGGGTCGGAGGATTGTCCTGTTTTGCAGAAACTGGTGCAGCTAAATCGAATGCAAGGAAAACGCGATACATGAATACAAACTAACTTAGTCGAAAAAATATTAATGAAGGGAATTTCTAAAGTAGCAGATTTCAGGCTTCACGTAAATCGATTAAGTTATCAAGACATCAACCATAAATTGTACACTGCACACTGAGAGGAGAGTCAAAGGAACTTAAAATATAGAGAAATTATTAAATTCTTTATTAATACGTAAAAAACAGGCATCATTCATAAACTGCAACCCAGTGATGGGTAGATTGAATTCAACTACTCACCAGCACTCGTACTGTTCAACCTTCTCGATCCATGCAAAAAAGCTTCCTAGAGAACACATTTAGTCGATACATGGACATTTCAGCCTATGATAATTTATTGATGAAAACCTTAACTCACCTGTTTGATGCCATTCATTCCTGCTTCAAATGGCTCATCTGCCAAACTGATTGTTCCAGTCTGAGAGTTGCACAGACTAGATCCTGAGAGGTTTGGTGGAGGCAAAGCCCGTCGTCGAATGGGTGCAGAACCGAAGTCATCAGCGGGTTGTGAGACGCACTTATCAACTGCACCATCAAGAGTGGCCGCACGAGCAGAAAACTTGCCTAAATTTACATAAACACAAGTGTGAACGGAGAAACTTTAGGAGGGGAATAAAAAAATAGAATACATGGGGACGCCTTATGCAGAGAATTCTTGGAAGGGGGCATCAAATGTTTGCTAAACCATCGTCGAATTTTTCGACCAGTGGGGATTTGTGGCGGAGGTCCCTCAGTGACACCCTTTATAGAGTTCGCGTTACCACGATGAGGGGAAACGGATTGCAGTTTGGGAACGGTGCGCCGAATTGTTAAACGACGTGCAAGTCTAGAAAAAAATGTCGACCGAGGAGTCGGAATGATTTTCTCGGGTGTGTTTGCGATGGAATCATTCGCGAGTTCCCCAGAATGATTGGATGCCAAGTTCGATGCACATTTTTGCTCATTGCAGCCGAGAGAACACTGAATTATTTGACCATTATTTTGGACCGGCAATTCATTGACTTGAGAAGAACCGAGGCCATTAGTCTCGGACCCGAAAGAACCAAAGTTTGGCATATTATAAAAATCTTGAGACTCTAAGTCGATTGTCTTTGTGTATGTAGAACCACCCAAGGTGATATTCATCTTCGGCTTAAAATCAGGAGCAACCCTACATTTTGGGGTCAATTCACACCAGGCATTGGCATTTCCAACAGAACCTGTTGAGTCGCCACCGCCTTTAACGGAACTTGATTAAATAACGGATACACATACCTTCAGAGACCTTACAGCCCTGCATCCCCCGACTAAAGCCCAAAAATTCAAATGACAGGTGTACCAGGAATATGCAGATAGGAGGCTAATATGTGACCAAATAGAGAGCCAATCAATTCTTGCCATTAACGGTGTTGCCGAATAGACAAAATTTTCATTGATAATTTTGCAATAATTATGTCAAACAGGTATGAAGAATAATTGGCAACATTACAATAAAAGATCTAGGGTTCGAATCATATTTTTACAGTTAAAAAAGCGAATTGCGCCCAGTTATTTAATGCATGTGCATTGATTAAAGCGAAACACAGCTTTAGAAACACAGAAGAATGAGTGCGGTAGCAGTAATGAAAAATCATTTGATTTATGGAGAGCAGAATTCGCAAAGTTTTGCCACGCAAAAATACAGAAAATAAAAAATATGAAAAAAAATGATACCCTCCAGACAATAAAGTGAAAAGGGAGAGCAAGGTGCTATCAGAAGTACAGTCGTTAAAAAAACAACCTGCTATCAGATACTCAGACAATTTATTTCCTCCCATTATGTTCCTGGTAGTAATATTGTAGCGTCCTGAGACTTCCCTTAGGATAAACGAAGGCATACTACTAGAATTGACGATATAATCTGGAACCAGATAGCTTGGAGGTTGTTAGCACGGTCTGGGGGCCACTCAAGTGACCGAAACCAGCAGTTCTAACAAGCAAGGTATTACAAATATAGCCTTTCAGATAAGCCTGTAGATCCATTACGCCTTTCTGTCTCAAAATCACTGCAAAGGTTTTGCTTTTTTGTTTTTTCTGCATCAGAGCCTGCGTTTTGTCAGGCTTTGAACTTACCCGGCCTCAAGATATTGGTCCAAATCAGCTTATTTCCATATTGTTAACCTTAAAAACCGAGACATGAATGTGACTGTTTTACTTACTGCTGTTTTTAATGTATTTAATACTAGTCAAGATATTTTCCTTAAAATGCCTAATTTACTTTAACATTTAAAACCAGCTCAATCAACCTGTTTCAGGCAGCTATAATGACCGTTTAATATCATTATTACAAAATTCTTACTTTTGCATGGTTACATAATTCCTTTGCATTTGTGTTTTTCGAACCCGCTGAAATTTCTGCTACGCGAACGAAATTGGTGTCGCATTTCGTGATGCGTGAGTTCATTCCTTTATTATTTTCGTTTAGATTCAAGTGACCATTTCCTTGAGGTCGAAAACAATCGCAGAGCCGAAGATCTCAGTGTAAAAGTAAATTTGTTGAAGTCGGTAAGTGATCAAATGCTAGTGTTATCAATGTCACATTGTTATCAGTTTGGTGGAGCGTCCTACACATCATTCCTTGGTTATTCACTTTCTGCGTTTAACCGAAAATGTGAGGTTGCGTGAAATTTCCCTAGTGTATGTAGAAATGCAACAAATGGCTCCACTTTCATTGATAACTCCAGTTTTTCAAATCACCTGTCTCACTTTCTTGCCATATATGTGTCGGATAGTGATCCATCTTCGCACTGTTAAGTCAATTGTCTCTCTTTATTTGTCCCTTTTTCAAAAGTATGCTAGAGAAATAAGAGATGAAACGAAGGAACAAAGCCATCTTCTTGACACCATTCAGTACGCGGCTGACTCGGCGGGTAGTATGCTGGGGAAAACCGTTGGTCGAGTGATGGGCATTTCTGACGGTAGACACAACAACCGAAAGCTCCTCCTTCTGACAATACTCACGTTTTTTGTTGTGTTTATAATCTACACCATAGTGCGACGTCTGCCATTCTGAGAAGCTATCCATAATCATTAATTGCCACTCCATATTTGCGCTGTTCCGAGCTCGACGTTATTCATTTTCACTTTTTGTCATCTAATCCTGAACTATTGTACACGGTTCGAGGGTACTACAATACCAATGAGCCACAAAGTGCTTTTGGAACATGCAGTAATGAAACTCTGGCACTAAGGTGAACAAATGTAAGGTGTAGTCCACGAGCCAGAGTGGGATTCCTAGCTTTCCAAATATTGACTTACAACGATGGGCGGAAACAGAGTGCGCTACAGTAAAACGGAAATGCGAATTCCTGAGGTTATAGGGAGAGCTGTGCAGTAAAACGCATCATGTCTAACATTTGAATGTGCATCACATCTGGTGACAGAAATTGGCTTCTCGATCACTCAGAATTGGAGCGGCGAGTATTGTACAGAAAACCACTACCAAAAGTCATTACGGGAAACACTGCTGCTAAGGCTATAAACTGCCCGAGGAAAAGAAGTACCAGCCACATAAATCCTATAAATCTATGCCGCAAGATCAAGCGTAATTCAATCAAAATATGAAGTTACGAAAAGTTCTACCATGAAGGAAGGACCAATCAGAAAGAAACAGGAGACGAATGCCACAGGAAACTAGTATAATGCGGGATCAAAACCACAGCCAAAGAGCATTTTCCAACATTTAGGTGTCTTCCAGGAGACAGCACCGTCGGCAGGATTCACTTTCAACCAGCCATTGAGCGCATGGGCCATGAAGAATGCATCGTTGCGGTTGTCACCGTCGCACGTGAAAGTGTTCAAAAGAACAGTTGGAACAGTCTGTGCCTTCTCTAGAGCTGAAAATAAGGACAACGCAGCCCCGGAACCGGGAAGATTAAGGGCCAAATGAGCGGAGTCATTTTCCATGTCACCGCCCGGGACCTCCTCCTCGACCAGCTTCATCAGTCCAATGCGTGAGAGAGCCTCGATATCCTCCACTCTAGTGGCTGACGTCACAGAGTACTGAAGAGGTGGCCCACGAAGCTGTTGATCCTAGAAAAAGCGTTTAAAGAAAGCAGCTAACTGCTGTAGAAAAACTACATAGCAAACATACATTAACGTATAGCTATTCAATTGGAAGTGCCTCCAGCGGAGATTTGGGTAAAAAAAACCGAAGCGGAGACCATCAAATGAAGGAAACAAAGCTAGTACAGGCGCAGAGACGCCTATTCGCACCGAGAAACGGTTCACAAAACTATTGCAAGAGCTTTGAGGCACAAACACGAAAACCGACCAAAGTACAGCACATCTACCTTCCGGGTCATGGCAAAACTGCTCGAGAGAAGGATCACACGAGAGAATTTTTGCTGTTTGATAAAGTCGACAATTTCCGTGGCAAAACGGTCATGAGCACCAGGGAAGACGGGTGCACGAACCTGCAGTAGCGACAGCTTACGGAAGTCGTCATCATAGAGCTAAAAAGTGCGTAATACTGAGGTAAATAGTTGCAGCAACAACTGATTCGATTCCCATAAATGTTAATAAAAAGTGCAACTAAGAAATACCTCTAAAGAGCATGCCAATGGAGCAGTAGACGGTAGTTCGGGGTAGGGTGGGGGCCCAACAACAGGCGGGACGTGCACCGAGTTGAGATAGCCTGCAAAAACAGATTCAATCGACGATATGAGAACGTCCATGCAGAGTTGGCCAACGTTTCCAACGCCGGCACACGCGATTACGAGCGTATACCCCCGCCGCACCTTAAGCGAGCACTCCGGGGTGTATGACACAAGAAAACACACCTAAAATTGTGCAAATTTCCATCGAAACAAGGTTAAACCACTGATTTGCAACAGAAGATCCAGACGAAAGGAACCCACTGTTAGTCGTACAAGTGCAGAAGTAATTGTGCATAAGGATTGGAGAAACGACGGAGTTATAAGTTAATTTTCCTTAATTTCGTTGCTATGAAAAATCAGGGCATATAAGAAAATAAGGCACGCAAAAAAATGAGTTCAGTGAGTTAGTACTGTAAGTTACGTACAGGCTAGAATCAGGTGGAATAAGTTGAAATTCAATGAACAAAGGTAAGAAATACTGCAGCTGTAAGCAGTTTCTTTTAAGACCAAGATATGAAAAACAAGAAACGTAGCCAGTCACATTGTACCATTTAGCGATGACTATGCAAGGTCAATTAGGAAAATAAAACAAACATATGTAATGACAAACAACGTCCTGACATTTGTGCCATATTGATACGTCTAAATTCAAATATTGCATGATAATCAATGATTTGACTTGGTATAACTCAAGCTTTAGAGGATCACAAGTGTGGAAAACTATTACAAATACAATAATCTTGAAAACTCAGAAATGGTTTTCAAAGCGATTTTTGCTTTAATTAAAACTTTGTTTGCAACAAGTATTTAAACTCCAACATTTACTTTACTGTTTAGCTAACTAAGTTAAAATCGGACAGTCTTTGCTAAATGGCTTTGCTGCCACACATGTATAATTCGGAGCCATCCAAAAACTCTAAAAGTACAGAAGTCTTAGGCACAGGACGAAGCAAGCAAAATGTTAATCGTTTGGTTTGTCGTTTGGAAATAGCAACCTTTCAAATCTTGGAATAATGCGTTATCGTTGGCAAATACACTCGTGGATGTTAATTCTTGTCCATTTCCATTTCTAAACAAACAACTGGGTAGACTGGAATATGGGCACTAATTGATTTAACTGATTTAATTGCTTTCTCAAAAACATGCAATGTTCTCCCTAATCTTCTAATCATTTGAACTTAAGGCACGTGCTAACTTGTACGCTTAAAACATGCACATTTGCACCGATGAAGAGTTGTCTGTTCTTCTTAGCATAAGTATTACACAAGAATTTAACCGCGGGACTAATTCGTTGGGCAAGTAATGACAATAATTAGACGATAATCCAAAATCTGTGACCTTTAAATACATCAGCTTCAAATCATTTGTGAGAAGTTTTGTTTTCCGCAGACTGACTGCATTCGTGCCACTAAGCACAGTTGAACTTTGTTTACTTGCGCGATCATCGGGAATATTTGTTATGGGCCTTAGTGTAGAACTTATAAAACAGAATACCAGCAAATTAATTTGCTCGGCTAGTTTTGCGCCTTACCATTCTTCTTTTATTTATGCTGCTTGGCTTTTACTGCTTTTAATTTTGAAATTAGTTAAATTATTCACTTAATTTAGTTTTAGAGAAGGCTCTTTAACCGGTTTTGAACCTTAAATAATGACCGAACAAGCGCGTAATATACCTACAGGAATTAAACGAGAAGTCTCATTATCACATATCAGCTCACCTCATATGGCTGCCGCAATAGAAGACGATGAAATTACAGACACCTTCAGCCAAATCTCCACAAAACTAGCCCCTTGTGATTGGCGATCGACGCTTTTCCAGGTTGAGAGCTTTACACCAAGCACAGAAAGTACAGCTGAAAGTGACACCATCACACAGGTCTCCTACCATCCTGACTGGTATTCAGTAGGCTATCTTACCGATGGCCGATACAATTCTTCCTCATTTTCAAAAACCCTGCCAAAACCACAAACGTGTAATGAAATCACACCATTTACCAGACACTCTATGCTCATTCTCAGTGAGTCGGAATGTGACTTTAACGTTCATTTTTCAACGAAGGTGGCTTTACAAGCAGCTGAAATTAAAAGGTATTCATATCGAGTACCTCTGTCCTTAGTATCAATTGAATTTACTCCAACAAGTTTCATTGCTTCTGAATTGCACCAGACACTTAAAAGGACTCATTGTTACAATGAAAACTTTAATACTGGTGAAGTTGACGATGGAAGAGACATGGATTGGAAGTGTATGTCAGTCGATTGGGACAAATTGGCCCAAGATTCGACGTCCAAATGCATACCCAAACATTCACAGGAACTAGGAAGCTTGGGAAGTACTTATTACAATGGACTTCGAGAACCCGAATCAAAATCCCTTCAAGTGCCTATGCAGATTTTCTTCCATCGTCATCTACATCGTTGCAAAAGGGAGATTTCACTCTTGAGACATAGGCAGGACTATTTTTAAACCTTTTAATAACTTACAAAATATTGTTGCATTGCTATGGACGCGTAAATACACAGAGGAAAAATTAAAGTAGGGAATAATTGGAATAATTGCTTCGAGTTGCATTACCAATTCGATCTGAATTTCTTTAGTCACTTGAATTGAAGTAGGCCTTATTTAGTGAATCGGTTTGCAATATTTTGATCTTAAACACTTGTCTAGTCTTATTATTTATCCGATAATGTTTGTAATTAGTTTGCTTGTAATATGATCAAGAAAAGTATCACATTAATAAAATAGGTTCAAATTTGGTATCTAATACCTTGGCAAGTGTGCAAAGGATTTGAAAACCTTCGACTGCAAAATTTGATTTCTATGATAGTATTTGTGTCTTTTATGTTTACATTAATCAATTTTACTTCATTGTTAGGTATCCAAGAGTGTTGCGAATCCTTCCAGACCCAATTAGCGCAGTAATTTCCACAAGAACAGTGTTGAATCACAGTATCTTGATTCACATTGAACCACTCCTTAAGGGAACCGCCTCAAAAATCGAAAGGAAGCACTGGCAACTTGAAAACAACCTTACCACCGGGCAAACCACAGTTGATATTAAAGGACTAGAGCTATCACCAGTCCACACTCTCGAAGTTTTCGGTTCTATGCAAAAAACTGTTCAGTCTTTAAAGATTACGCCTAATTTTCTCAGCAGCGAAAAAAAGACAATTTCCTACCTCCATCCAGTGAATAGGTGGGTGATGCAAAGGTGTAGACATTTATGAAGTTCTCCAAAATCATAACAAATAAGAGAGTGAAAACCTGACATTTTGTTGCTCACTATCCTAGTCCTCGTCACCAATTTTCTCCGTTACTTTCAAAATTTCACTAAACATGCTTCATTCGGCAAAAAATTTCTTTGTTAAGGTAACAAGGCTTTAGCTAAGAGATCTTGTCATTAGAATGCATGGATTTAATTAGAGCAATAGGGCAATGTACAAGAATCGAATTGTCTAGTAAAATTAATAAAACCGTAAAAATTTATTTGCATCAACCCTAGCTATGTCGGTACGCACAAAAAAACCGAACTTTGTAAGCTTGAATTTTTCTAGTGATTGAATTTAACTTTTGTGAGTTACCTGAATACACCCCAAATTGCCTTTTTATAGAGTTCAGCAGAAGGCTTTTTCAGTAACGAATTCAAAAGTCCTCTTAGACCGCCTTAAAACAGTTCCATCGAGAGGCGAGGTCGACCAATGTGTCAGTGGAAGGCACTGGAAAACGCCGTCAAACGAGCTGAGTTATTGCATCGCCAAACCATTTACTGGCCATATTTCCGGACGAGCGTTTATACGGGAATGCTTTCGCCCAAATATACTTCAGCCAAGTCTACCCCATTCGCAAGAGGAAGCGCGTCTGATGCAACAGATTGAGGTGATGCCCCATAATGTCGCAGAAGTTGAAGTCGTCAGCGAGAAACCTTGTACCGGCAGACCTGAGAATAGATCTCCTCCTGGTGACAGTGCTTCACCTTGTCTATCCTTCTACCTTATCCCAGAGAAACGACCCTCTGGCCAAATCACACTTGACGTAAAATGTTGCCCTGCATCCGGCAAAGCGATGCTTGTGAGCGGACATTTGAATTTTGCGCCGATTTTATTTGCAAAATTTGTACTTCTGCAAAATTAAGCAAATGCTCATTTCCATGTGATATAGAAATTGCTGGAACAAAAAAAACGCAATTGAGGATGATTAAATTGTGTCACGGTGATAGGTTATTCTCTCTGCTACAAGAGGACTGGATGCAATTTTACTTCGTAGGATGCGCTACCGGTGGACGGAGCAAATCGTGTGGAATGTAGATTCCTCAAGTTGATCTCTCACAAGACGAAAGTTCGTCGACACAAGCCTTTGAGACTGCGGACGGAGGAGTGCAATGTTGCCACGCCCTCACCGCCACAAAACTACTGTGCCATCACCCTCAGCGATTGACTGTTGCATGGGATGAACTCGGTGATGTTTTACTGCTATTTCATATTACCAATAGCCTCCTGATTTATTACCACAAATATCATCATAAAATTTATAAAACTCTCCAGAGCGTGAATTGGAGTCGAATTACTAATACAATTTTTATTCATTTTCCCTTTTTGAACAAGAATTTCCCATTTTTCGGACATTTTGACCAGTGCTGCTTAAAATTTGGTGGACGGGTAGTCTTACTCCGAATGTAGTACTTTTAGACCTTTGCTATGGAATCTTGCTTCAAGTTCCTTACTTTTCAAGTAGGAAGTAAAAGCCATCGCTGAAGGTTTTGCACGTGAAATCAGCTTTTATTAGAATGACCGGCAGATAGGATCGAACCCTCTCGACTCCTTTTGAAAAGCACCAATCAACGCCATCTTCGAAGCAAGCTTTTATATTCATGACGGGATAGCAATCATTGTTTGGTAACGAAGACGATTGTTGCTAACTATGCTTGAGATTGTTCATGGGGAAGTCAGTTATAAGACTCAATCGAATGTTGTGATTAGCCTGGTTCCATGTTCGAAAGGATAGCATGAGGCCAAGACTAGAGCATCCATGATGAGAGATTGGTCACCAATGGGAAGCCTCATGGATTAAGATCCGGAAATTGGATCAGTTGACAAAATCGAGTGTAGGAGCGAGGTTTGACAAAAAACGGCTTGCATTACAACACGGTGCATATACTGTTCCCAATGTGTTACAAAATAGTTTGTACTGTGCATGCTATGCTACAACAGCATGACTGCAGGTTTTAGCGAAGCGTTCGTCAAATCACGTTATCAACATTGGAAGGATCAGGAAAACACCACGTTGTTGATAATCGGTTAAATAAAACGTCCCGTTTTTGTTCAAAACTGGAATTCTTTGCACTAGCAATTTTAGGGTTGAAAAGGATCCTACTGATAACAATGTACCCGCTCAGAGTGCCTTAGATGTTGATAGGATGCCAGCGAGGCTGGCTCAAACCAATAGACGAATTCATGTAGTCTCTTAGATCTATGCCTATCAATAGGATCTTTGCCATAGCAGTTATTGAAAGAGATTTAAGTATCTCAGAGGTGGTCGAACCTCTCCGACTGGTGCACAATTGTACCTTTGAGGGGAGGTGGGAGTGGGTCAGGTCGAAGGTTAGTAGTTAATGTTGAGGTAAAAAATAGTAAATGCAGTTGGTGTGTACAAAGTGAGAGAAGATGGCGAAGGCGAGCGAGGAGCTCCAAAGTGCCTCGCATCGGCCTAGTTGCAGATTCGACTTTGACATCCATCAGAGTTAAAGAACATTGCAGATCTTTTTTCGTTGGGGTGGATTCTTCATCATCTAAAACAAAAAACCACCAACAAAAGACCGTCAAAACAAGTTGAAGACGGAGTAGCATGGAACACAGTTCAATATCGCCTTGCTTGCTTTTGGGGATGAGAGTTTATGCCTGGTTGAATTTTTAAGGTCACCTCTAATGCATAAATCTAAGAAATATAAAAATCTGTGGGTAAGTTGGTGAAAAGGAAGAAGTCTTGTAAGAGGTGACAGGGTCGAACACTACTAAAGCAAAATAGGCTGTATTTCGGAGAAAAGAATTTCGAACCTATGTGCAATGAATTTGCCTTATAGTTAGCATTTTCTTGCAAGCCATAGACTTTGATTTAGGAGAAAAAAAAAGGAAGCACTGATACACTTTTTTTGTCGCAAAAGAACAAGCACAGCTTTTGATTGGATGGAATTGGGGGTTTGGAAGCTTCAATCATTGCAGCGCCTCCTTTCCACGTGATGGAGTAAGTTAATAACGCATCGACACTTTTAAATGTTCAGCTGTCCAAACTACTTTTTGCGAAGGAGGAAGCCTCGGCTAGCGGTGCATGTGAGTGAATTGACAGGATAACCGATGGTACGAAGTGATGCAGAAGTCGCTGGAGGCTTACAGTTCTGCGCCCACTGAAGGGTAATGCAGGAAAGAGAAGAATCGTACCCAGATATACTTTTTTCTTGAATGAGACATCCTGATCCCACGGGACTCTTAAGCCTTCACACATCACTAATGCATGAATAGAGCGGAGGGTAGGAATTGCTCTTCGCATTTAGAGAAGTGTCAACTTGTTGGTTGAAGCAATGCAAATCGGTTAGTTTTGCAGAACTGAAGCGATCCAATTTGGAAAGAGACCTGCCAGAAAATATAACCAATGAAAGTTTTACCATGTATCAATTGGCGTGGATACGTAACTGAATGTAAACAAATATACATCACTGAATGCACAAAAAAGAAGCTTCTGACTCGAAGGTGACGCTAAAAAAACTAAGCTAAATTTATGCATCCATGTGCACTGGAGGGGCGAATGTGCGTTGGGACGGGCAGTGGAGGCAGACCGCGGATGCTGTCATTGCGACGGGGTGGAAAAAAGCTCGCGGTTTGGAGGCACAGCTGCGAAATATCAACGACGGTAGCTACAGACACGAAGGGCCTGCAAATGTCACACTGGATGTACTTGGCCTCACAACGCCCCTCCGGGGCGGTGTGCCGCTTGCTAACGCACGAACCGAAATAAAAGTCGGGCGGGAGGCACGAATTGCCCCCAGAAATGGTGTTGTTGCAAAGCTTACCAGGACATAAGGTAACAGCTTAACATTAGAACACCCAAACAAGGAGACATTTTAATGAATTCAAACTCAATGCAAGCTTCTCATCACAAAGTTAAGATTCATCGCTGGACCAGGTAGTATTTCAGTAGTATGTTATGTGGTCATGTTACTCTTGTGCTGATGAGGGTCGAGTCAACTATTGAAAGTAGTGTAGTGCAACCGCCTCTCGTTGTCAGACTATTCTCACTATAATAAAGAATATCAGACTATAAGATACTAAATTATTCATGCTGTAAGCCGTGTGCAGGATGGGAGGCAAAAGACGATCAAAACGTGTGAGCTATTTGGAGTCTAGCGAGCCTTATTAATGCATGGTTCATAGCGCTCGAGAGAAGATAATTCTATTCATTTTTCGACCTCGACCTCCCGACGGAGACGTTTATTTGACCTCTTGATCGTCCATGCTCTTTTGGACCAAATTTAAACAACCATTTTAACTTTTACCAAGCAAGGACTTCGCAGAGTAAACCTCGGCTCTAACAGTTCATTGTTCATGTGTGGTGAACGATTACACGAGGTGTAACTACTTTGATAGCCAAAAACTACACCTGACTCACTGATTGATGAATTATTCGCAGCAAGTCGATTGGCATATCATGGAACAATGTCTTCGAGACCATTCCACACTTACCGTTTCACCTCGAACATCACCAAATGCGAACTTGACACGTGTCTTCAGTGTCAAGTCCACTTTACCACAGGCCATAAACCCAGCCACATAGCTGGTAATATCGCGAACAATGTTTGATGCGACAGCAGAAAGCTACAAAAGTACACATTGCATGCCCCAGAGAATGTAAAAAAAAAACATGATTTACTCAAAGGAGGAAACCTTAAAACTGGGCCTTTCTTTGGCAGGCCACTCACCCATACATTATGCCTAGTTAGTCAAATTAGGACTGATGTGTACCACTGCTGGTAGATAAACCAACTGCTTTCGCCCCAAGCTAAATAATCCTTGGGAGGAGAAAAAGTGAGGAATTTCAAAAATGCATAGTTATTTACCCCACGAAGTGATTGGAGCTTTGCATTAGGTGTGTATTGAACGACGATTTCCGGGGCAAACTTCGGTAAACCACAAGAAAATTCCGCTATGGATGGGATAAAATTGGAAGAAGGTCTGAAAACAATTCTCTAGTATGAAAAGAACACATCCTTAATAATTGAAATAAGGGGGAAGGTTGGATCCAATTGTTCAAAGATTTGGACGACTTCCGAATAGTCCTTCTCTCAACGGGACTGGTTGATGCCACTTCAAGTGGGAGCTCAATAGGTTATGCTGATAAGTGGTGAACCCTACCATGCGAACCCTAGAAAGTATAGCAAATTATTCATTTCCTTGAATGCTCTCATAGAGAGTTGGGTTCTGAGATAACTGGATGGAGTACCATTGCTTAGTGAAAACTACACAATTCGCAGAAAGTGCTCTTGTACTCTCTTACGAAGGAAAAAAATGAGTTTGTCACTGCCGCACGGGAGCAGAGAATACGCCACACTGGCTGCCGATGACGAAGGGCTTGTTTCGCACCAGGTTGCATAGAAGTAACACACACAACCGGTCGTGGTGGCAGACAAGACGAGTGCACTTTGCCACTGCCTTCGGAAGACGCCAATGTTCTAGTCTCGAGGTAATGATTGCTATTCCCTGTACTGAGGAGGGAGACACCTTGATGCCCTTTACGAAGCACCACTGTCTGTTCCGTGTTAGGCTTTGTGAAACGGTGAACAGAGGTGGAGGAAACATCGAGAGGGCATTCCTACTATGTGGGAACCACCAAATGTCACGAATGTTGGATAACAAGGCAACACAAACGCAACAGACTTGGCACAGGACACAGGTGAAGTAAGTTAATGCGCAAAAGCAAGTAACTAAAGTAAAAATGCTATTACCCAGACGCATAGATGTTTCCTGTGGACACACCTTGATCGGTGTAATCTGTAAGTAGGTGATCCCAACTACCCAAGCTGAAATGAGTGAAGATTGATAGGTATGAGATAAATTTTGAAAATCTGAAGGTAAAGGCGCAAAGCTGCAGGTGATTGTAACCCTGGGAAATAAAATCCAACCTGTATTTGCACAGTTTGACCTCGATCCTAGGCATTTAGACACAGACGCAAAGCTCGATTAAGCGATCTCAATGCAATCAAATTTAATGGTTACTGTTCAAGTCGAAATTCGAACGATAACAAAGACTGTGAGAGAGAAAAGCACAATAAAAATAATATACTTGGGAGAAGATACGATTTGGTCCAATTTGAAAACTTCGGGAGATCAGAAAACGCAACTGGCCTTACATACGAGACTACATTTAGCCACTAAGTACATCGAAACGAAACATACTACATTTGTCAAAGCCACTTGTAAGCGGGCAACTTCCAAGAATTCGCCTCAACTTTGTTAGAGTTTAGTGGAGTTGACCGTCAGCCACATGTTGAAAACACTAAAAGTGGAAAGTAAGTGGCGGAAATATGCATTTCAAAGCGCCAAGAATAGAAGTAGTAGTAGCAGGTTGAACAACCTCAAACCATAAAAAGTGTAAAAATAAACTGACCACTTTATAGCCGCATTGGTCAGTTGACTGACAGAGCTGACCCTATCACTTAACCGGGTCACGATGGAGACTTAACGGGGAATTAGGAGTCAGACCACTTCCGCAACACTCCCTCCACCTTCCATTTGGAACCAACAAGAGCAGCCGCCTTTCGTGTGCAGTCGACTAGTTAAAACGTGGCGCTCATTGCTATATTAATTCAGTGAATAGGGCACAAACCTTGCAAACTAGACCGTCGGCCTGTTTCGGCGGCGAGGCGAAAAGGGCTACATGGGCCTGTGTTGGGGCCAAAAGGAGATGTCACGCCTCCTTGAGATGAATTATCACATGCCGAAATCAACCGACAAAATGCGGAAGGCCAACCCTAATGGAAGTGCACCTCTTTACATATCCCTACTGACATTTATGTATTTCCAAGTTCTATCGTGTCTTTAGGAAACAAGGAATGATCCAACACCACTTGGATTTAAAATCTATCCCTGTAAGCTCGATAGCATGAAGCAATTTTAGCCTAAATTAATAACGATAAGCAAATACTATTTGGTCAGCAGAATCAAGACACAAATCGCATAGGAGGATTAAAGTGGCATTGCAGTAGAAAATACCAGAACCTTGTACTGAAGTGGTACCAGTGCCAAATGAGCACAGTTGATGGCAACCCTAAGTGATTGTTTGATCAGTTTAAAGGTACTTAGTTTGGGCAATGAATTGACAATCCAAATTAACATAATAAAAGCACTTTGTCAGGAAAAAAGTGCCCACAGTACCATCGTACCTGGTGTTAGACATAACCTACAACTTACACAAAGTTGAACTCAATCACCTTGTCATATGTTTATTTGGAATAATGGAGCGAGTTCGTATTGCCAAAAAAGTCTAAATTCCAATATCATAGTAGCGTCAAGGCAACAAAGACCAGATGGAATTGGGCGTCTGAGACAAATGTGGCAAGGAGCAGTACTACTGCTACAAATGACATTTTCCACGAGGATCCGCGGTGGCACGTAGACAGAGGCATTCAGCACATCACATTCGTCTGCCTTCGCGAAGCAACAACACCCCCCAGCACAACGTTTTAATTGCCTTAGTTTATTTGAACAGGGGCCAAGAGTGTTGCTCTACGAAGCGCCATACTCCATTTGTGTCGAAGAATAAATCTTACATTGCAATTTTCATTATAAATTTCATCCACAAAAGAAGCAAACACCTTGTCTGAGTGGCACTGCCTGGTGTTATTAGAGAGATTCGCCTGATACTGAAGATCTGATTTTTTTCATTGTCGTTAGTCGGAAGAATATGACATAATGTGCATTTGGTGGGATTAAACTTTCTTAAAAATCGGGCACAATGAGTCAGCGAGATGTCCTACGCTTCTTGCCTGACCCACCCAAGATCCAAGTTGCCAACATTTGCTTGTTGACAAATGAATTTTTGCATCCACACCACTTATTCGGTATTGAATTAGGTGTGGATGCATAGTCCTCTCCATCACATAGAGTTGCCATTAGAGTTGTGCTTGAACACTGTTAAGTCAATCGGGAATATATTCAAGGTTGAAGTAAGTAGATGAGGTACTCCTTCCGCATTATGCACAGGCGTGTCGAATGTTTGCAATTTTACAAGAAGTCAAACGAATAGGAGTAATCTGAACCAATTCCACTCAGCCAACTCATAATGCAAATGGATTCACTTTCTTTACCGTCAACATTATTTTCCCAGTACTTTAAACAACGAAATGCCTTGTGCCGCACCATACAGAGGGACTGGCTTTATTCCTTACTAGGTTTAGTCAATTTCATTGAAAGCATTTTAAACACATCTCCCACAGTCGCGAAATGCCTTAAAAGTGGAAAGTTGCAAATACCCTTCTCCGCATACGAGGTGTTCCCCAGTCCACATCACAAACAAGGAAGGTGAGGCGTTTTAAGCTTGCAAGACGTTTGCATGTTTTGAAGGAAATTATACTCCTCCATCCTTACTTTTGTCTTCAATTTTTTAAAAGGTTTAAATGGTTCAGCTAAGACGAAGGAATTGAATGTAAATTACTTCGAATTTGATTGCTACACTCTTCCATGCCACAATGAAGCCTGTGGAATCGCAGTTTCATAAGCACTGGGGCATAATTAATCGCGATGGCAGAAGACGAGGAGCAGTTTCTTTAAAGCTGCCTAACTGTTGAGGAAGGCACGGGTGCTTCGGCGCCTAGCAGCAAATAACAACTTCAACCAGAATAATGCATGAACTTAATAAACGATGTTCTTTTGTGTGTGCATTGGTAGATACGAGATTTATCGGGGAATATGATGTTGCCTAAAAATATTATCATTGGTAAACTAAAAGTTTGTGAATTGCAACACCGTACTCAAAGCCTTGCACAACGGGAGTAGGGCTTCCAACATGACTACTTGCAATAACAAATCGTGGCTTTTGAAAGCGTTGGCCACCTTAAATCATCCCAAGCCACTTGCACTCAATCTTCTTCAGTGGAAAAAAAAGCAACTACAAGCGTAGTGAATGTAGAGAAATGCCGATTCAGACTGTCCATCGCATGACGAGTTGTGTAGTGCACTGCGAAATATCCCTCATGAAGAATTACTAGCACATTCATTAAGATGAATAGCGCACCTTTAAGTTATTAACATTACTTAGGAAGACAAGTTGGATCCAGATTTCGTAACACTGAACAAAATGCAATCATTAAAACCATTACATGAAGTAGGAGAAAGTGTAAGGATAATTTTCTCCATTTTCAGTGGGCTTCATACTACCAAAATTACGTCTACGGAATATTCCATAGCTAGCTATAAAGCCCCTTGACGTAAGGAAGATAATTTACTTCATGAGAAAGAGCAAGTGTCACTTCGAAAATGCCCTTCCCCAAATGGATTTTCAAGTAAATAGTTGAGTATGGAGCGAAGTGAATGATTTATGAGGGTGTATGAAATGGTAGAAGCGTGTATGCACAATCTTTAAAACAAATTGTATGAACCATGAACAAATGGTTGGATTCAATTTTCCATGATGATGACTCAGCCAAATCCAAGCTAGCAAGTTCAACTTTGAACCATTTCACATGTCAAGACTAATGCAAAGCTCTAAGATATAGGAAAGATAAAAATGGGGTTCTTGGGACAAGGTGTATTGCCTTAAATTATCTCGTCAAAGGATTTTTTTAATTAAAAAAACTCTTTAGCAGCTTCTGGATAGCCTTGTCAATAGGACATCCCCAAAACAAACAGGGTATGGCCAGACGGGTGGATGGATAAAGACGTAAAATAATGGGAATCAGGAAATATCTCAGAGAGAAAACTGAATCGGTGAAATATTTCTTTATCACCATTTAGCGCAATGGATGCGCAAAAAGAGTTACCGTGCTGTACTTAAAAATCGAGCTCATTCCAGAATAAAGCTCTACTGTGTTTTATTGGCAATCTCGATGAAAGAGGTCACCAGCAATCGGGAATGTCTCAAGATAAGTTCCTTGAGGAATTTTCAACAAGGGCCAGATAAAGTTTGAATTAAAATGCTTAACGAATAAAAAGTGCTTCCGACGGCGTTTACTCGAATTTGATGCATAATGATCGGTAAGTACGTCTTGACACGAATTGCTCGTGTTTTGGAAATAACTGTCAGGGTTCGTGAAAATCTTCGACCAGACCAAGGAAAACAAACACGCGAGTGAAGAGTGCCTCGGAAGAAACATGTAGAGAAAATGCCATCAATCCGTGATGATGATTTTCACAAATAAAATGTGAACCCAAAATTGTGAGAGAACGGGGTATAAGAATCTGCAATTAGTGCGCAATCCATCAAACAAACTAGTTCGCAACTTAGTTGAACAAAGTTTCTCATCCGCAGGTTCCAGAATTTGTATACCACACGAGTGAGAGGTGCCATGAACCCATATAATAAATTTAAAAAGCTAGTTTTTTATTGATGCATTTAAATAGGATTAACAGAATGACGATTACTTTGCAAATGATGGGTTTAAAATCAAGAAGCTGTGTTGGAAAAGACAAATACTACAAACCCAATCAGAGGTCAACCATTTAAGGCGGTAATTTTATGAAATACCATGAAGTGATGTGTCAATGGAAGACAGAGCTTTTGGAAGCCAAAAGATAATGCTGAGGGAATGGCATCATACAGGGGATACCCGAGCATTGAAGATGAAAAGGGTGGCCGGTTCGTGAATGAGACATCACATTATAGCGCCGTGCAACAAAGTGTATGTACAAAATTATTAATTAGTTAACTGGCACAAACCCGAGTACATCAAACAGGGGAGAATATCGAGTAAAATGTACATTCACAGAACAATTCCACAATAAGTTTACGAAAAAGGATATCCAAACAACTTAGACAATTCAATCACTGAATTTTGGATCTGACATCTCACGCTATCACAAAGTTTTTAGTTTGTAAAACTGCTGATTCCGTAAAAATGAGAAATTTAATTATCTAGGGCAAGGCATTTGCCCAAACCGAGTTCAGTAAGATTTAAAAGCAACAAACTTGTCTTTGGTATTTAAGGTCAGCCATGGCACTAAAGAACGAAAAGTACAAAAATTTGGCAATGGTTAAGAAGCTTTTAGCACGTTAAAACCGTTGCAAGAATCTTAAATTTAACAATTAGATTATTATTTGTTTCATTTCATTTTATCGCAATCGTAAACTGTACTTCGTTTCGTGGTTTTTAAACTATTATACTAGAACTTGTCTCAATAATACTTATCAACATTCCCGACCATTCTGCATTCTGTGCTCAGATCCATCGTGCAGCGCAAATGTGTTATTAATTTAGAGCTATCAATAAATTAGAGATGGGCCTATGAGAGAGCTGAATAGTTTATCAAAGTTGCAAAAAGATGCTCATGGCCTAAAAAGTAATGCATAGCAGGTGTCACAATAAAAGAACCACAATGTATATGCACACATGTGTCAAAGTAAAATGCAACAATGAAAAAAAACAAATATTGCTGGTGATTTAAACATGAAAAGACTCGGGTCGAGCCTAACGATAATGATAATATTTTAAGCGAACTCTAGTAAAATAGGGATTTTCAAACAGTGCAATTCAATGTGCAAATACTTAAGACAGATGTGTAAGGCAAAAACAGTAAAGCTGAAAATACCAACCTGGGAAAGAAGTTCGAGAAAAACATCTTCCACGCCTATATTGTTCCGTGCCGAAGTTTCAATGTGAGGGCAGAGCCATTCATTTGCCAGATTAATAGGATCACGAAGAATAGAAGATTTGTCATCTGACTCTTTAAAAAGGTCTGATTTTGTGCCAACAAGAACAAGAGGTACGAATCCACTTGAAGGCAGACCTTTTACACGGAGAATGGTTTCCCGCATATTACGAATGTCATTAAAGCTTTGCCGATTGGCTAAATTATAGACGATGAGAAATCCATCACCATTTTTTATATACAAATCATGAAGCGAAGAGAATTGAGAAGTTCCAGCTGTATCTAAGATACGGAGAATCTTGGGCAAACCTGCAAAACTAGAAGACATCAAATATTCACAAGCTCCCTACTCAAACGATACCCTAAACACAGTATTGTTTAAAATCGATTTAAAAGTATGACTTCAAAACATCAGCGAATTCAAAAAAACCTCTACCTAACTTCCTTCTGATAAAAATCTTCGATTGTTGGATCATATTTATCGACAAATTTGCCACAAACAAATTTAACAACCAAGGCGCTTTTTCCAACCCCACCACTTCCGAGGACTACAACCGTAAATTTGCGCCGGGAATCCATACAAATGTCCCTTGAAACATCAAGCTACAACAGTACCATAGGCAAAACAGGATACAGAGGGAAATTTCGGAAAATCGCCAAGGTCTCCAGTGAATAATACAAAAGACGTTTGCCTATTAAAACTACTTGATTTTAAGTGACCCTAACCATATTCAATAAGGTAAATAAGCGTCGCATTAATAAAAAGGCTAAAGTCTTTTTAAGACCATGCGGAAAGAAGAACTATTGCCCACTTCTGAATTTTGATGACAATTTTTAGGCACAGTTCTCCTCTTGGAAATTTGCGTAAGTACAGACTCCCAAAAATCTCCTTATGCGGTATCACGTCAAAGTTTTGCAGAGTTGCAAAACGTCTTTTAAACCCTGGGCTTCGGTAGAGGGCTATATTTTCCTTGTACATTGACCCTTCCTCAGTGGCCACAAGTCCTATACATATGCTATGCCCTCAATTGTCTTCAGTGAAGCATTAGGACGCTGTGGAGGACAGAGTATTTCCACCGTACATTAAGTGTAGCAAAGCTCATGCCTGATTAAGATCCGGATTAATGCGGAGCTAACATCACCTGGCGATCAATTTCACATAATAAAACTGGAGGGGTAACACATCTCCACCGCTTTGTTTTAGCACTTTACCTCACACTCAACAATCATCCCATTCCAACTCCAATTGCATGCCTCCTTCTAGGACTGTAAATACATTCCCCTCTCACAACAAAGCAAAGCTACTACTAAACGAAAAGCATAACCCTCCCTGGACATAAAATGTGGTGCGTCTTGACCCAGGACAGAAAGACGTTACAGTAACAAACGTGAGAAAATCCTCTCCAGGTAAATAGGAAACAATCACCACCTTAAAGACCTGTGAACGAGCGTTGTAGGCACCTGAGAGATAGAAACTCACGTGACCAGCCTCTTGATTTCCTAACAAAACGAGGACCGTGCCTCCCACCCAGGGAGCAGAATCACAGCACAGGTCAGCGCTTTAATTACTAACCGCCAAAATGACAAATGACACTATCGTATTTTCACAGCACCGCGACGTCAGTATGAAGAGGAAGGAATAGAGTAAAAAGAGAACTTCTGCAGACGCATTTGCCTGAATGCACAAGTAGCTAAAATAACAAGAGCAGCGAAAATTCCATGGCGATAAGTCCCAGAAGAGTGAGAAAGAGAACGAATTAAGCTCATGCGCGCGTTGCGTGGGAGGGGAAGAAACTAGTGGAAATGCCAGTCTACGATGATGGTAAACTTTCAGAATGTATATTGTACAGGAAGCATAAGGTCATCAAATCAAATTTAGATATACAGGTATGAGGAGGCAGTTTAAACCTTTGTAGGGGGAGCAGTTGCAGCAGAAGAGAGAATCGAGGAGGAATTATTCGATGGAAGATCACCGGCGGTGGATTTGGTAGCCTCGACGTGTTCGATGCCGTCTTCGCCGCCTCCACTACTATTGGTACCACCAACACCGTCAGTAGGACCAGAAAACGGCGCGCCACCACCGCTGACATTGTCATCGCCAGAACCAGATAAGTTGAGCTGCTCCAACCTCCTCCAAAGATCATCCCTTTCCTTCTCCCGTCGCCTCTCTCTGAAATACGAACACAACGACTTCCGCATAGCTTTCATCTATGTTAAAAAAAGGCGGAGGATGAATGGAGCCCCACTACGCTTGGACTATCAGCACCATATTTAATGACAGAAGCAGGATTGTGACAATGATTTAAAACCAGTTTATTGGGATACTGCCATCTCTATATGAGTGCCGTTGTGTAGAAATCACTTCAGAGACAAAGCATGTTTTTAGCATTCAACGAGATTTCATTTAGCATTGCAACATATTACAATGTCCACCTACACGGCGTTGGTATCAACTCTAATGCAAGCCACAACCACAATGGGATTGAAGACGCGCAACATTGCAAGAAGACACTTAAAATTTAGTAGAAAAAATTGCCGAAGAAAAAGCTTAATCGAGTACCGTCACCCAAAAGTGTCGAGCCCTGGCAACAATAATGAAAAGTTCGACCTTCTTACCGCGTAATATGGGGACACATAGAAATGGATACAAACCAAATGAACTTCGGCTATGTAGGCACGAAAAGTAAGGCGCAAAATCTTTCCCTTCATTCCAGTCATGGTTAGAAAAGACCAAAAGGAAACGGGGTCGCGATATGCAAGAGTTTGATGCTTGTAGTAAAACAATGTTTAGATGAAAAAACAGGAAAGCACGAGCTAAGGGCTAACCGTGGATGCACATTTGATGTACTTGTCAGATAAATCTGATCATAGGAGCATTCGGTTAAAATAAACCTAGGAAACCTGGATACCCGCAGCATCATCCAAAATGTAGACTTATTCCCAAGCAGTAGACGTACTTTTGCCGCTCAGTCTTGTAGTTTTTGGTCAATTCATCGAAGAGAACAGGATTCATCTCCATGAATGTTTTGAGAACATTGAAGACTAGTGCAACGATCGTCTGATTCCAGTGTTCTCGTGATATCCGGTAGAAAGAAGGAAAAAGAATAGGTAGAAGAACCTCATTGTTTTCTTCAATAAGAGATACAAGGTATTCGTTATTCCAGTAGTACAGAGCCCGCTCCGCCACCTGCATTTGTAAAGGCATAAATTCATGTAAACGAGTAAGACAGAAAACATCTAAGTGCTGGTGATATCCGCACTTGCTCTTGTAGCCCAGTAACGATTGACCGTAGTAAAGTCAAATACGAGCAGAGCTTAAAAATGAATCCATAGGAGCAAGAGGTTAGCTTTTCGATTCATGAATTATCCAGGAAACCAAAAGCTCCCTTTTCGGCTACATTACCCAAACGCTTCGGAAGGTCCTAAAACGCAGTTTCATCTAAGCTTCCCTGATCGACCAATATGCTCATACCCGCCGGCAAATAAAGACGTTCGTAATGAATTCTACCCTTCGATACTCCGGTTGGGAACTCAACAGAACCCAAGCTCGTGTCCTTAAACATTAGGCCATAGCAGCGACTTAGCTGTTACTGTCTAAAATTGGCAAGGAAACGTGAATCGAGATTACCAAGCCATGCGCGCACACACGTATACCGATGAGTCACCGAAAGAGGCAACGCATTCCACGATTGTAGACGCCTGGGAGGAAGCAGCCCGACACTGCAGTACAGTGCAATTTGGGAACTTTATGGAGGATGCAAGGACTAACCAAGCAGTAATTACGAATTAACACGTTTACTAAATACCCTTTGTATTGATACAGGGATCTATGTAAGCGGAAATGCCTAGTAACATGGACATCGACGGATCTGCCAAACTACGTATCTAGAACGTGGACAAAGAATGACCACCATTTTGCGTGGTCAATTTAAACGAGCTCGCATTAAGCAAAAAATGTATTGTTGAATGTCTTAGCAATAGGCAGATCACAGACGGAACAACATCGCACTGCACTCAGAATGACTTCGGTGGAGAAGCATAAAACAATCTGGAAAATCCCGGAAATAAGAAGACCTATTATGATGTGGACGGTAATTAACAGGAAACGGAAAAGATGAATAGATGGATAATGAAAAAGCGATAAGAAGTCATTGAAACATCATTTAATGGAATTTATAATCAAAATCCAGAATTTGATATGCCATGGCAAGTAACGTTAATGTGGGCACCATTGAATAAAAAGCGGTTTCTTATGGGCAATTACTTGCTTAATTAGGGGGATGCGGACTGGGACGTCTGGTTGCAACGGCACGCGTAAATGGAAAGGAGAGAAGAGATAATGCGATGCAGCAACACTCGCTGGAGTCGTAAACAAAATAACCCCACCCCCCAACTTGATGCATGAAAGAGGCCGTTTTTGTAAAAACGAGAGAGCGAGAGCTGAAGCCACAAGTCATGCCATTGAACGCACACGGAAGCGTACACTTGTAATGAAATGGTCGTATCAAACGTATTTCGCCTGTACATAGGTGCCTGGACATTTGCAAATTCCGAGCGAAAGTACGCGCTGGACGAAAGTCCGCATTCTAGATGCGATGCATCTAGAAAGGGTAAGATAAGTGAGGAAAGAAATCAGTTCAAACGGACGTTGGAGGCAGTAACAAACAAGCGTTTAGGCAAACAACATCTAAACCAGGTTAGGCAAAAAATGTTGAACTTGAGGCCCTGGATGCTACATAATCAGTGTAAGCAGAAGGTACGAATGAAAAACCTTAGAGGATTGTACCAAAGGCATGACGAGGACACCAGGGTGTCAAAACTGTCACCGACCTGAAGGTGCCCGACAAACCAAACCTTGAAATCGGCTGACGTCACTAGCCAGATAATTTTGCAGCTGACCTTCACAGGGCAAAACTGTGAAAATCTCGGACCACCGAGGTCCCTTGATTGCCAACAAACTAAGCGACCAAGTTTAAAACATAACGACTATTTCTTAGCTCATCTTTTAGCGATCGCGAAAAATTTGATTCGAGTTCCACGAGGCAAAAACATGCTATCTTTCGATACAAATGAATTATGGGCGCGTTATTGGAAGGTCTACTACTTGGAATGACTATCATCAGCAAAAGTTAACAAAAAATAAGTGTTTTCGCAGAAACAAAACGAAGAATTAGATTTGTGTACCTGGAAGTGTGAGCTGGAGACGGATTTCGCGATCTGACGGAAGAGAGGCACCATAATCTTCTTAAATTGCGTCGGATCAATTATATCGAGAATCTCTTCAATTTCACCGAGAAACATAACCTCTTTTTGAGAGTATGTTTTGGGCCAGAATTTGAGCAGCCCCTTTACGACCTCCTCTGTGAGACTATAATCCTTCTCAAGAAACTGCACCACGCAGTAGGCCAGCTGGATAAAAACCGAAGCAATTATGAATCCCTTAAAAATGGGTAAGCGAAGCTTTAACTGATAATAACCAGAAGTAGTGGTTTTTAGGATGCCAAAGTACGGCAACTACGACTAAGAACACTTGTCGACTTTCACACAAACACTTTCATGATGTAAACTACCATGTTAAACGGACTGCCCTGGCATACATGAATTACGCTGACTAGATTTCAATATTTACATTGCAAATAGGGCGTCAAAAAACATACTAAGTGATGGAGTTATTTCTTTGAGTCTAATATAAATATCCTTGCTCGCGTAATAAAAATAAACAATTTAGTTACCAACTTATAATAGGCATGAAGACCCAAACCCTTGCGGACAAAATTAGTTTTGGGACACCTCGGTGCCAAATGCTGTGGTTTAGTAACAATGACAACGTCTACATTGCCACCGCCCAAAATCATTATATTCGTACAATGTTGGTGGGACCTCTCCGTCGGTACGCAAAAATACTAAGAGCACTACGCAGTGACCTTAAGCAAAGGGTCGGTACCGAACCCGGTGAGGCTGGACCCTGTGCATATTCAGGGCTCATGAGTGATGGTTACGAGTGTGTAAAACATAACACGAGTAGCTAGCTATTGAAATGGTCACGGCACAAAGTGCTCAACCAAATCGAAATTCAGCCGTTTAAAACAGAGAGCCAAACAAAACATGCAGAGATCCACAAGTGATGCAAAATAGATTGTTCAACTGAGTACTAAAGTGAGCAAAAATCGGAAAAAGCTACACTTCCAGAGCTACAATGATCTAGATCTAACTAACAAAGACTTACTTGAGCGTGAAACATCCCCAAGGACTTCGCCTTGTGAAGCGGAATGAGAACTTTTATGAGAAATCGTGTGTGCTCTGACTTGAGTGGAAGAGCGAACCCGTTAATAATGCTACCGAGAATTTCAAGCAGTTCGCCGACTCCATTAAACTGTTCTGTCTCATAAATGAAGCGCAGGAAGATATTGTTAATCTGTTTCCTGATGAAAGATCGTAGACCAAGAAACTTTCCGTAAATGCGGTGTACAACAGTCTTAAGAAGATCACGTTCCCTGGGATCCTCACTATCAAAAAGCTCCAGTAGCTGCAGCACAAATTTGTGGTCAATGTAGCGCTTTGCAATGCTGGGCTGGAACTCCGTGGACTCAAGAACGTGAAGAAAGAATTCATAGACATAAAGGAGATGAGGCCAGGCAGAATCAAGTACGGGATCGTCCTCTTCCGGATCAAAGTCAGGATTATCAGATGGAGGCAAAGTCCGGAATATATTGCATGCAATCTACAAATTAAAGAAAACACAACACAGAAAAATGTCGAAAGAACGAAACGGTAAAGAGAGGTGGCTGCAATACCAAATCAAAAATATTACAAGCACTTCGAAATTTATAATTTGACGCCAGTACCAAGATAAGGATATAGCTTACCATCCTAATGATATCCTGATAAGTATTTTCATTGAGAACGCCCCGAGTAACGGTGACATATTCCACTAATTCACTCAAGCACGTTCTCTTGATTTCTTTACTCTGAGTGTCCGTGAGAGCATCAGAGAAGTCAAAAACAACACAGCATTGTTGGAGCTTTTTAATGAAAAGCTCCTGTTGTTCGTTTGCAGGGGCATCCCTCAGAGGAGGAAGAGGCGTTAGTTCCGTTGGTGCCTTCGGCCGATAATGTGATGAACCCTGCGATCTCTTCTGTTTCTTCCCTTTAAATTCAGTTTTTGAGCGGAAAGGGTCGCATTTCGACATATCTCTTCTTCTTCTATTATAAAAAGCACGATATGCAATTATTAACTCAAAACACATATTAGTGATGACAGCGTCTGAAAACCATGTAGCAAACCGAGTAAGTCGGTAAGCCGTACAAAGAAAAGATGACAAAGAGCTGCAAAATAATCACAGAACAACCAAAACAATCAACGTATGGGTTAGAGAAATGATGTTAAGCCTTTGCAAAGGAGCCATAGAAAATAGTGGGTTTTCAAAATTGATTTACACAGAAACAAAGTGAACATTTGATAACACAATTTCAATCAGCAGCACTAAGCACATCTAACTCCGACTGCAACGACGAAAATACATGCATTCGATCAAAGTATAAACAAACTCTCAAGAAAACAACACACTATTTATTGGAACCAAGGCAGGAGCGCCAAAAACTGAAATATTTACACATTAAAACAAAATCTCTACTTTATGCAGCAAAATTTGTTAAAAGGTTAAAAACAAGTGGTTAACAAAAATTTTTGACCTACCATAAAAGTATTTTCTACATGTTTTGGCAGCTCTACAAATAAAACGCTAAAAATACAAGTGACTTGCAGTAGAACAATGATTCTTGGTACGTGCTTCACTGCTAAAATGTGTGCTAACCGCATTTCGTTAGTCACAATTGAAAAGGATTTTAGCAGTTCTATGACAAGGTGAAATAACTGCACAAAGGCTACCAAAAATTAAATCCGTATGTTTGTTCGCCGCTAATACGGCTGTCAGAAGCAATCTTGAGCAAACTTCGGAACAAAGACCAGCAGCACGCTTTAAGTGAATTTATTTAAACTTTATATCTTACACCTTTTTTGAATGCGAAGTTAGAAAGAAACCTACAGTATGTGCCAATGAAAAAGGGCTGCAACACGGTGCATGATTACTTTTAAGAGTTTGCAAAAAATCACCTTATAATGCCAGGACAACATAGGTGCCATACCGTAAGTCATTAGTTAATCGGCGTTACACATAAACGAAGCGGCCTAAAAGTGTTGGGATATTCGTTGTCGTTGAGCCAAACATCAAAATCATGATGGCTTATTTGAGTGCGCGATTTGACTTATCACCGAAAAGTTTATGTTACGGAGCAATTTAATGAGTGTACCTGTAGCGTTTCGAAACTTCCTTTAGGGTAATTGAAGGCATAGTACAAAAACATGCATTCTGGGAACAGAAGGATTGAAGGCCCGTAGGCCGGCCAACCGGTTAGTATAATATGGCCACTCAAGTCACCCAAACCGGCAGTTTGAACAAACAAAGTAGTACACAACCTTTCACTTCTTTCGAGCATCGCCCCTGAAGCTCCCTTTGGTCAACCTCATATGTCAGCCATCACAACGTAATCAGTGCTGCAAGATGCATCCACGAGCTAACTGTGCCAGACATCGAGATTTCGAGCGCATGTGTTATTGTAGCGCCAGCAATTCCGTATAGCACTCGGTGCAGCGAAGTCTTATTTCTGAGCCCTCTCTCACAATAATGTGGCTCAGCAAAAGATGGTGGTAAGAATCCAAGTTTTCTAATGAGTCGAGGCACACAACACATAGTGAGATTTGAGGCTTTTTTGATGCCATGAGTGAAACGCGAGGGTATCGTGGAACCCTGAGCAAATGGGGAGACTAGGTTTGTTACAAGCGGTATGGATCAGGATAGAAATCCATCAAAGTCGGGTCTGCTTTCCACTGTCACAAATTTGGCTTCTCCAGGCTTCAGTTAAGGTAAAAGACGGCATAGTACTTGGACAGAACATATATTCTGGAACCAGAGCGCTTGGGGGCTTTTGGCACGGCCCGGAGGCCGGCCAACCCGCTAGTACAATACGGCCATCCAAGTGAACGAAACCGGAGGTTCTAACAAACAAAGTATTACAGTGTTCACTAGTGTAATACTTTGCTTGTTCGAGCTGCTGATTTCGTTACTTGGGTGGCCACATTTTACTAGCCGGTTGGCCAGCCTCCAGGCCGTGCCAAAAGCCCCCAAGCCCTCTGGTTCCAGAGTATATATTCTGCCCTAGTACTATGCCTTCTTTTACCCTAAGGGAAGTCTCGGGACGCTACAACTTGACTCTCAATTTTAAAGTAGGACCACTTTGTGCTTTTCGTTGTATCTTCACTTGATACCTAATACTAAGCTATGAAAATGGTCGCAATTCCTTCTGCATGTCACTTCAATGCTTGTACAAGTATTATTTATGTATTGCCATCATAAAAGTCGAAGTACGCTACATAGATACATAATATTTAGTGTTAAACGAATAATCCAGCACCTATGAGAGCAGAGGCAAAGTGCTGGTAAAATAACTATTACTTTACGATTCAAAAGAAAATTTGATAGTAGTGTAGCATTCCGAGATTCGCAAAAAGGCAAAAAGAGAGCACAATGCTTAAGTAGAATACATGCGTCCAGCAAAGAGAAAGGTTGTGTGGCTATTGGCATCGCCCAGAGACCAGCTTATCCGACACGATCAATATGGCTACCCAAGTGACCGCAATCAAGTCCGGTAAACCAGCAAAATGTTGTAGCTATTGCAAGGCGTTTCGCGAATAAATAATCAGGAAACCACTTTTTCGACAGTGGTTAAACCTCAAAATGGTAGAATTATTTATTCGATACTGTAGGCATTACTCAATATCCTATTTTAAGTTTGTTTCATAATCTTGGATTGTAAATACAAAGTGATTATTTCAATAATCTGCCCTTGGTTTTTTGACTGTTCTAAGGTCGAGCATGCGGCATTAAAATCGTTTTTGTCTGTAATTGGTCGTTTGTTTTGTGTCGCTGAGTCGACTTTTGAGACATTGACTTGTATCATGCTGTGTGTGCTACGTTAATGCAACTTTTCCAAAATAATTTTTGCATGGCTTTTTCATGCTGACCAACCTCATTCTCTTCATTCTACCTTGGACGCATTCTACTTACCTTTTAGATGAAATTTGTTACCTTTGCTTTCATTCTCGACGTTTACTGATTTTTTGTGAATTTTCGTTGCCCTTATTATTTATTTCTCTCTATTAATTTTGTTTTTCGTCAACAATCTATTTGCGTGCTAAAATGTACAGGCTGATTTTATTGCAAATTTAATGATGATGCATTCGAACACAGTTGGTATTTTCAAAAATTTTCTGTAGCATTATGGAAGACATTGAGTACTTTCCCCAGGAACTGCATGTAAAACCTAAATGCTTGATCGCTCTAACCGGTCTTGACGTGGACAAAAAGCCTTTTCACGCATCTGTACTGAATGGCTTCTATTCTAATCTACGCAACGATCGCCTCGCATTGAGGTTTCGGAACCTTCCTCTGGACCACCCATATTCAAAAGCTAAACCAAAGGTAGTTTCCTGATGGTTCACCGTGTATGATTCGTTCTCTAGCATTCTTCGCAGTATGAGTGGTACCTGCCTAAGGGTCTGCTCAAAAGGCAGTGGATGAAGAAACATCTTGAGGAATTGCCGGCCGTCGTGGTTGTCTTTTTTGATCTCGAAGGCAACGACAGGAGTTGGGCAGATAAAGTCAAGGAATGCGCTCGCCGTGTCGAGCTTGTGCGGTAGGAAGTCTACTTGATTACGATAATCGAGTCTTTAGATCCAATCTTATTTCACGGGCTACTAAACTTGTCGTAACGTTGCTACAGGATAAAGCGTCGAATGGCATTGGTGACAATATTAACGCGATGGAGGGTTCACAGGAGTTGTGCGACCAATGCCAAATTAGCATTGAAAGTCTCTTTATTTTGCAGCAAACTGAATTCATGCCTAGTCATATTAAACGGTGAGCTGCTCACTTGTGGTTGAATATTTAAACCGCGAACAACAGCTTGGTTTTTTTTGCGGGCTTTCCTTCCTCTTTAGGTTGCAAGCAGAACTTTACGATATGGCCTGCAATTACTATCGTAATGCTGCGAAACGCGTCAAGGCCCACAAGTCTAGTCTTACTAAAGCAACACAGCAGGTAGACAACCATTAACAAACTATTATGGGAATACAAACTTTATTTTTATTATTTAACTCTTTCAGTTGCTCCTCGTTCGTCATACCTTCAAGATTGCATTCTTCGACGAGTTGAAACAGGAAACAAATTTGGCTCTTAAGTAAGTATTCCCATTGCCATAATTCATGAAGGAAAAATCGGGGTTTTTTGACTGGCTTAAATTCGTTAGCACTGTCGTTTTCATTCATAGTATTTTGGAGAGTTGGCATCAGAATGTATTTTTTTACTGTTTTACAAGTAGGCATGTATTCCACATTCAAGTTGATCTATTCTGTTAATCGTATGGGATCTCAGAATAATCTTTTTTGCTTGATGAAATATGCGATATTTCCAGTTGCTTTGATAACATTATACCTTCTTTGTGTTCACTTTTTTGCAATCACACTTATTTTTATCTAGACATTACCGGCAAGCCTACAATCATTTACTGGAACTCAAAATGCCCAACGCTCATCTCCTTGAATTCAAGGTCGTCGCAGGTTTTATAAACTTCAAGGTATTTGTTAGGTTACTAGTTTAGAACTTTCCTTTTCTAATGATTACTTACTAATTATTGGCATCCTCACATCGTTTGAGATTAAGTGCACCGATTTAGCGGTATGCTTTTGCCTAACTTCTCTTATTTTTCCCATAGATTTGTCGTATCTCTTTTCAACTGCGCACTTTGGATGCAATATCACAATTCCAGCGTCACATAGAATTCTTCAAAACGGCTGTAGGAATGCCTGAACTAGCCTATGAGCATGAAGCCTGGCTCTCCAAACAGTAGGCTATTCATTTGTGCCGTCGTTCATTTAAACTTTCTTCAAATGCAGACTGATAACCGCAAGTTCAATTGAATTTCAATTTCATGTATGTGGATCGAAAAGGGCTAAACTCGTGACTGATAAAACAACTTTTCTGTGTGACGCTTCGATTAGTAGGATACCATTTGGTTTGGAACTACTAAATCTAATTGAAATTGTATTGGTTAGCCTTGATTGCACTTTCTTCCCTGTTGAGACCTGGAGAATGTCCGTTTAATTGCCTCTACAGGTATGAGATATTCGGAGGACTACTTGATGAGGCAACGGAATTCAGCTCCAAAGTTCCAGTTGCCCAGCATCCAGGTCTATACTTCCACGAGGCAGGTCGCCACACCATGAATCGACGCGCCATCGCCGCCCGGCTTTGCGGAATCGCTGCAGGGTGCACTTCCGTCCAACCGAACGGTAACATTAGCACCGACAGCCCCGCTATGTCCTCGAACAAGTCACCCACCCCGTCAGCAGCCACGAGTGTCGTCGGCGGAGCTGTTCGGATTAATCAGACCCTTGATGCTCCACAGAATGCGGCCATCCCCGCCACAGCCAATTCTCTGCCCGAGTTCTTTGGACAGCGCGCTTGGCGCAACGCCGGACAGACAGTGGAGACCACTGACCCAGTTAAGGAACGTGAGGGCATCTTGGCGCTTCAGGCCAAGGAGGCGCAAGTCGACCACTCTGTAGGTCTCGTCAATTCGTCTCAAGTGTTCATTATATGGGGTATCCTAGCTTTTTTCCTACACGATGCTTTTTTATCTCCATTGGCTTAACCTCCAGATTGGCGGTTGGTCTCCATACTAGACATCCTCTTTATGCAGTGCTGTATTATCACGTCCTTGTACAACAAAATGCTTTTTTGGAGATTTTATTCACTTTTCCTTTCGTAGTCACATGTCCGTGGTCATAATGGACAGTAGTTCCTCGTTGTAGAGGGCATGACGCTGAACTTCTGCAGCTGACACGTTTAAGATTCCATCCTTGTATGATATTGAGAATTAAAAAAAAATTCAACTAACCACAGCTGCTATTGCATGCTATCCTTCCTTTTCCTATTTTCTTGCCTCATAGAAATTAATAATTCCACTTTTCGCACGTGCGTCGCTTCACTTTGATCGCTGTGGTGCCAAGCGAATGCGCAATTATCCCAGTGAGTCAAAGTAAATCTTTTGAGTTTCCATTAATGATTCTCCACCTCGTTATTCCGTGTATTTGCTGCCTCTACAACAGTGCCTAACATCTGCAATCCGTAATTGTTGGGACTTTATGATATAGGCTCAGCCCAACATGTGGACTGTTTTTCATCACTGACACGAATTGAGGTTGAGCGTTTTACTGGTCCAAAAGTACTGGTGTCGCCTGAGGAATGAGCAACATTACAAGTGTATGCTATTTCCTAAGTTAACTAGCACAAATTTAAGGAGGATCAAGCCTCCCGGTAAGCCTTTTAGGCAAGCCCTAACATGTCAACCCAACGCTGTAAAGTTACTTCGTAACGAATTAATAGTTTACCATAGTAATCAAACTCCATTGAATTTCTCCAAAGAAAATCTATCACCCGGTTTTTTCTCTCGCTTTCAGCCTTTCACATGGGTGAGGAGTTTTTCCAACGAGGAGAGTACGAGAATGCTCTCGAGTAAGTTGCTTTCCATTTGAATGGAACGACATCTTGATTTGTAAATATGCGACCATCTAACAAATTTTTTTTCTGCTTCAAGCCATTATTCCAAGATCGTGGATGATATTCGTCGTTCAGACTGGAGTCCCATGTTTACCTCAATTTGCTATCGCATTTTCCAGTAAGCCGTCAGAACCGTGATCATCGTACTGTGTTAAATCTCTCTACCTGTTAGCCTTTGTTATTGCCTTGCTTATCCTTTTTTTAGGTGCGCTTCGAAGCTTCAAAAACACTCCCTAGTTGTATCTTCGGCCATGGAACTCCTCTCTAACCGTATCCTTTTAATCATTTACGCGTTTTTGAAAGGGATAGCAACCTTATCTCCCCGATCGTATCAGATCTTCTTACTCCTCATTCAAAGCATTAGTTTTACCTGTTTTATCCTCAAATACTTTTTGATAACTTCTACCTACACACGATTGGTAAGATTCACTTCCTCTACGTATTGGAATTGTGTCTCTCCATTGCATTGAATCCAATGGGTAGTTTGTGCATGTTTAGCTATTTTTGCTCAACATTGGTTACCTCACTACTACATTATTACTAAATGTTATTCAGAAACGCAACTGACCCATTTGTTAAATTAGTTCCAGCTACTTCATAGTCCCAAACGATGTTTCAGCTTGCATCGTTCAATTGAAAATCTGCCTTGCCGACCTGTCTACGGGCCCGAATCAGATATGCGATAAACCATTTGTAAATGCATTACTAGGCACATTAATCATGGTAGTGAAATTACTAAAGTAGGCGTTACGTGATGTTCACTTTTGATTAGCTTATCATTGTTCTGCTGACAGACTTGGTGTGCTTTTGGATCGCTCCTTGTGCCTTTGCACTGGGGGTACGGAATTGTGTGCATTACTTCCGTAATACAGAATGGGTTGAGATGTGCTCCAGTTTGTGTTTAGAGGTGCGTGGCGTCTACGCTTTTTTAGGCTTTTTTCTAACAGTTCCAGCTCCAGACTCTCAAGCGATTGAGTTGAGAGTATACCGTTATCCGTGTCCTTCACTAGGGCATCCAAGTTCAGTCGGCTGTTCTTTCTGGCCGCTCTTGTTTCAGCTAAAAATCGAGGCGAAAAGTGGCCACATCTCATGTCCCTCGCTCGCTGTAAGTAGGCCAGCCTCTGCTCGAGCGGACTCACTACCCATGGACTCTCGTCTGTTCTGTGGGCGTAATGGTATTGCTCAGAGCAGGCGCCACAGCAGAGACAGGAGAAGAGTTCGCGCAGCCACCGAAGAAGGCCTGTAAAGGGCGAGTTTCGTGAACCGTGGTGACGGTGTTGCCTGCTTTTGCGCGGGTGATGTGTACACATGTGGGGACAGTCCCCTGCGTAGGTGGGAAGCGTGGGATGAGGGTAGTGCAGCGATCGTCCCCCCACACCTGTGATATGCGTGGGTGGCGGTGGTAGTGGGGGTAGGGGCTGTGGTGATGTGTAAAATGTGTCGTAGAAAGGCATCGGTGTACCGCAGCTTTATTAGTGGGGCACGTGGCAGTCTGAATGGACTCCGTTGGTGGGGGACGTTTCGGTCACCTGCGCACCTCTGTCTATTTCAAATTTGAACGGGAGGTTTTATTCCAAACGTAGAGTTTGAACACATTTGAGAATTGAAAGAGAAATCGATGATCGCTCGATGTACATGTGATTGCGTCAATCATCTGTCACGCGTGAACTGCGCACCGTTAGGCGTCACATGGAAGCAATAAGATTTTTTTAATAACGTCATACATTTCAGTCTTTTGAAGTAGTCTTTTTTTCGGATTTTGAGCAAAGTGGGCTCGTTGGCAAAAATGCCTTCCAGTCCCACAGTGCGTAGGATTGCATTAGTATGCTACGAAACAGTCTCCTGTGTTTGGGTGCACTAGTGCCATGTTTTATCTCTACCAAGAAATTTATCTATAGTCTCCTGGGTGCGATTGTGGAGTGCCTAGATTTTTTATTAAAAGTTAATTGATAGGACTTTACTCGAAAAAGTTGCGGTTTATCCACCCGTTAATGGAATCAAGACCTTAGAACGGCTTGTACTCACATTTTTTAATACTGATAGTCCAGTAATATGCGATCTCCTCGTCAATTTTCCTTAACCTCATTCTCTTTTCATAGACAGTACGCTTTCGCAAAGTGAAAAGGAGGAAATCCACAAAATCATATTTTCTGTAAGCTTCGATGTCTTTTCGTGATCCAGATGAATTCTATCCACAGCTCTGACCTTGCCTTCTATTCTGTGGCCGAATTCCTTTTGATGGTTCATAAGAGGGGAAATGTACCCCAGTGCACGATTAGGTGATTAGATTCATTCTGTAGGTATTGTAATTTAAACTTGTCGTTGCTCCTGTAACAGAAAAATAGACTTCAAGTTGGCTGGTCAAGGAGTATCGCGACCTGCCAACCATCTGTGCAACTCGAAATGCCCACACCCGAAATCGTTGACCTCACTCATCTTAAAAGCTGTGGTATGATCCCTTGTCATCTTATAACTTAATATTAACTGTAAATAAGTCAATTCAACGTTTTTTAACTCGGCCTTGACAGTTGAAGTGAAGGTGCAATTCGCAAAGTCGTTCTTCTCAATAGATGAGGCAATAAAACTCTTCATCTTCATCAAGTGAGTTTTTTTTGCGGCGCGTGTTTTTACTGGTTGTGTAGTAATGCATTTTCATTCACCTAGGTTTGGTTTATTGCTATGAAAAGTGTTTTGACTATGATTTATGATTTGGTCGATCTTAGCAGAGCTTGTAATTGCGTTAGCCCGCTACCTCTCCTTCTATCTAATGTAGATCCTTCACTGCCCTGACGCTGCATTTCGACGCGCTCTCGGTCAAGCTGAACCACGAGTCGCTTCAGGACCGACAGATCGCCCTGACTAGTGCGCCCACCACTACCACCTCCTCCTCTAGCGTCTGTGAGTGGACTCAGCCTTTCGATCTCACACCCCAAGATCATTTCCGCCTCATCGTTTTCACTCTCGACCCCAACACACTCGGTTCTTCTGTACAGGTAGGAATGTAAACCCCCCCTTTTGGATGGAAAGATTCTCTTCTTCAGCATCGTACCTCTGAGTCAAGTCATCATTATTCACGGTGGTCTACTAAAAGGTGCTCACAACTTTAAAGTCTCCATCGGTTAAACTGATTATTGTAGGTCCCAGCTATTCATTTTTCCTAAAACAAATCCACTTCGCAAGGTATTTAGATGGTTAATTTGTTGCATTGAAATGTCTGCGCGCGAACGTTTTTTCAAAGGGACGAAACAATTGTTTAATAGTTTAGGTATGCCTGTTAGTTATGCAATGAAAGCATTCTAGAAATAATAGGGATGCAACATATAGCAACCATCTTCTGATAAGCAGTATGCCTTTCACTTTTGAGCGCAGTGAGTTGGTTTATCTGATTGCGGCGCAGTTGCTTCACCAAAGGTTGCGTACATTCTATCTAAGGCAATATTTGTAATTTTTCGAGTTTAAATAATTAGCAGTAATGTCCGGCAGGCATCACAAACTTTCTTCCGCTTTTGATACTCCAGAGGATGGATGACTTTAAAAAAAATGGAACGTAAATATCTCGTATTGTCTCTCTAATTCGCAAACAGCATTTCCAACTTGAAAACTGGTCAGCTAGTGCTGGATTGTCAACAAGATCTCAATGAACACATCAACTATGTGAGGTGACTCTTCCACATCTTAATAGGTGGAGGCCATTCAGGTCGCTATCCCATACCTCGGTGGTGAAAATCAGCGTTACTATCTTTGCTGGTTTCCTTCCGCGGGAGTCCCTTCGCCCATCTCCACTGTGGTCCCTTGTAACTACATGAGCCGATTGGAGGAGGTGAAAAGCATCTTTGCATCTGCTGAAGATGTCAACACCACTTTCAAATCAAATCTTACACCTCAATGGGAGTTATTTACGAACCAACTTTCGGCTGAGTAGGTTGCGATGAACCAACTTAGTGAATTCAATCGAATGTATTTCATGTTCACCGTGATTTTGGGTATTTTAGGATACTGCCGAAGTCGTCCAAGTTAGAGATGAGCCTCAGACACACTCCGCCGCTGCTCTGCAACGAAAAGTACGTCATCTTGTGCCAAGTGCTAAACACTGAATCAGCTGAACTGAGGGATTTGACGTGAGTTTTGGGGTTTCTTATTCTTCACACCGTTGAAATGGGGGCAGTCGTCGAGCATGAATGCACTGTTTCACCGTAGGGTGTCGGCTATGCTAGCTGGTGGAGGAGCGAATGACCCTTCCACGGAGCTTAGCCCCACCGCGCTAGAGGTGCCCAGACGTATGGGCAGTGTGGCTGTAGGTCAGTCTGCTGGTCGGTCCGTCGCCTCGACCTCTCCTGCTTCTGCCTCCACCTCTGTGGATGAGCTCTTCTCTCAGGCTTTCCTCTCTCCTTGCCTTCCACCCGGAGCCGACCTCGTCTGTCCCATTTTCGTGCACTGCCCCATTGTCGCCGGTGACCGGAGTCTTCGAGTTGATGCTCACTACACTATGCTGGCACAGCTTCCCACTGCTGGCGCGAGGGTCCTTTCGTGGAATAAGAACGACTCTATCAATGTTGTTTCTGCGGAGATGAAGGCAAATAATGGGAATTTAACTAAGCTCACTCTGACGCGTTGTATCCAGTCGAAGCGTGTGCAACTGTCGGTTACACCACCCTTCGAAATCGCCTTGCGTGTTCTCTCTCTTAAGGTCTGACATTACTCAAGTTAATCTACTTATGATTTGTTAAGTACTATCACCACTTGCTTTTCTTAATTTGGGTCGAATTAGCATGAACCGATAGCAACTGTGATAACTGGAAGGCCGTTCGTGCTCGAAGTGGTTCTCACAAATTGTTCGCCTTGGTCAATTGACATTGAAAAGTCCATGCTGAACCTTGTGAGTAAATTTACCCGTCCATTTTTTTCGATGCTCCTACGAAACACATGTATTCCTCTACAATCCCACCACGAGTTTATTCTATAAATTTTTGTATTAATTCATTTCCTTGATAGTGATGTTGATATATTTTTTATTAAGAAATCGAGGTGGGTAACAGAACCACCTAAAACCCAAAGTCTAGAACTTCTGCAAAACTGAAACGCGGCCATAATTGTGCCTGCGGCCTTACCCCATCGCTGTGATGGCAGAGTTGCATCGGTCTAGTTTGGGACAGGCAATACACTGGTGCCGTGCCAATAAACATTTTGGCAATAAACCTTCAAATTCAAATTCTCAATATTAGAACAGTGGTATCTACAGAAGTTAATTTTTGGTGTGACATATGCTCACCTTTTAGTTTGTACTTTCGCCTCTCAAGCGGAACTATCTAGGCACTTAGTAAAGTATCTTTTTAGCATTATGTTTACAATAAGTAGTCGGGTATGCCGACTCACGCCTTTTTGTGTGGCAGAATTCTTGCTCAACTTCCCATGTAGGTACAATGACCAACAACTGCTCTGTCCACTAATGCGATGTATTCCTTGTATTCCTTGTATTCCTTGTATTCCTTGTAATGTCAGCATATTTTGAGCACTGTTATTTCAGCACTGGTTATGTTTCTTGATCCTTATTAAGGCAGTAGTTTTGTGCTATAATATATTATGTTACTCTACACGCCTATGGGGACTTGGTGGCGGGATTGAATTTACTGGTTAAGCAGTGACACATATTGCATCGGGTATCGTGCTTGGTTAATTCATATCCTGGAAATAACGAATGTACTTAGTTATTTTCACACAATTCTTTTGCAAATAGGCTAGGAAACATGCCTTTTTACGCACGTGTTCGCTGAAAATATTTAAAAATGAGGTCGTATACAGTTTCACATCTCCCTTTTTGTCCAGATTCGACGATGGTCAGCTGTTTTGGCCCACTGATCTGATGAATTTCAATCAAGGAGGCGTAAAAGACCTCTGTATTTAATTCGAATGTTTTCACTTCTCTTGGTAAATTCTATCTTCCATCAAAGGCACAAACACGAATTCTAAGTTGAAAAAAATGAGAAAGCCAAAAATTCGTCTCCCTACTTTGGTGGTGCAGAAATCACTTGAGCGTCTAGCTTGACGCTCATGTTTCTGCATTGGTTGCTCTATTTCAGATATAGATGATTGATGGGGAAATTTTTATCAGAAATTTGGAGTAAATATTCCACACATTACCGAAAAAAAACACTTATTAATTTTGAACTTCCTCCCTCGTCTTATTCTTTCTTTGTATTGCTACAGCTTTTGAGTTACATGTTTGCTTTCAGAAATATCGTACTTTTGGTGGTTTCTCTCGGTCTGTATGCTGAAGTTAGTTTACCCTGCTTCTGTATTACCGAAACACGGATTTAGCATTGTAATAGTGTCATATGCTCGCAATCTATCCGCGTTTCCGACAATCTTTTATGCATATTTTCTCATAAATTTCGTCACATACTGTTGCTATTTTGAAAACCTATGCTATTAACAATTCCTGATATTTTGTCCTACATCGAAGCTACGGTTTTCTTCGTTAGTAGCAAACTACACCAATTTGTTAACACAAAATCTTTTACATGTCTCAACACATGCCCACACGTGGAGCAAGTTGGGGTGTGCCATTGTTTCTCTTAGTTCTAGTCGGTTAGACCCACACCTACGCGCCCTTCCTCCCCTCCCTTGCTCTCTTTCCCTCCTCCTGTGTTGCTGATCTCTAGGTCACACTAGTTTCGCCAACATACTTTGTACTTTCAGTTGTCGCATTAATTTTTTACTTTCCGTCCGCTCCTCCCTCTGCCCTCCCCCCCTTCCCTCATGAAATATGCACTTTTGTGTATTTTTTTCGCCCAAAAACGTGGCATGTCATGGGCCACAGCTGGATCTTTGCTTTCTTGCTGGTCATTTCCAAAAGCAAGTCCATTTAAAGTACTTCTTTTTTTCCTCCAGAACTCCGGTGTTCGTTTCAAGGGGGTCTGCTATCCCCTTCCTGTACCCAGTAAGATCTTTTGTTTTTTTCAAGCCATTCCAACCTTTAGTAGAACTTTTGTGGCTCTCAGAGGTGATTCATGTTTTTACTATAAAAGCCTTGCCTAACATTCCGCACGAGAAGAGTTACTTTCATTGTTACCTTCTGTGTGGCCTACAGAGATCAAAGGTGTTCTATTCATACACTACCTCACCTTACCAACAGTAGTAATTGTCACTACACTGAAACTGTCATTTATTGAGTCCCCTCACAGAAATGCCCCTGCAATGCTCTTTCAGGCATTAGGCGTCTTAAGCCTACCAATTAGTGAGATAGCTCGAAAGCAAGAAATGGCGAAATGATTCCCGTTAATTTCATGCTATTTCGCAATTTCAAAAGGTCGGCAAGGAAAATCAATCGATATCCTGATTTGTGCATTTGTTGATGCGTTTGTAAGAACCAAATTTCCTCGTCATTTAGTATCTCTCGATCCGTACGAGAGTCTTTCCGAAGTTCAAGTTCTGGTGGCATCGGATAGTCAAGTGAACGCAAAACTCCACAACTTGGGTCAATACATTGTCAACTGGAGACGGTGGGTAAACCTTTCATCCATAATTTCCCAATTAATACTGCGTTAAAACCTTTATTGCACTACTTAAATCGGGGCTAGCTCACTGGCTGTTGACACAGTCTCAACTGGTAGGGAGTCATTTTTGTGGAGAGCATGAAGTTATATTTACCTCATTATTAACTCTTCCGTACAATTCTACCAATCGACAGCCAAAATACCGATATTGTGGTAGCCGTACAATGCATTTATTTGCAGTGGTAAGAGATAAACACGCGAGTCTTGTGTGTACCAGCGTCAGACATGCTTCATTTCGCTTGTCCGAAGTACGCAAATCCTTACAAAGGCAAGCGAGTGCTCTTTTCTAGGTCAAAGCTGCAGACTAAACCGACCTCAGTGAACGTCCGGTTGAATGCAGGCCTCAAGCGAATAAATTCCTGGAAGTGCTTAATAGCCTTTAATCTGCGATATCTGTTTACTTTGTTTAAGTCAGTTTGAGTTGTGGTGTGGATTTTTTATCGATAATGTGTGCATTCAGGAAACATTTAGTTAGTTACAAAAATCGAGGTTGAAACTTGGATAGTCATTGGGGGTGATGGCCTTTCGCGATTTTTTCTTCAGGCGTCGACCTCAAATGAATCAGGAGCCGAGTTTCCCCAAGTCCTCAATCTCGACCTCTACATTCAACCTCCCCACCTGTAGTCTGGTGACTTTGCCGTACAGCGTTGAGCTTAGCCTCCCGCCCTTTGGTCTTCTTCACTCGCCCTTCATTATTTCCTACACATTGGAGAACAATACTACCCTTCCACAGGTAATCGCCTCTTTATTTGTTACTGAATTCACTATTCGCCAAAGTTTGCTTCCTCTCCTTTTTCAGCACAGTCTACATACATCATCTCTCACATTCTTCCTTGTCACAATAATCCTGGTGACTAAAATGAATGTCCACATAGTGGCCTGACATTTGAACAGGCCGGGTTTGGAACGCGATGTTAATCCAACTTTGCTTTCCGAAGTAGTAAGGACGTTGTCAGTAGGTACATTGTCATGGTGTTTAATCCACAAGTTATCTGTAACGGGCCGGCCTTGTTAGTGAAGTCAGCCTTTCGCGAGTTGTCCCTTAGAAACGGTGCAGTAGGTTTAAAAACACCTTTGATGATTCAATTAGTTAGAGCGAAAGCGTAATTTATTTCACGGCAACCGGACAAAGCAAGGAGCACAGCCGAGGTGGCCATATTCAAACACTGGTCCTCTCTAGTCCTATCCATAGGTAACAGCCATGCTTCTGTTTTTACCTAATTTATGCGTAAATGCTAGTTAAAGTTTTCGAACCGCAATGTTGTCTCTGCAGAGTATGGGTCAGTGGAAAAATACATTTTCACTATAATTATGCGGCTGTTTACCTTTTAATCCCGTGCTGAATGAATGTCAGGCTTTTTTATTTCGTGTGTAGGAACTCAATGTGATGTTGGAATCAACGGAGAGTTTTGCCTTCTGTGGCGTCCAACTAGCCTCCCTCCGCTTGCTCCCGAATTCCTCGAGGAAACTTGATTTCACTCTCCTTCCCCTCCGGCCCGGCTACGTCCAATTGCCTCGGTAAGCCTCCAAACCGTCCACTGCTTACACCAAGTCTATGGTGGACCAATTTCTTCCCTAATCCATTGTGCCGGGATGGAGTACGCCTTTTGTGCCACATAATTCCACCAGTGAGTATGGTGCTCTTGTGGATTGGTCATCGCACCTTGGGATTTATCGTCTCATTTACAAGTTGCGATAGTAGACTTGCATTATTTATCATGCGCAATGTCCGTGTGTATCATTGCCAGTTAGGTATTTTAATTTGTGGCTGTGTAAGATTTCATTTGTGTTTGCAGTCCGAGAGACGTACTTTTATCCGATTCCACGTGCTTTTAGTACTGATTTGAGTTTTTTATGAGGTTCTCATCTTTAAGTTAGTTCTAAATTCAGACATCCAAATGAAGTGACCCCTGTATAAGTCGGAGATTTGAATGGGTCAAGTCAAGAACGCATTCAGGGTGCCACTTTGTCTAAATGGCATTTGTTCCACGAGCAAACAACAAAAAAATCAAGCATTGGAGTCGTGTTTTCTAGGTCAACTGAACAATTACAATTTGTAGGTCACTCGCTTGCTTTGAGGACGATGGCTCTTTTAAGTTCAACTTGTTTCGCGCTATTGTTTTTGTGAGGAGAAACTGGTGAAACAAAAGCACTTCTTTTGTGATGAGCCACTTCCTGCTCTAGTATGCCGATGATTCACCGCATTCGCACATTGTGTTATTTCGTATGCAGAGAGAAGGCTTTCTACATGATATTCCCCTACTCTGTGTGAATCGTTCATTGCACGATCTACACACGAATCGTGTGTTATGTGGATTTTGCCTGGATGATCGATGCTTTCTGTTTGCATAGAATTTTATCCCCCTTCCAATCACTCCTTGTCGCACTTTCTCTTGTACTCAAGGGAACTGAAGTATCACTGGCACTTTCGGAAGCAGATATGATCTGTTTTTAGCATTCGAATGGGGTGCGTGACCCAATACATATAGAGCCAGGCAAACACGATGTTTCCCTTTTGGTGACTTGGACCTTCGAATTAATTTACACTTCATTTCAAGACTACTCCTTTCATTTACATCTTCTTTCTTACTAACTTTGTAGGTGTTATTGTAAATAATGAGTTTGTTGATCCATGCCGATTTATTAACAGTTAAGATAAGAATAATATTTATACGAACTCAACTGCTGCGGCCGATGGACAAAGGTCCTCGTCATTTGCTCCTTCCGTTTTTTGCAGAAGGAGGACGTCAATGAATCGGATATATGCAAATAATGCTAGAATTGTGGCATTTCCGTTTGTTTATTTGGGCATCTCGGGACTCCTAAGGCTATCCACACGCACACATACACGCAGACCCTTGGCGCTACATTCTGTATTGGCTGCCTCGTTTTCTTTACGACCGGTCCTTTAATTAATGCATATTACCAACAATTGCATTGGATATCGGTACTAGGGCCCTACTTGTAAACAGTCTTGATGAGCAAACATTCTCCTTGAAGCTTCAAATTGTGGTCGGGCTCCAAGCTGGAAGTGGACGAGACCGAGACGGCTGCAATGGAGGACTCGGCGATCGCCATGAGTGACGAATCTGAAGCGTCCTTAAAGAGGCACCTGCTGCAGCAGCTTCAATCCCATATCTTCGTGATGGTAAGGAGTGAATTTAACCACCAGAGGTTTGCAAGCATCGTGATTAATAACTAAGTATTCTGGGATCATGTAAATGCACTTTATATGAGGAACGTTAATAGTGAAACTTTCTACTAGTGTTGTTATATTTGACCACCTTTGGCTCTATCTCAGCGCACAGGTGGAGCAACCGAAGAATTGTTGGTGCACAGACTAGCACTTCTTGCACTGTTACACACTCCTAACGCGCCTTAATTTGCTATGCTTCAATCCATGGCATAAATCCTTCTGGACAGACGGCACAAGTAAATCACCCAACTGTGTTAATAAGCACCAGTGGTGTGGCTATTACGCTTCTCTGGTTTCAGCCGCATCGCGAGGAGGCACTGACGATGGCATAAATTGCGGCGTTCCTTGTGTAAGAAACTCACTTTCTTATTTCTCTTATTTCTCGCTCAGTTGCGTAATAAATACGCGAACGTGCACATATGATCTGATATACTTTCTGACGGGGTGTGAACTTTCCAAATTGAAAGAGTTCACATAATAAAGGTGGCTGCCACCACATGCGCTCAGGCATGTTTTGAGTCTAAGCAGTGGGGAAGTCATTCTGTTCATACCTCTGTATGCGTTTATCCTGTCCACTTCAATCACAAAGGCCAATTGGCTCCCTTGTATTTTTTTGGGTCATAGAAGCACATTCAAAAAAAGTCCGAAATTCCAACTAATCCACGTCATCGTCGACAGTACACCGTAGTGGGAACAGTGTGCCTTGCTACATTGATAGGAGTGCGGCGGCTCTCCCGCTTAAGGACGAAGACAATATGCTACGATAAATAAGTTAAGTGTATTTGAGAAAAATAATAACGCCTTTCCTGTGTACTGTATTTACACCGCGAAAAGAAAAAAGAAAGATAGAAGATTATGTATATAGTAGATAGGTATATGCACTGTTAATTTCCACTCTTGGTGTTGGAGGGGGTTTTGCGGTGTTGTATTGTGTTGGCGGGTTCACAGTCGTACGTAGCATCGAAGGTGGATATAGTGTCCATGCTTGCGTGTGCGGATGGTAATCAGATGGAGAACTGAATGGGGGGCCACACGCACACACGTGCACCCCTCTGTACTATATTGCGTTGAAAGTAGAAGTACCCATACATACCATAACCAAAATAAGGAATTTCAGGAAGGGGAAGCTAGGAAGGTGGAAGGGATGGGACGAGAGATGAAAGAGCAAAGTAGGTAGAAGGCATGGCTGGAAGTAAAATGGCAAGACGGTCAAATGCAAGAGATATGATGGGGAAGGGGGATGAGAAAGAGAAGGACTTGAAAGAGTGTGTGACCTGAGCATATTGGCCCACTCAGTGGCGCAAATTGTCTGTTGAAAACAAAAAATAATGAATTTGGTATGTCTATTTGCCTGTAAGTTGATGGTTGTAGTTAGAAGAGAGAGGGAGGGACAGAGAGGGGAAATGAGGCAATCAAAATAAGGAGTGTCGATGGAGATCGGACCGATATGAATGTATGTATGTGCAAGGAGATAATAGACACAACGCTCATCTCAAATGGGAGAGCTGTTCGTGGGTGCATGAAGCAATATGTAATATGTATATACGTACATATATATATATATGTATATGGGTGGGGAGGGAGGGAGTGTGTGCTCTTTGGGATGAAAATAGTTTGTAGGGAACTCTATTCTGTGCATGTTAATGGAAGGGTGAGGCCGGACACAATATATGACCCTAGAGGATGTAAGGCACTCATGGTTAAGTGTTTGCAATTGTGAAAGATTGGAGGACTAGTGGGAGAGGAGATTATGCAAACGCTGCCCGCTGGAGCCTTTTCGTCTCAGTGATTCTGGCACTCGACCTTTAAAGGGAGGAAAAAGTACAAGTGACGAACACGAATGTCGCCAATCGCAATCAAGTAAGTAGATACTCTTGGATCACACCGATTAAATTTCCTGGCACAAAAAGCTAACATATCCTTAGAGGGAAGCACGACTCACCTGCATGGGATCTCCGCAGTCGGCGCCGCCGGTAGAGGCCATTTGCATAATGGAGAGGTCAAATTTGGGGGCAACACTACTGCTGTTGTTGTTGGTGGTGTTTGTCGAGTCAAAGAAGCTGTCGGTGGTGCCCTCAGTAGCGTGGGGAACACCTCCCACAACCATGTGGCCGCCATTGGCTCCAGCTCCACTGCCACTACTGGCCATTTCACCACCTCCGCCGCTGCCATAACAGACCTCTTCACCTTCTTCCAGTTTGCAAACAGGACCTAGAGGTGAAAGAAGGCAAACTAAACTCCTTTTCAGATCTTAACCCATAACATTGCTAGATGATGAATCACTACGCAATGTACACAAAGCCCACCAAAGCCTGCGCCTTAGAGAAGCAGTTGAAGCATAGTTTGAATTTGGGCTTATTTTCACTTAATAACAATTCAAGACATCGACTCAAGTTTTCTGCTCTTATTTCCACTTAGTGATCCTACAGGTGGCTAAAACAATTAAGTGCTGGTGTTTCATGAAAGCTGACAAAAAGGGAATCTAAATTGAGCCCAATGGTAAAACGATTGGTGTTAAGAGAGAATAAACACCTACCACCCATGAAGATTGCGTTCGGCAAGTAGGGGCTAGCAACAGCGCCAGTAGTAGTAGTGGGAGGCCTTCCGACGAAGGTGACCTGCATGTTCGACATTAGGGGCATCTCAGAGGACTCAATTTTGCCCTCCTGTGGGTTCTCACCGCTGTTATTGTTCATTGCGGCGACGGCAGCGGCTCGGGCCAGGTTGGTAGTCATGGCCGTGCGCCATGCCTCGAGAACAGCCTCGTAGGCGGCGCCTTCGGGAGCTCGTCCGCCGTCCTCCAGCAGGCTTGGGGCACACTGGCCACCTCCGCCCAGAGGTTTTCCTGTGGACATCTCCACCTCCTTTATGACACTCTCCAGCGACTTGTGAAAAGAAGGTATTAGACGTGAGGTTGGACAATACATTCCAGAAAATTGATTTCAATAATTAAAGTGCAACAGATGTGTTTGCAATTATAAGAACAATTTCCACATAACCGAAATTCAAAGTGACATTGAGATGAAGTGTGAAGCTTTAAAATTCGGAATCGGACTTGAGTCAGTTATGAAATTTAACAATGTGGCTAGTTTGCAGCGATCAAGCGTTGGACCATTAAAACCGGGTGCAGTACAGTTGTCACAAAGCTTTACAAGTGAGAGCAGTAGAGAAAAGAAACTGGTTGCAAATCTACCTGAATGTGATTGAGCAAGAGGGGAATGAGTTGTCGAGCGATAGCAGTCTCTTGACGAAGACTGGCTGTGTGCGCAACAGCTTGTCGCAGTTCGAGAATGTAGTTTACTGACAATCGAAGAACAGTTCCTTTGTTTCTTCGGCCGTCTCTTTAAAAAGGAGAAAAACCACTAAGCTATGCTGTAACACCTGAAAGTCTAGATTTCAATAACAGCTGAAAACAGCACTTCTGGGTTGTTCTGAACCAAGCACAGCCACTGACACAATAACATAGAATACGATTTCAAGTAAAATTTGATCATAAATAAAAGAATTAGAGTAATAGTAAATTTGTTTCAGCAAGAAAACCAACGTACAAAAGTGCACAGGACAAAAGGGCACGGAGTGATCGAGTGCAATCGAAAAATAATAGCACAATTATCAGATAGCGGCCTCCGCCCACTTCATGCCAATCGAACGGAACATAGAAGCGATGCAAAACAGCGGTTGCAAACCGCTACGCCTGCACCCAGCATGACCACTTGTTGTTCGATAGGGAAGGAGAATGGGGTAAACCAGCAAACCTAGTAAGGCGTCATTGACAATGAGAGGTGAAGTGTCCATTTAAAAATGGAACATTGACAACTTCATCGGCATTTTTCAGTCAGAAATGGAAGCTGCTTTAAAATACTTGGAATTATTAGCATCGTGATAGTCAAAAATGGGTCATAGATGAGTAAAAAATACAGCTGCACAGCCTCAACAACCAAGCATGTGCTGTGAAAAGGGTGCCTCAGCACACAACGATGGATAGATCAGCCTGAATTCAAATGACTTTGTTTACAAGGCTTCGAGCACCAAGGAGATAAGGAAACAGTCGAAAATAGCGCCATGTGAGAAATAAGCTGCCACCGATAATGTAAGAAGGAATTTAAAAAAGTGAAATAATTGACGAGCACAGTAGATCAAATGAGTGACTAAAGTGCGCGTTTGAAAGTACTTTCCTCGCGTGAACGAACCCCAATGTGAGTAGCACAAACACAAACTTAGGAACCACGACCATTTGCGCACACAAAGAACACACCCTAGACAGAGCCAGGGCAGTAGCCAACACTCCCTGTGGAATTCACTCCCAACGCATTGAGAACCACTAAACAGAACTAGATACACCAGCCCAACTCCCTTTCACCCATAAGGTCGCACAACAAGGTGCAATTAACGGCACAGGGGCACATGTGTATACACACACGTCGACACAGGTATCCCGTGTGCATTGGAAGAAAACAAGCTGCTGTGCAGATTTCAGGGGAGTGGAGGGATACGAAGAAGCTAGATGCTGGTTCGGAAGTTGACTCAAAGCATAGGATATTATGCAAATCGGTGGACAAATTCGTACTTCAAAGAAAAAAAATCGTCTCCCACTCAATTTGTGTGCACGTTCCACAAATAAAAGTACACTGCCGATTAGGACGTGACCTTCAATTTTTTTTGCAAAAATAAATATAAACCAGGCATCCTATCAGTAAATACATAGCTAATTTAACGATTCAATTAGAGTACAGCGTTGAAGGACAAATGTTGAACAGGTCAAATTGTTACAATGAGTTTGTAGGGAGAGGGAGGGGAGGGGGGTGAGGGAGATGGAAAACTAGTACATTAATGGGACACCAGAATTTAGCCTACTCAAGGCAGGAGTGCAAACCACCAACGCGTTGGAAGTATCACGCGTTCAAAAGAATACATTTTATTTTCCTCTTTCGGTTTAAGTCCTAATATGTATAGCGGTTTGAGGCAATTCTGATGATACGCGGTCCTGATGAAGCTAATCCGTGACCCTAGTTCATGTTTCAAAGCTTTAGTGAGATCCATTTTGCCTAAAATAGCCAGAAGGCATAGCCTGGTGCTTTCTTTGGGTGATTGGTTTGCCAACTTGTAAATAAAAGGCAAGAGAGAGTGGGTGTAGGTTTGCCAAAGCCGTTTAGAGATTATGAACTTTAACAAATGCAACTAAAAACAAAAACTGCTGATAAAAATTAGGCTGCTCTGAAGTTCTCATGATCTCATCGACAAAAAGTCGCCTTGCAAGTAGTAGGTATTTAATGAGGAAAAAGCCATGCCATCAAAGTCAAAATGGTCCGGAGAGTCTTGGTAACTCCAACATTTAAGCCATTGAAGATAGGAGGGAAAATGAGAACACAAGAATTATGAAAAAGTGCATTCCACCGCTTTCCACGCCCTACCAAACGCAAATCCTAACAAAGGCCCTGAAGAAAAAAAAAACAAATGCGGGCGCGCACCGACAAATCAATTGAGCCGTAAACAAGTCCTCTAGCAGGACTGCTGTTGCTATAGTGACCCTTTTCATTCAGAGTCATGATTTGAAAACATCTCCACAAGTGTCTCCGTGATAGCGACAGACTTCAAATAAGACCTGATCTGGAACAATGGGAGTGCTCCATATTGAACGTGTAGATCATATCTGCTTCGCAGATATAGACACCGAGTTATGTAGCACCACTACTGACTTTAGAACAGCGCGCTATTCTACATGACCAGAAAATAGGTGCGCAAAAAAATGAGGTGGAACGATGTGACAAGCAATGGTCACTTTCAGGTTGAGATGAGGCCACGTCCTCGGTTAGGGGTTAACAGGATTTCCGTAGCTTCATACGATTGTCCTCCCAAAAGCTAGGTATTATGCCGAGTGAGCCCGCTCAACTTGTCAGTGAGATAAACGTTTCGGTAGTTGCTTGCATAAAGCCAAGCCGGAACGCCTTTTGATTGATTACTGTAGAACTAACACGAACCTGTTCTCAGCGAATATGACACTAATTGGAACAGTGTGTTAGCAGTGAAAAAGGAGAGGAGTATTTGCGGAAAGAAAAAGAAACGCGCAAAAGACATTTCCTATCCTTCATTTTATTGGCACGAGTATGGGTGTGTGGGAGAAACAAGCGTTTAGCCTTCTTTAGCGCTTTGGAGTGACCTTTTAAACTCAACAAAAGATTATGATTGAAATCGAGACAAAGCAGTGTAACCAGTGTCGTGGCACACAAGGATTGGAGATAAACTAAAAGCCTAATCAACTATCCAAAAGCACGAACTGCTGGAAACCCGAGGAAATATCACTTCAACCCTTATTTGATAATAACGCAACCATTAGACACAGTGGCAACGTGAACTTACTACACAGCTCAGAGGTGTTAGTCCACAAGCGTCGGTCTTTGCATAGCGGGACGTGAAAAAGCATAGTTGCTAAGTGCCCTTTCTATGGCGCTAGGTAAAAATAATGGGAGCTTATATAATAAATGTAACCATCTAAACAATTCGCCATCTTCATGACAGCTGAAAATAAAATAGTTTAAGCATTATTTTTGGTAATTCGGAGCCGCAATCAAAACATCGAGAGAGAGAGAGAGAGAGAGAGAGCAGTGGAAAGTCATGAAGCGCCAAGGATCCAACGCGAGAGAGCCGCCTCATCGCACTGAGTAAATGAATAGCTTCAGTAGATTTGAAGTTGCTCAATCAGGTGAAAGAGATTTGGATAGAAACGTGCGTCAAGATTAGTTGAACACCCTGAGAGAAACATGCATCCTCCAATCGAATGCAATCATGCATAGCATTGGCTATGGCGAATAATCGCGAATGATGTCAGGGCCGCAAACGGAACTGTGAAAAACCAGCGGAATCTGCACATAAAAAGTTTACTTCATTTTGAGAAAAAAAAGTCAAGGAAAATGCAGTGGAATTGGAATGTTCTGATTTTCTACCAGGATTAAAGTAGTGCATGAATGCTGCAAATTCCATGGAGCGAATGCAGGTACGAGAATGAAAAAAAGTTGAACCAATTACACGCGAGGCAAACAATGTGGCACTGAGAGGAGGAGTGTTGTGAGTTGAATCACGATAATTTTGACATTTGTGTGCACATACCCAAAGCCACATGAAGTGAGTGGTGAATTTTAGCCCCAGCCTTTAAGCCTAATTCAATCCAGCGCTCGAACACTGAACTTTACTTGTCCAGATGCGCAAATAACGAAAGGAGCAAATAAGTGGGGAGAAGTGTCGAGTTAAGAAGTCGACACAAAATTTGAATTATTTGTGAAATAACCATATCAGTGTATCGGAGGTATGAATGGGAAGCATAGGGTAGCAATCTTTTAAAAGCACAATACTAGATTCGTAGCATACACTTTGAAAGTACAATCAAATACTGAATTTAAGAGTGAGGCTTTGAGTGACTGTTCACACAAATTTTGGTGCGAGCGAAACACCGAAAATACATAGTTCCAAAAAAACAGCCATATGAAGGCCACATTGGGACAAAAATAGCCCACCAAACCCTGCACATATTTCACAAACAGTGGTTTTATAACTGTGCGTAACACAAACGAAGTGGTCGATATGAAGTGGATGTGATTGGTGGTAGGCGAGGAGCCAGAAACGTTACCAAGTAAGAAAGCCGAGCTTTAGAGAAGAAAATGGACTGGATTGGGTGAAGATGGTGCGCAATGAGTCAACTAATGACAATTCAGAAGCACTTCTGCTAAAAAGTGCGTGAGAATTCGTGGAATGCACTCTTACTCAAGACCAGGTGGTGGTGGTGGTGGCGGTGAATGCAGCAGCAGTCAGTTTTGGACGATGGAAATAGTTCGCAGCACAAAAGTGCGTGTCGAAACGCACCACGGGCCCCACAACACCCACCGGTATAGGTCTAGTTTAAACTACGGCTCCCACAGAGGACTCGGAAAATTGTGAAAGATTAGGGGAAGTGAGATCTCAAATCAGGAAACACATATAATAGGGGTAAGCTTACACGTCTCGGTACATATCTGCCGGTAGTAATCCGCTCAGACGAGTGATTTGGGAATTGATGTAATCGCGTCGCCTTCGTTCAACTGAAACAATAAAAATGTCTGTCTTAATCAGGCAGCATACGCTTAAGAGGAGACACCAGCATCAATACTGCATTTAAGCCAATGAAATAGTGGAAAATGGACAAAAAGTCGAGCAAATGGCGGTGCTATGAAGTGCAGGTGTCGTAAATAATGATTAATGCTAAAGAGTAAGAGTTGAAGCATCTTGTCAAGCAATTGAGGCGATAAACAAGTGAGTCACAGTTTCATTTGTGCTGAGCGTACGGTTCCACTCAAGATCACAAAAAGGCATTAAATAGTCAAAATAGTGTTCTTGATAAACATCTCTATTCAAGAAATGCCAGTACCTTAAGGGAGACAATTGCATTGCATGAAAGGAGCATTGGAGGGAATCGTCTTTTCAAAACCTACCAGTTTAACCAGACCCAAAAGTGGACAAGTCTGATGTCGCTTCAAATTATGAAGCTTGAATTTGTGGCTTGTAAGCACGACCTTTTAAAGCTTGACGTGACCACCTCTTGACTCTACCCATAGTTCAACACCAGTCCAATTGCAAACGAGGCTTAACTGTTTTCCTTAAGTGCGTTCGGAGCAGCAATTTCCATTTTGCGCGACATAGAGGAAGAAAACTTAGTAGAGAAAATCAAATATACTTGAAGGTCTGGGAGTCATACTTGTCACACCAAACGTGGTTAATTTGAAGAAGTAGAGAGAAAGTATGCCGGAAATAACCATCATTAATTGATAATGCAAAGTATTCCAGTGAGAGAAACACAAAACAGCAGGTCAAGCCTAGAGAAAAACAGATCTGAGAGTCCAAGTTCCAATGTTCACTAGTGCACTTCTCCACAAAAACGAAATGGCAATTGCGTGCTTGAATGCATGGGGACGTGAAGTGCTATGCCAGCGCGCCTTAAACCCCATGGGATGCATTAGATTTTGTGTGAAAATCAACAGCCAGCAAAACCCATTAATTTCTGAATAAATTAACATGCAGAATAAAGCATTAAGCTGAATCTTTTGGAAAGCACAAGCGCACAGTGCAATGCCCCACGCAACACCTTGCTTCAATACTGTTTTTTTTTTAAAAAAACGCTAAATGATACGTGGAGTTCCTCCACGTTCCTAATACACATTTCACGCGAGTGGCCTGCCTAGGTGGATAGCTCTTGACCAAAACTCCAAAAAATGCAGAAAATACTACTCTTGTAGAAATGTGACGCTAGGTGAGACTGAAATGTAAGTCAATGGCTATAGCAGAGCGTGCTTTAACACTAGCTAATTTCATAGAAGGGGAAGTAAAATAAAGGGTGCAAAAGGTTTGTCATCGAAAGAGAAGTTTAAACTAGGACTAAAGCACCCAAACACCCAAGAAAGAAGACGTAGAAAATTAGAGAACGAAATAAGGTAGGGGCGTGACACGAAAAATTATCACATAGGGAAGAATTAATTAATGAAGTCGATAGGAAATGCAAGTTATTCAAGTAAATTTCTGGGACACATGAGGTTTCGGGAAAATGAATGACCATGTGGATCTCAGACATCCCCAATACTCTCGTATTCAAGTCCAGATGCAATATAACGCAAATTGCAGCAACCAGATTTGCACCACAGATAGGGCAGATAGGCGTCAGTATTTGGACACGTCGCAGTTTTTTCCCGATCACAATGGACTTACGATCACGCCATTTCGTGGAAAAACTAACAATTGAGAACGCTTGGGGCCTATTTACCATCACAAGACCAGTTACCACCTACAACAATGTTTTTAGATTGCTGGGATTGACAATTCAAACTGCACACACGTGTAATTGGCTCTGCTGTTGACTCGTCCCAGGTTTGTAAGATAGTCTTTCACGCCTGGCAGTAGGTGTAGTCGATTTTTCCACCTGCAGGCATACGATGATATGGTGGATACATAATTATTCGTTTAATGGACTTATTGGTTCCCCTCGATTGGCATGATGCTCCTCAAAACTAATTCCATTCAACCGACCCAGCTATCAACAACGTCGTCACAATGCCATAAAACTACGCACTCTTACAGGAAACAGACAAAGTGAATTAGCAACAATATCCTTTTATCAACGCAATGTTTCATGTAAATTGAAGTAGTTTTAAGCGCAGTTTTAATTACTCAGTATTTGCACAAGATTTCCACTACCTTTAAACCGTTAAAACTGAATTGATATGTTAAAAAGCGTTGGTGGAAGTGTATTTTACAGTAGTATCTCAATAAATGCCATTTCTCAATCCGATAAAATGGCCATGATGGAGGAGAATAAATGTGTAGATTGCGCAGAGAACTAAAGACAACCAAAAATTGAACCGATTGAAGCATCCTGTAATGGAATCAGAGCAAATGCTTTGATGAGATAGAAGGCCAAAACTCATCCAAGCTTTCAACCGACATCATTATGGTGAAATTTGGAACATCTGCTAGATTAGAAACAACCTCAACACAATAAACTGTTGATCAGTTCAAAATTGGAGAACGATCGGCTTGTAGATGTTGAAAAAAGGCACTATCGAAGAAAAAACGCGGAGAACCACGTACATTGCAAGTAGTAATGGCGATAAATATAAGACCACGGGTATATGACAGCGAATTGCGTCGAGCGAGTGATGAATGATGTTTTATGCGGAAACTTGACACTCATTAAAAAGTCGTTCAAGTGAGCGTGGATTTATCCACCATTGATGAGTGAAGGCATCGATGCCGCACGCATCGCCTACCGCCAATCAATCCTAATCATAATTGCCATTTATGACACACAAACACGATGTGTAATAAACAAAATGGCGTTCACACATGAATCCCGCAAGGAAAACACTTCATAGCGAGGATCATTGCATCTACTTGACCTTGACTTCATGCCAGACACAGGATGGAATTCGTACCTTTGCAAAAGCAAACCAGCAGACCAGTGTTTACTAGCAGAACGAAACATATCACAACCTTTTGCGCAGATAAGTTTGCCCAAACATCCAATCATTTCGAGAATTCTTGTTGAAAAGTAAAGTACACTAAATAAACAGTACATAACAAAGATGTTGACGATCCCGAATACCATAATCCATCGCCCGACTGGCATCACAATTACTTCCTGTAATGGGCCTTTTCACTTCTAATTTCTTCGAATGTACTTTAGTAAAGCATTTCACAACTCAATTAAAGAGCAGCACCACTTGAAGGCAGTGAAAACGCTAACGCTTAAAAGTACAAAAGTGCTAACCAGTAGGATGCTACGGGGCTTCGAACTGCAGCTTTCCTAGACCTTACCGCTAACAGGACCTAAAGTAGGTTTGAAAATCCCCAAAAAATGAAGCCCAAACAAAGCAAACACGCCACGGGTACCCAGGACGTAAGCATTTGCAATTTTCAGAGAAACCAGATAATGTATCGATATTTGAAAATAACATTCACAGAACCGACGCTTATACCATGATATAGCTGCTTTATCAACAGAAAATGCAAAGCAAACCACAAAATAAAAGCAATGTGAGAGGTGAAGACGGGATTCTATGATGCAATGGGCCCCAAAAGGTTAATCAACCAGCACAGGAGCGAATTGTAGCCACATTGCGCCGAAATAAGTTACGGCTCGACTATACCGAAAATGTAGACTTCAAGGAACCTACTACGATTGTGGCTCTCCTTTTTTGATCTTGATTTGAAAGCTCCAGGTTTACTATCCGCATCGAGAACGGTGCGTTTACAACTCCCACCGCCGCCACCACCACTGCCTTGAGTAGTGACGGAACTGGGCGAGTAGGCGGGCGAGATGAGGCTGGCGTGGGGTGAGGCGGCCAGACCGACCATGTGAGGTGTCGGGTAAGCCACGTCCATATTTCCACCTGTTGTACACTGCAGATCCGGCAGCTTGTTGGTCAGGCCGCCTATGAAGCGCTGCAGCGACGGAGCCCCGCCCGCCGAGTTCACGTAAGACAGGTGAGGTTGCGCCAACTGGCGACCGGCGTAGAGATCGGTCTCCGAGATTAATGAGGCGTAGGTCGACTGGACCGAATGGTGAGAATTAAAGGCAGAGGGTGCATTGAAGGACGAGGATGCGGTAGAGGCGGTAGGGGAGAAGTAGTCGGGAAAGTCGGTGCCTCCAGTCGTGTCCACGGTGACGAGAGGCGCGAAAGAGGCGGGTGAGTCGTGGAATCGGGCACCACCACCACTGCTGCCGTATGACGGAGGTCGCTGCTGGCCCATTGGAATGAGCTCGGAGGTGGTGGCAGCGCTGGTGGCGGTGGTTGGCACAAGGGAGTAGGTAGTGCTTTTTAACTCACTATTATGAGTAGCCGTCGGATTCATAGCGTTTTGGGGAGCGAAGGTCTCAATTTCACACTTAGGGGTCTTTACGACCTCTGGAACAGAGAAACGAATAAATTGCATTCATTGTGCTCAATGGCACTGAGCAAAGAATAGAAGCTAAAATATAACACGTCTTGCTTTTCATGGTTGCATTGTACCACCCCTGCTTCGTTTCGCAATATAAAGGCTAAGTTGGTTTGGAAAATAATTGAATGAGCGTTTATCATAGATGCTTATGATAAAGCCTTCGATCCTCAAACGCATAGTGCGAGCCCAAAATTCAAAAACAAAATAATGAATTTCAGATCAATAGTCTGATAAAACCAAATGAAATAAAGCAGTTTGGATTGAGAACAACGAATTCTGTGGAGCGAAGTGGGGATGATCACATCTCATTGATAACTGATAAATGAAAACCAAGGTCACTCAGTTCTAAACTAAGCTCATGGGAAAAATTTGGCCGATACACTGGCTGGAAATAATTGCACCAAGTTCTGAAACATAACCGTCCAATGCGGGTTATGAAAACAAAGGAAAGCAGTCCCGATTAACGGAAACATGAAAGCGCATGAAAGCAAGTGTAGGTGTACCTTCGTGAACACACCTCCGCACTGCGCGCGTATTCCTACCATATGTAGCACAGCTGATTTTCAAGGTCACTTGAAGTTTACATATCGAAATCACTGAAGGCCAGTCTGCTGTTGCTCATGGCAACTTTTGTCTAAGACATAAAAGGACCATAAAACTGCGCAGCAAACTATAGCCACTAGAATGATTCACTTGACTACACTTAACCTACACCCACATAGCTAAAACTCGGAAACGACGGCATGAAACCCCAGAAAAGGAAGATAATAATCTAACAATGGGAACAAAGCTGACAGCAGAAGTGAATGAGATCACATCCAGCACCCTTCAACCAATTGCGTGACACCCCGATGCGCATCAAACTTATTCCAAAAATGATCCTTTTGCAACCATAACGATGTGCCAAATGTGCGACTTTGAGAAATGCCGACACCAAAGCAGACTCAGAAACCGCAAATTGCTGACGTTCTTTTGCATACACAATTCCAATAACTTGATCATTCAGTTGCGCGCTCCTATTACAAGGATAGGGACAAGTTTACTAGAAATATCAAATTTATGACAAATAAGAAGCTTCTTTCTAATCAAGCAAATGCCCGGATGCCGTTATAATACTTGCTTCAGTCACGTGTAAGCGACAACAGTAGTCATTATACCGAGACTACAAGGATCAACCAGTGAAGAACACTACACAGTTGATCTCTGTACATCGGTAAGAAATCCAGTACAAAGTGCGAATTAAACAACGCGATGGTTAAATGAATCCTTATTGTTCGATTATCCTCACATGAAATCACGAAACTCCATCCACACTTTTGGCTCCACGAAGGGCGCATAAGAGACGCAAAAATATAACCGTTTCTACAGAATAAATAACAAGAAATCAGCCAAAAGAGCAAATACCCCAAGATACTCAAAGGAAAAAGCTTCATTCTAAACTCTGCTAAGACGAGACCGATGCAAAACTGACTAAGAGTACGAAGCGATCACACGGCAATCAGCTGGCCAAAGGCCTCTATTTCGGCCCATTATATTAACTTTTATTCAAAGCTGAAAGCACTTTTAAATGAAATGCGCAATTAGCTCCTGAAACTCGAGCTTTCGTGCGCGTTTGAAAATACTCACCCACATGATGTTACTAAGGGACAAACTGAAGAACAGATTAACCCATGAACTCTAGCCAATCGATATTAAAAATTTAACAGCGGAAATAACAAGAAAATATGGATGCGAGTGGATAAAACAAACAAGAAGAATTTTAAGGAACTTGTGTGGAATACTAAGTGATTGTCACAGGAGAGCAATGTAAAAGGTGACCGAGAACAGACCAAGACCTATAAGTAAAATCAGCAGAAGTTCTGAGGGGTCTTAATGAATGAATGAATGAATAGCGAAAAAAACAAAGTCAGCAGTACAAATGGTGGCGTTTTTGACAATACTACTTAACCAAATAAGGGTCACAAGCGAATGCGTCAAGTAAGGTTTCTCCTTGCCACTCTGTAAAAAGGCATGCCAGTAAGGATTGCAATAATTTCTGTTAGACGTTAACAGATGTCAGATTTGAAATTGTTTTAACAATAAAAACAGCAAGCATAGATCTACCAAGAGACAAAAGTCAATAAACTACTTCACAAAGCGTGGAGGCATAATTTGACAACAAAATGCAGCTGGACATAAATTGCAGAGTGAACAAATCCAGGCCAATGCTTTACGAATGCACAAGACAAAAAGCCTCATCCAACTCAAAAACTACTAAGCTCAAAATCCACAAGACAAATCGTTGATATTACCTTAAATATAAAAAATGTGATAGCATAAAGTTCCATTCAGAATATACCCCAGAGTCTAAGCGATGGCAGAGAACGCAGACGACCAGAGCAATTAAAGTTGGCGGAATAACTAAAGGACCTTAAAACGCACGAGAATTAAAAGATCTAATCTGACCTAGCATTCCCGCCTTTGTAAATCAGTCATTTTTCAATATTTTATGCATTTGTAATTCGAGAAGCATTTAGTTTTTCATTGTTTAGCTCATTTTTGGCCCATTTTTTTTCAAAACAGGCACAACCAAGCTATCTAGAAAGCAACGATATTGTGTAAATTAGTTTGAATATATGCAGCGACATTTAACTAACTAATTCGATATCCTGAAAAATGCATCGGCTTTGCAAGCGCTAATGCTATGTACATGCTTGCTACCGCTTGGTCAAACCCGCCATGAAGGTGTCACAAATCTTACCATAGAAGTGAACGAGCTGTAGCGTTAGCCACTGCGAATCAAGCATTCGAGCAGATTGCTGTGATATTGCACTGTGTCGTGCGGTTGTATTCGTTCACAATTACATGTGCAAGATCGCAATAAAATGCCATAAGAATTAGTCAAAAATTTTCAGAGTGAATTAAGTATTAGATTCTTCTTTTCTTGATCAGTATTATTGTAAATGTTGCAACATCTTGGCCCTGTACGTTGCCAACATAAAAAAACTGTCACCACAAATAAAAAAATCATATTAAGCTTGTTAGAATCGAAAATATATCTCGGATCCTATTACAGTTTTTAGCTTTTTGGATAAGATAACACAATGTGAGAATAGGCGCCATATATCTAATGTCGCGTCCTGCTAGGTTTTATGGTGGCTTTGATGCTCTCTTTTTCATTTGTCTTTTGATGTATTTTTTTGTTAGAAGTGTCAAGCTCGGTTCGCTAAGCCTTTGTGTAGTCTAACGCAGGTTTGCCAAGAGCTAGGAACTCCCTAGGATGTTTGTCCCGCTTGGCTAATAATTTTTAGCTTCACGTGATTTTAAAATACACTTTGTTGCCTTCCTTGAGCCATTGTTGCGTGTCAAGATGGATACTACACATAATCATTGGTTGTTTGACATTATTTTGACTTTTTATTATTAATTAATCCATGATTTACCCGTCTTTCATTTATCTGACTTTTATCGTCAGTTCTTACCACTTGTGTTCTTTTGCTAGGAGCTTTGTGGACTGTTAAAAGAAGACATTTGCCGCTACAGCCGCCAGATAATTATTCCTGAGTTCGGGCCATCTAGTTAGTTATCTGCTTTAATAATGGAAATTTCTACTGTCAATTAATCGGTTTATTCTTTTAAGTTACAAGTAATAAGACTGTGTGAAAAATGTCATGTTACTGTGTGTATGCATGTTACAGTGTCTTATTTATGGCATTTTGGAAAAAAATTTTTAAGGGCAAATAAGGCTAGCCAGATCTCATGTTCTGATCGTTGGTTGTGGTGGACTGGGATGCCCCGCTGCTGTTTATCTCGCCGCCGGAGGTGTCAGTAAGTTTTCACCAGTTCATTTTCCATTCCAGAACTGAAAGCGGAACAGTATCCCGTCAATCGGTGACATGTCTACCCCAGATTAAATTCCTGTTTTTATAACTAATTTGTACTTCACATGGTTTTCAAAATAGTTCCTTCATTTTGCCGTTTCTCTGCTGTTTGTATGTTTATAATTCAAATTTTCCTGCCACTTTTTTAGTTAATATCACCCTCGTAGACGACGACGTAGTTGAGGTCACCAATCTTCACCGTCAAGTAATGCACTCCGAGGATAAAGTGGGTTGTCCGAAAGTCGAGTCACTTGCTCAGAAGCTAAAAAGGTGCATAGCCAATTGTATGAGATCCTTCAAATCTTCATTTTTTATAATGTTTTCTCTTCCCCCATATAGTGTAAATAGCACGGTTCGAATAGTGACAAAGAATGTCCGCCTAACTAGCGAAAATGCCTGTGACATCATTTCAGGGTGAGTTTATTGTTTCCAGCTCGGGATGTAAATTATACTGCTTAGTCGTATTCTTCATTGTGACTGCCAGAAAACTATTTTGTAAATACATAACACAAGTATCCAACATTGTTTAGTATACTCTGCACGGTTTTACAATGGGAAGATACTGCGAATCAGTACACAGTCTGTGGTCGCTTATCATGCTCACAAGCAGCTGTCTGTACTAGACTGTTATCTCGCTTAGTCACGACATTGTCTTGGACTGCACCGACAATATAGCTACGCGTTACCTTCTGAACGACGCCTGTGCGGCCTGCGGTCCCATTCCCTTGGTGAGTGGGAGCGCTCTTCGCTTCGAAGGCCAGATGACTGTGTATCTTACTCACCGCCCGCCCGAACGCGATTCTCCCGAGTTTGAGACAAAGCGGCTGAAACTGATTGACGAGGAAAAGGTGCCCTGTTTCCGCTGCATCAACCCCTCTCCTCCTCCCGCCGTTCAGGCCTGCTCCGATGCTGGAGTCCTCGGTGTTGGCAAGTTCTTTCGCTGTATTAAATTCGTTCATTCTATCGCCCGCCGCTGATGTCCTGAGTGATTGGCCCCTCTACCGTACAAAAGTGCTGTTCAAGATGCTAACTCACTTTTAACAAATTTCCTGTATAATCTAGTTCCTCACAGGGTATTTATTGAGAGCTATTGTCGAGCTAATCTGTGTGATAACTCTATGCCTTTTCTGTAAATACTAACTCTAGGTAAGAATTCAACGGCAATAAATCTTCACATTTTATTTGCGATAAAACATCCCCAATTTTAGTGTGCTAATCTTAGTTTTATTCATTCTCCTTTAGTTCCCGGCATCATTGGAACTCTTCAGGCAGCTGAGGTTATAAAACTACTATCAGGAATTGGAGGCAAGTCAAATTGCTTATTCTCGAAAGTAATCAAGCTCACCACTTTTTAAGTCCGTTTATTTCGCACTAATCGACGGCGAACCTTGTACAGTAACTAATTCCTCAAAGCCCTTTTTGTAACACTTGAATGCTACTCCATGCTTGTTGCTTTAACAACTTCTGTCATTTGTTCACGAAGAGTTATAGGTCCCCACCAATCCTAATTAGGATAGTTAACGTATCGCATTGTCACCGGTGGGAATTCAGCGTTAATGAGCAAAACACATCAGACCGGTGTTATTCTACTGACCTTGATTTTGTTTATCAAATTCTGAAATGGTCATTTGAAAACTCAGATTAAATACTTCTAGTGTTTCAAGATCAATTGAAAGCGAATTGTCATTGCCATAAAAAATAGCTTCCCTCCGAAAAGCGTACATCAAAATCGGCATAACGTTAAAAGTCTTGTCTGTGTGGTTGCGGAGGTAGAGTCGATGGCGGGACGCTTGCTCGTGTTTGACTTGGAGCGTAACAGTATACGAACGGTGAAGCTGCGTCAGGCGCGACCCGATTGCAAGACCTGCAGTCGTGTCAACCGGATCACACCTCAAGATGTTAAGAAGACAGACTACGTCGACTTTTGTGATGACTCTTCCCAAAACATGGTGAGTGAGACACTACTGACCGTAGCTTAAAGGTGTGAACGACAAACTAGCTCCCATTTCCCACACTTCGTCGACCCTTTTAGTCACGATCGACGGTCATACCGAAGTCCGAAACTCGTATTTCAGTTCAGGTTGGTTTTTTGTTAAATACACACGGGCGGCGATTTCTTTTTCTCCATTCCTGACCTCATGTTTGTTTTAGGAGCTAAAAGAAATCCGTGACTCAAAAAAACCCCACCTCCTCATTGATATCCGGCCTGCTGTTGAAACTGAGATTTGCCGTCTCACCGACTGCCTTTGTGAGTACAGATTACGCTCTACGCTTCAAGTTTGTGATGTTGGACCAAATTTGTTTACATACCTCTAGTCTCATCTGACAGATATGGTTATTTTTCTCTACCCCGTTCCTCCCTCAAGATATACCGTTCAACGAATTATACAAAGAGTCAAATCTAACGCTTATCAGAGACCGAATCAGAGCCGCCCATGAGGTCTCCCCGAACACTCCTTTTCCGGGTAAGTCAGCCAATGTCATTAAGTCATCTTTTTGGTTTTTGCATTTATTTTTTCCCATTTTAATCTGAAACAGTTATTTTGCTGTGTCGTCGCGGTAACAAGTCGCACGCGGCATGTAATCAGTTCGCCGAGGCTCTAGAACGAATTCTTCCTCGGAGCGCGTCAAGCGGCGACCTGACCTCGCTTGCGAACGGCGACGCAAAGCCGGTCACCCCGATCAAGGTTTTGGTTCGTGATGTTGCCGGTGGAATACAGTCTTGGAGCGAGCAGATTGACAACAACTTTCCTGTTTACTAGCGCGCATTGTCTCGGATTAAAATGAATCAGCGCCTTTGGATAAAATAGTGAAGGTAATGCATTCACGCCCTCGTCCTTTCTGCCTTTGAGAAGTGATAGCAACGTAATGGGATCACTTGGGAGTGTGATAAAATAGGTGGCACAGCCGAACTGGGTTATGCGCATTTTACCGCATTTCGTAGGCCAATGATTGGCCTTTGATTATTCGAGTTCCTCAAAGATACTGCCGAATTGAGTAACTAGATTCAGATATTTTCGTCGCATGACAGCATCAGCGATGTCAAATAATTAGCAATCGAATTGGCCTAAAATACGATATTTTGCGGGGATCAAAAACCGGATTTTGTAGAACACCATGCGTGTATTACTTGCAGATTATGAGGCTCAATTGGGGGGTTGACATTAGCCCTTTCCTCCGAAGATCACGAAAATGAGGTCGCGGGAGTGGCGGATAAGGGTGTCAGTAGTGCGAGTGTATCACCAAAGGAAGCGGAAATACAAAAAGGAGAGAAGGATTATAGCAACAACAAAGATGATAAGGTACTTCGCAATTGAACTTTGAAGGTTCAAGGATGCGGCGTTATTTCGGTAGTTGCGTGACAGGTCAGAGAGGTGGGTTGCCTGGGCATCTAAGGCTAAAATGCGTCAGTGTCACAATAAATCACTAGGCTTGTGGGTGGGGGGCGAAAATAACCAGCGAATGTACTAAAGCTCGAAGTTCAGAGAACACTTAATATCACTAAGTAGGTCCGTGTTGAATGTGGTGGCATCAAACCAGAATAGTCACCTGATAGTGCTTCCCCGCGTCTGAGGACATCGTCAATATTCTGGATCATGATTCGCTGCACATCCTGCAATGCGACATTTAGTTGAGATACATTGCTGGAAACACGGGTGTCCGTATACTTCTGTTGCAGTTTCTGCAGTTCGCGATCTAAAAGAAAACCATCCCGATGGCGAGTTCGTAATATTCTAAAAATAAATTCAAGTAATTGACGAAGAGACATCATCACTAAGCCTATGAATGAACAGCGTCGCTTTCAAAGCAACTCGAATGAATCTGGGTCAATGCATTAAAATCCAAACGCTGATCAACGAGTAAAGTATTGAAATTTCAGCATACCAAATTCAATAAAGCCATATGGCCGCGAAACAGTATAAACATCGTTTGAATATTGGCCACTGAATTGATTGTGGACCTCCTCGAGGAAGGCGAAAGCTTTCTGTCTAGGAAAGTTCGCTTCTGTGAGGATTAAGTAACAGATTCCGGCTTCAAATAGATAGTGGAAGTAGTATGTCCCAGCAACGAGGGAACAACGCGGCGGCGAAGACGGCACAAGTCTTCGAATTAGCATTTTGGCTTGATTCTGGTAACTCACTAAGTTCCGACTTAACTACGGAAAACCAACCAGAAGATATGACTAGCATAGCCAAAAAAATGCAAGCATAAATCTTTATGTGCTTATGACAAGGAAACACAGGAAGTCACTTCAGCCATAAATCTGGGTAAGATGACTGTGACTTTAAAAGATAGTAGAGGCAAATTACAGCAGAACAATCAATACGGTTATAATAGGATAACAAAGGAATCGAATGCCCAAATGCATTGAAGTGATGCAAAGAGAACTTTGAAGACAGTAAATGCTGAAACAGTAATGGAAAAATAATGGGAAAAGAATGGGTCAGACTCATCGTTTCGTCAAATGGGTAGTGGACTAAGGAACGAAAATGACTACAAGGGAGCACTTTACCTCAGTATCTTCTTTTACTGAGGCTACCAGTGGAAGACCATCGGCAACACGCGAAATCAGCGTAAAGAGAATCATCGCGTAGCAAGATACGTCAGAAGGTAGTCGTGGAAGTACGTTGGCTACATCACAGCTCCACGACCTACACGTACTCGACCAATCACCTCAACGTCTGATACGTACAAAACACCAGTTTTAAACTACAAATGGGAGCTAAAAGTTGACCACAGGATGTACAAAACCAATACCACACGTTATTTTAGGCTGAAATAGACCTAGCAAATCATTTTTTTCTTGAATAAAGACTAGTAAGGCATCAGTGTGACCTAAATTTCAGGCAGCAGGTTATTTCACCATGACTATTATTATTGTAATTATTGTAAACAACACCAAAAGTATGTTTTGCTTTTATTTTGATCTCAAGCGCAGTAAGCGATTTTTGCAAATGGTGGGGTTCGGTGAACTAGGCAGGAGACAAGTCACCGAGAAAATTTGTTGCCCGAGAATGGGGATGTTTTATTTAATGCTACTTGTAGCATCCCGAGGCTCCATTTAAGGTAAAAGAAGGCGCAGTACTAGGGCAGAATACATATATTCTGGAAACAGAGGGCTTGGGGGCTGTTGGCACGGCCCGGAGGCCGACCAATCGGCTCAGTACAATGTGGCCAACAAGTGGCCAAAACCGGCAGTTCAAACCAATAAAGTATTCCACAGCCCCTCTCTTCTTTCGAGCGTCGTCCCCGACGCTCCCCTTGGTCAGCCTCCCGTGTCAGCCATTACAATGTAATCAGTGCTGCGAGAAGCACCCACGACCTAACCGTCCCAGTCGTCGAGATTCGAACGCATGTGTTCCTGTAGTGCCATCCATTCCGCGTAGCACTCGGTGCAGAAAATGCGCGCTCATTGGCCATCCTCCCCTACGACAATGTGGTCCAATGAAAGATGGAGGTACGAATCCAATTTTTCGAATGAGTCGAGACACACACAACACATATTGCGATTCCAGGCTTAATTGATGCCGTAGAAGAAACGCAAGGACATCGTAGAAACATGAGCAGATGTGGTGGTCGGGCCTCATAGGAACAAAATGCATGCGATCCAAGTGTGCAAAGCATGAAACGATGCTATCGAAGAGCGTCCTGCATATTCTACATCTGAGAACAGGAGAGAGAGCTTACGGAGGATGCTTGACCACAAAGTCGCAAGTCTCCCTTGGCAGTTCCACTGGACTTGGAGTTCACGGCTAGTGTCGCTTCAGTTGTTAATAGCTTCCCTGTCGAACACAAAGGCGAGGGAGGTGCCGAAGCTGGACGTCGATCTCAGCCCTTCTGTTACGAGATACCAGAGGTTCTCCCATCCATAGCACATGCACTTTTTTCACACCGTCAAAATTTGCCAGAAGCGGCATGGAGCAGGATGAAATCCATCAAAGTCGGGACCGCTTTCCGCTGCCACCAATGTAGCGTCCCGAGACTCCCTTTAAGGTAAAAGAAGGCATAGTACTGGGGCAGAATATATATTCTGGAAACAGAGGGCTTGGGGGCTGTTGGCACGGCCCAAAAGCCGGCCAACCGGCTAGTACAATATGGCCACCCAAGTAACCGAAACTAGAGAAATTTATTGCTTGTCAGAATTAGAAGCCGCTAATGCTGGCGACCTCGTGGGGTTAAGCATTTGGTTAAACAAATAGCAAACCGTATCACATTTGTCTACCACGGCGCTGTTGGTGGTTGAAAATCGCCTAGAGGCTAGGAGCGATACTCATCGAATTCTTGTGAAAATGATAGGATAATCGATGTTTAAGCTAGAAAAAGACTTCAATGGTTCTATTGCATTGGGGCGTTTGAGCCGTCTGAATACTAGATTTCGTGGTGGGGAATTCATGAGTGTCGTAATACTTAGCTGCCATTCATATGGACTTGAGAAAAATGCCAAATTTACTGCTGTTAGTGTAGCTTGTGTTCCGATCCGTTTCTCCAAGTCACATTTTGATGCATTGCATGGGATAGCGTGTTCGCTTATTATCGCTAGCCAACCTTGAGTGCCGCCGACATCACTCCAGCTGACGCTTTTAAATGGTACAAACTTGGAGAAGCTCAGGTAATTAATAATTATTAAAAAGGTATGCTACTGAGGTAATTTCCAATAGCACATGACATTTTAGTTTCTCTTTAAGAGATTTTTGGAAGTTCAACCAGCCACACTGGAACTTTTACTACTTTGGAGTTAAAGTTTGACTGCCAGGCAGACGGGTGAATATAAGTTAACCTTTGGGATCATTTTGCAGCTACTAAGGTCTTGCTCGAAACAAAAATAATTTGTAATACCGGGGCTAAGTCGGAGTTGTCCAAAGGGTAAAAATCTTCCGGCATGGCCCAAAAACCACATTTCCTAGCGGACTCACGTAATCTAGCTATTACGGTACTCCTTTTTGTTCGGACTGCCGGTTTTGGCCACTTGGGTGGTCATATTGCACTAGCCGTTTAACTGGCCTCCAGACCATGCCAGCAGTCTCAAATCCCTCTGTTCCTGGAATTCGTATGCTCTGCTCCAGTAATATGCCTACTTTTACCTTGAAGGAAGTCTCGTGATGCTGCAAGGATGGCTTATCCCAAAGTCGGAGAAATCGACCTTCTCCTTAAGCGCAAGATTCGGGTTGTATTTTCGACTCTGGCTCAAAAAAGGACCATAAGCATTGCAATGCTAATTGTTTAGTTAACTCTCGGTTTTTGGTAACCAGCCACTAAAGTGGTCCGTTGTCGTAACTTCTCCGGGCCATTTCCACCGGACCCGCTGGTAGCCCTAGTCCGTGCTGCACCGGAACATACATTATTTCCCTAGTACTGTGCCTTCGTCCACTCTAAGAAATACTTTTGTGCGTTGTATTGGTGACAACCAAAGCGTGCACCGAATTGCTACTGCTGAGAGGCGAATCCCCTATTGACGAAAAATTGCTCATTTGATGACCCACAGCCGAAGGTCTGAAGGCGACGTTTGCTTTTGGTAACTACTGTAGCGTCCCGAGGCTCCCCTTAAGGTAAAAGAAAGCGCAGTACTAGGGCAGAATATATATATTCCGGGAACAGAGGACTTGGGGGCTGTTGGCACGGCCCAGAGGCCGACCAACCGGCTAGAACAAGATGGCCACCCAAGTGACCGAAACCGGTAGTTCGAACAAACAAAGCATTGCAACTACCCAGACGTAAACCATCCGAAAATTTTTACAAAATTGCCAATTTTACTTGTTTAGAGGTACACTTTATGAGGACACGCAATGCATTTATTAAATTCCTTGTGGTTTAATTGGATTTATTCAGATATGGCTAGGCAGCCCTAAGGTTTAAATATAGCGGCAAGATAAGAAAGGCAAAAATCCATCTCTATAGCCAACATACTTTTTAAGAGGAAAGAGCGACGCTGTAGCATCTCCTTAAGTGAAGAAAAAAGTTGGCAAAGAGTTCGGTCAATTAACGGCATTTTTTTAGCACTGATTGCAATGTGGTGGCTGAAGAGGAAATTCTACCATGGGGAGCATCCAAGGAAAGAATGGATACCGATACGCTAATTTTTGTTTGAAGCTCAGAATTAGTAACAAGCTCCGCAGTGAGTGTGCCACTAAGACCTCTCTGGGCACCCTAAATTATAGGCCATGTCAAAATCACCAAGATCTGTTCGTCTACAAAACATTAAATTCTTGCAGTGCCTTTTGTTGACAAGGCGATACACGGGGACTATATTACAATCAAACATAAAAGGGCATTTGATATAGAGGTCATACATTCAAATATAGGCACGAACAACAATATCATAATGCGGCAAAACAGTAAAATAACTACAATGTACTTCAAATTACAACCACAAACTTGTTGCGAAGTGTTTTTTATGATGACGAGGCAAGACATTCGCCTTTGCTTCTCTATTGGAGCTTATTAACAAAAATTTAGCACATTTTTATTTGGTACCATATTTGTTTATCTGTCTCGATCAGCTGGAACAGATTTGGTTTGCGGGTTTTAAACATCATATGGAATCAGGATCTTTGCTTGTATTGAGTGAGTACTGGGGCAGATACCGTGGTCGCATCATCATCAGAACTTTGTCGTGTTATGTAAAGATAAGGGCTTCAGTTGAGCCTGTTTTTTACCTTAAGTTTGTAGTATTCAATGGCCGCGTTCCTTCTAACTTCGTTTAGTTGTGTGTTGGCTGACATTAATGTCTGCAATTAAGATGCTTTACCTTTGCGGCGTTTCCTTGAGTTTGAATGAAATGCTCCTTTTTAACTTAATAGTCACGACCTAAGACTAACAAAGCAATTTGCTCTTGTTATATCTGCTTATTTAAAATGTTGCGCCTTTTGGGAGCTATACATTTTAAGGCACACTCAGTTTTATGCGTCCCTATCTCATGTCTTGTTTTATTCTGTGCTCGTGCTTTTCTTTTAGGATGGACTCACTAACTGATACATCCGATGGTCGGAAGTGGTATCAACGATGTGATTTATTTGATTTGAAGCGTTTTTCGAAAGAGGTATTTTTTACAAAAATACTTAACAGATACTTCAGGGTTATGTTACTGACAGGAAAATTTTTGCCGGAAACTTGGGCGATGTTTATTACTTTGCTGATAGTCACAATTTCTGGGTTTTTCACCGGAACAATACAATTTTGTTGCAAACCTATCTTAGTAAGCTTTCAGGGTGGGATAATCATGCCTGCCTAAATAGAAGAGGAAATTTGTAGGGTGTATGATTTGTCCGAGCTGAATGCTGTAATCATTGAAAGCAATGACAACAAACTTGAGGTTTTTTTACCTGGCACAGCCGAATTGCTCCTACTTCCGGTGCGGTTTCGCTTTATTCTCATACATCTAGATGACTTTGGCAAATATCGTCGACATCAAAGCTAAGTCTTGGGCTGATGGTACCTACTAATTTATGATCGATACTGGCTGTAGACACCGTTGATGTTATGATCTATGTGGCCGATTCAAGGCTGATTATTCTGTCTGACATTACGAGACAGTCTTTCCACAATGCTGTCCTAAACAAAGATGTCGATTTTTTTACAACTAAATTGCGGCATGCGGTACTGAGAGAAAGCGCATCACCATGTGCATTGTTATGTACTACGAAGCGACCTGAAATAGCTGTTGCGGTTTCGTTAGTAAGCCTCATTTAATGCAGTTCAACGTAATTCTAGGATCCACTCATGAAAGTATCTACATTTGAGAACTCTTTGACAAATATGTACTTTGAGCAGAATTTGTTGTGTTTTATGCATCTGGAGGGGCAGTCTTCATCCTTCGTCAAACACGAATACATAGGGTCAGGATATTTCGCAGTACTTACGCGTCAGGTTTGTAGGTAGTTTTGTAATAGTTGTAATTACAGCGCCAAATGTTTATCTTCAATGCAATTGCGGGTGTTTGTTGTGGAGTGTTATGTGACATCTCCGACGTTATTGACTTCGCAGTTAAACTGAAGAAGGAAGACAAACAATCTATGTCATTCGATTTATATTGTATTCGTAGGAGTTCGGATGGTCTATTTTTGGAAGTGCAGACTTATCCAGCGTAAGATATAATATGCCTGGTCATTACTGTCACTTTACCTAACCTTTTAACAACGGTCGTAACATTTTGCGGTTTGACTTCATCGTTACCTTAGTCGGGAGTCGCGGCTTTCCATGCCACTTACAACACAATTCTCATCGCTGTTTTCTCGAAATCATTTAAATTCTGAACCAATTCTGTTAGAACAGGAGGAGGCACATCTTAGGGTTTCCACTTTCTCGATATTGGACCTGACCGACCGGTATGCGCTCATGCTTTTTATAATCTGTGATTAACTTCCAGTTTGAAAGCTATGGTGCAGGAGAAAAAATTTGCTGAAGCTAGACAATTTGCAATGAGATATGCTTTAGATACCCGCGTGAGTCCCTACTAACTCATCCATTTTAAGCGCCCTTTCTCTCATTTCTATCTGAAAATCCTATCTTTCTTTCAGCTCATCACGCAGTTTGAATTTCTAGCCTGTATTGAAACCCTCGTAGCAAACGCCGAGAAACTGGGCGTCTTTCTCAGTGATGAGACTACTAATACAGTGATTTCCGACTGTGAATCAATTTGTGAACGTGCTATTGAGCTTCTTGATGATTTCACAGTACGCTTGAACGCATTTCCTGTAAAATTTTTGAAGACATCCCTGGGTATTTCCACAGTTATATGCCGCTATTGCATAGATTCGTTGTGGAACAGAGTCTAATCGGTCACACTAATTTCGATAATTGCATTTTACTTTTTACGGTGGCACCGCAGAAACCTGGGGGTCATGGTCACCGCGAGCGGCCATCTATTGTCTATCTTTCATACCAGTTGAAGGATAACTGAGTCTAAAGTTTCTCGTTTAAGGTGTTGGAATCATCTGAAGCTATTGTCCAATTGACGAAAAGTGGGATTATACCTTGTGTGGGTAAGCAATCCCGCCTCTTGGAGAGCATTCTGAATAAGGTATGTTCAGTGGTAGATTTGTGTTTTGAAGTGCAATTAACTCTATGTATTTTCTTTTCCCAGTTGCCGCAGCATGCCGAAGTACGGGAGGTTTGGCATTAATTATATTCTATAATTTTTACCTGTGATAGACCGTCGCAGCTGCACTAAAACGCCTGAAAGCATTTTGTAAGCTGCGAAAGTACCAAGATCTTAGGTACCTGTCACAATTTCTCTTTCTACTTTTTCCTCTGAAACGTTGTCTGCCATGTACTTGTTTTCTTTTCTAGCTGCATTTCATGGAAGAAGTTCATTTCATCCAAGATTGCGGCTGAGTTTGTTGAGTGCTTTACTAAGTGGGAGGAATACAGTGACGGGTTTGCAATTTGGTACATGTTCAAGGTAAAGTAAACGCGATTCTCTCCATTTTTTAATTCAAACTTTACCGATTGGTAACTCGGATACCTCAGAAACACTGCCAAATTCTTCCACCTTCCCATGTGGAAAAAATTTTAATTGCTTTCTCGTGAATAGTTATTCATTAGCCGAATGGAATGTCATGATTGGAATTTATTTAGAAGTATTAGTTTGTAGGTGCGATTTCGTATTCGGATTTTGTTGAATTATCTTCATATCATTCCATGCCACAGTCGATACCAAATGGTTTCGGTTAAAACCGCCTGAAATATGTAACTGGAACGGGTACATTCGAGTTGTTCAGTCTGCGAAAAATAATAAGTTTTCAGTTGTTCGCCTTGATTCCTCTTGGTTTTAAGACGGATTTAACATCGGATTTAACCTTCCAATCAGTCAATGCTTTTCTCTCCATCCTCTCGCTCAAACCTCTCACATGCGATTGCAAAAATCCCGAACTTGAGAAACTTTTGGTGGAGACTGAGAATACATTGCATGCCTGGTTAGGTACAGAGTTGGTTCCCGCACTGATCTCCAACTGCCCTTCTGCTTTGGTGAGCGAGCCTTGGCTCTTTTCCTGAATACATTCCTTTATTTTTACTTTGAAAAACCTCCGTTGTTTTTAAACTTGATTGATTTTGTTTCACCTGGTATTTGTGTAAATTTGTAAATTTCAATCACATCCCACGAATGATAGACTGGTCTATCTATTCTCTATCGTAGCCACTCTTATCCGAGTGGTCAGTGAATCGGGTAAGGCAGCTTGAGGATTTCGTCAAAAGTTCGAGCGGTCGCCGTTATTTCGATTGGCCAGAGACTGCCATTACCTGGACTGAGGGGCTGTTGAGCAAGACTAAGCCAGCATCTTGCCAAGACGAAGAGGTGGACTTTCTTATCTCCGGTCTTTATAGTCGGAGTGCAGAGGTGGATCCTTTCTACGACGCTCGATGTCTTTTGTTTGATCTGATCACCATCAAGGACCTTCTCGATAAGTATGTCTCAGCGTTTCCATTTGACCTTTCCAGGAGTCATTGATTAATAAAACAAAGAAGCCAATCAGTAGATTTCTTCGTGCCCTTAGACCGCTACGCTATTCGTTCAGGGGATAATTTCTGTAGTTTGGCAAACACGTCGCCCGTTGTTATTTTTTGTTTCACTGATACTCTTTCGCAGTTATTATTATATTTCCCTGTGTTGTGTGGGAAATTGCGAACTAATACACAAGTTTAACCGATAAAAAGTCACGGGAATCGCCAATACTAATTGCGAAAAAATTCTCATGATTTTATTGCTAGGCCATAAAATTTCGTCCCTAAATAGAAGGGCCAGTTTGACAACTGACTCACTCTTGTTTAGGTACAACTTTAAGCTGGATCTGGCCAGCTGCAGGACTATGGATGCCAAATCGGTTGCGTTTAGGCTTATAGACGTCGCTGTTACTTCACACAGTGGCTGTGATAAAAGCACGGCCATGATTGATCGAATGGCCAACTTCATAAGGGTCAGTATCGGATGTCTTTTCTTTTTCATCTCTCAAAAACTCTTTAACCTTGTTTCTTAGTATTCGCAACAGCATATCTCCATGTATTGAGCCAAAATACAGTAAAAAGGTACTATTTGGTGCATATACCTGCTAATTTGGCCGTAGTGTAGACATCCCAAGTTTCCAACCTTGATCCATAACCTACCGCCCCCTTGGTTACATTTTAATTCCGTTTGTCTCAAATCGTATTTTTACGCCTTGATGTAAAATGCTATTTCTAAATTTATTTTGCATAATTAGCAAAATAATTAGAAGTACACGCATTTTAAAATCCATAAATGGTCAAATTGATCGATTGAGTTATCTGTTACCCCTCTGACATCAATTTTCTCGTTTTCGATTATCATACGGTTTGGGTTTGGAGGAAGAATCTACTAAATCTCGGTACCGAGTTATTTATCCGTACATTCTACAATAGACACTATGTTAACACCCCAACTGCTGGTATTTGTTTCCTTATGCTTTGGTAGCATATTTTGGGTGCAAAAAACAAACGACCGATTCTGCAAGCGAATCTATTGTGTTGATAGGAAAGAGGTCTCTATGCTGACAGTGTCTATTGTGATTACTGTTTCAACCTCTTGGCTGCGTTCAAATCCCACATTTTGTCCCGGACCACCGTGACGTTCACAGATGATGGCAAGCAATTGATTCTGCCTGAATCGACCACCACAGCCGATTTGATTCACCGTGCTTGTTTGGTTGCTTCGTGGATCACATCACTGGACTATCGGTGCAAGGTAGGTAGATACGCATCTGAGGCTCAACGTTATTCACTGAACTCCCTCTTTGAAGTTTGTACCACATTCGACTTTTTTAGTCATACTATGGTTGCAGGTTCGCAATTCATTGTTTTCCCCATGTTTTTGCTTAGACTGCTCAATTTCTGGCGAAAGTCACTCCGATGCCTTGGCCAGCCCAACTCCATGCGGTTGTGGACTCCGTTCTTGCTGACTGCGGTTTGGGTCGTTTTGAAAGTATGCACGTAGCCATATGGGGAATTTCACGTCGATCCAATAGAGCGAAGGCTACCAACATTCTTTTAATGTGAGTGTACTTCTTACTCCCATGCCCTCTTTCATCATAAGCGGAGCGTTACAGAAACTCATATCTACTGTGAATTTGGGCGGTCGGCGCCTTTTAATCCTATATAAGCTACTGTGGACATTAGTTATTGCTTATTGTAGTAATTTTGTCGCTTTTTAAATGGTAGCACTACTGCATTTACGTGACTAGGTATGGAGTTGAACTGGACACTCGCCCCGGTTTTGGTCTGGTTCACAGTCTGAGTGGCCTGTTGTTGCATGCGTCACCACCGTGGGTGACTGTGCCACGCTTGAGCCTGCCTGCGTCGCGTTCTCCCCGCACCCGTAAAGAGGTGTTAGCGGACGCACTTCAAGTGGCGCAACTTCTTGCGGTACCGAGCACATACTCCGCCGACTCCATTGCCACTGCCTCTCATGTACTCGCTGTCATCCATCTCCGCCTTGCTCTCCAACAAACCATCCTTTATCCCACCAACCACCTCGACGTTCATCAGCGAGTCCACTATCTTCTCTCCATGGTGTTCGAGGAGGTGCTCGCTCTCGAGCAAACGGGTGGTCAGAGCTTCGTTGAGACCCTGTTTGCAGAGGCTCTCAACGATCTGGCGGCGCTATGGGATGTAACCCATCGCAGTTTTGAGTGGGTATGTCGATTTTGTGGAGCATTCCATTGGCTCCTTGTTCCCCAAGTCTCTTTTTCGATTGTTAAAACTGGAGCTTTTTCATTATTTTAGCCCGACTGATAATGGTAATGAGGGAAAGTACAGCAAATTTTGAGAGTTTTGAGTAAATGCATTTAAACATGTCAAGCTTGAGTCAAACTGAAATGATGAAGAAATCAACTTGAGGAGCTCTCATTCATTAATGCAACATAATTTGCTTGTTTCTTGTAGTGATTTGAATTATGTATGGACTGTAAATCATCTCAGTATGATGGAATCAAATGTAACTAATAAGAACTTCGGAATAACTTGAATCATACGACTAGGCGTCACTTTTATCTCATGTACTTTATCAGGTAGTAATTAGCGGACAATCTGCAAATGGTGCAATAAACCTCAGTCAGTTTTTTATTCCATTTCGTTGTGATAGATTCCTCGCGTCTCCAGGGTTCTTGAAAAACAAGTTGGGACATAAAATACTCAAAACACATCTCATATTGCACGATTATGGTGTCTTTGTAGAAAGTGTAACTGCCTTGTATACGTTTTTGAAGGCTTTCCTGTACCTCGAGGTGTTTGCGTGCACCGCTCTGGAGACCACCAGACTTTGTGGACCTCATTCAAACGTTGGAAGAGAAGCAGCGCATTGGCTTAGATACGTTCAGCTGGGGCAGAAAATCCTGAGGCATTTAAAGGCGTGTGGGAGCGATACTGATGTCTCCATCTTACACCACCTTACTACACCAGGCGGGTCTGACGAGACAATCCTGCCATTGGCCTTCAAATACTCCCCCAGCGTGGGTCCCTTCGACCCCCAAAGCGTTGCGCTCTTCAACCTCCTCCTGCAGTGGGCACAAACAGAGCAGGTGGGCCAATTAAAGGAGGCGGATGCTGACATTCTCCTTGTTGAGGCATGGCTAACCGATAAGCCTCCCATTGAGACTGTTGTCATGGTGATGAAGCAGCTTCTTGAACGTCTGAAGATGAAGTTTGGAGGAAATGAGGTCGATCCTGGCATAGCACATCGGTTTGTCGCCAGCAAACTCATGCCATTTGTTGCTGATTTGACGGTTGGATCGCAATTTGGTCAGTTGGCCTTGTTGCTGGAATACGTCCGTGACCTACTCGAGAGTGCATTCAATAAAGGTAACTTTTTAGAGATTGGAAGATGTCTTGTGCTGTTAGTCAGGTAACGTAAATTTTAAGTTAAGACATCCAATCACACATGTAGATTGCATAATTACAATATAGTGTTTGACGAAAACATTATTCAGTTAACTCTTAATTTTTAATCATTATTCTATTGCAAATAAATCATGCAACTAGTTTTTTTCTACGGTTTGTTTTTTGAAACGTGTCCTACATCACGGATAACTATATTTCAACGCCATAAATGCAGAACGTTTACAAGGTAAATGTTACTACTATCTTCGAATTTTAAGCGACTTCAACACATAAACATACAGGAAATTGGACTTCCTGGCTCATTTTAATAAACACCTCTGAACCATTTTTTTTCTGACAGGTGTACTATCCTCCAAACACAGATGTATTCTCACCTTGCTGTCTTGTGTAGCCATCGCTTCCTCCAAAATCTCACAGCGGTTTCACGTAAGATTTGGATGGGATTTTAGGCTACTGCCGAGAAAAGATTCATTTTCTTGAAGTGAAGGCTATTCAAGCTAGTATTGATAGCACCTTATCAGTATGTTTCTCAGTCCAACCAAGTCCTAATTTAAAAAAGGAGCTACTGTTTTTATATGAGTGTTAATTGCCCTTGGTCAGTGAATGTCCATTGCAAAAAACTTCGAGTTTCCGAGAGGCGCAAGGAAATGGAGTAGGCAAATAGGACTGTGATGGGGGTACCTTAGCTCAACTAGCTAACGGCGTGTTACTCGGGTCAGAAACGCGGCGCTCATTATCTGTTATTTAACAGTTGAAATGTATTTCAATGCCTTCCCATATGATTTGCGCCTGTCAAAACCAAAATTGTATGTAACACGATGTCTTTAGAGATGGCCCAAAAATGAGACCGTTTGTAGTATAGAGGGCACACTGTAGTATCGTGTTTCTGCTCAAATCAAACCTATGGCTAGGCGGAATTCGAGAATATTACATGTTCCTTTTTTGATTGCTGTAGCAGTAATGCACCTGTTCTGGATGCCCTTATTTTTCGTGAGTTTGAGTTGCAATTTCAACAAAAATGTTCTCCTTATGCTTCATATTAATCTATTAGGGCCTTCTAGCGACCTCTCCTCGTTCTACTGCCAGGCGTTCCACTTTCCGATCTCCACTTTGTCGTTATTCCCAAAAGCACAATTTTATGCCCATTTTAAAAGTTGAAAACATTTTTTGAGTGCTAATATGCAGTGAACGAAGTATGTTGACGGAAAAAAGTGGCGTATGAATAAATTAGCCCTGCTTCTTCGCTGCGATGATATTTGTAACGAAAACGACTAGGCGTTTTCCTACATAATTATTTGCAAAATGGTTTTTATCATGTTACGCTATGTCATTCAGCTTGTTCCTGAGTGCAAAATTCAGCGTGCACCGCTGGAAGTTTCGTTAAGTCTACCTGGGCTCGAATCACACTGTTCACTGTTTACAGTGCTCTATGATAATATTATTTACCTTACCACTAATCGGAATTTGGGCTCGCCTTTAGGGAAGGTGCCTATGCTTGAGTTGAGTGGCCAGACAGGTTCATCGTATGCATGCGCTTTCATTGTTACGAAGTGCTCCAGCCCACCTACATACTTGTTAGAAGCCCGTTTCCAGGAGAATTGCAGTTGTAAATTTCAGTTTTTTGATAAACTAGACTAAATGATTTTCCAACCACTTCAGTCTCCCAAATCCCTTGATTGATGCCCTACTTATTTGACATAAGTGTCGATCTGCTGTGGCATTAGCTAAAAGAATTTCACCTGTAAATAGTGTTCAGCGTTTATTTTTGCTGCAGAAAACGTCCTTTCCGCAAGGTCCATTTGAAAGATGGCAATTTTCGCTTCTGGACGAGGAGGAGGTGCGTCAAGACGTGAGCCTGGAAACGGCACAGAATTTGTCTTCTGAATCACTGCGATGGCTTTCTCAAGTGGTCCAATACATGATGAAAAATGGTGAGGACACTGCTGGTGAATTTCATCTTTCATTGCAATTTATGGCAACTTCAACTAGCATATGCATATTACTCTGTACTTGTCCAAACTTAATTCTCCTATTAATCAGTCTCGTAAGTTTATTTCTTTTAAGCGTATTTTTTTCATTCAGGTAACTTGGAGATCATTACGGTTTTAATCTCGGAAGGTTTGCGCCTTGCGGTGGAATACGCAACAAAGTTGGATTTGGTGATTTCTGTCGCACTTCCCATGGTCGGAGCACTGACATCGCTCTGCTTTGATGAAGCCTGTGACGGTTCCTTGGTAAAGTTTTTTTTGGTTTCTTACTCCGCGCTTACTACTTTAATCAGTTTGGCAAATCCTCGTTTCTCAAAATAGAATGTTTAAAAGCACAAGATCGTTGCACAGATTTTACCAGACAATTTGTCCTTCTTCCCAGAGCTTTAAAAAATGATTTACTACAAAAGTAGTATTCTGGACCTAATCCTAGATTTGACAATCCCTATCACCTGTGTAGAGACATAAACGATTTACGTGAATAAGATGGGAATATTTGGACAACATTCCATACTACCAGTTTTTAACTAATACTTGAATTTAATAAGCATTTGAAGTTTTAAATGTGCTTAAGAGAGTCGCTGATAGCATTATGCAAGAAGATCCTGTTGTCGAGATGGCAATTGTGAAGGCGCGAAAGGACTTGATGGAGCACTTGTTTGGTGTTCTGCGTGAACACATTAATCAGTGGATGAGCCATGCTCTGGGCCGTCTCTTCTGCGCTCCGCGTCTCGACCAGCCGCTGGCTTTTAGTCTCGCTGTCAATTTGCCCCTCTCCGTGAGCGGTTCTCAGCTGCGCCAAATCGTTGCGGCTAACCCTCGGGCGGCAAACAAGATTCAGGTCCGTTTCTTTGGTTTCACTCACTTGAAAACATCTCATCCTCTGTCCGCTAACATTGATGTCCAAAATTGTGCGTAATTGTAGCAAAAGATTATTTTGGCATTTACTTTAGGTAATCGCTTCGATGATGTTCAAGGCAGCCAACTATCTTCCTACTGAAGCCTCACAACAAATGATAGAAATGGCTCAAAGCCTTTCAATGAATGCCAAGTGGGACGCTGCTTTGCGCGTATATGGAGTGAGTGCTTTTCTTAACACACAGGTGCTAACTTTTTCAGTAGTTTGTGGCGAAGTATGGTCGTTTAATGCCAAACTTATAAAAGGTACTTATGCCCATAGAAAAGAACTTATAAATTGCGAAAAGTAAACTGAGCTAAAGTCATCTCTCTGGTGGTATCAGAATGTGTTTACAGTAATTCATTGTTTCACTGTGTTGTAACAGTTGCGTCTAAGCCATCGTGATCCTCGTCCAGACGTTGTGCTTGGCCATTTGCTGGATATTTCGCCTCACCTCTGCCGCCCACTTACCGTCACCACTCCGCTCTCGCTTGGCAGTGCCCCTGCCCACTCGAAACCACTGCCTCCCATCAGTGAGATAGTTGAATTTTGCCAGGATTTCCATCAGGATGTTCGGAAGGTTCTGCTTAAACATCTGGAGGTTTTTCTTCAGACGCCTTTCTCGCAGCAACTCAGTGCTTCTGGAGTGGTCGATGATCTGGAGCGTTTTAGGTTGGTAAATATCTTGTTTTCTGTCCCTTCCAATGTCACTTGAAAGCATTGGCAATCATTTAATTTAACAAGTGATATTTTAGCAAAAAATCTTCTCAATTACTAGCTTATTCCCGATGTATCCCCCTCTCATAAGCTGATTCTACGTTTAGTTTACGAAAATCTCATCGCTGAGTGTCGTATATCTGGTCTGTTGTATTTAACTGCACCAAAGACAGATTGTAGAGTGAATTTTCTTAATTTACAACAATGATTTTAGCAAATTTTCTCTGTCTGCGATTGCATGTTTCACCCACCATTTGTCAGTTATTTACGCAAGCGAACCTCTTCGGTAATTGTGATAATATTCATTGGAAAAAGTATTAGCCAAAGTCGAAGAGCAGAATGCGGTGCTCACCCCAAAATCACCCACATTAATATCTGTAATTGCTCCAATTGTGGTGGTTATTTTGGCTTTTCACGGCCGAATAAGTGGCTGATTCTCCCGATTCAGGTGTGCACTTTTTTGGGGTCGAGAATCTGTGTGAGGATAGCTGACTAACTTGCTTCCATTCACTTAGAGAGTACTCCAAAGCGAAGTTGGATCGTGCTTCAGACATCCACAAAGCCCTTCAACAATTCGCCACTCCCGGCAGCAAGTTTAGAGAGGAGAAGCTTGTCTTCCTCCTTAAGCGTAGCTTGGCGGCAACCTCCCCATACGACTATGAGCAGTTGTTCTTCCTACTCGGCTGCATCGGTTGCTACGAGGACATGGATCAGGCTCCCAGGGTGGGTTGGCAATATTCAATCAGACTTTTTTAAGCACCACGTGATTTGATCGCCCCAGTTAAGTCGGATGTATACCTGTGCAGAAAGTACTCAGCATAAAATTGACTTCAAGCAGCAGAATGTTTTGCTTGTGTAAGTCTCAGTCATCGGCTTCGTCAGAAGTCCGCCTTGGTTTGGAGGTGGCTGTTTCTTCTGTGCGCGGAATCTCACAGTGAAACATTCGCATTACTGCTGTACTTTTTTTGACCTTAATAACTGATTGTGAAAATTTCATTGCAATAATTATGTTTCATGTAAAAATTTTGCTAAGCACACTAGCATATCCTTGAAAATTTTATCAAGGTAATGAAAATCTGTCAATGTGCAGTAGAATTTAGGAAGCTGACTTACCTAAAAGAAGTGAATTCTATGTTTTATATGAATGAACCCAATTTATTCAAAAGCATGAACACTAAAAAATCTCATTTTTCGTGGCTAGAAGATATTTACTACTGAGTGGCTATTTAAGCTACCCTTGTGGTCTTACTTATCAGTCAATCAGGTTAATTGGTTGATAAGGCCATAATGTGATGCTGATCGGCATTAAATGATGGCAAAAAGCTGCACAGTTAAAGAAACTTTGTTTAATTAAAAATCATTTGAATTTGGTGAATTACTCAGGGCAGCATTATTATCTGGCTTTGATATACTGTGTGTTTCCCTGCCTGGCATTGAACACTTAACACATTGAAAGTGTGACCAACTGTCCTTTTCTTCTTGCTGTAACTACGTCAAAGGTGTTTTTATTGTTAAAATACACCCTTTTCTCCATTCGACAATTGACAACTAAGGGTTGCCACTTGCACACGTTTAAGGCAGGGTTAGTCTCATGAAAAGCTAATGCTTTACGACCATCTCAGATAATTTATTCATAAACTCGTACTCATATTGCCTTCTAGATGTATGCCCTTCTAGAGTTTCTCCAGCGCTACAACCCTAAGCCCACCCGAGATGCATTGTCTGGCCGAAGCCTAGCTGCATCAGTTACCGAGGACGTGAGTTTTGTCCCTACCAATATAACTGACTCTCATAAGCTAAATGCCACGCTACTCTCTACTTGCATCCACAGTCCACCAGTTCTCAAGACTTACTTCTAAAGAAGTATCGTCTTCCGTTCCATCCACTTTGCGACGCGTCTGGCTTTGTCTACTTTGGTAAGCCATCTGCTTATAGCCAGTAATGTTATCCCAACATCAAATAATCGGGTTTTGCGCCTCCTTTTAGAAAAAGAACTTGACCACTCGAATGTGCATAAGTGGCTTAAGTTGAATGACTTTATGCAGGTAAGCTATTACTCGTTTGTGCTTCAAGTTACGACATTAGGGAGCAATAAACTCAGTGCGACCATTTGCGTGACTAATATTGTTCCGATGTGTTTATTCGATAATTCTAATCTGCTCCGCCTAGTGTTGAAGCAAAATTTTTTTATCAAAAAGTTGCTAATTGTAGCAATCGAAAATGATAGCACTCCAGACCCGACAGTTGCGATTTCATCTAGCTCCCGCACCTCTATGCCTGCCCCACCCTCTTGCTTGTAAACCACTGGTGGGTCAGGTTTAGACCTGATAGGATGCATCGTCCTTTTTGTGTCCTTTTTTTCGAATAAATTAAACGCTGTTCGATTATTTTGTAGTGGAATCTATCAGACAATATTCGCATTGCGGTTGTGTCCAATAGCCTCAAGAGCCTGCAAAAAATGGGGCTCTTGCGATTGTTGCCTCCCAGTATCGTCTCCTCAACTTTACCCGTTGGCGCCAAATTCTTCCGTCATAATCCCCTAATCGACTGCGCAGCTGCAAAGGTCTGGGAGGAGGCGTTAGCCTGTAAACGCATCATTCGTTCCTGTCTATCACGCGCCTATCAACTCTTGCTTTCTGTGAAGGACAGGATGAAGCTTCTCATGTTTCTAGGAGGTATTGCACGTTCTCCATTGTTGCCATTAATTTTGCTACTCTTTGAAGCGTCTCGTAAACATTTTCCCCATTTGACCGATTGCTAAAGTGTACTGAATCGAATAGTTTATTCAGCATTATTGTGTCTTGATGCTTGTGATATTAGCTGATAGCTTATTAATATTTTGAAGATTTGCACACCACTTTTCTACTCATTGCTATTAGTGTATCGAATACTTGGAAAAATGTATGATTGTCGGCTTACTTTAAATTTTATATTTCTGTTTTGGTTGGCAGAGACCTTCTCTCGTCTTCAAGACGGTCCAATAAGGCTGATGTTTCTAAAGATGGCAGTGCGTCTAATTAATGGCTGGAGGGTTAACGAGAGCACCTTCGGCAGTGGGGCACACTCGCACTCATCTTCTTCCGCCTTGCTTGCTGACAGAAGCACAGCTTCGATGACGCGCTCTTCAGTGCAGACTGGTGAACGTGTCTCTAATTGCATCAAAAGAGCCCTAAAGGAAGCTGAACTCTGCCGCCAGAAATTGGCCGTCGAGGCCTGCCTGCATCGCTACTGTATCACTCGCTTCTGGCCTGACATTCTCACCCGAGCCGCATCGTAAGCGTGTCTTATTTATCGTGCTTTACTAATGTATCAATGGCGCAGTTTATTTCCAATTGTACCTTATCCATTAGTATCATTTTAGCTGCACATTTGGAAGACGCATTTTATCCCATTTTCCTCGACCATTACCAATCTCATCGTTCTCCAGTTACAGTCCTACTTCATTGATATTAAATAACGTAATAGTACTAACGGTCAAATGGACGTACAGTAAATATGTGGGCATGAGGCCGTAGTTCAAAGTAAACTTCTAAGTATTTTTGTTCACCTTTCCACAAACAGGAATATCGTGGTGTTTTATTCGAAACATTTCATGGTCATGTTTGCTTCTATTGCTTCACTTAGACTTCTTCCTTTGTTGTCAGTGTTGCGATTCTACTGATGTCTTAAAGGTGAATTAAAACACGTTCCAAACACAGATTAAGGTGAAGGATCCGACTTTCATTTTTGATTCTCTCGTCCGTATAGTCTGTTAATTCACGCAATTACTCAATGCCAACGCTAGCACCGTGTAGTGTTTTTTCGATGCAATCAGTGCGGAATTCGTTCAGTTTATGCAAAAACGCTTGTGTTTGCTTTTTTGCTTCTATTCTTTTGTTTCGATTGAAATAATAATTTCCTGTTTACAAACTTCTGCTCCTTTGATTTCGTTCGTTTTATTTTTGAATAAAGTATCAAATTCTTGAGGTCCTGTAGGCTTAAACGGACCGGTCTGGACGAACGCTTTACATCGTGGTTTAGATGTTTGGGTAGTTTCCAACTCTTCGTCTTAGTTAGTAACTCAAATCGCTTTATCACTTTAATAGAACTTTCGGAACTAATTTTATTGATTCCTTCGTCTTCTACCTTAGTTCCCCAGTTCTTGTGGGTTCCATTGAGTCATAAATTCTGCTTTTCCCGACTTCATTTGCTTTAATTGAATGATGAATTATCAACAGTTGGTGGGCTTAAACAGGCGCTTCCGGACAAATACCTTTTCCCCCATTTCTGTAGTGTTTGGTTTTGTTTTGCACAACCTGTTCAGTATCATAGAATTGCCCGAATCAAGGCTGGTTTTACCTCCATCTACTTCTACAGTTCCTCGGTGCTCGTGGATCTCTTGTTGAATAAGTCTTGCCTGGTCTACGGCTCGGATGGTCGCAGTCCGGTGGTAGCCTACCGCCGACGAGAAGAGGTCCTGGCGATGCTAGAAGGCGCGTTGGGTGAGCTGCTCTCTCTGCAGGGCGTCAACTTCGGCTCGTGGGCTCGCCAGGTGCTGTGGCAGTGTCTGCGTCTTCCGAAGTCCATCCGCCCTCCTGAGGAGTCAGAGACCGAGTCCGGTAACGGCAGCGGTGGAGTAGTCGACTTAAATGCCACAGCCATCATCTTTGATCCAGACAGCTCGGTTCTTCTTCCTGGCGAACAGACTGACCTTTCATTCAACACCACCATTTCCTCGGTATCATTTTGTCTCACATTTGCGTTCATGTGCCTCGACTTAACACCTTCGCATTCATCTCTCCATAATTGCGTCACTTGTCATGCTCATTACTTAGCTCTAGTCATTTGTATGCATAAAATTGCCTCTGTTAGCCATCAAAAAGGATCGCTTAATCCAATTTTGTCGAAAATATCCCTACTAACTTTGGAACTTAGGATGTTTCTAAGGCACATATTTTTTTAACGACCTTCTGCGGAATAAACATTTCGTTAGCAATTGACTTTTTTGCTGCCCACTCAGTAAGAATCTTCATCACATAAAAGTGGATAAAAGTCTTGGCCTTGGTTTTCCTTCATTCTTCCTACTGCAAAATCATTTTTGAAACTCTCATAGTTTGTTAGGCTGGAACTATTTTCCTAGTTTTTTTTAAATAAAAGAGTAAATTTAGAAGGTAACATTTAATTTATTGGTTCTTTCTTGTGCATTGGTTTAATGCATTGCACTGTGTGAAAGCTGGATATCTTTTCTACGACAGGCGATCTGTTTTGTACCGTTGAATCGTCTCATGTTCGTGCAATTTTCAGCGCGAGATATGGCCTTGCAATTGAAAATTGGGATCATACAGCCGTCAAATCGTATTGCAAAACGGCTCAGTAAATGTGTGAAATGTGCGATTCTCTGCAGTTTTCGTTGATACTCATGTATATGCTTTAGCCTAACGCCTTCGATATCCGGAAGCCAGAGGGTTGTGGCGAGATCGGTGAGCCAGTGGAGAGCGACTTTGTGCTGGGGGAGGTCTTGATGAAAGCCACTGCAACTGGATGTGGTGGGAGCGACGAGGTGACCCGGATTCTGGCTGAGTGGTGTCTATTGCGTCCGCTAGCCCCGGACGTACTACGGTCTCTTAGCGCACAGGAGGTGAAGAAACGGTGGCGCACGGTGCGATTTACCCTCCGCTGTTGCAAATTGCCCTTCTCCGATCCCTCCGTCTCGCAGATGATCGAATATCTCCGTAACCTTGCTGCAATTGTCAGGGAGAAGTGACCTTTTGCATTGTGTTTGCTTAATTACTGTTTTTATACACTAGGCTTACTGTCCCTACTGGCTTCTTTCTTATGACCGAACTCCACTTCGAAGACTCTTAGAAAGTTAACGAACAACCTGACTGTCTGCTTTCAACGTGCAGTTTTTTTGGAAGGTTACGGTTCTACAAAATCTAGAATTCCTTGTCAAGCGTTGAATGCGCTCAGCCAACTATGATCCTTCCTATGAGTGGAGCTGGGTATTGCTATTCTCACCACCAGCCTTTTGTGTTCAATCTGGTCATTTCTGTGAATTTGATGCGCTCCACAACTATTGTATCACCGTCCACTAACTAATCCTTTCAATTAATGCCTTCGCAAATGTTCGTAAAATTACCACCATTCCTCCTATTTCCTTTAAATGACACATCCCTGCGTTTTCCCGCAAACCCCCCGAGGTAGGGGTGTTTACAGTTCTTGTCGTCAAGCCCACTTAAAGTACTCGAGACGGTTGGAATGAATGCCACTGTGAAAGCGTTGCCATCAATTAATCACAGTGTTCACTTGTGGAGCACCATTTGTTCATGACGATATTTTGGACTAATGACAAATTGCTTTGCCACGTTTAGCTGTGTGGGTGTATCCATGTCAGATTAACAGTGCGGTCTGATTGCAGTATTGGTTGAATTAACCCACTTTCTGTTTATTTTACAACACCTTTTAAGTGTGAGGGTGTTTCGTGAAATATCCGTCAGTATTTCCCATTGATAGGTTCCAAAAAACTAACCATGATCTGACACCATTGGGGGCACTCAGTGTGTATGTCCTTTTCCGCCTCACTGAATACTTGCACCTTTGATGCTGCTGTCTTATTTCTCAGTACCCCTTCTCTCATAGAAAAGCAATACTTAACAGTGAGTTTTGCATACCTGTGCTATACTGAAGAAGAACAGGTGGTTGAAAGGCTTTGCTATCTTAGGTGCAAATGGATTGTTTCTATCTGCCAATCCCGTAAGCGTTCATAGTTGGAGAAAAGAGACTATTGGGGTGTGGGTGGATTTGGCATCAAAGCGGTATTTTGAACGCTTCTTGTTTGTAAAATAATCCCTATCACAAATTGTTGGCTCATTAGCAAGACAACACCGGGCCCTTTGTTTACTCACAAGCTATTTATTGTGTATACAGGCATGAATGTTCTTTGAAACCGTGTTTCGCACAGATGCAGGTATCAGTCAGTGACTGTGTACGCTGATACAACCTTGAGGCGTGTGGTAGTAAACTAGCGAGGACATTGGTACACGTGGGTCTGGGTAGGGTTCTTTCTGAAGGGTTAGAAGGGGGATCAGTGAATTGAAGGTGAGAAGAGACATCGGCGCTCCCGTCGATATGACTGCGTACGTCGGAGGGAGGGTCAACAGAGCTTTGGCAAATTCGGCAGTTTGTGGAATGCATCATTATTTCTAAATGGTTGTTAAAGCTTCGAGATACTGAAAGGCAAACAAGAGCATTTACTATCATTTCATGGCTGAGTCGTGCTCATCACCCTTCTGCTTATCGTTGCTCTATTTAATCTCCCAGCAGAAGACAGTTACTTGCTTTAATGGCAGGATTGTAAATGTAAAGATGGTTTTGATATGCTAATCGCGCCATCATCTACCCGTGGAGGAGTTATTCACCAGGTAATGACAAAGATGTGTATGAAATCAGGGTGTCTTTGCAGACAAGGAAATTACCTCTTCCAAGTGGATGACAACCGTCGATCCATCCCCACTAGATGCATTGAAAGTGGCTGCGAAAGCAAACATTCAGCATCAGTTATAGCTACGAGGATCAGATAAAAAAAGTAATTTTAACTGACTAATGCACAGTTGTTTGGGTTGGAGGTGGCCTTATTACTCAACTTCAACTTTTACTATTTTAAAACGTGAAACAACTCAGCCAGTATTTTACAATGGAGAAAGGGGGTCAGTTTAGGAAATCTAAATCCTAGTATAAAATGAACTGAAAGTGAAGGCAGTTTAAGGATCAGGCATGTCGGCGGTTGCAGCTTCTGTGGCGGAGACAATGTGCCAGATGGGCGTGACGATAAGGTGGGGAGGAGAGGTGAGAAGAGGGGAATGGGACTCACATATGGCCCGCGTCAGGAGCGCCATTATCTGGATGAACGTGCCATAACTGATTCGCCATTCAGCGTCGGCGAAGCGGTGTACAATACGCGCCAGAATTGTATGCGGAAGGTAGAGACCTGCGGATGCAGACATTGGGGACAGGTGAGACCGCGACCAATGTGCTCATGCTAGTGGGGTCTCGTATCGTGCGACAGATTCGGTTAACGCTGTGTGGACAAACAGTCTTGCAAATACTAATAATGGTAATAATTGTTGGTGTTAGTTGAAATGTTTGCAGCACTAAACATGATCAAGCAAAAGGCTTTTCACACTTTAAACCAAAAGTACACCAACCAGACTACCAATAGGTTTCAAATCGGTGGGTAAAAATTAATTTACACGAATAAAATTTCACTTTCCTTACCCATTGCACACGAGGTCATAGCAATAAAAATATTCATTCCAAATTTGGGGTCAAGAATAAGACAAAAATGCATTGCAAGGTGTGCATTAAAGGTGGTTTGGATGAGCGCGTGTCAATGTTATGGAAGAGATGCGTTGCTCCTTGCAAGGCAATAAATATGAAATGCTGCAAGATCATACACAAATGAAGTGTTATTTTCTACCATCACATTGTAAATCCTTTGCCCCGCTCTCGCCTTCTACTGTTCTCTGGTGCATCAGCCCCTACCCATTAATTAATTGCAGGTTCTATGGAATCCGTCAAATTAATTTGGATATTCCGTCAGTCTTTTTTTCACCGCTTCACACAGCTTAATTTTCACGAAATAAGAAAAAAAACAACGGCATTCCGAAAATTACATTTAAGAAGCCCTATTTTTTTTCATTACATCTTCAAAATTGAATTCACAGGTTGTGTGAATGATTATTTTGTCTGTGGAAAGAGCATTACCTATGAAACTGGGGATAAAATAAACGGGGGGGGGGGGGGGAGGAAAGAAAGGAAAGAGGAGGGAATTTATTCTGAACACGTAAATTAAAAACGGAATGCTCTACACATTTGACGCCTGGGTACACCGCTGAAGAATTGTTCGCTCTTGCACAGCTACCCACGTTTCCCTTACACCATGTAAGCCTGGGGGAACTGAATGCAATTGGCTTCAGGGGCACCGCCTCCAATGTGATGGAACTGTATCTTTTATTGAACGGGTAGTAGGCAAAACTCACCGACTTGTTCAATGAGAATCCGAAAATCGAGACAGGTGATGTGACCCGTTCGCTGGGGATCGAAGGCCGCGAACATACGCGACCAACAGCGAAGGAGGCTCCACATCGGCTGAAATTCGGACTCCACCAAGCGTCCCGTATACCGATCGTTGCGCATTGCAATCAGGGCACGGCATGCATCAGTCGACACCTGAACAGGGAGTGGATGAGATTAAGAGCAAGGTACTCCTTCTTTGTCATTGGCGAAGGATGCCAAATTTTGCATTCATTTGAACTGCAACTTCACGTGCTCTTCATGATCAAACTAGCTGACGCGCAGATAAGAATCACCACCATTCAGTTTGTTTCCGAATAATGGACCAACAAAAGTTCTCCAAAGGGTAAACACCCATGCTATGTTGCATTTCACGTTGGCAAACAATATAGTTTTAAGTGGTAATAAAAACGCAAAATTTTAAAATAAATCGAACTGAAAACAAAAAAAAATGTTTTAGATTTGCTAACTTCTTGTAGACAGAGCTGTGCTGATTCAGACACATGCGCTACGCACCTTTCGAGGTTATTTCTGCCCAATCTTAAGTAAAATCACAAGTTTAATGAACTGAAATTTGTGTCACCAAAAGAATTCAATTTTACATGCTTTGACGCCGAAAAAAACCAATCATTGATGAATGGCAAGACCTCGGTAGAATGGCGATAACTGTCACCTACTGTGCTGACTGGGCTGTTGTTAAAACACATCAAGTGCAAAAGATTTTAGATTAGAGGGCTGCCTTTCCTACTTTCAGTGCACACACAGTCGTGCTACTTGTCTTGGTGGAATGAGAAAAAGCAAAATGGGACTTGGTTGGATGCGGAGGTGGCTTGACAGTAATCCGGCCTCCCGATTCCCAGATGTAACGGTCAAGTTGTACATCTTTCGCATTCCATTGTTGGCGTGATTGATTTAAAAACTAATAGGTGGATAAAACTGAAGAAAGGGCACAATGAACAAACACTTCTGAAATTGGAGAATGAATACGGTGCGAAACAATGGTGGAGGGAATGGAATAACTACGTGAAATACAAAATGCATCATTGTGGAGGGGAGTGCTATTCACATGCAAAAATATGTCGATTAGTTGATTACAGTTGCATAAACTGACCATGGCATAGGGCAAGCGATGATCTTCTTTGAGCACTGTATTGAGTATTGAGTCGAGCTGGAAGGCATCCACGGCCATGGAATCACCACCGGCCTCGTAGAAGAGTCGCCGAATTCGGGGAAGAATTGTGTCGAACTGGGGATCCGGATCAGCCAGGGCCTGGGGCGAAATGCTTCCGGCATCAATCCGTCCCAACGCGCACCTTGATCACAAAATAAGTGTCAAGATAAAGTGATCGAAGTCAATATTTTTGGATGTAATTACATAAAGTCCCTTGCCACTGGCTGATATATTGCAGGGACTACTTTCAGTTGAAGAGAATCTATGTTAAAAGCGAAGCTCCAACTCTAGATCAAGACTCCGATTAGCCTGTTGAATGCAGTTCGAAGGTGGAGAATATGACTTCCTCCATTTAATTCAAAACATCGCAATTGGTCAAATAACTCCTTGATTAGATAAAAAGTAGTCAATTCGTTAGTATTCTTCTCACCTCTTTCAAATCCGTAGGATTCGTTTCAATGAACAGAGCAAATTCTAATAATGCTGCAATGGCTAAAGCGAACATGTAAAGATGACCATCAATGGAGACGTGAAAAACAGCCTTCCAATGGAAATCAAATGGCAAATAAAAGTATCCATTTTGGTCTAAAGTTGACTTACTCCAACTCAAGCATCATAATAACTTCAAAAAGCTTAAAAATATTAAGTAAAGCCTTAAAAGTAAGTGAAACAAGACCGCCCAAGGGGATGGCGGTAGTAAAACGGATTCCCCCAGGATTTATTGCACAAGTTACCGGTAAACAATCTGTGGTGAAGGGTTCAAAAATACTCGAGTATTCAGAAGCAGATAAGACCAGAAGTTTAGATGATAGGTGCAGTGTTAGTGTTGACTGTTTGTTATAGCCTCTCAAATACTTACGAATTGCACATGGCTACCTTCGTTTTCGCCCATATTTGTGACTGCAGGCCAAAGAGGCAGCAGTAAATGCCATTTGGTGCGTCTCACTGAGTTGATACGGCCATTCCATCCCGCTTGCAGCGTTCTCCATCGGTCACATTACGAATAGGATAGATTTAAGCGAGATGAACACACGCTATTAATTAAATTCTGCCGACAAAAAAAAACTGTTTAAGTTTGTTGATGTTGGACACATCCACTTTCACACATTTCCTCACACATTTTTTTCACTTTAATCCTGAATTTTTCCCGATTAGAGTTGAAACAGCAAATCATGATACACTTCGCTTCAAAATTAATTAAGTTCGAAGTGTGTAAATGCTTTGTTCAATGGAAGAGATCTAATTTACCCCAAAGTTTAATCCACAACTACGCCCCTTTGAACAACTCCACAAAGCCGTGCATATTTCACGTGGTATTTTGGTGCAAGAATATGCCCTACTTATACATCCAACTACGTGAAGTCTGTACTTCCACTTTGGCAGCATGAAGCCTCAGTCATGCTACCGCGTGTAGCCTCCTAGCCCTTCCCGTACCCTACTACAAATGCATCCTCTTAGTGGAGAATACACAAAATATTTGTTCAAACATAAGTTCAATTCTTTCTTCATGCCTTCTCAAGCCTATAATACAGTGGAATTGAGCAATGGATTTACAATACATGCAACACATTGCTCGCATCAGATAATTGTAGTCATGATTCCTCGATTCATACTCCGTATGAAAAAGAAATTCTCATGAGTTGAGGCAATCAAACCCTCTATCTCATTGTCGCCCTCATCTTGTTAGTTTTCTCTGTCAACATTTTAATTGCGTAGTTTCAGCAAGCAAGTGCCAGCAATGCCATTGTCTGATTCGTCCTTGCCTTTCACTTCACTTCTTTGGTCAGGGGAGGAGGACGGTTAGTGTTTTAAACAATGAAGGGTAGATGCTCTACCAAAAGAAATTCTTAAAGCAGCATGTCTTGACAAAAAAGTGACATTTCAGTTACAGAGATTTTCAAAGTGAATGAATACGCTTAATTATTAGATTTACAATATCAACTTGATCCAGAAGCCATCGTTAAAAAGAACCATGAATTCCAGCGCACCCAGCAGTATTGGTGCTTTCTTAAATGAATAATGATAAAAATGTAAGGAAAAGTATCTTGACCTATGCCGGCTATTGAATGTGGTTGCCCGTTTTGTGAGAGTGGGGGAATGATTTGCGCGAGTCCAGAGGCGAAATCTAACTGTTATAGATCCAATTCTTCATGGATAAGATACAGGATGATGCTCTTATTCTGGTCCGTGAGGCTTTTACATGGAGTTGAAGCACGGTTTTATTTCAAGGTGGCAAATAAAGTCCGATATAGTTTGTAAGGAGACCTTTGTACAGAAAACTATAAATGTGCCACCACATTTTTAAGCTTCCAAAACAGTAATTAGTGAACCTATGGCTATTTTTACCAACCAAGGGCAAAGCCTCTATTAAATGGAACCCAAATCTTAATTTCTGTAGGTGGAAAATGGCAATCAATGACTCAACATTTACGAACAGTAAAGCATGCAATACCACCTCCAAGTGGAGCGAGTCAGTGTGGTCGAAAGAAAATGCATCCTTGTCACAAAGTATTGGCTGTCCACACTGAGATTTCAAGGCAAAGTAAAGATTCAGGAAATGCATGATCGAAAAACACTTCGGAATTTTTCTTTACGACCACCAGTCTCACACGAGTCTTTCATTTGCCAATTTTAAAGTTTATTGTGCTTTAAAACCGGCTAGAGGACCATTCCTTTTCCTTACATTCGCCTGTTCAAGCATTCTGAACCATCGGTGAAAAGGATAAGCGAGCTAATGCATTAATGCCCATTTCTAAGTTCTGCCTCAAGCCTACTTTTTAATGCTCACCTTTTGGCTTCCATTATGCATATCAGATGTAGAATGGCCGTTTAGGCGATTACTTTTCTAATTCCAACTTGGACTCGTATTATTGCACCAGAATATGCATAAACTGAACGCCAAGGTAGCTAAACAGAACTACTCTTTTATTCAAGAGCCCTTCAGAGGTTTTCCGTCAAAGCCCAGCCCTATGCACTGTTTCCACTTGTTTCCGGCGGTGTTAAAAGGACATTCTTCCGAGGATGATGCAATGCTACTTGAAAAATGTGTTCGTTTTGGCACCTATAGGTGCTATTGCGAGCGGTGAGGCGTGAAATGATTAGCCTCTGTGAGACCGTTTATGAGACTAACCAAATATCCTACCGGTACAACTCCCATGCCTAATGGCATCGATGAAAGTCTTAAAAAAAGGAATATTAGTTGCTCCATTCAAAGCATACCATCACATAATTGCAAAGTTGATATCTTTCAGGGGTATTTTCAGCGCTGATTAGGAGCGATTGCCGCAGTTTTATCTGATTTGTGATTTGGTGCAATAGAAGCTTGCAACCAAAAGCTGGTCATGGAGGATGGTAATGTACAAAAAAACAAAGAATTGACACTGAGAGACAGCAGTGAAGTTAAAGGCACCATCATTTTAGCGTAGCAACGCCATGCCATAGAAAATGTGCTTTCTTCGAGCACTATTCGGTTGATTTTTTGATGATTGAGTTAGTCTTCACTAATAAGATTTACTTTATTATATCAAACAGGAGTACCATACTATCTACGGCCTTAGGAATGGAAATTGAGCAGTTTAAAATTAGTGCGTGCGTGCTGTAAGTAGTGGACACCGACTAATTTAATCAACCAAATGCGTGGAAATATAAAAAATAATCTGCTTCTTTTACCAGTCAGGTTAAACTAGCAGTTATGAAAGAACATTCAAACTGGAGCAACTTTTCGAACCTTTATATTTTTGTCGGTGCACTAAGCTCATTGGTCGGCAATTAATTAATTTTTTTAGGTCCCAAAACAACACTTGTTTATCCCCGAACTTCCAAATCACCCCCAAACTCTATGTATACAAGCGCAAAATTTGCATTTGATGAAAACATTTACGACAACGCCCACCCACACGTCTGGCGATAAACGCGATTCGCCATTCCAACTCAGTAAACCATCAGCACACTTATCGGGCATAACACGTTGGCTGCTTAACCCTCAGTTTTGGCCAAGAGTCACTTGGTGTCTTGGTCACTTTCACCACCGTCGGGTGGAACGGTCTCGGGGCTATGTCAGCAGCACCGATCCCTCCTATATGCTAAATGGGTCTTCTTTCGTCGTCAGAGAAGACTCTGGGCTACACACAGCATTGACGAGATGTAACTTTTAATAAAAGCACTTCATAGTTTCACTCATGGTAAGTTCAAAGAATTTACACGTATCCTTTGACTCCCAATCAACATCATACGCATAAACACTGGAGACGCTTAAGGAGGTAGCCTCAAAATCACGCATAGTGTACTCAAGTGGAAGAATAACATTATGTTTACAAACAGTCTAAGGCGCTACACGGATGAATGCAAACAACAGACTATATCAAGAGCCATGTGTTCTACATCACCCATATGGCATCGCGCATGCCTCAAAACATTGACCAACACAAACATCATCCGCTTACTCCTTTCCAGCTCTTCTCCTTGAGCATGCAAAAAAGTAGGCTTTCAAAGGCAAAATTTTAAGCAATTTCCTTAAGTCGATGAGTAGACCAAGTAAAAGCGGTAGAAAAGGTAGTTCATCTAACGTCCAAACGGCAAGCACTTACTCAAGCGCTCGATCGGACTGTTCAAAGAGAACTCGAAGGAGGAACTCCCCCGGTTGATCTGCAGCATACGTGCAGGGGACGAGGAGATACACACCGGGGACCAGCCGGAATCGTTTGACCACCTCTCTGGAGTCATAGAAATAGTCCACACTCGCGACGTGACTTGTGGTTTCAAAGAAATGCCGTGTCATTGGGGGAGATGCTCCGGGAGGAAGCTGGAACATATTATGAGAATGTCTTCAATCGAATATAAATAGACGTTGAAAAAGAAACACGTTTTTTGATGTTACGCGTATTGCATGGATGGAGCTAAATGGATTACACGCAAATGCATTTGATTAAATCATCCACGATGCATTTGGAGAGGCAAAAAACAAAATCGAAACTCCTCGCTTTTCTGCCAGATCGCTTCACATGCTACCAGCATCAAATCGCGAGCATTCTTCAAAATTAAGAAAGTTAAAACTGTGGATTAAGTCAAACTTTTAACCATCAAAATGCAACTACGTACTAAACAGCTTTGAACTAAACAGATACGTCCCAAGTTATCTGAGACAAGTTAAAAAGCCAACCCTCCAATGCTACATCATATAAAGGCGCATTGTGAAATTGAGAAAATAATATTGGAGTAACACCAACTTATGCATACTTCTGTATTATTTATGCTATAAGATAGACTTATTTTTGTCTACATCCGCAAATACATTATGGGTGCAGCCACTTCAGATGGAGGAGCAGAGAAACAGCAAACGGAATTGAGAGAGGGAGGTGTAAAATGAATCAGAGACACACTGACAGTAAACAGACCCTACCGCCAGGTAAACGCCACGCCCAAAAGACCATACAATGACAGGCATGCAGACCGACGTACCCTGTACAGGACAAAGCCGATGGAAAGGAGGCGAGGTGCGCGGTGTCGGAGAGGACGAGAGTCGGATTGGAGGAGAGCGACGACGAGTGCGGCGAGGCCTTCAGGATCCCCGACATCGGGGGTAGGCAGGCGGACCACAAATTGGGGGTTGGCCCAATGACTGGCACGTACAAACGGTCGTCCACCTGCTGTTACACCGCGCACCCACCGGCCAAAGAAGCGAGGTGTAGTCCACGCCTCCACCGCAGGCCCCACCGGCGCCTGGTGGTTGCCGGTGGTGGCCAGGGATCCACAGAACAACTTGCCACCGCTGCTACCACCACCGCCACCCCCATCACCGCTCGGAGACTCCAGCACGTGGCAGATGTCCAGGTAGTCAAAGTTGGCCAGAAAGTCTTCCATTGACATCCTTGACACATGAACACACGCATAGGTGGAAGAATGAATGGGAGGGCAGAGTGGAAGGATGAGCAGAGAAAAAGCCAGATGTTTGCTTTGATGTTGCCATCTGTTTGATTCTGTAGGCTACCACAGCCACATGGTGCTGTTAATGTTTTATGGTTTTTTTTTGGCTACAAATTCCACTCCTGAAATTGAAAGAGTTCTAAAAATTGAATTCAACGTTCACGATGGCAAATTTTAAGAATTTGCTCAACTTATTGCTGTTCAAATACGTAAATCTTTTAACTGCTATTCCAAGCTGAATCCATTAGCAGCGATAAGAAAGTGAGGATGAAAGCCAGCCGGCTTGGTGAAGATGGAAAGTCTGTGGAGGCATGCAGACGTTAGTGATTACCCTTCTCGGTGCTTCACGGTTGCTCCGGTGAGAACACAAGGTCTGCGAAAACTGGCTTTTAGATGAGCGAACAATTAAAGGCGTCAGTATTACATCCTCAATAAATAACCGACTAAAAAAAATGTGATTTATGAATGATCTATGGGATAGGGTGAAAGAGATGGAGCTAGGACAGTGCGAGGCCAACGCGAGTGAATTGTGAATGCACGTGTGGGTGAGAGGGCTCCTGATCCCATCCAAAAGGATGTTGATGCATAAAAATTAGTCAAGTTTGCCCACATCGGACAGATGAATTCCAGGATAGTCAAAACAAAACCAAACAACAAGCGGTTCATAAATACGAGTGAACATAAAAGGAAAATCCAATTTTACACATTAATGGCTCCAGAAGACCCATGGCCACTGACACATAAAGAGGTGTTGAGTTACGGTGGATATCAGAGATTTTCATCTGTCCGAATTGCTGGAATTTCCATTTGAACGAGTTAGAGGACACAGATGGCTGATTTTATTTCGCATGGAGGAGAGGATGCAATAAAACTAACTGGGCAACAGAGACGGCCACTAACAGGCATTTTGACTGAACAGCCAATTAATCTAGATGAAATTTCGAAGTTTTGATTGAAGTCGGTGGCAAAGATGGCAGTCGCTATAGGACATAGACGTCACAAAAAACCTGGAAAAAAAACCTGCCATTTTTTATGCACTTCAGTGTCTTTTTATGAAAGAACTTTGTAGGAAGTGTAATCCTCCACATTTGATACGGTTTGGATGCCTCAAGAGTCTGTCACAATACCATAAGTGACCGCACTAAAGCTTCCGGTGGGTGCCAGGTGGAACTAATAACAAAGACAGAGTTTGCGCCACCACCACCACCACCACCCAGTCTCCGCATTTCAATGCCCCTTGCAGTCGCAGCCAGCGGGTATTGTCACGAAGTGTTTGAAGATTTTTTAGGCAATGTAAGTGAAGTACGTTTTATACAAATTCTAGTTGCAGAATCGTAAAAGGTGACTAATCCCATAAAGATGGTCCCGACACTCGAAGCGTACCCAAACTAGGCAGTTTCCTCATCAACTCCACTTTGCAGTGATACCATTGAAGATGAGACCTCTGAGTGGGTCTGAAAAATGTGAAACAAAGTTCGAAATCACACACGATACGATGTATGATTAGGAATTGTTTCATGCCAAGTCCTCGAAACCTCCAGTAATGCATTCAGAACATGGAAATTCACCTCCATCAAGAGGAGGCTTCCCTGTTTTGAATCTAAACTATACGAGCAGAGCCGATGACCATTGGGAATAGAGGAGAAAATGGACTCCACCAACTCCTAGAACGTAGCACAAAATCAGAGTAAAAAGTTATTTCACCTACCTACTAACTTTACCATCTTTTTACATAAATAGATCATCAGGTCGAGGTGCCAACGATGCTATCCGTGTTTTGCACAAGTGAGATGCGTAAAAGTTCACCTAAAAACTGAAGTGGCTTTTTGACAGAAAAACGACACCTAATTCCAAGCTTTCGAAAAGAATTTTAAACAAAATTAAATCCCACAACAGTGCTTTATTTTAAGAAGGAAACAGCAATTACTTGTAAGTTTACTTCTTATCCAGCCAAGCAGTTATAAGAGAGGGATGGAAATGTGATTTTTTTTTTTCAGCATGACCCAATCCACTTACATACTGCTTGCCATATTCCCCGTACAATGAGGTACTAGATGGCATAAAGATAAGTCTAACTACCGAAAGAGGAGGGGCCATAAAACTCGTGGGCTCTGTCTACCACTCGTTTGAAGGTAGGATGTTAACACAAACGCTCTCCAACCTCCCTCTCCTCCCCATGGCATACAAGAAATTGTCGTTTGGGAGACAACGAAATTAAATGCTACACTAGGGTAATGAATAAATACTGGATATGACGGACTGTAACAAAATTTCAACTTCATTTACATAATCCCATGATAAGAAACCAAATTGCTATAGGAGACTACTGAAGAATAAAATGTGTAATGGAGTGACGAATAAAGGTGACTCGATATGTTTAAAAGAGACTACAACTCAATCAAAGTGCAATTTTCCCTTTAACGGACACAAATTCAACAAATAAACACTCAGTGAAGTAGTGTGAAGGTTGAGGGATGAGGTGTGAAAGTGACGCACCAAAATTCGCCCTCGCCTTTCACCAGTCCAACTTTGATTCGGTCCTCGGGAGGAAGGGAGAGCCACTCAGAGGAGCCCTCGGACCAGGCGCCCACCCAGCCGACACGCGCCGAGGGCCAGAGGTTGCGCAGCCGCACCAACCGCACCAGTCGTGAGCCCGCCACATCAGTGAGGCGCAGCTTTCGACAGTCCGTCAGGCCGAACGCCTGGCCCGGCACGAAACCCTGCGGCAGCACGAATCCGCTGCACGGACTGCCCTTCGTCTGTAAATAAAACAACAAAATTCACTAACACATGCACTATCTCATCGCATGCTTTGACCTCTCCCTACTACTCCGTTTCTGCAAGGAAAGCTTAATCAAAGGTGAGCACAGAACGCGATACGGCGCACCTTTGATGTGATATAAGGGCACATGCCAAAATAATCAAATTTCTCAACCATATCGTACCAATTATTTGATTCCGCTTCTATGGTGTGTCAGCAGACACAACCAAACCATTTTTAATGGCGGAAGAGAAAGCAATTGACACTATGAGTTAGCAAAAGCACACCATGATACGTATTATCAGGCTTGAAAATTTATATGAGGTGAGCTGCCAAAAATAAGTAATATTTTAACGCGTCTTTGGCTAAAAGATTTTCTAAAAACTGCCGCGTCTCGCGAAAATTGAGTTCAAATCCAATTTTTGGAGCAAACGACTTCAAATGACTACGGGGCAAGAAAGATCTGCACGTAATGTCAGAAACGGCCTAATGAGCAGAATGAAGGTTGTGTTTTGCGCCTATGTAATCAAACGGCGAATTACTCATTTCATGTGCATTTCAGAGGACTTTGAAAGACTTGGTAAACAGAAGGCAGACGTCACTAATAAACACCAAAATTCGAGGAATTATGCAATGCACCATGTTATCATTCACTGTGAATTGAACCTTATTTTTTATTGGTAACACTTGAAGAAGAAAATTGTTTCAATGGAATGTAGAACAGCAAGTAGTCGAGGTGGCACCTGGTGGTCACGCCCGTATTTTGTCAGCAAAGCTTGAAGAAAAAGAGAAATATAGTCTTCTGTGGGATGCCGATAGGTGAAAGTGAGGCACCGGATTTAAGAGCCTAAGTAGTCTAAATACAGGTATAAAGTATTTGCCTAACCTCTGAATCTGGGGTAATGCAATCCTGCTGCGTTAAAATGTTCATTTTTATATTATTATATATTATATTATAAATGCGTGCTGTAAGGAGGAAGGACAGATCGGTTACTGTACACCTCGCCTTATGTACGATCATTCTTCAGTAGGTTTTTTGGTATCAGTCAAGGTTAGTAGGGAAAATGCATCAAATGAAAGTTAAAGACGGCAAAGATACTAAGGAGAAAGTTAGACTGGATAGCCCTTGTAGCCTAATGTATGAAAGAGTGTGGAATAAAACCTCATTATATTTTAAAAATAAGTAGACTGACATCTACCAGCAGGTGAACAAACCGATGAAAGTCTAAGAAAGAGCATAAATCACAATTTTAGCTACACGTTTATTGTGGGATGACTAAAGAGCTAATTTTACAAGTCGATTTGTCCCAAGAAAGTCCAGAGACTCAAAAATCACTGAGCTGATTCGATTGGCGAGAGAGGCCGACACCACGGGTTGGATGACAAGTGAGCCAATGAGAATGCTGCAGTCAAACTGTTCTGCCCCGACTGACCACTGAAAAGGCAGCTCCCGCTAGCCTACTTACCCCAAACTTGGAAAATACGGTGGATTTACGTTTGAAGACGCTGAGTGAATGCTACCCATCAGCAAGTGCGTCAGTGCAGTCCTGCTAGTTCAAGCAGTCTGATTAATGGGAGGGTGATGTTAGGGGATGAAAAAAACACTTACCTTGATGCGGGCTGTTATGAGACTGCGTCTGTCGAAGGCCTTGATGAGGATGTCGTCGAGGTCAGGCGGAGGACGCATGCCCTGGTCCTCCCCAGGGGCGAGACAGTAGGACTCCGTCAGACCTCCGATTATGTCGTCCATCGCGTCACCTATCAAACCGACGTTGAGAGCCTCATAGGAGCCACTTAGCCTGCAGAAACATGGAAGGAGGGCTTCATTAGTTGATATTGAAATAAAATGAATTAGGCTACACGAACCTGTCCGAACTCCTCATTTTCATGATGGTGACATAGGCTTTTAGGCTTTGGTAGTCGTAGAAACGTTACTTCCGTACTAATATGGCTTATACCGTCCTTGAGGTACCACAACTTAAATCTAGGCATTAGTAAAACTGGGGAGCTTTAAACTGCTAAGTAGCCTGACTTTGGCTTTGATCCAAGCACACTGATCCAGTTAACGCTGAAGTAAAGTGATCATCAAGCCATCTTCTTTAACTGACACTATCAAAGTTCACTGGGTTTAAAAAATGGTACAATTCAACTGTGGTAGTTAGCGATTCTTCCAGTATCACTGGATTATTAAGCCCGATAGTGGTCCTCTCATATGACATTTAAGATTATGTAATTCAATGATCGAACGATATGGCAGATTCAGGCGTTGGTTTTCATAACTCTTTGCGGCAAGCATTACTCTTTACCCCGGAGGGCACAAGTTAATAGAGGAAAAGCCTAGTAAAGTGGAATGTCACTTTATGACCCACAGAAAAAACAATAAATCCCGCTCTAACTGGGAAGAGGGATGATATTTTACTTTTATAAGATGCATCTTTTCATTCGCAGGCAGCACCTAAATAGAAAAGACCAAAAATTGATGTTTAAAGCACTAAATGATTGAACATATTTGCAGTTGGAGTTCTAAAACATGGCATGAGAATGAACACCCTTTATAAAGATGCTCAGTGCCTCAGTGTTGGAGTCGAACTAACCATTCCTTCAAAGAGCCGTTTTTGCTTTTAATGACAGATTTCCGAAAAAAAGACATTGTAAATACTGTGAATTTGTTTGAGAGAGTCCTCGAGTTGTGCGACTTATTTGGATAAATTGTTAGTCACTTTTGGTCAGTAGAATGTACTTATGACATCCAGTTAGTGGGTCTCAAAACTGGCCCCAGAATACCCGCTAGTAGTTTACAGAAAGCATTAAACTCATGAAACTTCCATAAACCAAAAGACCTCTAATGACAAGACTACTGGTTTGCCCCAACCTAGAGAACGAGAATCACGTCCACATGGAGGCGCTAATTGCCCCATTTGGAAGCGACGCCCAATTCATTCAAAATTGCATTTACTATAGGCAAAACACACCCTTACGCGATTTCTCTCTGCGGATCTGTGGATTTGGTAGTTCACTAGTTCTGGCAACCCTGAGGATTGCCGCATTTTGCTCCCAGCATCGGTAACCACTATGGATTGTCACAAAGCCCGCAACTACAATTGAGCTGATTAAGTTTGTCTGAGGTGTTTGTTTACTTCCCAGTAGGATTTTGAGTTTTTCTAACCAAATTGAAGTACTTGAAAGGTGTTTTGAAATGGGAATCGCAACATGTGCTACTTAGAATTTGCTGTTTACCAGCACGAGTGGGTTCAGATATTTGAGGCCATGGTCTCTTCCTCATATCTACTCCTCTCAGTACAAATAAACACGATTCTACGCTTTACAACACTTGGAAATTACACGGAAAGTTCAATGTAACAAAGCTTCACCGTCCTGGTTTCTGCGTAAACGAAATTACCCACAGCCCTAGCCACAGTGGAAGAACAAAAGAGCCGGCCTGTATGTGTGAGCCGATTTTACCCCAAGGCTTCTATTTCAAGCAAACACTGGTCTACTTTCCTCACGACCAAAAATAACCATCATCCTGAGAAGACAAGGCTCATGCAAAATTAATCAACCACCTTGCCTCTTTTAAAGTAAATAGTTCATGAAAATCGCAGTAGATTGCGCTTGACCGGCAGCAGCAAAAGAAATTTCCACTCAAAGACTATACAGCCAGGACTGGAAAGCCACTGACTGCACGTAATGGATGGAATAGCAGTGTTTGCCACCCGCACCACATCCAATTACAGTTGAGTTAATCTGTCTCACCTAGCCACAGAAAGCTCCCTTTCTCGAGATAATCGCGGTCAGCTGCGAAGTTTGGCTTTAACGATAAGGACTTAGCGGTCTACTTACCCTCCTCTTTGGTCGAGGACTCATTGTTAGGGAGAAATGCAAACTAACTCACACTTGCGCAGCCTACATCAACTCATGAAAATTTGCTTCAAGATCAAGTTACATCAAGAGAAAACTATGAGCCGTGGATATCCAAAGTACCTTAGTGGATGTCTGACACGGCAAGTCATAATTTTACAGTCGCAGGCAAAAATTTTGTTTGTAATTAAACCTAGCTAATATTATGAATTGATACTTGAAGAGGAAGTAAAAAATAGAAATAAAAGAATACTTTGTGCTCTATGGTTAACAACACATGGAACATTTACTGCCGCTTAAAGCAGATATCTAAGATGTCACGGTAGATCGCTAGTACTGCCTACGGTGTAACAATTACAAACTTCACCAGCTTCTTCAGAGGCCTCTAGGGCAATACTACTGGACCCCTGTGACATGGAAGTGTGTCGTTTACTTGGCATAGGCCTTCTCCAGGAGTGCAGGCCAGAATTCAGTATGCCGACTGGAGTGGATGAAGAGAGGTCGACCGCCGGGTTGCACAGGCAGACGATCGTCGATGATGACCTCCTCCCAGGCACCAAACTGCCAGAAACGAAAGCAGAAGCATCCCGCGTACCACTCGGCACGAAAGGACTGGCCCTGCGGGATCGACCGCATTGTCAACCGTGGTTGTGTCACCATGGAGGCCAAGGCCGCGACCACCCAACAATCACCTGCACGTAATGAAAGGGTAAGAGCTGAGGTTCTGTGATCACTGACGTTCGTAATCTGATTGTTCTCACTCTAATTATGCACAATGATGCAAAATTGTAGTTGCTATTCTTGATTAGGCGGATCCTATTGCTCTGCTCATTAGGCGAGAACTCAATTTATCCACGGAGAATGAATGAAGTGGACAAAAAGTTGATTGGATTCTCGATGAATGCATGTTTCGAGGAAAGAATGTGAACAGTTATACATGCATGCTTTAACAAATCCCTTGTAGCGATAACTTCCATTCAAATGGCTAAACCATATTTTATTGCAATTAATTTCACTGTCATTCGAATTCTTTAAGTAAAAATTATTGGGTGAGGGATGCTTTCCCGATAAGAACAATGACAGCGGTGTGTCAAAATGGAAAAGTTCTCAATTATGGAGAGTTTAGTTTTAAGCACAACCACCCAAGAGAGTTAATGAGAGTTTCACCAGTGTCTAGTTGAAAAAGTAAGCGCTAAACCTCTTTGTGTTAACGACGCCAGTCTATTTTTGGTCTCTTCATTCAGCATTTATTCACACAAGTATTTGGGGGAACAAAGAAAGGAAGTGTTGCGATTTCATATCAACTCTTTTTTTAATTAGGCTGGCACAATTGTGAAAGCACCTCTCCGCAAATTCGAGACCTGATTGAATTTAAAGACGCTTGCATTTGCTTTAGCTTTAGAAAAGTTTAACAAACTTATTCAAGCGCTATTATCTTGCAAAAGATTACTACTTGATTCAATTGTTCCAAAAAATGGGCACGGAATATAACACGATGATGACCGCGACTTGGAGCAGTTGAGTTCCTACATAACCATGCGGATGGTTTCTTCGTTACCCACCCCGACTTGAAGACGTTTTACTTGAACCATTGAGCTCTACTTCACTGCCACCAGAAACAATGGAAGGGAAACTACAATAGGGACACCGAGGCAGCGTAAAGGACCGCAGGGAAAGAGTACCTATAAAAAAGGTAATTCGCTTGACGTATCAAATTATTTTGATACCTCCGGTCAACTCGATACAGGGCTCTCGAAGATCGCTGAAGCAAAACGCTCTCTTGCACAAACATCATGCATGCCCACTCAGTTGTAGAGTGGAGTCTGTGAAGCGTATGCATGTATTTGGGTGATCCGCTTCCTAAATAATGCATTTACTCTTGCTCTGTAAGGCGACATGCTGCTCTCTTTATGATTTGTAAAACAAACCTCCTCAACACTGCGATTGTTGTCCCTGTATAACGTGTAAGAAGGAAGGCAAGGACAAGACTCCAGATAAAACGCAAGGAACAAAGTAATTGCGTTGCTAATTTGATAGAATCAGTGTTTGTACCCAAGAAGTTGCTGTTGGAAATACTGTTGCTAAGACTATGTGTATTTTATGATGAATGCGTGCAGTTTACCTACAGCCAAGCCCAAACCGATCACACGGATGACGTGAAACAGAATAACAATTCACATGCCTTACTGAACGAAATAAATAGTTTTCGAACTGATAAACATGACAGAGTAAGCCTGATTCCTCCTTCCCTCTTTCAAATAAATGATGACAGGCTTCTCTGTTTCCGTTTGGTACCTGTGACAGGAGAACGATTGGAGAGACGTACCGAGGGTGCAAAAGGAATGGCAAAAACCACTAACAAGCAATTAGCACCCTTACGCCTGGATTCGGCAACTGTTCTTCTTCTTCTCCTACTACTACTTCTTTTTCATCAAGTTAAAGTGATTCAAAAGGGAAGCATACCCAAGTTACTAAAGTCAGTGTAGATACCAGTAAACCAATTTCAATGCTTCCCTTTAGCACCTATTAACCATCCACTCAGTGAAATAAGACATAAAGTTACATAAATATGCACATTAAATGCATTTACCGTGTTGATAGTGGAGGCTTGTTGTTAAATTCACGATGCCTTGCAGTAGATGCTTTAAGATAGATGAGCATTTCTGAAAACTCATGTTTAATCTACTGGAACTGCCGTGAAGAAATCATCTTTTTGCACACCCAACCTAACATGTTTGTTTGAAGATTGAAAAGTCAGTTTCTTGCCATTTACGAAAAATCAAACAAACAAGCAAACCGATCCATGAGTGAATATAACACCAATGTGAGATTCCCGAATGCATTAAATATGTATGGTAGGACATCCAGCCCACTGAAATATGCGCCATCAAGGTTGCGTTGACTGCCAATTAAGGTGATTTGGAATTCAAATTCCACAAGTAGTTCATCGTCACCAGGTCCGCGTGATAAGTCCGGGCTGGACTCGTGCTCCACGACTCTGTCAGCATGCGTGATTGAGGGCGTTAACTTCCGCTGCTGCCACAGTGTTGCCTCCACTACTTTGCTTCACTTTTCTCTCCTCCTCTCACTACAGTCAACAATATTTTCATTGCATCAGGTACGTTACGACTACATTCACACTTTTCCAAGCATTTCAGGTGCAAGATGAAAAACACTGCCAGCGGAAGTAGGATAATAAAATGGTAAATCGCCACTTTGTTCTGTTAATAAACACTCCCCACTCTCAACCGCGTATCAAGTACGAAAGTACGCAAGCTGTACAAACAAGACACCACCAGGAACCCCCCCTGCAGTGACAAATAAGAAACCGCCCTCAAAACTCGCATCAATGCAAAAAATCTGAACAACTCGGCATCCACAGTTCGCTAAATGCATTTTGCCAAAATTTCCACCTTTTAAAAAGCTCCTATCTTAAAAAAGCAATGCCTCAGACTGCAGTTACAATCCCTTTATTTTGTTAAGTTTATGTCACAAAGATTTGCCGAATACTTCAATCGCGAATCGGTAAAATTGGTAGCCACTGACATGTGGAAATCTCGAATTTCAGAGGAGCATTTTGTCATACACTACTGCAAAGAGTCTGCAGATGTGCATTTTTTGGCAGCCTATTTTTTAGTAATTTTACTTACCATAGACTGTGTAGATACTCTCAAGATGTCATGATAAAATACGTTCGTGGCCTTAAATGAAGAATGCAGGACAAAATGAATTCGGTACATTAGAATGCGTGAGATACTGCCTGAAGATATTGTAAGGATAACATACACGGCACTGCATTATCCTTTGATACAAATCATACACCACTAATCGGCTCTAACGTTTTCCATTGCTGAACTAAGCAATGCTTGCTGCTGAGGTTAAAGTTCATGCACACATCACTCGAATGATAATTTGCTATCATAATAGCACCTCCAAAAAGTGCCAATTTATTTACACAAAGCTACCAATCAAAGATGATGGACTCAAGGACGTGGCGCCGACATTATTAAGCATTCTACAAACAATTTTACGTGTTTGAGTGAAATAAAAAGGTGTACGCATCTATTCACCTACAACCATTTCATTTTACAAAATAATCCACCTACTAGAAAAGATTAAACTCATATTTATGTCTTCATTACGCAACAAAACTTGTATACTAGTAGCTAAAAGATGGTTGATAAACACGATTACACCAACTAGGGTCAAAACAAAGTAAAACATGATTCGTTAAGGGGCAAAGCTGTTGCAAGTTAATGCGTAAAGTCCAAAAGCTTTTGCAGATTTGTATGCCTTAATAGCCAAAGCAGGTTCACTAAAGGTATCTGAATTGTTTCACAGTCACAACGCCTAATGGAAATTAACTTCATTCGTTTTAAGGTTTCTTCATGGAAAAACCCGGAAAATAAAATCAAATAACTGTTGCATTGATTCAACTCACAAAAGGATTTTATTTAAATGCAACACATTGCAAGTACTGCCAAAAAAATAAAAAGTGAATACATTAGGTCTAAACATTAAGTGTAACATGAACTCAGATAAAACTTCAAACCTAATAAATCCTTTTTAGTCAAAGCACTTAAAATACTCCCGGGGACATAACTAATAATTTCTTACCTAATTCGCCTTGTCGAAGATCTCCAAGTCTAATGCTTCCACCAGCAATAAACTCGGGAAAGTGTATTTTTCGCGGTGCTATTCCAAGTACGTCTGTTCTGCACATCGCGGAAACAATTTCGGGTGGACGCATCCAGACAATGCTACAGGGAGGACGACGGCTGTAGTATAGACTGGTCTCGTCGGCAGGAAATGCTGGATCACAAAATAAACGCCCAAGCATTTTGTGTTCCATTCGAATTTGCTCAAACGTTTCTGAGGGAACTGGTAGAGTCTTGGTGCTTGAACCAGCATCATGAGTCAATTGCGATGAATTGCGGCCTTCAATTAAAAAGAAGGCTCAAAACAAAAAAACTAAATGCAAGAAACCAGAACAACAGCAGACGCATTTAATTTAAAAGATCAAAATTTGGGAAAATGTAAACCAAAATAAAGACATCACCATCTAGTGAGAAACACACGAAATTCGAGAAACACAAGAATGACCAATGAACAATCCAACTTAGAATAATACGCACCAGAATTGTTTAAAAACCGCGTCTGACCATCAACTGAACCTCGAAAAATATCATCAGTTTCGGATAATCGTGCATATTGTGATATCCTTCCGAAATTTGCATTGTTGACAGTCCTTAAAGGAGGATCGTCCCCAATCTTGTTCAGACTATTGTTTGATATTTTTAAAGATCGAGTGATGCTCATTATTATTTTGTAAAAGAAGTAAGTTTTCTAGGCTATCCCAAATTATTCCATACTTGCCGCAACTAATGCATAACCTCAAGTCACGCGGGTTAAGTGACCCTAAAAGGACAAATCAACATTTGTGTTATAAAACACATCTTTAGAAGTATATATTGTTTACAAAAGTGTGCAACATTAAACTTTACATAGGCGAAAATTTGAATATAATGGCTTTTGAAGTGACATCAGTTGTCAGCATTTGGTTGTTTTGGATTACATGCAATTTATCACAGCCTAAATCGCGGCTGAGTTAATGCACACAACCCCAAACGCCGGCCACAACATTTGATAACTACGTCTGCATGCCCCTTTTTCTCCACCTCCTCCCCTGTCACATCATCCACATCCGCTTTTCGTCCGCTTAGCTGACAAACAACCCCCTCACCCAGCACCCGCGGATAACACAATTTTGATGGATAGGCAGAGTATCAGACGTTCCGCGGAGTTCAATCCCAAGTCGCGACCTGAGCGCCATGTCCCAAGCTGTAAGCACAAGCTCCCGAGGCTCAAGTGCTCGGGTAGTTGCACTCAAGCAAAGAGCCAGGCAACCATACATATGCACAGCTCACATTAACATGCAGGAGAGTTCTGTACATTGACCTTTTCTTACCTAAATATGCATCTGATATATTTGGTAGCAGCAACAGATCATGAAGTTTATTTCAGTTTATTGTTTACCCCAAAGTAAACGGTTTCACCACCTACCGAGGATAACTTTGCAATACTTTGTTTGTTCGGACGGCCGGTTTAGGCCCCCAATCCCTCTGTTTCCCGAATATACATTCTGCCCTAGTACTACGCCTTCTTTTACCTTCAAGGAAGTCTCAGGACGCTACAAACGTCAGTCCAAAATGACCGCAAAATCAGAACAACAATCATTGAAGAGGAACTTGTGGAAACACAGAAAGAAATGGGAATGCAAGCCTCAGATACACTACCAGAAGTTGTCTGAATTACTACATTCCTCACTAAAATGTAAGAGGTCGAGTTAATTGCAAGTTGGTGCGCAAAACGCTGAGTCCTACAACTGAAACCCACCTTTTTTCTTCGATGGGTTCTCCTGCGGATATGTCACCAATTTTTCGCTCTGTGCTGCTCAGATCAGAATCGAACTAAAACACAGAAATACCTTTTTACCACCTTGAACATTAAGAAATGACGTGATTTCAAAATGCCATTTGGCATATTTGGTGACGATGAGACTTTCATAAAATAATTCTTACTTCATTGCAAATGGGCATGCTGTGTCACGTCGATCATAAAGCAAATCCCCTTGCCTATGGGCATGTTTACCAACAGTACTTTGACATTACTGAGACTCCTCCAGATTGAGATTTAAGTATTTGTTAAGGAAGCAGACGAATAAGTAGCCATTCAACAGCGTATTCCATGTTTATTACAGATCTTATCAAAAATAATTGGACTGCCTTCTTGTAAAACTGAATTAACTAACTTGCCATAAATTTCCAAAGGTTTGAGCCAAGGTTTTATTAATTGAACTTAAAAATACGATAAAAGCAAACAATTGTCGCATCCCTGATCAAGCGCACTGAGATGAGCCACTTATCCCCCAAACTTACGCAGTGACGATGCATGAATAAATTCCAAATTCTAGCATTAATCACATTTCACTTCGTTAGATGAAATTCTTAATACAACATTTCCATTTAAATCCACCTTGACTTGTGGTTAACATTGCGTACCTGCTGAGTTGTGAGAAAATCACCGAATGAGGCACGCGTTTTAGTCGCCTCCGGATCCTGGCCTTCCATCACAATACGACGAGCTGGCTCCACCTCCGGCTCTTGCGCTGAGCGCTGCTTTTGGAGGACTTTCATGTACTTCAAGATCATAGGATCAATCCCAGGAGTGGAGGGCGAACTTAAGCCCTTTTCCCCTTCCTCTCCTTCCTTTTGACTCCCATGAGAAGACACCTCGATAAAATGCTTTTCGGCCTCCTCACCACTTTCATCAGTGTCGACTTGCTTGGTGCTGGAATCTTGAAATTTAGCATTTGAGTGAAGTGTGGACACAACCGGAAAGGGAGCATTGTCCATTTATTATTTTTTTTTCATCAGGAAATTACACCCGAAATAAAGTAATCCAAAAAATTAAATAAAACTTTCTTTAAAATAGGCATGTCATCCCAGGAACATCATTAACACTTACCATTCTTGTGGCCACCATCAACATTATCAGTTAACGGACGTGAGGTGCAGCGTTCGGAAGAGTTGGAAACACGCCCATAGGTATGATGTGCCTGTTCTGTCCGTCTATTTGAGCTTGCCGAAGGAACCGCTTCACACCGAGAACCTTCCTTAATTACTGGATCGACGGGGCACACAGCCGTCGCTACGCTACTCTGAGTGGCACTTTGCGACGTCATCATCAGTGGAGAGTCATCGCTATGTTCCACCGAAGATTGCCTCTCAGGAACCTCACGCGCTACCTTCTTGGTCTCATCGGGCATTGTTGGTATGCTACTAAGCGTGCTTCGCTTTGATATTATGAATGTGGAACCTTTTTGATGGTTCACTACAATGTCTGCTGATGGGGTAGTAACCACAGGAGTAGTGACTCGAGGGATTGTGTCTTCTTGTAAAGGGTCCTTCGAATCGCTCGTCTGCGCTATTTTTGGATGTTGCACGGATGTTGATACTTCTCTAAAATTTACAGGAGAGCAAGTTCTTCATGAATCAGTTCGATAAACGTTTTTTTTTCGAGGACAATTGGTTCAATAACACTAACTGTGTTTAACAATAAATTAGCTCCGCCAACACGTAGACTATCGGACGTCTCAATGACTATCAAAGCGATCAATCGTAGTTAAATGGCAAATCTTCTTAAAAACGGCAGTTCTAAGCTCTCTCCTACTCCATAAGTCTGCAAATGTTTGGCAAGATACGTGGTGGAGATTTCCGACTCGCTATTGACAAGATGGTTTGTTGTCACATCAAAGACTTTGTTCAAACAGTGTTTTAATCCTGTTGGAAGGCTATTCAGTACGTGCAGATTAAGCCAGAGTCATTTTCACGAGCATAAGAAGGTAAAAATTGTTTCTGTGAAAACTAGGAAGGATGAAGGAGACATAAAAAAATATCACTCAGATTGAGACTTGCTGGTGTATGTCAATCGGCTCAGGTGCTTCTCCACAAGTTCCATCGCATGCAGCCTCGATAGCACTCTCCATGGACCTCTGTAAATTCGAGACAAAAAAAAACATTTTAGCCAGTGGCACTTTCTTGCTCGCCCTTTTGGACAAGTTGACCTTCTGGAATTATGCGGTGTTTGGTCATATCAATGAGCAAATAGCTATTTACCTCAGGAAATCTATACGGTAAAACTAAATGTTCAGTACATAAAAAAACAAAAAATTCCAAATAAATGCCAGCATCTTATCAATGTCTGTCCAATTACCTTTCATTATCGCTACATATCCATTTAAGGTAACTTTTACAAACACAATGGTTTTGTCTTGTACTGAAGAGTTGTTTCATAGGTAAATATAAGTGAATTTCAATGAAATTGACTTTCCCAAAATCCGGAAATCCTTCAGTACACGTCCTATTCAACTACTTCCCAATGCAGGCGATTTGAGGATGCGTCACACTCTCCTGTTACAAATCAGCATCATAGCTTAGCACATTTACGTTACTCTCACTAATCTTTGTGAGGAACTCGTTAAATTTCTTGATATAGACCAATACACGAGTGACGTGTGTCGTGAATGCTCACCATAAATGGCAATGGCCAACTGGGAGGGAACTGACCAAGCGAGGGTATGCTACTAGCAGTTCTAAAACTATTTAAATATGCTGTTGAAAGACCACTTCTGAGTAGCATGAAGCCATTCGGCTGGACGCATTTTGCAACTGCCTCTGTGGTAGCTTTTGGCATTGGCGGAACAGTGGAAATCTCCTCCTTCCACCGCCCAAGCGCCTCCTCCAGCCTAACCGACTCCTGTTCCAGCGCTTTCAGCCTCTCTCGCGCCGTCTCCACAGTGGCTGAAGACGCTGCCGTGCTCACGATCTTGGCAGAAACTGCAGGAGTCTGCGACTCACTGCAGAAATCGCCTTTAACACCTAGAAGTACTAACCAAACAAAAGATCGAGTTTTCACTGGAAGTGGAAAGTAAGCAAATATTTCTAAGCTTAATAAGGTCTGTAATATTGTTAGATATGCTGCAACAATTAAATGAAAAAAAAACACTATCGATACTGAATCAAAGGCTGCCATCAGAGGATTCCTTTAAAAGTGAGAACTTTTGAAAAATAGGCCTTTAAAGCAAAGTATTTTTTGAAGCATATCTCGAGTTTTAGTAGTGAATACCAAAAGCAACGAAGTCAGCCTGCATTTTAAGGATTAAGATGTCGCATATAATTAAGCATAGGAATCATATTGCTTGACACAGTGAATTCGCCAAATGCATTGTCTCCGTCTTTTCAGAGTGTATCAACTACCCCAAACAATTAAGCATTATGCAGTGGTCGTGTGATCCAAAGGGGTTGATGGAGACGAGAGGAGGGACGGTGGCTTACCAGTCGATGCCGGTGTCGCAGTGGCAGTGCAGACGCGCGAGTCCGGAGGACGTGCACGTCGCTGATCGGCCAGTCGACCACGTAGTCTACTCACCTCACTCTCCTGTAGGCGGACACGCTCCTCCAAGCGGCTCTTCTCCTCTCTCTGCAAGGCGAAATACATTCATGAAAGGGCGTTGAGCAGCTTGCGCTGCATCGAGGTTCCCTGCTAAAACAGACTCCTTCGTACCAAATCGTTTTTTTTTAAGTAGACAAAGTAAAATATGCTCCTTAGGTCTAATGTGAGACCAACAAACTCTATGCCACGTGTAAGCGGCACGAATCGAGGATTCATTCACACAAAAGTTGAAAACTTCCAATTGATCAGCTCAATACCAAACATCATCTCGCAAATCAATTCGCTCATTTGCTAATAGTTCATAAGCTTATCAAGCACTTTTATATTGTTTGAATCGCATTTGCTCTTTGGGTTCACCTGTCATTTCGAAATTTGTTCTCAGTGAAGTCAACAAATTAACCTTCAAACAAAAACCGCAGATTTGCATAATACTGTTGTCAATATGCGCTGCATTTTGTTTAGTCGACAAAGAGTTAATAAACAAAGTATAGAGGGGGGAATCAAGTAGTTATTTTGCATAACCATTACCAATTCCTCTATCTTGACATTGAGGTTGATCCTTTCCTTATTGTTATTCGTACGTTCTTGCTCAAGAGCTGCCCGTAGAGATTCGTTCTCCTGGCGCGTGGCCACTAGAAGGTTTCTCTCGGAGGCAGCGGTTGCCGCTCCTGCAAAAGAAGGGTGAAATCACCTCCTGCATCGCTGCTGACATCACTTCACCTCGTTACAGAATGTCACGTCAAGAAGAGGACAATGACAAAATTGCATTTTGGCCAAGAATACAATTGTACCGAATCTTCCCTGAGGATACGGACACACTTTGACACGTGCATGCCTACATTCCTTCAAAACCTATTTAAGAAATGAATAAAGCATCGATATCTAAAAAAAGTGCGCATATTTGATGGTGTCCATGGTTTAAGAATGGCTGAGTGCTAGCTACTCGTGATTCCTAGCAATGCAACTCCACAACTATCCTCTCAATGCTAAAATATGCTTTGGAGAGCAGTTGCAAGCTTTACTTAGCAAAACAGTATGAATTGATTATGGAGCAGCAAAGAAAGATGGCAGTTCTACACGAGCTTATCGAAATGAACCTTGTCTTAACCCTTCAATTTCCTTCAAAGCCTGTCCGAGACTCCTAAAAAGATAGGAAAACATAAGTATATGCACCAGAAAGATCACCAGAAACTCCTGCTTAAGTGAGTTTGGAGGGAACAAACAAAATCTAACAGAAAAACTCACTCTTTCAGAGTATTTATTTCATTTTTCGAGGCGCTGAGTTTCAATTTGAGGGTTTCGTAATCAGTTATCTAAATGTATGCAACCATGCAAACATAATGCACTTTGTATTATATGCAAGGAAGACTTGACTTACTTCCATTTGTGAAAATAGGGCTGACTTTTGGGATACTTCCTCCTGAAGTGCTAGTATGTGGTCTCTCTGTGCTTCCAGTGCATTCTTTTCAACTGAAATTAAACACTCGGGATACACATTTAGAAGGATGCGGATGCACATCGGTATACAAAGTGGAGTTGAACATCGAAATCATACTTGTTAAACGAGTCTCCGTGAGTTCCAACTCCTTCCTTTTGTTGAGCAGCTCGACCTCATCCGATTTACGAAATCTTAAGAAATGAATCATGTTAATGAAGGTCCATTACTGAATAAATGGAACGCAACAGATATGCCACTACCAGCACCATGGCCTTATGAGGTAGGGTTATCTGGAATAGCATGGTTGCTATTCATCAGTTAAGTATGAATAGGAGATAATGACAGTTTAAGAGGTCAGGTCTTCCATAAAGCATCTTATTTCACTCAAATAACAAATGATCAAGCAACGTGTCAGCCTGTCCACGATTACGTGCTACATACACCAACCTTTCAACTTCCTGCCTTAAGATATGGTCGAACTCCCGCTTTCTAGTTAGTAGTTCCTGCTCATCTGCTTGCAGCTGAGCTTGACGTCTACAAAAATCGTCGTGCAACTCCTTCCTTTGTCTAAATGAGATCCAAGTAGAAAATTTTTTTAACCGAGGGCTAGCAGCATAAACCAATATGCAAATAACATCATTCCAATTAATGAATACAAACGTTAAAGGAAAACCAGAACATTAACAGCTTTAATGATAAGAAAAAATAATGAACAATCTATTGACATAACTGAATTGGTTTAGCGTATTGTAGGACTTCGTTGATTATGTTGGCAACAAAAAAGAAAATGAAATGCTCCAACGGGTAGACAAATGGCAGTTATACCATAGTTTACGCAAGCACCTTCCTTAACCGATGTTAATACATTTTTGGATCGATTAAACGATGCCGCAGTTTAGGTATAAGAAAATCCCTTTCTTCACTTTTAACCTTTCCAAATCGGCCTCCGCCTGACGGGCTTTTTGCGTCTGAATTCGGCATGTCTCCATTTCCGCTGCTAGCGTCTGTCTCTGGAAGAGGCTAGTACGTTCATTGGCTTCTCTCGATTTTGCCATCACTTCGTTCAAGTGTTTTTCACGTTCATCAAGAGCAGCCTTACGAATGGCATAGACCTCCTCCAACTAAGTTAAAATATTAGTAAATGGAAGGACTGTGTCACCAAATCTACCTGTAACTGTTTTTCCTTTACTTTGGCATTCGCAGAAAGCTCGATTTCATCCTTCATTTCATTCAGTGTATTTCGTTTTAATGCCTCCAGCTAGAGTTTAGGATGCAAAAGCTTCCGTAAAGAATAACAACTTTACCCCACATAAGTAAAAAGAAGGAAATACTCATTAAATCACACAATGGTAGCCTAAATAAAATTTCAGAATTAGATGTTACTGCTCAAAGTAAATCCTAACATAATCCCACTTTAGACGAAATTAGATAACAACCAAATAGACTTTAAAGAAAGTGCAAACCAAAGTCATCATATCAAGAAGGTGATCAAGCATTAAAAAACTTTTTAGGAGCACCAGCGAATCACTTTTTTGCAATAATCACCGCAAACTTCTTCTTCGATTGCACTGCGTAAATGCGAAATTTTACCCTCGAAATTTCTTCTCACTTGCTCAACATCGAGATGTTGTTGAAAGTCGTATTTGGCATCTATTTTTTCCAGCTGACTCTCTAAGAGAAGTAGCGAGACATTAGTCACGTAAATAAATGGCACGCTACGGCAATGAGATAATCTGATATCAGGAGTTCACCACAGCATTTTAAAAAAGGATAGAAGAATTTTACCACTCAAAGCTAGGAGACATACATACCATAAAGAAACACACTATATTCCGACCCCACTTGAATCCATTTGTCCTCTGTATGAGCGCAATCAACTGAGGTAATGTACGAAGTGATATTGTCTAAAAGACTTGCATTTGGATTTGATAAACTTAACAACTACAGCCGATAAAATATTTATGGCTTGCCTTCAGCCTATTATTTTTGCAAAATTCATTTAGTCGCATAACAGTAATTAATTCCTCGCGCGAAAAACCCTATAGTATGCGCATATTTACTAAAAATTACCTCAGAATCTTGCAGCCCAGCTTCGGGTACAAGAACGCTCAATGTGTACGTGTACCCTCGTCTACGAAGGTATTCAAGACATAAACTGTAGACGATCTTGTGATTTAACGACGAAAAATCCGAGGATGTACCATGGCAATGTTCTGGATATTTGAAATGCATTTCAGCAATAAGTTTCTGTCTAAGATTAGCCTTTTAAAAGATTACACAATGCAAGCCTCCAAACCTTCAATTCCTGTAGAATTCCCTTCGACTTTAGATTGTGGAGTAATTTTCGACGCAGGCTCTGTGGCGACATACCACTTGTTTGTTCTCCCATAGTGCCCTGGTTGAAAAACCACGGACCCAGCGAATATGAACAACGCGCCTGAGACCCTGAGATGTGATTGGATATCTTTGTTGATGATGTTGCGCTAAAGATCGGTAGATTCATCTGGAAACGAAACACTAATGCTTTTGCACTAATCACCTAGAAAAGCAAATATTGACATATTTATGTGATGGTAACTGTTTAAACTGCTGGTTTTGCCTTCTTAGTGGATCTCATTTTAATCATGCCGAGATAATGGAGCAACAATGACTTTCCTTCGAAACGATAGAGTTACAGCTGCTGCACAATAGGTGTATTTGTGTAAATATCCGCTGCAACCTAGTTTCGAAAGACTTGACACGCGTGCTATTAACTGTGTAATTAACTTCTGCCACCCTTTGGAGGAGCGTGGTTGTTTACCGACGAATGAGGCAGTCAAGAGTGTTATTACCAATCGCGTTCTCACCTGGGGTGTTAATGTTGCCATGGCCTGGTAAATAATTGGCCGATGAATTTCCCCAATCCTCTAGTCCCATTGGTTGTTGAGCTTAGGTACACGTAGTGCCCAGTGGCTTTCCCTTGGTACGCTGCCCCCCGCAAATGTTAGGTAGTAAGGTTATATTGCTGGCCTGCGCACTTTTGGTTTATTTTTACTCATTTATTTTCAACGCGAGTAATTCGAAGTGCTCTGTTCCCACGAATCTTGAGGTAGACCTTGACATATTTTTAGTTTTTTGTATTCTGTAGTCCATTTTCAGGCATACGTTGACTTTTCAAGATGTTGCAACCCTCAGGGAGAAACTAAGCATGCGACGCTTCGAGTATATTCTAAGTAGAATTAATGTTATTCGACCAATTGGGACTGCGAACCATACGCTGGTCAGAGAGGTATGGTGAATGTTCCTTTATGTTTCTTTCAGTTTATAACGAAGGAGCTTAGTGAGAGCGGTTGGATCGTTAGTTTGGATACATTTACAGAACTCACTGTGATTGGAACTAAGACTTTCACAAACATTGTGGCTGTTAATAGGCCCCGTGCGTCCCGTCGCATTGTCTTGTCCTGTCATTATGAATCGAAGTTGATGCGAAACTTCTATGGAACCATTGATTCGGCTGTCCCATGCTCAATTATAGTAAATGTTGCTGCAAGTCTCATCAGAATCTTTCAGTCATCGAAAGTAAGACATTTTTGCACAACCTGCCAGATACCTTTATGCAAGTTTTCGCGTTTCTTCCCTACCTCCTTGAAAATAATCCGGAGTTCACTCTATGCAAATAGTGGGGACAGACATTCCAAATATATCTCTGCCCATTCTAATGTCGTCTTCCTGACTTCAGTGTAACTAACCCTTGAATCAGAATTTTCCAGTGATTTTACGTGAATCTTTGCCATTCATGCTATGGACCGTACGGGCACACGGTTTTGTTCCGTATTCTGTTACCACAGAGTGACATTGCTGTTCAGTTGATATTCTTTGACGGGGAAGAGGCCTTTAGGGAATGGACAGATACCGACTCCCTTTATGGCTCGCGTCATCTCGCCGCCCAGATGGCTCAAAATGATTCACATGGCTGTACCGAAATTGGCCGAATTGTGAGTACCTCATCTCCGATCACTTGCACCTGTCTGCAAACCTCCGCATTTATTCTACAAAGAGAATTTACCCGTTGCATAGTTTAGTCAATCGGCTTTTCTAATTTTTACCCCCAAAACAGGACCTAGTGTTTAGACGGGTTGTCCCATGTACTTAGGTTCTACTATTTATATCAGTTGATGGCATTCTGCTTCAGAAGCTCACTTCCAAATGACACTTTTCTGAGTCTTAGTTCTCTCTGATTCAAAATGCAGACTGCGCTGTAAATGGCGGACCCCTCAGGATTGGTAAAACAGAACCAGAGTTGGTCTAGCTTTTCCTTGCGTGAATAGGGTTGGTAATTAGCTCATAAGAGTGGTTAATCTTTCTCTTTTTAGGACTTATTCGTTCTTTTGGACTTGATAGGTGCCGCAAACCACCCCTTTCCTCGATATCCACACTGTGATTCCCGATTTTATGACATGCTCCACGAAATAGGTAACTATTATTAATCTGACTGCATATCCATATCCCTGCCTTTAAAATTCCACCTGGAACCCACCTCGTTTTTCTCTGAAAAGACTCCTGTGAACACCTTAGCTTAAATTCAATTGGGATATTTTTTGTCATTGGGGCCTCAAATTCGTTGGGCAAAGGGAAATACGGAATTGGAGATGCTACATCTCACTACCAGGTACCCAACGACCCTGCTTCTTTACTCTAGAGCGCCTTTCAAGGCCCCTTTTCTTCTCGGGATCGCAACGCTTAGACGCAAGGCAGAGACTTCCCCTCTTCTCTCCCTTTGTCCATCCAGGGATCCTGGATGACCACATACCGTTCCTCGATAGAGGTAGCTCACTGTCTCAGTGCGGATTCATGACTCGTACCTCCAACGACATAGCGCTCACATTCTCCTGTATTCGCTTTTACAGGTGTACCGGTGCTTCATTTGGTCCCCAATCCCTTTCCGCCACAATGGCATGATGTCAGCGATACGATCGTTAACATTGACTTTGGAACGATACATGATGTACAGCTCGTGATAGCTACTTTTCTTTGTAAGTTTCTTCAAGTTTCACCCAACTCAGCTTTTCACTTGGTCAGTATGCCTTAAGGCAATAAAACCTTTGTTCATGGCATCAGTCAGCTTGTTCTAATTGAAACGAATTCGAAGAGCAGCATCGGCTAGGACTTGTGTGGGATTGCTATGCGATTTATGCAAGATTCATGATACTAAGGATTCGCGATGTTGTGCAAAGAAAGGCAAGGAGAACAAGTAGGCGTACACGCTTAGATTCAATTAGCTAAAATATGTACATCAACAAAGGACTTTGTCTAAGCTGTATCCATCGCCTCATCCATGGTTACGTTCTTTTGGTCATCTGGATCAACAATAGGTGTGTCTTCTACCAATGGAAAGTTAATGCACTTTAAAAAATTACAGAGACATACGTTCAACCAGCTTCTGTAAGTCACGAAGTGCGACCAGAAACAGATGGAACTGCTTCCTGCGAAGACTGATTCGCTCATCGTACATCCTGTTTATGTTCTCGAGGTTGTTCAACTCAGTCCTCATTTTCTGGAGCTTTCTAAAGTATTTCAATGTTAAATTGTCGATGTAAGCAGAGAGCACATAAAGTTCCACGACCAGTACACTGTAAAGCCTCACCGTAAGCTTTCCTGCCCTTCTGGATATTCCTGTACTATCTTAGCCAGGTTGTGATACTCTAGAAAACATGCGGCTGTGAACGTGAACTATACCCTGGCGATTTTTGCGGATGACCCTAGCTTCCTTCAGACGTTCCCTTTGAATTGTGATATCAATACGTGCTGTTTCGATAGACTTGTCTATTTATCCATTTCATGCAAACAGCTATTTACCGATTTCCTCTAAAAGTTCCGAGTATCGATTTGATTGCTCCATATTCATCAACTGGATTAAAAGCGCCTGCTCCATCGCATTTTCGCACTGCAGAATTTTCTCAAGTATTGTTTGACATGCAGTATCGCTAACGATTGCGTGAAATACAAAAAAGCTGCCCCATACCCCGCCTCGGATGTTTCATCGGAGGTAGCCCAATGTAAGTAATCCTTAAGCAGAACTCCAAACCTCCTATCGTCCAGTCCACTTTCGCCTTCAACAAGTAATTTTCGTCGAATTATGGCATCTGAAGCACGGAATTCAACGAACTACGACATCTACCTTCCGAGGCAGTGGCCATACGTGCCAGTAACGAACGAAACCTAGTCCAGACAAAATGATTGGTTCTGATGAGAGCCGAACGTAGTTAAAACAGGCGCCAATCCCACGGAGTGCATAATGAGTACAAAGGTAAACTGATAGAGGTTAACGGCAATACTCAGCAAAAATGGAACACTAAGAAATAACTCACGAAGAGTCAAGTAGTTGGCGAGGGAAACAATTCGCCAGCTGGGGTGGTGCAACTCACTCCTTTTGGTACAGGAAAACAAAATATATTATAACTACGGGAAAATACACGGAAAATTTATGTGGTTTGCGGCAGCGTACCAGGTTGCTATAGTGGCCCTATGAACTATTAAATTACGTGCATTGTTCATTTAACTGTTTTTAGGAAATGGTCCGCCATTTCGTTGGGCTGGTTTGCAGGTTACGCCAATAATGCAAGTCTTTTTTGCACACTGAATCTGTGTACTCTCAAGGTATTATATCTGTAATAATGTTTGTGTTTACATACGCTTTGTAGGTGAGAGGCGGGAACGCAATATACACGTAGTCGAAAGCGAGTCAGCGTGTTCTCCCCCAGCTCCGGATACCGAGACCTCGCAGTCTAGACTTCCCCGCCTAGAGTTTCTTCTTAAATAAATCATGCCCGGAAAAGCCCGGTCTTCTTCCAATAAGGTAGAAAGGGATGAGGACGAGGAAAAGAAGAACCCTGTTACAATATCCTTTTCGTCTTTGAAGAAATCTTGAAATGCTACACCTATTGTTCGTCACTGATGCACATTCATCTCAAGCTTTGTGACCTTACGCATTAAGGTGAGATGCAAGACGCTACATCTGTAGTGTAGCAGAAACATGATTGTTTTCTGCTTTTAACAGTCCTCTTTCACATTGATGGCCACAAATTTAAAAAGTTTTTAGTTCAGACTGATTTGCGGATAAAAATTTAGACAAGCATACTTTTGCTACTTAAGCAGTTCACTTTGTTAATTTAACGATTTTCATGTAGCGTTTGTTTGTTTTACCTTTTCCGCACAGACTTGGCGCGTTGTCTCCTTTGCTAGTCTTAAAGCGTGAGCTGTTTTGGTGATTATGGGCTTCGTTGGCGTTGTCGTAGTTCCTATCTTGCCCTTATCCTGCTGTAGAGTGTGCTTGTGGTACACATGTTTCTGACGAAGGAAAAATTTCTTACCTCTTCACTCTCACGTTTTTTTGTTCTAGCTAGACCATGGGAGCCTACAAGTTTATGCAAGAATTGTACCGCCACAAGCAGTCGGACGTAATGCGCTACCTTTTGCGGATGAGATGTTGGGAATTCCGCCAATCTAATAAGATTGTTCGTGTTAGTCGCCCCTCCCGGCCTGATAAAGCCAGGCGACTTGGTTATAAGGCTAAACAAGGGTTTGTCATCTATCGCACCCGGGTACGCCGTGGTGGTCGGAAACGTCCAGTTCCTAAGGGTGCCACCTACGGTAAGCCGACGAACGAAGGTGTGAACCAATTAAAGAACCAGCGGTCAATTCAGGCTACCGCTGAGGTTTGTATGAGGATTTTTAATGCCTATCTTTTAAGGATCGTGTTGGTCGTAAGTGTGGTTCGCTTCGCGTGTTGAATTCCTACTGGGTTGGTGAAGACAGTACGTTCAAATTCTTTGAAGTAATCTGTGTCGACCCGAATCATTCGGCTATTCGTCGGGATCCTTCTATCCGCTGGATTTGCAAGGCTCATCAGAAACACCGTGAACAGCGCGGTCTCACTTCTGCTACTCGTAAATCACGTGGTCTTGGGAAGGGCTACGGATACAGCAAGACTATTGGTGGTTCTCGCCATGCGGCTTGGAAGCGTAACAATTTGGTTCATATGAGGCGTCGACGATAAATTTCCAATAAAATTTCTTACCGGAATCAAGGATCGCTTTGCTATAGGCGCTGTGGTTTACCAAGCCTTTGTTAAATCAGTTGTATTCTAGCTTCTATAGGCTTTTTTTGGTACCAGTAACTCCATTGACTCAATTTGGGGTTGGTGGGCTTTATTTGTCTTCTATGCGCGTGCATCACTTTACCTTGTTTATACTGATTGGCGCAAGTCTGGAAGTGGTTCGTGGCGGTAAGTTACTTTCCCAGGACTGAGTGACGAACACAAATTGTGTACGGATTATATTTGTTGCAGTTCCTGGTTGGAGTTTTTTTGTAACACATCTCCGATGGAATGTGTGAACATGGGGCGGTTTCCTTTGGAATTGTTCCTTCTGGGAGTGTGCGCTCGACTGCTTGTGTTTTATTGGCCTTCGGAGTGGCACGGGCAGTCTTGTGGTGCAAGGCCTGCTGCCTCCATTTGTTCTCGTAAAGATATTCTGTTTTTGTTCTTTCTAATTCGTGGTCTTGATTGCGGGGTTGTTTCTTGCTCTGCTGGGCACTCTGGATAGTTCATTAGCTGATAGAGTGGAGGCGCAGTTGAGGCTGTGTTCCCTGTCCCTCGTGTGTTGAGACGCCTCGGTGCGGCGGTCGTGTTTGTGCGACCTCCGGCACGTCTTGTGGTTGTCGTGTAGCCCACGTCGCCTTCCTCGTGTCCCTCGCATTCGTTCTCTTCTTCTTCACCGTCTTCTCCCTCTTCCTCTTCATCTTCGTCGCCCTTCTTCGCTGCTTGCAATGCATTTAAGCTTTCGGTTTCGAGGGCCATAATATCTGCTGCCGTACTTCGAACTTTCTCCAGAGCGTCAGTGAATTCATCCATTTCCATTCCTTCGCCGACGTACCTCAATAAGTCGAACATACCTTAATGTCGATTTGTCCTAATTGGTTCGTAACTGTTCTTTACAGCCTATTATGGTTTTCATAACAATAGTTGCTTTACCGGTTATCACCAGCTTTTGGAGTCCAGTACACATGGGTTAAGTCTTATAGTTGGTCGGCAACTATTTTCGTGCAAAGTAGCTATCCTATAACACTTAGGCTTCACATCAGTTGGAATGCATGCTGTTGCTTGAGGTAGCCGGTTAGCGTAATCTAGACTAGGAGTGATGGGTTCGAGTGAGATTATGGTGTTTTGCGTTGTGATCTTTTAGCATTATTTAGGAGCTGTCACTTGCAATGTTTCAGATTTGCACCATGATAGCTGAAAGGTTATGTGTTTGCGTTTTGGATTTACTTTGCTCTTATGTGGGATGTTAATCTTTTTAGGGTTTTCATAGTGTTAGTAATGAGATATTTCTGAGCAAAGCGCATAATAATTACCAATGCAAGAACGCTCGTTTTGAGAATAAGTTTAAAAATGCTATTTCAGCTCTGCTGAAGACCTCGGATATGGCAGTGCTGTTAGTAATCATGAACAATGATCTGATTATCTTTTCTGGCCCCATGCCAGGGATCAAGACGGGCGGTTGCGGTGTGTATGCCACTTTGAAAGCCGTAGGGCACCAGTCGACGATGTTGGCACGTTCTTCGCGCATGCCCTCCAGTGTTCGCAGAATTTCGAACACGCTGTGATGCCCTCTGTATGTCAGGCATGTGGCGAGGGTCACACCCTCGTCTAACATCGCTGTGACAGTGCGATAGTCTGGCTTGAATACCATGCGTGTCAGTATCGGAGTGGTGTACCTGCTCCTCTCCGCTTCCATATTGGTGCAAAATGGCACGAAGGTGATCATGGGATAGTGGATTGCAGGAAAAGGGATGAGATTGGTGAGAAATTCTGAGATAGTGCCATTAATGCTGCACTTGAAGCGCACTGAGGCAGTGAGACCGGCGACAAGGGGACCAATGATCCGGTTCACCGTAGTGTAAGTAGGTCGTACGACTGCTAACTCCTTGGTGCAGATATTAAAGAGCGCTGAGTTATCCAGAAAGATATTGAGGTCACAGAAGTCGGAGGAGTGGTAGAGATGGTGCATGCAGTTATATACTTCGACAGGTCCGATGGCCATCTGATCGGAGGGCACAATGCTGAATTGCACCATTTTACGACCAGCGAATTCGAGGCAGGCACGCTCCTGGAACATGGAGAGTAGTCCACTGCCTGTCCCACCGCCCAGTGCTGAAAAGGTCATCGTGCCTTCAAAGTTGTCGCACTTCTCAATCAGCCGACGGATTGAATTGATTAGCGCACCCACGACCTTCCCACCGAGCGTGTAGTAGCCGCGAGCAAAGTTACCTGCTGCATCTTCCATGCCTGCTAATAGAGTTTCTGGATTGAACAAGTTTTTGTAAGCGCCATCTCGGACTTCATCTGGAAGTGAAACATCAGACTATCAATTTAGTTATGCTTAATGGAGTTGTAGTTCTGTCAATGGATGACACCATCACTGCCTTAGAATGCTTGAAAGAATTGTATTTGCTCTTTCCTTTCGCTAACTGTGCTTTGAGCAATGTGGACTTAAGTCCTTCCACCTGTTCTACTTTCAGTTGAAAGTGTGAAAGCGTGGCTCAGTGTCGACCTAAGTAGTATGGAAAAGCATTCTACCTGCCACCCTATTCGTCATCTTCATGCTATCAAAAATGTAAACTGTACTGTTGCAACAATTTAAATGGACAATATTTTCAATACGTGACATTTTATTCCAACATACCAATAACTGAGGGTTCCAAATCGGCTAAAACGGCACGAGGGACGTATTTTTCATGAGGAGTGAGTTGCTCGAAAATGGTGTTGAGCTCTCTATGCTCCTGTAAGGTGGGATCGTATTGGATAGTACCGTCACGGCACACGCCATGCTCCAGACACAACATCTCCCACACCGCACTCGCCGCTTGCACGCCCGCTTGCCCGACGAAGAAGGTGCACAGCTCCTTCATCCTCCTAACTCTCCACACACTTGCACAGAATTCTTTGTTTTATTTTGGCTTAACTAAAGGGTATTGGTTTTGTCAAGTCCCTGCAATTACTCAGAGGAGCAATACATAATGTATGGGGAGTTGGGCTGGATGTCGTGCGGCCTTGATGTATCGATCGATGGCTTCAAAGTTCTCGCGGTCTCCGGTGCGAACGTGAGCGTCGCACTGCAAGCTCACCGCCCACAAGAATCACGTTACTTTCAAAGCTAATTACTTCCACGAGTCTGATGCGCATAGGATATTTTTGGATTAATCGTCGCGCATAATTCCAGTTTGAAAATTATATTTGTTATTTTCAGAAGGTGGTATTCATGTAAGTTATCGCATTCCTTTGATTTATTATGCATCGATAACACCATTTGGACGAAGGTACCTTCGATGTGACCACATATTCTACCAGATTAGACTGGGATGCTTGGCACATACAAGCTTACAGTGCAGCACGCACATTCAATTGCCTAAGCACTGTCAAAAACCGTGTGCCTAGAATACAAAAAACCTTAACAGATGAGGTATTTATTCAAATGCTATCTGAATGCTTGTTCCCTTTTTCAGACAGGTAAAGCAGAGCAAATTTATGAAAAAAGTAGGGGCATTCCCTCCAACGCCCGCAAACCAACACCGCAAAATTGTAGATAATAACTACGTCGAAGGTATCCGTTGGTTTTAGGGATAAAAGGCCCAAGTTTGTGTGTTGCAATAAAATTTCCGGTTTATATGACTTCATTATCAGCCGTTCACTGTATCAGGTAAGGTAAAGTATCAAAAGTGAGGGATACTACAGAAGTTCTTATATGACTACTTAGATTGCTGGCTGTGATAGCAATGGTACGTTCGCTTGACTACCGGTTTCGTTGCTGGGATTTGGGTGGCCATAGTGACTTAACCGGGTAGACTGGTCTTCAGTCAAGCCAGTAGCTTCTATTCCCTTCCTCTACCCACGGAAGTCTTAATACGCTACGGTAATATATAGTTTAATCTACCACATGCTTGACGATCTCGCCGGACCCCCAATTTCCCCTGATCCAGTGCCGTACCATATTAACTCAAATTAGTAGATGTACCACAGCGCAATTAGCCTGCTATAACTGTTTAGAAAAAAGCAGAATATTGGCCCAAAATACGCTACGTTGATCACCTTTGTTTTGTTTAAATTGTAAAAAGTTCGGCTGACCATTACAATCCGAAATCACCTGACTAAATAAGAAACTCGTGCCTTATTGGCAGTTTCTAAAAACATTACAGAAGTGCACGTTTTTCGATTAAACAAGAAGTATTTTATAAGTCAGAGTGCCTTTTCTTCATTGGAGAGTTAGCGTTAGTTCAGACGTTTGTAAAAAGCGCATCATATAAATCCAGCTTGCAGTCTGCCCCCCCTCTAGGTTTACCTCACTTGTTACGTCTTTACTGTGAGTGACATGGTTTCCTTCACTGAGTCGCTGTTAGAGTTTGATGTGCTGTCTAATTATTGTCTCAGATGATCCAATATATGAGCTCGGAACCCTTGACTAGTGATTTAGAACTAGCAAACCCATTTTTTTACATCGCTTATAGAAGCAAATTCTAATTACTCGTTGCTAAACAATGGTTTTGAAGTCTCTGTTGCTATGTCTTTCAGAGTGAACAAAAGTTGTCTATCTTCTGCTCGACATCAATGGCAATACTTGCGACAATTTTGACTTCATTTCAAAATTTTGTGGACATTTAGGCTATATATTTGCAACATGCCTTCTGTACATGTAACGATGTTACTTTTTAGTTCTTAAATGTGAAGTTGAACTAGTTCAAGTTTAGTTGTGCGATGCTTATATTTGCCTCACTTGGTCGATAAAGTTCGTTCTATTTACTTAATCCTCTGTGGCTGGAACAGGATAGATCAAATATGGCATCTTCACACGAATCTTCGGTATCGAGTTTAGACGTTCCGTGGATAGAGAAATATCGTCCTCTCTTGCTTTCCGACATTGTTGGAAACGAAGCCACGATACAACGTCTCGAATCCTTCTCGCACACTGGCAATGTGCCTCACATAATTATCGCGGGCCCACCTGGCTGCGGCAAGACTACTAGCATTCTCTGTTTGGCTCGTGCTCTTCTTGGCGACGCTTTCAAAGATGCCGTTCTTGAACTCAACGCATCTAACGATCGTGGCATTGACGTCGTTCGTAACCGGATCAAGATGTTTGCTCAAAAGAAGGTTACACTCCCTTTTGGGCGTCAAAAATTCGTCATTCTTGACGAAGCCGATAGGTTGGGTGTTTTTTTCACATCTCACGGCATTTAAGCATGCAATATTTCCAAAAAACTATGCTTTTTAATCTTATGGCTTAAATGTAGTATTCATCCTGACATTAACCTTAATGAGGTTACTGTTGCTTTCGTCTGCTATTGTATTAGTCTGTTGAATCAAGTAGCTACGACTCCTCAAAAGTGCACACAAACGATGGGCATCTCTATTTCATGCAAATGAATAGCATGACGGACGGAGCTCAGCAGGCTTTGCGCCGTACTATGGAAATTTATTCGAAAACCACTCGGTTTGCGTTGGCGTGCAATGACTCCTCCAAGTTGATCGAACCCATTCAGTCGCGATGTGCCGTGCTGCGCTATGCGAAGCTTACCTCGGTCCAGCTAATGGCGCGGCTTCTACAGGTTGCGAAGGCGGAGGGCGTCGATTACACCGAAGAGGGACTGGAGGCCGTCGTATTTACTGCCGAGGGTGACATGCGACAGGTTTGTTGACGGTCTTGGTAACCGGGGCTTACAAACGCGCCTCTTACGGTTTATACCCGTAGAAACAGTACTCATGGAGACGCCAGGCCTAACTTTTTAATCCAATCCCTCCTTTTAAATGCACCAAGCATACGGAACTCTGACTTATTTGCATATTCGCCCAGTGAAGCATTTCTCTGCACCTTATGAGTCAAAGTGCTTCTTATGCTTGCGGCAATTGAATTGATCTACTGACTCAGTTGTTTTTTATTTCAGCAGCAGCATTACCTTGTGTTTTGGCATTGCAGGCGCTTAACAATCTACAGTCGACTCACCAAGGTTTCGGGATGGTCACCAGCGAGAATGTTTTTAAGGTAATTTATCAGCGTACCCAAAAGGCGTGATGGAGAATTATAAAAGCGGGGATTTGCGGGAGATGTGCTCCACTTACTTGTTATATTAGACTTTTTCTACCCATCTTTGTAAAACTGCGATTTACCCGCTGTGCTTCAGCCGGCTAGGATTTCATCTACTGCGTTCAATACCTAATGCTTCGTCAAAGTACTGGAATTATCTTGCAATTTTAGGTGTGTGACGAACCCCATCCGCTGCTAGTGCAGAACATGGTTGATCAATGCTTAAAAAGTAGGTTTTCTGACGCACATAGTGTCCTCAAGCACCTTTGGGATCTGGGATACTCCGCCGAGGACATATACTCAATGCTCTTTCGCATTGTAAAAAACCACCAAATGGATGAGTATTTGAAACTGGAGTATATAAAGGTTTGAATTTGCTACCTATGTTACTGGCGAGCCTCTAGGTCACATCATCTTCATTAACTGCCCTTGAATTGCAGGAAGTCGGCCTTACCCATCTCAGAATTGCCGAGGGTCTGGGCACACTTCTTCAGCTTGGTGGTTTGCTGGCCCGACTCTGCAGAATTACTACTCAAGAAAGAAAATAGTTTCATGATGCTTTTTTACAATTGTTCAATTTGGGGAGGTTCACTGCACATTTTTGCATGTCGAATGGATAAGACCGCCAAATTTGAATTCTACACCCTTAATTCCAAGGGAACTGTGGGGGTTGCTGATGACGAGACATTTCTCCTTGCCTGTCATTTGGCAGTCGTTAACATTTAGACGGTTCTGCAGCCTCTTTTCGTGACAGGGGGTACCGCTGCGCAATGCCACAACTTCGGGGCTGTCGAAAACAGAACGGATGTACACGCTGCTTGTAAATTTGGGGAAAGACTTTGTCAAAGGAGGACGAGATGGTGTGATGGTAAATCCAAGACCGGATCTGTTAGTTGATACAAAACCGTCCTCCAAAGTGAGTGGTTCCAGTAAGCCTTTTCGTTTAGGATTCCCAAGACGAGTACCTCTGCGCCACCCCTGGCTTTGCATTATCCTGGCACCATACGCCTATGCAACACAAACAGCTGATTAGGCATAAAATCACTTATTTTATCACCAGAAACCAATGTGTTCGTACGGATAAGAAGGGCTTTCCACAGTCTTCATTCGATTCGTCAAGAATCTGGCTAAGTTGTTTACTGTCGAGGTCCGGCCCACCGGGCCCCGTGAAGCTCAGACCTTCATCGTCGCTGTACTGATGAAGGTTAATATCCCAGTCAAAAGAGGAAGGTTCGTCGAAGAATTCGTCCTTTCGTACACTTTCACGTTCCCTCCAGAACATTTCGTCGGTGTAATGGACCAGACCAGGCCCACCTTTCTCCCACTTGAGTTCGATTCTGCTCTCGTATTTCAGAGAGTGCTTACTGCTCCTATCGACATCGTAGGGATCATCGTGGAGGGTCTCAAAACGATCCCACTCCTCAGCAACCTCGTCTGTATTCACAGGATTCGAGAGTATCAATCCACTTTGAGTTTTAAAGTCCGATTTCTCCGTTGCGACTTCCATGTCCACAATCGGGTCGGATATTCCTGCGTGGTCAGGGTAGGCGTATGAAACACTTCCATATTTCCTATTGCTTCTGAAACAAAGGAGATCTAGCCTTAACCTTCGGATAGTATCAGAACCCAGTCGACACGACCGAATAAGCGAAATAAAGTGGGATATGGGAGTTCCGACATTCCCATGCGGCATCCAAGAGGGTGGAGAGAATTCACAAAGCCCTAAAAGAATCAGTGACATTCTAAACATATGATCAGAGGAACTACTGCTGATAAGGATGGCGATCGCACACTCACTTCTAAGGCTATTTAAGTGGAATGGTGCGTAATTCACGCGATAGAATTTACATGGTGCGAAATCTCCACATTTGGTGTCGCTAAACCAGGAGTCTTCGAATGCGGCAAGGACCTTTCGCGTGTTAGAAGGTTTGATTGCTGCTAAGGCGGTGCAGCAAAGAGTTCTCCTTGAGCGGTGACGCTTTAAAACACGCAGGAGTACTTCCACGTCGACTGTGCCCTGTGTAATGGAGGCAAATCGCGAAGATGTCGGTCGGTGACGGTAATGAAAACATGTGAAGGCGCCGCCTTCAATGTGTTGAGAAAATATTCGCCGCAAATCAGCTGTTTTAAGCAACGGTGGAATATCTGTGATAAAGAAGATATCCTGACCAGTCAAGTCCATTCGCCAAACTGAAGACGCAGATTGCCGCAAACTCACACGAAATCGGATCGCTGCCTAAAAATCGAATGCATTAAAAAGAACAAATGATCATATACTTATATTGCTTTCGTTGCAGCCGCTTTAGACGAATAAAGAAAGCATTTTCAGCTACAAAATATAGGAGACCAAATTATATAGTAACTCTAGGTAGAAAACAGTCATGATTAGGACAAATGCGCATAGTTAGAAAATGGCATTTTATAAGCAAGATGCAGGAAAAGTGAATTAAGCCGAAGTAAAAAGCACAGTATGCAAACAAAACGCGTGCTTTAAAATTGTATTTTTAACACCTACAAATTGGTTTGGAGTTCGCATATGAACAGCCGGCCTGAAGCACTGCTGTAAGGCTTTAATCATTTGCCCAAGACTCGGTTTCGCTAACGGCTTACTTTAGGGGTTTGACACTGGAGATCTTTCAATGGCTTTCCTTCTGATCCATGCTAAAAGCGCAAGTCCCACTTAAGCATCACATGCTTTTTTCCGGGAAACAAAATGTTGTATTAATTCATTAATTTTATGTCAAATTGTTTTAACCTCGAAAAAAGGTCAATCACATTATGTCTAAATAAAGATTCGTAATGAAACATTATTTTAGAATCATGCTTGCGTGTATTTATTACACAGTATAGATGTTTGTAATTTGGATGCATCTCATTAGTTTCATTCACTTTTCTATGCTTTCAGTCTTTTGACGCATTCAATTTCATTTAAGGCCTGTCAATGTTATTCTTATACTTTGTTCTGTTCACATTATCTTTCCTAACATTATGTTTGCCCTTATGCCTGCTTTCAGCATCGTTGTGTGATTAAGGCCTGCTCCGATTGGTGAACCTGTTGGCGTGGTGTGCTAGTGCAATTGCTGGGAATTAGGCGATGGAGTTCAACCCTTACTCACTAAATGGCGGGTAGTGCTCTTGATTTCCATGCAACCTTTTAAAATAGTACTGCGCTTGGTATATCTGGCAGGGACTTCGCTCTTGTCGCATCTGATACGAGACTAACAGATGAAAATATGGGTCTTCTCTTTTCTCGTGATTCTCCACATATCTACGAAGTGTAAGAGTAGAGATATTTAACTTTTGCAGCACACCGAATGTTAGGATGTGTCTCACGGGCTTCCATGGTGATGTCATCACTTTGGTTAAGCTGTTGGAATCGCGTATCAAGGTTCGTTTTCTAATTTTCTCGGTTAGTTTGCTGTAGGAGTTCCGTTACCAACATAAAAAGGAGATATCTCTTACGGCTTTTGCCAATTTGGTGTCAATTTGCTTGTACTCACGTCGGTTCTTCCCTTTTTACGTCAGCACTATCTTGGCGGGTATTGATGAGGATGGCAAAGGTGCCATTTATTCATTTGATCCGGTTGGATCTTATGCGAGGGAAGTCTATCGCGCATGCGGTACAGGTGGTGCTATTTTGCAGCCACTTATGGACAGTCAGGTCGGTTTTTTTTCTTTTACATGATTATTAGATTGGCAATCCTGATCTCGCAGCTGATTGTGTTGAACTGGAAAAAGGTCCTGCCGTCCGTCTTGCTAGGGATGTTTTTATTAGCGCGGCTGAAAGGGACATCTATTGTGGCGATGCCGTTGTCATCGACGTAATCACGGCTTCTGGGGTTAATCGCATATGCTACCCACTACGGCGCGATTAATTTTGCCTTTTGATGAATATATTGTTTCAATTTTTGGTCTAGTTTTATTTGTGGTTGGCGGTAGTTATCGATGTTTTGGTGCTGAAAATCCTGTACTTCCTTCGAATTTCATTGAGTTTGTACGCTCTCAGTGTGTGGTGAGGCATGTACTTTCGATTGTGTCATCTTTTTTTCCATCCTTTTCGTTTTAAACGCTATTTTCTGAATCGGGTCTGCGTCCTTTATTGCTTAAAATCTCCTTTTCACGATTTCCGAGGCTTGTGGTTCGGTCCTCGTCCTACGTTCGAGTTGCGGCTTTTTAGGTTGTTCTAGTGACACTTCGATAATAGCTCTGTCAAGACTTTGTATTCTGAAATGGTATCTTTGGATTGTTAGAAATGCTAAACTGATCAAATTCATTTTTTATTTTTAAGAAGCAGAAAAATCTTTGCTTTGTTATGCATAGAATTTGAACTGTGCTTATGAATTGTGATTCGTCCAGGTGGTCAGTCCTTTCAGGCAGTTTCAGCATTGGCATCGAAACTGAGGGTGTAGAAAATCTTGCCACCCTCATAGAACTCTAGGAAGCTGATTGCAATGTATGAGCTTAGCTGTGTGGAATTTGCACTCTCCCCCGACCAATGTGATAAGTTAAGGAGGGTGTGTTTTACTACTACTTTGTGTTAGGGTAGCAAGTTTGGTTGATGCTAGGTTCTTCTATTGTGCAAGGCGTCTACACTTGTGCAGGCGACAGAAACGCGCAAACTATCGTCTGAGATAAATGACTTTGAGTGAGGAATTTGACACTGATCACGAATGCTTGTAAGTTGCATCGTTAATGGGGCTCTCGTGGAAGATACATTTTAGTACACTCGAATGGTCCGTAGGGGATCTTCAATCAACCTTCAACCTGGCCTAAACAGTTTTCCGAAAAATTCGCTCAATTGTAACAAGTATTTTTCAAACCAGTGCCTGGAATGTCTGGCGTAATCTCAGCAGAATGGATGGCACTTTTCTTCTTGTCAAATTTTTATCCTGTATCGTAAAAATAAGGCATTTCCTCACTTAGAAATTCAGGTGATTTGTTCTTGAATTTTGTTCTCAATGGTACAATAATTTGTTAATAAAGAAAGCATGAACAGTTGAAACGAAGATCCTCGCCAAGTTAATCTTTCCGGGTTCGGCGTGCTCTTCCAGAAACTAACTCATCAAACATCTGCCCTATGCTTTTGAATTTCAATGGGTGAGGACTGAATGCTAACAATCCAGTAGGGCAGCGGTCTTGGGATTGGTTTTCGGTCTGCCACACTTGTCAAGAAGCTTAATTTTTTTACATTTATCACTTAGCCAACATACAAGTCACCACAAAGTGAATGCGTTGGGTGTTTTTTTTGCTTGAAAACCGAACCTTTATGGTAACTATTCGAAATTGAAAGAAGTCAAAGCTAACTTCAGTTGGAGTCAGGCCGCCATAAGCACTAGTCGGTGCACCTTTCTACAAAATATGCTTTATTATGACAAGCCATCGATGTTCCTTAGGCTTATTATGCAAGGGCACTTGGCAAAATGCAAATTGATGAGTATTCTTAATAAATCCTCTGATGGGCTTTCTTCATCTAGGTGTGCTCAAAAGAAATAAGAATTTTGTCTGCCCAAGACATAAACAGTCCTATTCAGATCTGAGGTGAGGATCTCTCTACATTTTTTTCCATTTTACAACTACAGGAGTAAAATTGTGAGGTTGATGTGGGAACGTTTTGGCAGAATGGATAGAGTGTTGATGTTCTAAGTTTTTGCGCGGTGTTCCAAAGTACAAAGGTCACGAATTTGTGTCCTTGCTTCAATGCAATTTGGATAATCAGTAAAAGTAAGTTTCCTAATCCAATGAGGTGAGAATCAGCACATCTGTTGACTGTTCGCTACACGTTTATAAACATCCTTATTAGTTCCCGAGATTGCTGGTGGTACTGGAAGTGGCTGATCGACTGCTACTTCAGTAAGTTCCTCATATTCTTCAGTATTAACGTACACGGAACCTGAATTTAGAGTCTGAGTGGCTAGATCTTCGTCACGTAATCTCACGCTGATCGGTTCATACGCCTCTTCATCAACAGATTCAGGTGCAGAGGCTGGTGCGAAGGTTGTGTGAATAGGATCATATTGTTGATTGTCCACTGTTTCGTATTCTTCATAATCGGCATCATTGACACTGAAAGGAGGTAAAAAACAAGCGAGAATATTTTGTTTTGGTTGGCCAGTTGTCATACATTTTACTCGGAGGGAGGTTGTGATCCAGAACTCTCAACGACTTCGTCATCGGTGTAGCAGACTGAGCCCCTAGTTCCTCGTAGAGGTTGTTTGCCTTCCACAGAGTACCATTCGACTTCTCCTCCACTGATTGCATCTCAACGCCCTTTTGCTTCTTTGTGATTGGCCTAGGGAAATTCACGCAAGAAAGTACAACATTGTTAGGCTAAATTTACTTCGTGGTTCCACATGCCTATTCTCTGAAAATTTCCTATAAATTTGAGAGATAAATGAGATGTTTTTCTCTTTGGCAAGAATAAGTGCCAGTGATATCACAACCAAGATTTCTATAAATAGTCTGTGTTTTTATTTACAAGAGTGATGGAAATGATGCATGGTTTTCCAATGACTTCTACAGATGATCACAGTGGTGGTCACTCACCTTAATCTTGGATGAAGATAAAGCCGGAAACAGCAAACCAGTGCGATTATGCAACCAGCTAGTAGAGCCAGCAGGCTAATCGCGATGATCACAACAATAGCTGAAGCCTAAAATAGCAGCGTACGTGGTGCCTGATGTTGCGCCTCCAGACCACCAGCTAGTCAACAATGCATGATTGAGCGGCTTTTGGGCCTTACATTATCAAACAAAGGCAGTGATCTGCAAAATTTGCAGCCATCCTCTAAACCATTCCACTGTCTAAAGCAGTGCTTATGACAGCTTCCAAAGGAGAAATTCAAAGTAAAGAAGAAACCAGGGCAAATTTATTTTAGGGGTTGGAAATGGCTTATTTTAATAAGCTATACAAAGTGGGTTTAGGGAGACCAGACTGAACCGCCCAAAATACTTAATTTTCGGGGAACTACTTCCAGATTTTAAGCAGCTCCAGTTTTTAACTGCCTTCGTGTGTACAACCATGTGTGGTGGATGATGTGCATTAAAATTCTGTAATCGTGCTTTGTTGGTGGTTTCAGAAATAACTTGGCTAATAATTTGACCCCACTGCAATCGAGTAATGGGCTTTTAATGGGTAATAGAAAGAAAACTTTTGATCATGCCATATGGACTTACCTCTGCGAAGGACATTTCGCACCTCGGTCCCCGCCAGCCGTCGTCACAGAGACAGGCGAGCACTGTGCCGTTCATTCGACTGACACAGTGCCCCCCATTAGCACAAGGCGGTCGGCCTAATCGCCTTTCCTCCTGCACGCAAGCATCCACCTTCTCCTCACAATACAGTCCACTCCATCCAGCATCACAGTTGACGCATTCAGCAAAGTTCCTGTTCACACCGACCGGAGTGCATATGCCGTTGTGGAGACAGATGTGCTCCTCGCATGGGTCGAAGCCCACCTCACACCTCCTGCCTTAAAGTCGGATGGAAGAACTAGCTAGCTTAGTGAACCGAGGCGCACACTTAAAGGTAATAGAATAGCAGTCCAAAAGTACAGAAGTTGAGTTGTTGGAGTACAGGCAAGGAGAAATTTTGATGTGCTAAACCATACCTATCGTAACCTCCACACAAAAGCTTGGGACATTTGGAGTTATTTGGGGTTCATAGTTTTTCACTAATAAAAAACCTATATTGTGGAACGAATTGAGAGCGTATCGAACTTTCTTAGTCTAAAGAGCGTGCCGAATTCACGAGAACCAAGACCTTTCAACAACATACCCGAGGTACCATCGCAAAGGCACTTAAAGGAGTCCTCCGTGTTTTCACAGACTGCAAAGGGCGCACAGGGCGGCGAATTGCCACAGAAGTCGTATTGTGAACATCCAGGTCCGAAATATCCTAAAGGAAAAGCGCTTTTTAGAATTTTTGTCACTGTACATGATTCATTTGAAGTGTGTTTAATCGCCTTGGCATTGATGTGTTGGCTAAACTTAATGAAGACCCTCAATTCAGTCACCAAAAGTTACACTATCATTTTGCAATCGTCCGCTCCACATCCACAGCCCTGTGTGTTGGATACAAGAAAGGCGATGGCGCATGTGCTCTCCCAGTGAAACTCCATGTTCGTTAGGTGACTTGGTTAAAAGGACCATCAGATATGCAAGTGTAATACCGTAACATAACTGGCAAGTAAAATGAAAAAGTAACGCTATGATTATTTTGGCAATATTTTGACAAGGTTTACGAGAATGCCGAGTGATATCGGCCAGTCCATGCTAACAACCAAATAACACATGTAGTAGACGGATATGCCACAAAGTAAACTACCTGGGTGACATGTTTGAAAGCCTTCCGAATCGCAAAAGCCCTTCTCCTCGGGGACGCCACATGGTATGCACTTGCTACCGTAGGAGTGGGGTTTGCACCTCCGTCTTACCTTCACTCGCATTCTAAAATGAGGAAGCAGCATACAGACACAGAACTGGCTTTTTGACACGTAGAACACTACTAAGGGCGGCAACAGATGTAGGAAGGAGGTAATCTGTTTGTCCAAACTTTGCCAGAGTGCCAGCATAACTACTGGTTGAGCATGCTGGAATGATGGTGCTACTTACACTCCTCTGCGAACTCGGTGGATATGCTGGAATTGTGGGTCCACTTTGAACATTACCTCAGCCTCCCTCGACGTCATTCACTTCGCTGCATACTGTTATGCCTGCTGGATTTACTGCCTTTTGCGTCGAGTAAGAATTTGAGCATTGTGGCATCACTTCAAATACATCCTCTTATTTCTTGTGTCAGCGTGTAATAAGTAAGTACAATCAACATTTCCTTGTAGTAATACCGGGGCATTAGTTGCAAAACAGAGGCAAATATCTGTACATTCTAAATAACAAGAAGTGGCTCTTACTCAGTTGAGGAATGGGCATTTCCTTTGTCTGTTGGATAGATTTCCTGCAGACCAACTAGTTCTGAGGGTAGGAATGAGTAAATGTAGCCTGCAATAAAATCTGGACTGGACAGAACATCGTGGTCCATAACAGTGATCGTCAAGTTGATCTATAAAGGGCAACATCAAGCATAATCAACTGGAATGCTCATCTACAGAGTGGAAGTTTCAAAATCACTGCCTCTCGCTAAAAGTTGAACAAATTACACGTCTAAAGTGACCGTCTGCTACTAATACTAAGTGTGACATGAAGTGAAACATCGGAAGCATCACCTATTTCCTTAAGCATAGCATGATATACTCATAGGGATATACCATTTGATCCGATGTGTAGTCAACGCTGAATGATTTTGAAAGGATGTCTACATTCCGCACAGGGTGTGTCCGTGCAAAGTGGAGATTGCATTCCCTAAAATGGGCAACATTTTACACATCGTCAGACAGCGACTATCACTGTCCCAGTGCAAACATCAAGTAGCTGAAGTTGCATTCCACATTAGTACTACACAAGGAGCTACAAATCAAGTGTGCATGCAACAAATTGTGGTGATTTTGACGCTAGGGAAAAAAATGAAGTCACAAGCGACCGGCCAAGCCGCCTTTTCTCGTAACTAGAAGATATCGAAATAAGACGCACATTGAATAAAAAAAACCGTACCAAGAAATGTTCCATTATGAATGAAAATTAAGACACGAAAGTCTTGAATTTAAATAGGCTTGCAAAAAAGAAGGAATGGGCAGTGTGCAGAGTTTTTGCAATCAGCCTAACAATTCACGCATGGCTACTGTTTCCAGTTGGAATGCTTAACTCGGTGCTGTACTGGCAAAACTTTGAAGAGACCCAAGGTGGTCCCACTTACCTTGTACTACTTGTCTCACCTACGCATATGATGAAGAAGATGTCACACTTGTAGTTCCAAACAAAGGAGTCGCAATTCTCTCCATTGGGCAATTTCGCCCTTTTACTTGAAAATCTTACATCAATGTCCAAAGTTCCTATGGGCTAAAAAAGAAAAGTTGGACACACCGTCATGGACGACCAAATAAGACTTAGCAATTCGAAGTGAATGCAAATTCCCTGTAAAGGGTCACATTCCACACATCAGACGCTACAATTCGTGAAAAAAATTGGCCTTTAGGAGGCAAAGTCATTGTAAATGGTTTTGCAAGGAGAATTGTAATTATGCTATGGAGAAGGATGGACAAAATTACCTTGGAGGCTGCAGAAATAGCAGTAAAGAGGAGAAGGAGGCACAAACTTGTGATGAGCATTCTGCGATGCAGGTTTGCACAGTGTGTCGGAGTTCGGATTTTGTGTTAGTTCAGATCGTGGCGAGGCGATGGCCTTTGTTTACATTGGAATCGCACGGTCAGTTGGTGTTGTAGTCGCATGTGTGTTCATTTGGTTGGTTGAATAGTCGAGAGAAACGGTTGAACGCAGGTTACGTGGGTGGGTTGAAAACTGATGTTGCCTTGTGCAAGATCGAAGGCACCAGCACCACCCTGATGCATGCTGCATACTCCTCACCTCGATGCGATGGTGGTGAGATTCCTTAACTCGAGGGCGTGCAGGTGACGGTGTTGGTGAGTCCTTGCGTTGACCCTCACTCCCAGGAATGCAAAGAATTTACAAGTTCTCGAGTAATCGAAAGTGGAGAAGTTTTTTGACAAATAAAGTTATTCAAGTGGGTGATATTGAAAGTAACAATTTCAACAACAAGTAGGTGGAAGAAAAATTCCTAAATTGCTTAAGCACCTTTGAAATGCCAACTTAAGCTTTAATTCTGTCGTCATGCTACGCTACAAACTTAGGACATTACCAAGGCATAAGGTGATCGTCTGAGAGACGTTAGTATGAAGTTTGTTTACATGAGTCGCACAAAGAAGCATGATTTACCTCTAAGCGTCATTGAAATTAGCAACTCATCACCCCTCAAAAACACATCCTTACCACTTTTGAATTACATTAAATAACCAGATTGCATGTAGTTTATTTTTTTTTAGAAGCTCCAATGTGTAGAAGCTGTCAGTGAAACCGTATTATTGAAAAGGCGGGAGCCCAACTTCCGTGAATTCTTTGAGAAAGCATGAGCATTCAGCTCAGGATTGTTTTTGCTTTTCCTCTAAATGGGATTGATCGTACCGTTCCGGGATTCCCCTGAAGACGAAAGAAGGGATGAGACTCTGGAGGAATATGCATATGTTCAACGTAAATGCCCCTGAGGCCTGTCCCTCTGGTGTAGGTACGATGGCAGGGAGCCCAATTGGCCTTTTATCAAAACCGAGAATTATACACCCAAAGCATTGAATGGTCCATCTCCTTCCTCGAGCATTGTCCATGGCCATCGCGTTGGCCGACCTCCTGCGCCACCCCTTGCAAAGCAATCGGTGCCGTAGAGAAGCACCCACTGGCCAGCCTTGCCAGTCACCGAAGCTCCGTACTCTGGACTCCGAGTATGATTCCCCTTTGGCAAGTGGATTTAGAGACAAGGGAATGCGCTGGCCATCCTGTCCGTCCAGCCGGATTAAACAATAGTTCCGTAGGGTGAGATTTGTCTGTTACTTTTCCTTGCCAATTTGTTCTCACTTTAGACCTGTCAAGTCATGTTTCTATCCTCCAGTAGAGAGGTGGAGAAGACATCGCGTTTTCACACACGTGGTACCTTCATACAGATAAGGCAAGTAGCTCCGTAGTGAAACTCTTCTAGATGGTTCATGGCTAGTGTCGCCTTCGTTATTAGTAGCATTTCTACAGAACACGGAACTGGGGTAGTTGTCAAAGATTGACGTCATTTTCATCCCTCCCGTTTTGGGGTTGTCGTTGATTTCCCATTCGCAGCATACGCACTTCTTCCAGTCTGCTAAGGTTTGCCACAATATGGTAGGAACCAGGACAGGTGTCCTTTTGAATCGGGTTCGCTTTCCGCTGCCACCAATGTAGCGTCTTAAGACTTCCATGAGGACGAAGGAAGACGTAATAGGCGAGGAGAATATGTACTGTCGGTGGAGAGAGGGACTGAGGAGCTACTGCCATAACCTACATGCCACGCTGCCCAGCCGAAGTACAATGGCGCAGCCTCAAGTGCCCGCAAAACCAAACCGAGGAGGCAAACAACGAATTAATGTGTTAAACTAGGCATCCTATCCAGAGGCGCATCGAGTAAGCACTACAGTTCTCTCATAGCCTCCCGATCAACAAACCAGTATTCGCATACCATAATAAAGCAACTTTAAATTGCCGCTTATTACTATTTTGCCCAATTTTACTCATTTACCAGGAGTTGGCGCAAAATTTTCCCACCACATCAACACGAGTTAGCGATTTGATACAACTGGAATCAATGCAGTTTTACGGGGTTCTGATTTGCCTTTGCTCCAAACTGAAGAGTCTATTCATTAATGATCTTCCCTTGTGCTCACGTAACGTGGTTTTGCTGTCATTTTAATGACTAAGCGTACAACACTACTGCTTGTACGGATGCTATCTTTTCCAACACAGGTGATACGATGTTACAGCATACGTACAACACCCCTATCCCCATAATTTCGAACAAAAAATGTAAAACCGCAAATTTTTTATCCATTAAAGCGGTAGTATATAAGTCGAATGTTTAATCACTGAAAAATAACCGATTATAGGTCAATGTAAAGGTCGTATTTCGGCTAGAGCATAGAAATCTGCCGTGACTAAAAGTGACCTTTCACCGACAACTCGGTGCATTCCAGACACACGTCCTAGTTCAATGGAAGGTGCGGGTCTTTCCACAGTACAAAATGCAGCTCAATTTGTCGACGTGATGATATGGTACTAACCTCCTGCATCCAACATAGACTGACGGATGGTAAGAGTAGCATCATACCGATCCTGTCGTGCTGGTGCCTGCCCCTATTGGCGCATGTTTAAGACCCGCACGTCGCGCGGCTATGCGTCACAGTGGCAGTAATATCCGGAGGCCTACTTTGACGTAAGCTCGAATCGCCAAACAGTGCCCCACACCAGACCACAATGCACACTCGACTCCTACGAGTGATGAATGCTTGAAGCACACATGACAGGATGTGGTTAGGACACATATGAGAGACTGTGTGTCTAGTTGTCAATTTATTTGCTACTGCTGACACATACGAACGTATAAACAACAAGACGCAGAACACACAACCGTTTATCTGACACAGATGGTGCCTATTTAAGAGTCCAAAAACTTCCTTGCCCAAAATTTCATCGACATCTAAAGAATGCTTCTAAGCTAGAGACCCCTGCTTTGCATCCAAAGGTCTGACAATCAAGGAAGTTCAAAAATCCTTTATTAAATAGTGGTGAAGCGCGAGAGTAAATTGTCTCAGATGGTTCGTGTCCATGGCACCTCGACATTAAGACACCAATTCCACTTTGCCATACCATGGACGAAAGCAAAAGTATCGACGCTTTGAAGCCATGCTGATTGCAAACTAAATCTAGTGAGCGATAGACCCGGCTGAGTAAACATGCCTTCCGTTAAACTGATAACATTGGCATTGAGGATTGATTTACATAAGATGAGCATCAAACCATGCTAGAGATCTTCTCATGCCAGTTTACAAACTTGCCAATCTTTTAACTCAAGAATATTCGCCAATACTACATGAGAACGAAACACTCATTGTAACAATAACAAATAACAAACGTTTTGTGGCCAATGTCATCCCATCCGCACTCGTCTAGCCTTACACCAGGGACAAAAAGCATGAACAGTTGAAACGAAGATCCTCGCCAATTTAATCTTTCCGGGTTCGGCGTGCTCTTCCAGAAACTAACTCATCAAACATCTGCCCTATGCTTTTGAATTTCAATGGGTGAGGACTGAATGCTAACAATCCAGTAGGGCAGCGGTCTTGGGATTGGTTTTCGGTCTGCCACACTTGTCAAGAAGCTTAATTTTTTTACATTTATCACTTAGCCTACATACAAGTCACCACAAAGTGAATGCGTTGGGTGTTTTTTTTGCTTGAAAACCGAACCTTTATGGTAACTATTCGAAATTGAAAGAAGTCAAAGCTAACTTCAGTTGGAGTCAGGCCGCCATAAGCACTAGTCGGTGCACCTTTCTATAAAATATGCTTTATTATGACAAGCCATCGATGTTCCTTAGGCTTATTATGCAAGGGCACTTGGCAAAATGCAAATTGATGAGTATTCTTAATAAATCCTCTGATGGGCTTTCTTCATCTAGGTGTGCTCAAAAGAAATAAGAATTTTGTCTGCCCAAGACATAAACAGTCCTATTCAGATCTGAGGTGAGGATCTCTCTACATTTTTTTCCATTTTACAACTACAGGAGTAAAATTGTGAGGTTGATGTGGGAACGTTTTGGCAGAATGGATAGAGTGTTGATGTTCTAAGTTTTTGCGCGGTGTTCCAAAGTACAAAGGTCACGAATTTGTGTCCTTGCTTCAATGCAATTTGGATAATCAGTAAAAGTAAGTTTCCTAATCCAATGAGGTGAGAATCAGCACATCTGTTGACTGTTCGCTACACGTTTATAAACATCCTTATTAGTTCCCGAGATTGCTGGTGGTACTGGAAGTGGCTGATCGACTGCTACTTCAGTAAGTTCCTCATATTCTTCAGTATTAACGTACACGGAACCTGAATTTAGAGTCTGAGTGGCTAGATCTTCGTCACGTAATCTCACGCTGATCGGTTCATACGCCTCTTCATCAACAGATTCAGGTGCAGAGGCTGGTGCGAAGGTTGTGTGAATAGGATCATATTGTTGATTGTCCACTGTTTCGTATTCTTCATAATCGGCATCATTGACACTGAAAGGAGGTAAAAAACAAGCGAGAATATTTTGTTTTGGTTGGCCAGTTGTCATACATTTTACTCGGAGGGAGGTTGTGATCCAGAACTCTCAACGACTTCGTCATCGGTGTAGCAGACTGAGCCCCTAGTTCCTCGTAGAGGTTGTTTGCCTTCCACAGAGTACCATTCGACTTCTCCTCCACTGATTGCATCTCAACGCCCTTTTGCTTCTTTGTGATTGGCCTAGGGAAATTCACGCAAGAAAGTACAACATTGTTAGGCTAAATTTACTTCGTGGTTCCACATGCCTATTCTCTGAAAATTTCCTATAAATTTGAGAGATAAATGAGATGTTTTTCTCTTTGGCAAGAATAAGTGCCAGTGATATCACAACCAAGATTTCTATAAATAGTCTGTGTTTTTATTTACAAGAGTGATGGAAATGATGCATGGTTTTCCAATGACTTCTACAGATGATCACAGTGGTGGTCACTCACCTTAATCTTGGATGAAGATAAAGCCGGAAACAGCAAACCAGTGCGATTATGCAACCAGCTAGTAGAGCCAGCAGGCTAATCGCGATGATCACAACAATAGCTGAAGCCTAAAATAGCAGCGTACGTGGTGCCTGATGTTGCGCCTCCAGACCACCAGCTAGTCAACAATGCATGATTGAGCGGCTTTTGGGCCTTACATTATCAAACAAAGGCAGTGATCTGCAAAATTTGCAGCCATCCTCTAAACCATTCCACTGTCTAAAGCAGTGCTTATGACAGCTTCCAAAGGAGAAATTCAAAGTAAAGAAGAAACCAGGGCAAATTTATTTTAGGGGTTGGAAATGGCTTATTTTAATAAGCTATACAAAGTGGGTTTAGGGAGACCAGACTGAACCGCCCAAAATACTTAATTTTCGGGGAACTACTTCCAGATTTTAAGCAGCTCCAGTTTTTAACTGCCTTCGTGTGTACAACCATGTGTGGTGGATGATGTGCATTAAAATTCTGTAATCGTGCTTTGTTGGTGGTTTCAGAAATAACTTGGCTAATAATTTGACCCCACTGCAATCGAGTAATGGGCTTTTAATGGGTAATAGAAAGAAAACTTTTGATCATGCCATATGGACTTACCTCTGCGAAGGACATTTCGCACCTCGGTCCCCGCCAGCCGTCGTCACAGAGACAGGCGAGCACTGTGCCGTTCATTCGACTGACACAGTGCCCCCCATTAGCACAAGGCGGTCGGCCTAATCGCCTTTCCTCCTGCACGCAAGCATCCACCTTCTCCTCACAATACAGTCCACTCCATCCAGCATCACAGTTGACGCATTCAGCAAAGTTCCTGTTCACACCGACCGGAGTGCATATGCCGTTGTGGAGACAGATGTGCTCCTCGCATGGGTCGAAGCCCACCTCACACCTCCTGCCTTAAAGTCGGATGGAAGAACTAGCTAGCTTAGTGAACCGAGGCGCACACTTAAAGGTAATAGAATAGCAGTCCAAAAGTACAGAAGTTGAGTTGTTGGAGTACAGGCAAGGAGAAATTTTGATGTGCTAAACCATACCTATCGTAACCTCCACACAAAAGCTTGGGACATTTGGAGTTATTTGGGGTTCATAGTTTTTCACTAATAAAAAACCTATATTGTGGAACGAATTGAGAGCGTATCGAACTTTCTTAGTCTAAAGAGCGTGCCGAATTCACGAGAACCAAGACCTTTCAACAACATACCCGAGGTACCATCGCAAAGGCACTTAAAGGAGTCCTCCGTGTTTTCACAGACTGCAAAGGGCGCACAGGGCGGCGAATTGCCACAGAAGTCGTATTGTGAACATCCAGGTCCGAAATATCCTAAAGGAAAAGCGCTTTTTAGAATTTTTGTCACTGTACATGATTCATTTGAAGTGTGTTTAATCGCCTTGGCATTGATGTGTTGGCTAAACTTAATGAAGACCCTCAATTCAGTCACCAAAAGTTACACTATCATTTTGCAATCGTCCGCTCCACATCCACAGCCCTGTGTGTTGGATATAAGAAAGGCGATGGCGCATGTGCTCTCCCAGTGAAACTCCATGTTCGTTAGGTGACTTGGTTAAAAGGACCATCAGATATGCAAGTGTAATACCGTAACATAACTGGCAAGTAAAATGAAAAAGTAACGCTATGATTATTTTGGCAATATTTTGACAAGGTTTACGAGAATGCCGAGTGATATCGGCCAGTCCATGCTAACAACCAAATAACACATGTAGTAGACGGATATGCCACAAAGTAAACTACCTGGGTGACATGTTTGAAAGCCTTCCGAATCGCAAAAGCCCTTCTCCTCGGGGACGCCACATGGTATGCACTTGCTACCGTAGGAGTGGGGTTTGCACCTCCGTCTTACCTTCACTCGCATTCTAAAATGAGGAAGCAGCATACAGACACAGAACTGGCTTTTTGACACGTAGAACACTACTAAGGGCGGCAACAGATGTAGGAAGGAGGTAATCTGTTTGTCCAAACTTTGCCAGAGTGCCAGCATAACTACTGGTTGAGCATGCTGGAATGATGGTGCTACTTACACTCCTCTGCGAACTCGGTGGATATGCTGGAATTGTGGGTCCACTTTGAACATTACCTCAGCCTCCCTCGACGTCATTCACTTCGCTGCATACTGTTATGCCTGCTGGATTTACTGCCTTTTGCGTCGAGTAAGAATTTGAGCATTGTGGCATCACTTCAAATACATCCTCTTATTTCTTGTGTCAGCGTGTAATAAGTAAGTACAATCAACATTTCCTTGTAGTAATACCGGGGCATTAGTTGCAAAACAGAGGCAAATATCTGTACATTCTAAATAACAAGAAGTGGCTCTTACTCAGTTGAGGAATGGGCATTTCCTTTGTCTGTTGGATAGATTTCCTGCAGACCAACTAGTTCTGAGGGTAGGAATGAGTAAATGTAGCCTGCAATAAAATCTGGACTGGACAGAACATCGTGGTCCATAACAGTGATCGTCAAGTTGATCTATAAAGGGCAACATCAAGCATAATCAACTGGAATGCTCATCTACAGAGTGGAAGTTTCAAAATCACTGCCTCTCGCTAAAAGTTGAACAAATTACACGTCTAAAGTGACCGTCTGCTACTAATACTAAGTGTGACATGAAGTGAAACATCGGAAGCATCACCTATTTCCTTAAGCATAGCATGATATACTCATAGGGATATACCATTTGATCCGATGTGTAGTCAACGCTGAATGATTTTGAAAGGATGTCTACATTCCGCACAGGGTGTGTCCGTGCAAAGTGGAGATTGCATTCCCTAAAATGGGCAACATTTTACACATCGTCAGACAGCGACTATCACTGTCCCAGTGCAAACATCAAGTAGCTGAAGTTGCATTCCACATTAGTACTACACAAGGAGCTACAAATCAAGTGTGCATGCAACAAATTGTGGTGATTTTGACGCTAGGGAAAAAAATGAAGTCACAAGCGACCGGCCAAGCCGCCTTTTCTCGTAACTAGAAGATATCGAAATAAGACGCACATTGAATAAAAAAAACCGTACCAAGAAATGTTCCATTATGAATGAAAATTAAGACACGAAAGTCTTGAATTTAAATAGGCTTGCAAAAAAGAAGGAATGGGCAGTGTGCAGAGTTTTTGCAATCAGCCTAACAATTCACGCATGGCTACTGTTTCCAGTTGGAATGCTTAACTCGGTGCTGTACTGGCAAAACTTTGAAGAGACCCAAGGTGGTCCCACTTACCTTGTACTACTTGTCTCACCTACGCATATGATGAAGAAGATGTCACACTTGTAGTTCCAAACAAAGGAGTCGCAATTCTCTCCATTGGGCAATTTCGCCCTTTTACTTGAAAATCTTACATCAATGTCCAAAGTTCCTATGGGCTAAAAAAGAAAAGTTGGACACACCGTCATGGACGACCAAATAAGACTTAGCAATTCGAAGTGAATGCAAATTCCCTGTAAAGGGTCACATTCCACACATCAGACGCTACAATTCGTGAAAAAAATTGGCCTTTAGGAGGCAAAGTCATTGTAAATGGTTTTGCAAGGAGAATTGTAATTATGCTATGGAGAAGGATGGACAAAATTACCTTGGAGGCTGCAGAAATAGCAGTAAAGAGGAGAAGGAGGCACAAACTTGTGATGAGCATTCTGCGATGCAGGTTTGCACAGTGTGTCGGAGTTCGGATTTTGTGTTAGTTCAGATCGTGGCGAGGCGATGGCCTTTGTTTACATTGGAATCGCACGGTCAGTTGGTGTTGTAGTCGCATGTGTGTTCATTTGGTTGGTTGAATAGTCGAGAGAAACGGTTGAACGCAGGTTACGTGGGTGGGTTGAAAACTGATGTTGCCTTGTGCAAGATCGAAGGCACCAGCACCACCCTGATGCATGCTGCATACTCCTCACCTCGATGCGATGGTGGTGAGATTCCTTAACTCGAGGGCGTGCAGGTGACGGTGTTGGTGAGTCCTTGCGTTGACCCTCACTCCCAGGAATGCAAAGAATTTACAAGTTCTCGAGTAATCGAAAGTGGAGAAGTTTTTTGACAAATAAAGTTATTCAAGTGGGTGATATTGAAAGTAACAATTTCAACAACAAGTAGGTGGAAGAAAAATTCCTAAATTGCTTAAGCACCTTTGAAATGCCAACTTAAGCTTTAATTCTGTCGTCATGCTACGCTACAAACTTAGGACATTACCAAGGCATAAGGTGATCGTCTGAGAGACGTTAGTATGAAGTTTGTTTACATGAGTCGCACAAAGAAGCATGATTTACCTCTAAGCGTCATTGAAATTAGCAACTCATCACCCCTCAAAAACACATCCTTACCACTTTTGAATTACATTAAATAACCAGATTGCATGTAGTTTATTTTTTTTTAGAAGCTCCAATGTGTAGAAGCTGTCAGTGAAACCGTATTATTGAAAAGGCGGGAGCCCAACTTCCGTGAATTCTTTGAGAAAGCATGAGCATTCAGCTCAGGATTGTTTTTGCTTTTCCTCTAAATGGGATTGATCGTACCGTTCCGGGATTCCCCTGAAGACGAAAGAAGGGATGAGACTCTGGAGGAATATGCATATGTTCAACGTAAATGCCCCTGAGGCCTGTCCCTCTGGTGTAGGTACGATGGCAGGGAGCCCAATTGGCCTTTTATCAAAACCGAGAATTATACACCCAAAGCATTGAATGGTCCATCTCCTTCCTCGAGCATTGTCCATGGCCATCGCGTTGGCCGACCTCCTGCGCCACCCCTTGCAAAGCAATCGGTGCCGTAGAGAAGCACCCACTGGCCAGCCTTGCCAGTCACCGAAGCTCCGTACTCTGGACTCCGAGTATGATTCCCCTTTGGCAAGTGGATTTAGAGACAAGGGAATGCGCTGGCCATCCTGTCCGTCCAGCCGGATTAAACAATAGTTCCGTAGGGTGAGATTTGTCTGTTACTTTTCCTTGCCAATTTGTTCTCACTTTAGACCTGTCAAGTCATGTTTCTATCCTCCAGTAGAGAGGTGGAGAAGACATCGCGTTTTCACACACGTGGTACCTTCATACAGATAAGGCAAGTAGCTCCGTAGTGAAACTCTTCTAGATGGTTCATGGCTAGTGTCGCCTTCGTTATTAGTAGCATTTCTACAGAACACGGAACTGGGGTAGTTGTCAAAGATTGACGTCATTTTCATCCCTCCCGTTTTGGGGTTGTCGTTGATTTCCCATTCGCA